>PUFA01000375.1:185000-844770 GCA_003508835.1 Eonycteris spelaea | reverse complement strand
TAACATGATTAAATCATATGACTAGAGTTTTCACATCCAAAAACTGTGATAATAACCCTTTTGGGCTAATGTGAAAAATAAAATAGTTAATGTAAGTAAAATCCTTAAAATAATCCCTGGCACTTAGAAATAAATGTTAGCTATTATACCTATTATGATTAACAGTAAGACATAGCAGACAAAAAGATGTTTCTATCATGAGTGGGCGTTTTAAATTTCATTCAAATTTTATAAAGCATCATACATTACCTTGTCACCTATCTTGTTTCTTGGAGACTGTTCATGTGTGATATTTGATTTTGTCTTTTCTGCACTTCTCTGACTATACCATTTATATCCTTCTTTCATTTCAGTCTTGTATTGCTGATATTTTAGTTTATATTTGCCTGCTGATGACAGCGAATTTTCAGGTATTATGTGCTCCTTCTAAAGGTTAAAGAAAAAATATGCAATCCACCAGAAAAAAAATCAAAATATTAATTTTTCTTATTAACATTAATGGGTTTATCGCTTACCTTAGCATTTATGCCTAAAAGATAGACCATGATATCTATGTTCTAAATAGAAGATAGTTAAAACATTTAGCTGTAAAGCATCATGGAGCAATCAGAGGAGACAGAACTGCTCAGAATGGGCACTGGACTTAAATACTAGTCAGCCTGTACCTTGTTTCCTAATAAAATTCAGTTCTGCTTCTAAAATAATTTGAAAGGACAAAAAACTTTTCTTTCTTTTTAGGAGTTTTAGATAGGCCTGTTTTCCCTGCCCCAGGAAAAACTTCATTGTCAATCATTTCTTCCAGAAGAGTAGGAATTGGAGATCACTAATACTGAGAAGCACTGGTTACCACTTCTAGAATATTAAGATGTTCTCTCTTCTGGCATTATTTGGTTCCCTTCTGCATTTCCATAGGAGTGAGAGATAATAGAGACAGGAGGTAAGAGAAATCTAAAAGAAGTATTAAGCAAACACATATTGGCCCAGAGAGAGACAGCCACTCCAAAAGGAATGTAAACCCAGTACAACCATTAAAAACTGTTGATACTATCCAAATTTAACACAAAGGAGAAGGAGGAGGCAAAGCTTCAGTGAAAACTATTTCCTAATACAGATTAGGGTACTACTGGTGTGTTTTATCCAAAATGAGACTGAGGAGAACCCGAATAGGGCCAGTTACATGAGAAAGAGTAGCCAAGACAGAAAAGCAAGTCCTAACTCATAGATTACTGGCCAGAATTTGTGTTTACAACATGAAATAAAACACTATATATTGTGTGAAGTAGAAATATGTTCCAAGGAGATAACTTGGAATTAGTAGAGTTACTTATTTATTCCATAGTATACTAGCAGCCTAAAGTAGGAGTCGTGTTTCCAAAAGACCAGTCTTATATTTTTCGGCTAGCAAGATTCGATCTAATAGTCTGCCATAATGTTTAAATTCCTAGATTTCCTACTAGAATAAATGTGTACTTTGCCAATTTTGCAAGGCATTTTAAAAATATCATTCTATGGGAGAAAAAAATGTAAAACAAAGTAAAATTATTTTACCAACATTATTATTTGGGACGTTAATATATAAAATGCTTAGACCAGACAAAATATAGACTGAACATAATGAAATTTCTGGATTAAATACAATGCTAAAATGCAAATCATGATTCTGAATGATAATAAGAAATAAATACTACCCATTTAATTTAGATGATGCTGAGTATATGGTATTTGACATGATGTGACCCAATCAAGAGATGAATTTGGTGGGTCGAAATGAATATGCGCTGTACTAAGTGGAATATATAAAAAATCACCTTAAAAATAAAATTAAATACTTACTAAATGCTATATGTAATATTGTGCTCAAATGTTATTATATTAAATACCAAGTAAAAATTACCTCATCATCGGAGTCAACAAGGCTTCCCAAATCAAGTGGTGGGACCCTGAAAGAAATAATCTATGCAACTCATGATTTTAAAAATGAGACATTGTAATAGTTGCAAATCATATATACTGCATTTTCTATAAAAAAAGTACACTGAAGCCAGTTACGTACCGGTGCCTACCATCTGTGATAAGTTTCTGTTAAACATTTGGTGTTTTTTGAGCTATTAACAAAATATTTTTAAAAATAAAATTATATACACTTATAATTAAATAAGTTATATTAACAACAAAAGTAATAACTATATCAGAAATTTAATCAGTGGGGTTAATTAATGAAGTTTTAATGCTTTATTTTCTTCTATCATATTATCTTTGAACTAACTCTCTTCCAGTATAGGAAATAATAATTTTTTTAAGACTTAAACTATGCCCTACACAAAAAATCTTACATAATGGTAAAGAAAAGTATTTATAAAATTTAAAAGCTTAAGCCAGATTAAGACTTCACTTGGCAAAGCTTTGTCACTTTGGGCAAATCACATAACTTTTATCGATCTTGACTTCTTTGTCTGTTAAATAAAGATGGCAGTGCCTTTTAGAAAAAAAGAAAAGAACAAAGGTAATAAATACTCAGAAGTCATCACTTCTTAGTGATTTTATTGTACTTCACTATTATCTGTGTCCTAGACATTATTCATATCTATTGTATCTGTGTGGAAATATAACAGCATGCATCTCTTTCCACATCTGTGTTCACTGATATTACATCAATAGCTTGAAGTCAATCACCGTAGGATTATTTACACAGAAATGGGCAAATGCTATGAATCAGGACTTGATTTCTTACTTTGTTGATTTCTGAGACTTAAAAAGAGGGTGGAGAGAATGTCAACAGTGCACATTAAACCTAAAAGTGTATCATGTCTTAACTGCTATATCGTGAATAACAAAAAAACAAGGAACTATTATTGTTCCAGTATTCAAAACTGCCTCTTGAAACAGCAAAGAAATCGCTCACTTTGTGCTACGACAAATGAAAATATCAACTAACATTCATGCTGGAACTACACATCAACTGCAACCATAGCTTAGCTACAGATACAGGAGTTCAGCAAAAAAAAAAAAAAAAAAAGAAAAATTTTTCTGTGACAATCTATTGGCTATATGGAATTTACAATGAAAAGTTTATATATTTTATTAGTATTTGTAAGTTGCTTACTACACATCCTTTATAGCAGTAAAATTTATAATCAACTTAAAATATACTTAAGTTTATCTATAATTAACAATTAGAATTTATAATAAATTTAAAGTACACTTTTGGAAAAATGTTATGTTATTAACATTCACCAGTGCACAATTGACGGCCATTATAAACTCAGTATCTAATGCTTCCACCTGGATCTATTGTTGTCTAGATGAGCATACAGATACCTATTATGCAGAACCACAAGAAATTGCTGATATTTGCCCATTTTTAATCTATAAAAATGTCAATTTCATGTGGCTCAGCCTAAGTTTTTGATTTCTATTTCCAAGAAACTCTGTTATCTAAAATACTTGAAAGAATATAAAAATCCTATCCTTCCAAATTTTAAAAGGAAAAAATGTGAAGTATAAAACTAATGTATTCTAGTCCAAAATAAAATCATTTTAATAACATTGATAAAACTATCATATTCTTCAAGGTAAAAGTACAGATAAAGTTCCTATCAAATTCATTTTGACTATCCTAGTTATAAAATGAAAACGTGTAGATATTCTTAAATAAACGCACTTAGCTGAATATTCTAAATAAAGCAACATTTAACTTTTTCAAGAAAATATATTAATAATGTTAAATAAAATAAAATAAACAAGACAAGTATCACCCTTAATCCTACTATACTATCACAAGAGCCACTTTAATTTTGGCATAGTAATTTTCAGGCCATCCATATTCATATAAATTTTTCTGTGGTTCACAATTATAACTATATGTATATAATTTTGCCTTCTTTTTTTTTTTTACTTGTCAGCGTATTATAAATATTTGCCCATTATACAGCTCAAACATGAAGAAATGTAACTTACACAGGTAGACAAGGATTATGCATTGTCCATGATTTGGAAGTCCATTCTTCCTCAATTAAAAAAAAAGAGTCAGTACACATATACGCTTTATTTTTACTTTAAAAAATAAGCAATGAGTCAATGCAATAAATCTAATTATAACTTTCTCAGTAAATTTTATATAATAAATATTTATTAAGCCCTTTACTGTCCTTGAGACACAGAACTAGGATGATAAGCAACAAAGATAATGCCTACCCACATAGCACTCTATCTGCTGGAGAAGACATTTACTCAAACAGTAAAATGAAAAGTAAGCGCTATGATAGAACAGCTAAACATAGCATGTGTACCCAGCTTAGTCTAGGGAACTGAGGAATTCTATACAAAAACAAAACAGTGACCTTTAAATGGAGTTCTGAAGGATAAGTAGCAGTTAGCCAGACGAAGACAGTAGGGAGAAAATCGCTTCAGCCAAGAGGAACAACTCGTGCTGAAATAGTATACATGTCACTATAAATTTGTTTACTCCTATAAAATGTAGAACATAAAGAGTGAACTCTAATATAATCTATGAACTGTGAGTGATAATGATGTGTTATGTCAGTTCATCAGCTGCAACAAATGTACCACTTTGGCGGGGAAGGTTATTAATGGGGGGAGGCTATTCATGTGTGGTATCAGGGGGTATATAGGAAATCTCTGTACTTTCCACTGAATTTTGCTATGAACCTAAACTGTTATCAAAAATAAAATCTATTAAAAAAAAAAGACAGGACATAAATAATCCAACATTTTAAATAAAAGGCCAGGTAGTAAATATTTTTGGCTTCATGGGCGGAGGAGGCTCTACTGCAACTACTCCCTCCATTCTGCTGTCATAATAATGAGAATACCCAGATAATTCATAAATAAATGAGTATGGCTGTGTTCTAATAAAACTTTATTTACAGAAACAGAGCTGGACATAGTTTGCCAACCCCCGAGCCAAGGGATTTTTAAACTATAATTTATCCTTATTTTGGGTTGGCTAGCACAATCTCATATTCTGGATTGGCCTAAGGATGTATAGACTAATTTATATTTATTCTGAATTGGCTACCACCAAAATGGCTTCAATATTTTTATAATGGTATGTATACTGTTTTTGCAACCTTTTATTATGAGCTACTTTTATGTTACTACTTTAAATGATCATTTTTATATCTATATAATATTCTGCTAAAGGTTGTACCATAATTTATGTAATATTCCTCAATTGCTATATATTTTCCATATTTGATTCACTATTTAAAAAAACATACTTTAAAAAAATCCTTTTTTTTTTTCACTTTGCTTTTTCTAGATTTTGGATTATTCCCATAGAACAGATTACCAAGAATAGAATTATATTTGCATCAAATAATTTGAAAACTTTTGTAGTTCAGTACACACTGCCAATCTCATTTCTAAAACTGTGGTACCAATTTATAATTCATCAACTCTAGTTCTATCTTCAATTCACATTTTCCCTTAATTTAATAGAGGAATAAAGGTAAATCATTATGTTAATTTTCATTCCCTTAATTATTAGCAGGCTGAACAGCTTTTTTTTTTTGTATTATTTCCCACAAGTATCTATCAGTGGATGTTTGTAATGATATTTGAAGCATTAAGTACCACTTTACAAAGTTTATGTATTATTTTTTGCTTTTAATTCTAGCTTTTAGAACATGCTAGAAATGGGACTAATAAATACAATATTGATACTTTGTTGATAAACTCTAAGAAACAATAACCTGGATATCTGATATTATTTTTTTCTTAAGGAATAAGAGTTCTAAAATGAACATGAACTTGTCCCCCAAAACTAGACCTTCCTAATAGGGAGATAAAGGCATTAAGACTTAAAGAAAGATATATCTGGACAGGAAAAGTTAATTTTAGAAATCATTTTTTAAGAGCTTAAACCTTGAGCTTTTCCTAGCAACCAGGAAAAAAGTTGAAGCTTCAATAATATTATAACCAATCGGTGGGAAGATTGTAATACTGTACTTGATATTTTGGCTAATAAGAAAGGTTGCTTTGATTCAAATTATCAGAGAAATCAGATTTAACCCATAATATTGTGAACCGTAAGATCCCCAAAGCACCAACTCATTCATATAAGAAAGATGACTGAACACAGAGCTAAGAATACAGAGCTCGAAGTCAGAAATGAAGTTCGAACTCCTGGCAAATCGCTTAATCTCTAAGAGTCTCAGTTCCTCCATATCTAAAAGAAGGTTAAAAATAATACCTACCTCAAAGATTTATTGTAAGAATTAAGTGATATAAGTTCTTGAAATGTTTGTTATGGTTACTGACAAGCATAAGCATTCAATATTTGGAAAAAGAACAGCAAGGAAACATACATCCTTTTTCTGTATTTCTAAACTAAAATTTATGTCCACCTAATTATGTGGTAGATACAAGAACAAAGTAGCTTTAAACATGCACTTCACTTAATCCATGATATACACAAAAGTGAAATTATGAAGGGTGGGAAGAATGAAAGTCCTAATAATAGAAGCCCAGGTTCTCTTACAATCTGGCTAACACAAAATATCAATTGATATCTTTACTTCTTTCTACTACTTTTACATTTTTATATTTTCTGCAGACATACACAGATGTGTTTTAAATAACCATAAGAAAACAGTAACAAGAAGCTTAATTTTTAAGCTTGGAAATATTAATCTTAAATATTTGTGAAAATAAGCAGTCATAAAAACATGAAGAGTTAAAATTATTCCATGAATCATTCTACAAGAGAGGAATTATATAGTACACATACTTGCAGTGGCTTCTTTCTTCCAGAGAATGACTGAATTTGATTCCTAGGAGAGGTGGCAATTCCTTTAACCTCTAAGTCCATCAACTTCACGTATTTATTGAGCAGTATACTTTGAAAAAGATAAAATATATAAAAAATGACAATTCTTACTCTAATTTTAAATAAGTCATACAAATTACATAATAATGCAACATGGGAAGAAATCACATGGGCCATCACTTTTACTTCTTTCATCAAAATTAACTATTTGTGGAGCAATTACAATATGTGAGACATTTGTGGGGCAAATACTAGTCTCTGAATAATGACCCCCCCCAATATAGCCATCACAAGGTCCTAATCATCAGACCTTATGAATATGTTACCTTCCACGACATAAAGGACTTTTCAGATGTGATTAAGTTAAACATTTTGAGATGTGGGGGTTATCCTGGTTTAGTCTAGTGGGTCCAATGTAATCGCCAGGGTTCTTAGAAAAGGGACACAGGATGATCAGAGTGAGACAGAGAAGATGTAAGGATGGGAGCACAGGTCAGAAAGGAACAAAGGTGATATGCAGCTGGCTTTGAAAATGGAGAGGTCATGAGCAGCCTCAAGAAGCTAGAAGAGGCAAGGAAGGGATTCTCCCCTAGTGCCTCCAGAAGGAATACGGCTTTGTCAACACCTTGATTTTATGTCTGACCTCTGGATCTGTAAGACGAGAAATCTGTGTTGTTGTTTGCTTGTGATCAATGGGTTGTATTTGCCATGATGATTAGTGGCCAACAAACCCAAGTTGAGACAAGGCTGTTGAACGATCAGCTAGGTGATTTTCTCCACACATCAAACCACACAACTATTTATACTTTAGTAAGTACTAAGCCACTTCAAATCACTACAGGTCATTTTAAACTACTATAATTCATTTGCGAATAATAAAAACAACAAAATGTAAACCCTCAGATTTCCAGGTCCACCTGCATTGTGTCTGTCTCTGCCCGAACTGCTGCAACTCATGAGAGGTTACGTGAGCACGCAATGAACATTGCTGACAACAGATCCAAGTCTACCATAGTATCCTTAGTGCTTCCAAAATGGAGTAAACTTACCTCTCACTTTCCTCATTTTTTTTAAAGGATGATTATTTCCAGTTCCAATTATCATTACTTCTCTCTTGACCAGTGATATTAGTGATTACACTGTTGCATATATCAAATCAGAATGTGATGGAAAGCAAAGACTAAGTGGATCAAATCCAACCCATAATCAAAGGGCAAAGGAAGAGATTTGTAAACACTATTTAGTATTTAAGTTTCAGGCAGGCGGGGACCAAGTCTATCTTGGAGCTCAGGTGATAACAGACCCAGGTATCTGAATTGAACCTGAGGGCATTCCTAAAAGCTGAGATTATACTTCCAGACAATGTACTAAACAAATGCTCCACTCTCTTCTGATCTGGGATTCATGAACTGCGGCGGGACACCATGAAAAGCCAACCTGACTTGACCCAACAAGCAGGGTAAAGACCAGGTCCGGAGTGGTAGAACTAGAACGATATAAACTGGGGCGATTCCACGGAGAACCCTCTTGAGCCAGCTTCAGACAGGACAAGCTGGAAAGGGACAGCTAGCTCCCAGCAAAGGTTCAGGCCAACTCGGGCCTGCGTCTGCAGGTTGCCTGGCAACAGGAGCCGCGCCCCCCCCCCCCCCGCACTGGGCCTCCAGCTCTTCTCTCGCTTTCAGGGAAAAGAATCTGGTCCGCCCAAATCCCTCACTCCATCCACGCCACCGCCCACCCCCAAAGTGAGTGGGCCCTTTCTCCTCGTCCCCCGCCCGCTCCAAAGGTGACCCCGCAGCCCCCTCAGAGCTACTCACAGAAGAGCCCTCGGTGAATAACTAGCAGCGCCTTCGGTGCGGCTCCCTAGGACCAGCTCTGCGGCGCCTCTAAACCCCGGCGAGGAGCTGGAGCGGAATCACTCACTGGCTCTTCTCCCGCCCAGAGAGAGTGCCAAAGCCCGACCCGGATCCACGGCGAAAGTATAATTCTTCATTTAAGTGAGTTCGATTTAACATATTTTACAGAGCTCTACCAGTTGTCAGCTACCAGATTGGTGTTTTGATGGGAAAAATTTTTTAAGCATAAGTTCTCAAAAAGCTTGCAATTATTTAAAAAGACAAGACTGCAGTATAGTATCATAGAGATTATGTAAACATACTTTAAAATGTGTGCACATAAACACATATGCATATATATATAACATATTACATATGACTATATAATATATATGGCTACAAATTAAAACACATATATAATGGGATCAGGCCTAGGAAGGAGGAAACCTCCATTTCATGCTTTGCTCTACACACAGTGCCTTTGGGTATCAATTCCTCATCAATAAAAGCAAAGGTCTGGTTTGAGATATTTCTAAGGTTCCATTCCACTCTAATACGCTATAACTTCCCTGAATTACACAGCCAAGTGTCAGATACCCAAACTAGACCTAAGATCTTATGAACCCTAATCCGGTTCTCGTCCCACAAAATCAAGCTGTTTATCTAAACTGCAATATCTTTTCAAAATTAGCTCCTCTCAAAATATATGTATTTAAATTTCCAGTTGGCGCCAGGTTTAAAGTAAAAATAAAAATACATTTTTCAAACATAAAAATAGTCATCTGTGGGTATAAGGTAATCTTCTATTTCTTCCCTGTGCTCCACAAAATTCACCTACCCAATAACCCCACACAGAAAGAAAAGCAAAAACAAACTGAAAAAAAAAAATAGCAGTAGTGAAACAAAAAACTAAACTTCAACTTTTAAAAAGTTATCAAAGACCTGAAAAATTCTAATGCCCAACTAACCTTGCCTTTTCTACAAATAGATATTCAAGAAATAAAATACCCTTGTATATTCCTGGCACTTAGGCTTAATACACCAAAATTACTTCAGTATTTTTTAATATAGTTCTTTAAGCCATTAGTAACATGGCCTAAATAAAACACATTTGTTCAATCCAGACGGTGTGTTAAAACAACTATTTATAAAAGCAATAATCTTATATTATGTGTTGATTGTATAGATTGTACTTTCTTGCCAGTTTTCAAAATATCCATTACTCTATAAAAGATCTGTAGTTATTCTAGCCAATTAGTTTCTATATACATAAAATTAAACTAAATTAGCTTTATGTGAACCTATAGTATTTACAGTACAAAATAATTTTTATTTGAAGCTTAATGAACATCCATTGAATGCCTACTATCTGCATAAATCCAATATTAGAAAAAGTAAAAATATATAAGCCTACTCAGTATTATTTTTTAAATTATTGATTGAGTCTAAAATATTTATCAACCTACTAGTATAGACAAGTAAGATATTGTTTCTAAAGAAGCTCAAAGTTTTATACATTATTAGAAAGTTAAGGAGTACCCATTTCTTCAATAATTCATTCAACAAATATATATTGAGGGCAGGAGTGTTCAGTGTCCGCTTTAGGTGCTATAGATATAGCAGTGAAGAAAATAAAGCCACTGTTTTAGGGAAGGTTACAATCTAATAGGGTCACCAAACATTAAATAAATAAGTAATATAATGTCGGTAACAACTAATGCTATAAAGAACATATAAGACATTAAAGGGATAGACACTGACAGGTAGAGGTTACATGATCAAATATGGCTTCACTGACTAGAACCCTGAGGACAAATTGAACGGCAAGGGCCTCTAATCCTTAGAGCTGATTGACTGATGCAGCGTGAGTCCAGGGAACATTAGGGCATGGGCAAGAGATTATCACAGTCAAGTTAGGTAGTGTCTTGCAGGCCATACCTAGGACTTCAGATTCTATAAGTGTGATAGTGAGTCATTATAGGTTTTGAAAAGATGGGGGCTTATGTTTTAAAGAAATAATCTGTCCATTCTATGGAAAATAAATTAAATATAAGTAAGAACAAATACAGAGAAACTGAGTAGAAGAATATTACTGCCTTTCTTCCAGCAAGAGATGATGGCAGCTCTAACCAGGATGTTGTCTGCCCACAGAAGAGGGAGCAGCATTTGGACTTAGGATATATTTTGAAAGTAAGCTCACAGGATTATAAAATTGAATGTAGTGTATGAGAGAAAAGAAAAAAGGTAATAACATAGGCTCACAAAGTGTTAGGAAGGTAGGACAGTATGATGGTTAATTTATGAGTCAACTTGGCGAGACATTGACCAGTTTGTTAATTCTGTGAGGATAATTTTAGATGTGATTAACATTTAAATCAATAAACTTTGAGTAGATTATTATTATCTATACTGTGGGTGGAAGCCAATCAGTTGAAGACCTTTAGAGCAAAGGCTGAAGTTTCTCAAAGACGGGATCCTGCCTCCAGAGGGTAAATTCTGCCTGAGTTTCTTCAGGCTCAAGACTGCAACATCAGCTGTTACTTGTATCCTCAGCCTGTTGGTTTGCCCTACAGATTTTGGACTTGTCAGCCCCCACAAATGTGTGAGTCAGTTCCCTCAAAACCCCTGTCATTGCGTATGGGTGTGTAGGTATGTGTATGTGTATATGTGTATAAAGGGGGCCATGGAGGTATATGTTCTCTTGTTTCTTTTTCTTGGGATAACCCTGATTTTTACAGGATGAAATAGAGAAATAATCAAATATAAAAACCAGGAGATAATTTAATGGTAAAAGATTCTTTGAAAATGGGAGAATTCATAAAAGGAATTGACATTCGATTAGAGTCTTAAAAGATTCATTTATTAATTCATTCATCAAATATTAAACTCCTCTGTTTAGATGCTGGGATTACAGTAATAAAATAATAATAAATAATAATAAGTATCTCTGCCTCATAGTTTTTACATTCAATTGAGAGGAGAGATGTTAACAATGTAAAGTAAATTACATCATAAAAGGTGAAGATAAGGGTTATAGAGAAATACACAGCAGAAAAGGGTCGATAAGAAGTGATAGGTGTAGAATGAGTAATATGAAATACCATAGTCAGGTATTTTGAAAAGATGTAATTTGAGTAAATATTTGAAAGAGGTTATGAATAAGCCATGTAGCCTTCTGGGGGAAATAAGTTCTAGGTAAACAAAACAGAAGCAAACGTCTTGAAACAAGAGCACCTTGTCTTTTTCAAAGAACAAAGAGGCCTCAGTGTCTGAAAAGGAAGGGGAGAGAAGTAGGAGATGAGATCAGAGACAGGCCCTCTTGTATGAAGTCTGAAATATAATTGTATTTTTCTAAAAGAATTCTTTCCTATATCTCTTCATCTAGAATTTATTTTGGTGTAAGGAAAAGAATGAGATCAAATCTTATATTTTTTTACGTACCTGAGAATATTTATTAAAAAGTCCATATAACTCAACAGAAATGCCATCTCTATAATATATACCACTTCTGGGATGGATATGTGAATACTTCTTGGCTCTTAATTCTCTTTATTTTATCTTTTTGCTGTCGTTCCAAGAGCTAAGGCTTTATATCACATACTTCATAGTCTCTGACCACAAATGTAATTAAATTTAATCAATAACAAAAAAGGATAAAAAATACATTTGAAGAAATTAAACAACACACTCAGTAAATCAAAGGATAAGTCTTAATGGGAATTATATAATTTATAACTGAATAACAATAAAATCAGTACACTCTCGATCCTCGAGTTGCAGCTAATGTTATAATTCATGAACATTAATAACCTTAAATACATGTATAAAGAAAGAAAAAAAGAAAACCCCATTCTGTTTCTTGACCTCTATTGGGTTGATTAAATATCCTTCATCTGTCATTATTCCTTTACTAGTTTCAGATTCCTTTCTTTTAATAGTCATTCTTAAATTATTAACATGTGTGCATCACATGAAGTCAAAAAGTACTCAATATCTTTATCATTATCTTCTCCTAGCAATTCAGATTCAGCTTATTACTAAGCTTCATGTTCAACATAATTTTTGCCTAGTATTATAGTTCCACCTTGTATTTAATCTTCCTTAAACACTTTCTCCAGTATCAACATACTTCCCTCTTGCATCCCCTTCAAGTATTTGCTTAAAAGTCACCTTCTCAAAGACATCCACACTGATCACCCTATTTGAAATCAGAATCTGCCACCCCCATCTCTACACGTACACAGTGTTCCCAAACTCCTTAGCCTGGATTTATTTTTTTCTATAGATATTATCACTGTTTTATTTTATACTATAGAATTTATTTATTATGATTATCATTTATTGTCTGTCTCCCTTCACTAGAATTCCAGAAAGGTAGATTGCTTCGTTTTGTTTTTTTTATGGTTGTAACCCAAGCACCAAGAAGAATGCCTGGTACATAGCAGACACTCAAAATATTTAGTATGCTAAAGACTATATATGGTCACTCTGACTGCTGTCTTGAGAATAGACTACAGGAAGTTAAGAATGGGAGCATAAAGATTCACTAGGAAGCCATTGAAATTATCCATGACACCAAGGAGGCGTCATTTCGAACAGAGAACAGTGGTCAAGGTCTGAAAATATAGACAAAGCCAACAGAATTTACTAAGGCACCAAAGCCTCCCAAGTTTGGGGCCTGAGCAATCAGTCAAAAAGATGAAACTGACATTAAGATAAGGTTGGGGTGTGAAATATCAGAAGCTCAGTTTGGACTAAGTATGTAATGCTAACGTCACATGCACTGTAATTCTCCACAAACCAATAGTAGACCAGAATTTCCATTAGAATCTTTAAATTTTTCCTCATTTTATAATTTAATTTTCTGATTTCTAAAAAAATGATGACTACTAACATCATTTTTTTTTTTTGGTAGATAGCTCAAGACTAGAATACTCAGTAGCTGTAAATATGTGCTAACTTAAATACCACTATAAATAACTTCAAATCATGAAAAAAATTATTTATTTGAAACATAGATATATACCGAAAATGTTATTTAATATCACAGGAAAAAATGTTGGGTTATTATTGAATAACAGGATAACTGATATAATGGGTTTAAAACATTAAGCCAATGAAGTTGATTTATATCCAATGTAAGTAAAATAAGCAATCAAATGCATTTTGTCCCAGTTTTTAGCATACCAGCTCAAGTAGTCTTTATCTGAAGTTTCCTAGTCACCAAAAAAGGTAGGTCTGTTCCAAACTTATATATCAAAAAGAGAAGATTTTTGTGAAAAGAAACTATTTGGGTACATTTTCCACGTGTCTATTTTTATATTTCTAGGCAATCAGTCTCTTCAGATAAGAAAACAAGCAAATCTTTAACAAAATTATAATTTAGGATCACACTATGTCATGCTGTATCTCCATCTCTAAGGAAACAAGCAATAGAATACTTCAGTTTATTTAAAATAATAAAAAAGTTATAGGTGGAAGCTGAGTCTATGAAATAAATATATAGTGTTTTGCACAGGCCTGATTTATTGTCAGCATATGATACACGTGATTTTACATAAACACTGTGTAGCCTTCGTGTTTCAATCTAGATTACAATCCAAGCACCCTTCCCAGTGCTTCTAGATTGAGTCCGCAGAAAAAGCCTTCTGGATAGTTAAAACTCTGCAGCAGAGGACAGCTCAAGGCCACTTCTATCACCTGACCTGCCTCCCACAGGCGGTGACCACTGCAGCCTAGCCTCCTGTACATCCTCGCGCTGGGCTCGCGCCTGTACGGGCCAGCGGAGACCGTGGTCCTCAGGGGCCAGAGAAGAATGGCTGGCTGAGTCGTTACTGATCCGTGCACCCAGGACATTCTCTGCGTCCCGCCATGGTTTTCAGGAAGAAATTAAGTTGTTTATGGACCTTAGGTCTCTGTTTAGTAGCCAGTAAATTGTCTCCCAGAACCCCTCCGATCACAGACCAGAGTTTCATAGACCAGTGCGTCAACGTTCACAACGAATTGCGTGGCCAAGTCGAACCCGCTGCAGCCGACATGAAACACATGGTGAGAAAGAATCTGGCTAGGATCTTATTACTCAGGTTCATCCTAAGGTATCTGGGCGATAGATTTCGTGGATGCATTTGCATGCATTTGGCCGGGACTTTCAGCATGCAGTTAAAAATCACACCTTGGCTGGCTGTCTCCCCCAGGGTGGTGTTGGATGGATGAGAAAGGAAAACTTGAAGCTAGCTGTTCCTTGCCTAGTCTTATACACCTACACATTCTATACACACACACACACACACACACACACACACACACACACACACACACACACACACACACACACACACACTATATCTTCCAAAGGAAACAATAAAGAATGAATGTAAATTGACTTAAATTTACATAGCTACCTGAAGGACAGAGGGGAGAAAGGAATAGGGTGGAGGAGACATGAATAGAAATGAGCCTTCCTTGAATGTATTTTGTTTTATAGTTGGACTTTGTAAACAAGTGAACTTTTTTACCCTGTACTTTATTGGGTGCTCTTCATTTCTTTCTGTGGATCCATATTTCCACTTCCTGTAATTTTCCTTTTGCCTAAATGGCCTTAACATTTGTTATACTGTTAGTCTGTGGGTAATTAATTATATCAGCTTTTTATGTCTGAAAATCTTATCTCCTTTAATTTATGATACATATTATCACTAGGCACACAATTCTAGGGACAACTTTAAAGATGTTGCCCCACTTTCTTCTATATTCATATAAATTGTTTGTGAAAAGAAATCTATGGATCATTTTCTTTTTCCCATGTATATCGTATGTACTTTTCCTCTGCTGCTTTTAAGAATTTCTTTCCCCTTGGTTTTGAGCAATTTGATTACGATGTGTCTCGGTGTAGTATTGTTCATGTTTCCTGGGGTTTATTGACCTTCTTGGATCTGCAGATTTTGATCACATTAGAAAAATGTCAGCCATCGTATATTCAAATATTAGAGTCCAATTGTAAGTGTATTATGCCATTTGAAGCTGTCCCACAGCTCACTGATGCTCTTTCCACTAACAAAAAATTTTTTTCTCAGTCTTGTCTACTAATTTTAACAACTGTGTTAGTTCTAGTCTAATTTCCGTTGGTTAATTAGTCTCATTTTGGGTTATATTTTCTTTCATTGTTGCATGCAGATAATTTTTTATCAAATACCTGATTCTGTATATTTTATTTTGTTAGGTGATGGTTATTTCTGCATTTCTATAAATATTCTTGAATTTTCCTGGGAAGCATTTGTTATTTGGCATTTTGATCCACTTGAGTCCTGTTTTTATGATTTGTAAGTCAGGACAAAAGTCGTGTTTACACTAGAGATCATTATCTCCCTCTAATAAGGAAAGTGCCTTCTGAGTACTCTATACAATTACAAGATTGAGGTTTTCCAATCTGACTAGCAGAAAGAGGCAATATTCTCAGTACTCTGTGAATATTAGGTAATCTGCCTCATCCTTTTGTGTGATTCATCCCCTAGCCTTGGGTATGTTCCTCATATATATGTGCTGATAAATACTCAAAGCAACCCTATGAACATCTTTGGAGCGCTGCCTCTGTGCAGGTCTCTCTGGTACTTCTTTATGGCCTGAACATTCCCTCAGGGGAGTAAGCTAAGGTAATCATTGGTTTCCCTCATCTCAAGGATCACTGGTCCTTGTAGCTTGATGTCATGTTTCTTGGTAACAGCTTTTTCACATATGTATTTTATTTTTATTTTTTTAAGTAGGAAGTAAATGTGGTCCCATTATTTCACCTTGGCCAAAAGCACAAGTGCTAACTATGGTTAAGTCTTCCACAGGAGTTTTCCCTATTTTCCACTACTGAATCATCCAGGAAAAAATAGGAATCTCATATCTTATATCAATCAAATTCTATAAATCAGAAAATGATAGACACTGATGTGTTAACAAATAAACTTTGAAATCATGCAGGCTTTCTTTTTGTTTATTTTTTATTTTTTATTGACATACAACATTATATTAGTTTAAAGTGTACAACATAAGGATTTGATTATACATATATATATGTATGTATGTATGTATGTATTGTAAAATGATTCCAGTAAGTTTAGTTAAGGTACATCACTTCACATAATTACTAATTTTTTTCTTGTGATGAGAACTAAGATTTAATCTCTTAGCAACTTTCAAATATACAATACAGTATGCTTAACTATACTCATAATGCTGTACTTTATAGCAATAAAACTTGTTTATCTTATAACCAGAAGTCTGTACATTTTAACTACCTTCACACCTTTCACCATCTTCCCATCCTACCATCTGGCAATCATCAATCTGTTCTTAAGATTCCACATATAAGCAAGATCATAAAGTATTTGTCTCTCACTGTCTTCACCATAATTCATTCACCGTAATTCCTTAAACGACAGGTTTAACATCTCCCTTACACCACCTCTCCACATCACCTCTTCAAGCATTACCTTGGGCTGTTTACATCTTGATTCCATCATGCCAACATATGTTCTTCAAAGTCAGCAGCGAGAAAACTAGAGGGCGGCACAGAGTTTTTATGATCAATCCTGGAGCTGATGTCTGTCATTCCCACCTATATGCCTCTGCTAGAATTAATCTGATGAACCTAAAATGCTCGCATTAAATATCTCTACCACAGATTGCTTTTATGGTCATCAAATATTCTTTCATTCCTTTATTCCCATGTATAGAATCAATTCTAGGCCTCCTCCAAAAGATAAAACCCAATATCCTGTCCATTACTGAATCAGAGTCTAATATCACTGAGTGGTACACAACAATCTTTTTAACAGGGTTGGTTGTGGATATTCTTGGCCACATTACTGTGTCTGTCCTCCACAGAAACAATAGTCAATGCTAACACAAAGACAAGCAACCATAACAAACAGAAAGTAAAAGAAAGGGAGCAGTTCTAAAATCTTTAGAGTAGATATTATGAAGATATACTAACTTGGGAGTCAGAAAAGTTGTCTGATTAGAAGTGGTGGGAATTCCCTTGTCCATTTTTTTTTTTTTTGTAGTCCCTCTTCTCCCTCTAAATGTTCTTCTCTATCCATCATTCTCTTTGGCCCAATTTAAATTGGGCAATGGGAAGTAGGCCATTTTTGAAGCCTGCATGGCCTTCTCAGACTGCTATCTGCTCACAGAAATTTAAAGTCCAAGGGTCAGTTTAAGTATCTGGTGTTCGAAGGCTTTTTCACAAGAGTTTCAAAAACTCTAGAGGTCTTTGAGCTATTTGACTCCAATCAGTTCCAAGTATCAATACCCACACTTAAAGAACTATTTAAAAATTTTTGAAGTCTTTATTTCTTTGCTTTCTCATCCTGTTACTTTTCTTTTACATCTTAATGCCAGTTACCTTGAAACATGAGTTTTGGGAAAATGGGTACCCCTTTAACCTGTTCCCAAAATGGTAACATTGAGAAGTGAGAAACAGCTCTTGAGAATTGCTGGTAAACGATATTATATAATGCAAGAATATTGCTTTCCTGGCAAAAGGAAAGATTTGACAAGTTGATCTTTTCTCTTACATAAGCGCTTCCACAGTTCAAGTCTCTCCCAGACTCTGAACCAGTGTGTCTCCAATGTAATCAGCGACAATGTTCATAAACTTATTTACCATTTATATGTGCCTTTTGTTATAAAGTCATGTGGTGAAAGATGCAGACATTCAGTGTTGGGTTCATACTGAACCCATTCTAAGCTTAGAATAAGGGGAATTTTTTGTTTTATAATAAATTGTGTGTGTGTGTCTCTGTGTGCGTGTGTGCGCACGTGCGTGTGTGTGTTCGTAATATGTAATGGCCTCTAAAGCCTGTGCCCAGAGCAGGGAATTCTTCCTACTTACCTCTTGGGGAGGTGTGAGTTTAGATTTTTCTCATGGCTACACCCAACTTCCAGCAATAAGTTTTATAAAAGGTTAGGCTAGGCTGTAGTATAAAATAAACTTTGAAATCTCATGTATTTCTTTTCACTAAATCAACTTCAGTGTAATTTTTAAGCCTCACATTGACAGAAAAAAAATGTGATCTTTAACAGTTTGGGGACTCCTCTTCCCATTATTATACAAAAACAAAACAAAACAAAACACACACACACACACACACACAAAACAATAACCTGGGGTCCTCGTTTCAAAATACTGGGGAAGCATCTTTAAGAATCAAGCCAATAAGTCATTATTACCTTTCTAAACTAGTCACCATTGGGATGCCAATAACATTGTCCTTCCAGGTTTGGATATGGTACTGCCCCCATAACAGTCCTATGACACAGAAATCTTAAGGGAGGCTGGGAAAACCGTGTGAGATCTCCTACCTTTTCAGTACATTGTCCTGCCATTCCCTCCAAAATCTTCTTATGTGTTCCAGGTTCTGATTCCGGTAGTACACTTTATGTTGAGGTTCTAAAGATTTCAACCATGGCAAATTCTAGAGGCAAGGAATTATACGGACTCTTTCTACCTTGTTGGGAATGTTTTCTTTGAAGTTATGGAGATAGAAATGGAAAATGCAACGACCATACCCATAAAGAATCATATTCCCAAGAAAATGGGATAAATCCATTTGCCCTATCTCTCCTGTTAAGTACAGCAAAAACCTAGTGTGTATAAATATATGTGTGTGTGTGTATACATATATGTATACACACACACATATATTTATATACACATATATAAACAAATATAAGAAGATTCAAAGTGAGAGAGAAAAAGAAGACAGATCAACTAGGGACTATACGACTCAAGAAATGACACAGATCATCAGTTCCTTGGATTTTATGGTTGACTTCTATGCATCCTGGACTCTGTCCTAAAGAAGCCTGAAACTCAGAAATGTCAATGCATGTAGAAAACAAAAAGCCTCTAGAAAGGCCTACTCTCTCTTTCCAGAGAACCTGGAAAGGGGCAGCCTCGTAAGGCAGAAACCTTTTTTAACAATAACCATCCTAGCCTGGATGAACAACACAGGAAAAAACAACCTTCCTAATCTTTTCAGTAAAGGCCAAATGAAGAGCCTAGATGACCAGCCTCACTTTACTTCAGTCACATTCAATTATATACTGAATGCCTCTACTCTAGCAGTATCTGCTAGGTACTGGAAAGACAAGATGAACTGTCAGAGGGAGTGTTAATAGCATGTTTCTGAAGTAGAACTAAAAAGAAAGGACTGTGAACATAATATGTATAAAATAAAAATTATATTTTATTAAAACAGTAAATAAAATTTGACCAATTACAGTCATTAGAATAACTTTAACCCAAAAAACTATGCACAATTCACTTTAAATTATTTTTATCTTTCAGACTTGGGATATAGGTTTAGCGATGTTGCTGAAGCATGGGCAAAAAAGTGCAATTTCAACACAACTCCTGTTTAGGAAAATCATTTGAATGCCATCCAACTTTTCAATATGTTGGAGAAAATATCTGGTTAGGAGGATTCAGCTCATTTTCACCAAAATCTGCTGTTCTTGCTTGGTATAATGAAACTAGAATGTTTGATTATAATACTCTTTCATGTTCGGAGTTTGTGGCCATTATACACAGGTAAGTATTTGATGTTTTATTGATTTATTTATTATTTATGCACATTTCAATCACAAGACAAAGTTTTTACCATTTTCTTTGGAGTTTCTTGAGTTTCCTGAAAATTCACCATCATTTAAAAGAATTTTTATTAGGTTTAGAATTCCATGGAGTATTGTTTCTGGGTTTTTTTTTTCTGAACATTAAAAATTACTCCACTGTCATCTTACATTATTTCCATTTAGAAGTCTACTGTAAACGTTTTTATTTCTTCCTGTGTACGTAATATGTCTTTTTTCTCTGACTGCCTTTAAAAGGTTTTCTTTATTACAGGTCTGGAGCACTTTCATAATGTCCTGAAGTTTTCTTCATGTTTTTGTACTGCAGTTTACTGAGCTTCTTGGAAGTGTAGATCTATAATTTAAATCAAATTTGGAAAAATGTTGGCCATTGTTTCTTGAAATATTTCTCTCACTGTCTCTCACTCGTCTCTTCCCAGAGTCTAGTTACCCATGTTGAAGGTCACTTGAATTCTTCCACAGTTAATTGATGTTCTCTTCTCTTTTTTCAATTGTATTTCACTCTTTGATTATTTCATGTAGTATCATTGCTGCATATTTAAGTTCACTAATCTTTTCTTCTGTAATATTTAACCTACTATTAATGACATTTAGTTTATTTTTCACCTTAGATGTTAAAGTTTACATCTTTAAAAGTTTGATTTTTGTCTTTTTTATATCAGTAAGTATATCTAGAATATATAATCTTTCATCTATCTTTTTAACAATATGGGATACAGTTATAATATTTTTCTGTTTTCCCTGACAATTCTAGTGTCAATGTTAGTTCTAGTTCAGTTTCAATTGTGTTTTTTCCTTTAATTATAGGTCAATTTTTTTACTTTTTATCATTATGCGTACATTTATTATAATTCCGACTTTATAAATTTTGCCTTGATGGATGCTAGATTTATTTATATACCTATAATATTCTTAAACTCTCCTCTAGGATACAAGAAGTTTACCTGGACTTTGACTCCTTTGGTTCCAGTTTTAAAAATATGTTAAGTGGAAAGAAAGCAGTATTTATTTTAGCCTGAGCTAATTATCTCTCGGCAGCAAGCAAAAATTCTTCTACATAGTCTACTAAATGCCCCAGAAATCATAAAACGTGCCAGTCCGGCTAGTGAGAAAGGCCCTATTCCTGGCTGGTGTAAGCCCTAGTGCTCTTTCCTATAGACTTCGCAGGTGGTTCTTTCCCAAGACAAGGGTAGTTTCCTCACATTCATGCTCTGACTGGTGCTCTGCTGAAGTGATGATCCCCTCCGGATCTCCACAGTAGTGTCATTGTTAGATTTTCACCTCTGTAGTACTACACTCTCGAAACTCCTGCCTCCTTGGTCTCCCCAGACTCACAGCTCTCTCTCTCTCAACTATGTGAATCCATCAAGCTTCTCCTGGTTTCCCTACCATCCCTACCCCACTGGCCATGGCCTGGAAACAAAGAGCAATAAGCTAGGACAATTGTAAGGCTCACATCTCTTCCCACCCTCAAATCTCAGGGGGCATTATTCTTTGTTGTCTTATGGCCAGTATCTTGTAAAATATTATTTCTTATTATTTTTCCAATTCTTTTGATTGTTTCAGGAGGGAATTTTTGGTGAGAAATGGAAGTCGCTTTTTAGCCAAGTTAATCCTAGACATGGCACTGAGCTCCTAGGAAGGCCCATTTAAGGAAATGAAAGAGCTAAATTTCTTCTCCAGAGTTAAACATCTGTATAAGTTAACTAACATATAGTGTCTTAAAGCAAGTCATTTTTTATCAGAGGTGCACTGTACAAGGAAATTAGCAGCTTCCATGCTCCCCTTCTATTCATCACTCTTTGTCCAACAACAGGATGCTGTAAGTCTGGAAACCCTTCTCAGGGTAGATGTTGTTTGCAAAGAATATGGTTTGGCTACTAACAGGAAAATTGAGAGAATGAGATCAAATACCAGGTGTCCTGATAACAAGCAGAATGCAATATCCCTAATATGGTATCAAGGCTAAGTCAAAGCCTTTATGTAATCCTTTATCTCCTCTTCTGTTGTAAGGAAAAAAGAACCTGTTTTTAAATTCCTTTTCTCTCTTAGCCTTGCTACATCGGAAATGGTTGCTCACCCTCATTGCCTAATTTACACATATGCTTAAATAATTAGGAATAAGTAGACTTTTAACAGTAGACTTCTAAATGGAAAATTTGTTCTTATTGGTTCAACAACTGTATCTTGCTTAATGTCCTAACAAACTGAGCTAAAATTTTCTTACAATTACCATCTGCAGATATTCATATTGAAGTTACAACCAATGTTCATATTGTTACATCTAGTTCCTTTAATGAAAGTAATACATTTCAAACCTATACAGTTAATATGTATTTTTACCATTCTCAAAGCCAAAAAAGAATCACAATTTCGATATATTAAGCAAGTAGAATTTCATGGAGTAGTCATTCATGGACCAAATCTTTCAACACCATCTCTTAAAAATGCATATACCTGCAGCCATATAGTTGATTCACTTTCTAAAACATTCAGAATTGTTCAGAAAGAATGAGATGTTTTAAGGGTCTAACTTAATCTCATTTATTAAGTGGGCAACTAGCTCAGAGTTGATGTCACTCTCCAAACCCCACATATGGTTACAAGCACAACTTATCTCTTTGCAGTTCACTGCACTTGTATTGCACTTTGCTGCCCCTCTGGCAAAGAGCCATTAAAATATATTGTACAAAACCGTTGATGCTGGCTACACCCAGGCCATGGGAAATAGTGACTAATATATCAGTTTATTAGATATGTCAATGCATTTTGTTAATTAAATTGTAAAATACATGGGTTCAGAAAATTCGTTTGTGCTGTCAAAATCTATATCAATTTTCCTTGGATTATTTTGTTTCCCAAATGGAGTAAAGAATTATTTTTCCCTTTGTTCATTTGGGAAATGGGAGAAAATGCCATTCGATAATTATTGAAAAGTAATACTAATGATTTCACCACTTTATCTCTCTCTCTCCATGGCTAATATTCCATAGGAAATTTATTCTGTTGAATAACTGCTATCCTTTGCAATTAAACAAAAATAAAGATTCACCATCCTTATAGCAGGCATTTGTTTTTGTTTTTGTTTTTTTTGCAATAAACTCAATATATTTTTAATCTCTATTTCTGTCTCGTGATTTGACAAGGTAAGAATATGGTTAAGACCACAAAATTTTAATGTGATCATTAAGTAGAATTTTTAAGAGAAAGAAATAAAATTATTGTTTTCATTTATTGTATGATTTTAATAGTGTTTGTATGACTTACCTATTGACAAAATAAAAATACATTTCATAAACATCTAGAAAAAATTACTATTTTGGCTATATATTTTCTTTTTTGTGGTTTTTATTTTTTGAGAATTTAGTTAATAGCCTTTAAGAAAGCAGCCTTTAAAAATTGTTTTCATGTGAATATTAGAAAGTAAGAAAAAATAGCCAATAAATATTTCTGTACATTCATTTTTTTGTAGCATGACAAGGATTATATATATTTCCATAATGCACTGTTTATATAGAGTTGTTTTGCATATTTTATTTAAAAATTCCTTTCCTTCCAGGTAGTTTGGGCCAATTCATATAAAGTTGGCTGTGCAGTTGAAATGTGTCCTAGTCTTGGGAATGCTAACACTGCAATATTTGTATGTGACTATGGACCTGCGTAAGTTATTTTGCTATTAAAAATATTTATATACTGATAATAATGTTAAGAATTGCTCCCCAAAATAGGATCTTATATTGAAAAGATATATTTTTTGACAATCGAAATCTCCCTCTCTAATGCTAATCAAAAGAAATAGACGAAAATAGAAGGGAGTGAAAGAATATAAACTTGTGTAAAGAACCTGTCATGAAATATTTGCACGTGAGAGTAAAAATGATAGAGATCGTTAAGTAAAAAAGAGATAATATAAACTACATTGTCATTAATAGCTAAACACAAAATAAGTTAGCTTACCTAATATTATATAACATAACTGGAATGAATAAATGATTGAGAATGATGGTGAAAAGCACATTTTTCTAAAACAAGAATATCATTATTTTTAATTGCCTTGATGATAATTGCACATCTAAATAGCAATACAACATAAGTTAATGGGAGGCTCCAAAAATGAAATTTGAACTTGATCACAATGGATCTGTACAAGAAAAAAGATAAAATCCATTAATAATCCAATTTTTTAACAAATAGAAAAATTGAATAAAATTTACAAAAAAAAATTTTTAAGGGCAAAGAATAAATATACAGGTTGGTAAAAAAAAAAAAGGAAGCTGAGCTATGCCAAAATTGTTATGGAGAAGTACAAATGTGTATATCTCTGTCTGTATTTTCTTCCAGTCTCTCTCAGAAGCAGAAACCAGAATGACAAATGCATAACTTGTCATTACATCAAAGGAAGAGAAACAAAGTCCAGATGAAAGAAGTAGAATAAATAAGAAGGTGATAGCCTCCTCCCTACATTTGTCAATAAGCATATCAACTATAAATGGTACAAATACCCATATGAAAAAGCAGTGATTGTGAGACTGGATAAGAAATTGAGAATCAGTTATATGCTGCTTACAGAATATACTTTAAATATAAAGGCACAGACAATTAAAAGAAAAGGAATAGAAAAGGTTTATAATGCTAACATTAGTCAAAATAAAGCTGCAATGTCTATATTAATATCAGATAATGCGGATTTCAGAGAAAACAAATATTACCAGGGATAATGTTAATGGGATTAATTAATGAAGAGGCTACTTGGATGAAATGGAAAAAATCCTGAAAGACACAAATTACAAAGAAGAAATAAAATAAAAAGATAACTACAGAGCAATATTGCTTATGAACAGATGTACAAAAATTTCAATCAAAATTTAGCCATTGTATCTAATAATATAGTAAAGGCTTAATACACCCTGTCCAAAAGAAGTTTATTCCAGGAATGTAAGGCTGATTTAGCTTTCTAAAATCAATCTATGTAACATTTCATATTAATTAATCCCAAAATAAAGATCATATGATCATCTCAATAAATCAAGAAAAAGACACTCATTGCTTTAAAAAGTTCTCTGCCAACTGGATAAAGAAAGAAACTTCTTAAACCTAATAAAAGGCATGTATGAAAAACCTATATGTAACATTATATCTAATAGTAAAAGTTTTCTCTGTAAAGTACCAAACAGTACTTTTTCTTTAAAGAACAGATAGTAAATATATTAGGCTTTACATCACACATACATTCTGTTACATATTCACTTTGTGTTTTTGTATTGTTTTAAAGTACTCTGTAGAAATTTTTTTTTAAAAAAAAATCCTTAGCTCATGGACTGAATAAAAAAAGACCAGAGTCAATTTGGCCTGTAGGCCATACTTTGCTGACTGCTGGTTTATAGGTCTATAGAGAAAATACAACGGAATCTATGAAAACCCTTATAGAACTAATAAGTAGGTTTAGCTATTTTTCAGGATACAAAATCAAAATACAAAATTCAATTACATGTCCATATACTAGCAATGAACAATCATAAGTTGAATAAAAAGACAATACCATTTATAACAGCATCGAAAACTATGAATTATCTTGGATAAATCAAGCGGAAGACATGAAATACCTGTCCACTGAAAAGTACATAACATTCGTGAGAGGAATTAACACAGACGCAAATAATTAGAGAGATATATCTTATTAATTCAGTAAAAGATCCAATATCGTTAAGATGTAATTTTTATTAAACTAACCTATGGATTCAATACAATCTTCATAAAAATACTGACAGGCTTTTATTGTAAAAATCGACATACTAATTCTAAAACTCATATGGAAATGCAAAGGACTTAGAAGAGTGAAAACAAATAAGAAAAAGACCAAATTTGAAGGGCTGACATTATTGTTTTCAAGAATTATTACATTGTCTATGCTACCCTGAACAAGCCGCATCCCATCTAATCTTGGAAGCTAAGCAGGGTCAGGCCTGGTTAGTACTTGATGGGAGACCACCTAGGAAGACAAGGTGCTCTGGGCGTAAAAAAAAAATAAAAATAAAAAAAAATTATTATAGCTAGAATAGTCACAAAATTGTGATATTAACATAAAATTAGACACTTAGATCAGGGGAACAGAATAAAGGTCAAGAAATAAACCCACACATGGTAGACCACATATGTTCAACTAATTTTTCATAAATGCACAAAGGCAACGCAGTAGAAAAAGATTTTTGAACAAACGGTGCTGGAACAATTTGTCCTCTATTTATAACAACAACAAAAAAAATTGGATCTATACACATGCAACCTATAAAAATTAACACAAAATGATTCCAAGAGCTACATGTAAAACCTAAACTATAAAACTTTTAGAAGAAAACATGGATGAAACTACTGTGACCTTAAGATAGCCAAAGATTTTTAGCTACCACACCAAAAGCATAATCCATAAAAGAACAAATTGGTAAATTTGGATTTCATTAAAAATTTAAAATTACTGCTCTTCAAAGACACTGGCATGAGAATGAAAAGACAAGCTACAGACTAAAAGAAAGTCTTTGCGAAATGTCAGATAGAGAATTTATATCGAGAGTAGAGGAAGAACTCTCATAATTCAATATTAGAAAAAGCACAAACACAGAGCGGGGGAAAAAAAGAGGTCTGTTAAAATGTATCAGCTTATATTATTGAAAAGCAGGCATAATAGCTACCAAATAGTTGATTGAATGGTACCATTTTTTGGTACATCGTCAAAGAACTAAGTAAAGACTATGGTACTATAATTTTACATTAAACCATAAAGCATATGGTTTTAAAATGCAAAAGCATTTGCAATTTAAATTTGGCTTATTCCATTTACAAAATCAAGTGACAATTCCAGTGTTTACAACAAAAAAAATTTGTGACTGACACATACATAATTACATTGGGTTCACATCTAATCTGTCTTCTATTAAAAAATCAAGAATATGACTGCCATATGTATTAGTGATATCCTGTAAAGAAGTTTTAATAGTTTCTTTTTACAAAAGAAATAAGCATAAAATTGGGGCAAAAGTTACTTTTCCTTTCAACACTCATGACTTAGCGAGTACCCAAAACAATTTGCATAAGTGGATGCACAAAATTAAGAGAATTAATAGCAATTTGGCTAATCAATTTCTCTTTTTTATAGAGGAAATTTTCCAAATATGCGCCCTTACACTCATGGAGATCCCTGCTCTTTGTGTGAAGAAAAAGAAACTTGCGCACATAGGATCTGCTGTAAGCAAAGAAGAAAAAAATATTTGTAATATTTTATTTGGACAGCAAAATTTCCATAAATTCATTATATTTTAAAATTTGGCTCCACAAGTTGAGAGAGAATTTATGAACAAGATTTGATTTCTGCTATATGATCACGTAAATCATTTGTCATAAATTATCATATTTAAACTCAGATGATCTCTCCCTTATTCACTGATTTTCTCTCTTAAGGCGAAAAGACAGAAAGGAGTGAGGTATAATTGTGCTGCTACACAATATGGATGTGCTGCTATCCAAATAATTATTACTTAAAATGTTTCTTATTTGTATTTGCTTCCATTCGCCTCCTTTTATTAGTTATTATTAAAATAGTAGCTCATTCAGAAGTAACATATTAATCAATGTCCAAATTAATTGTGATTTAAAACTAATGTTTCTCTTCCATCATCAGATTTTAAGTTCTTAGAACAAAGATACTTTTTTAGAATAAGCATATAAATTCTTGATTGATGACAGAGTGAAATGAAATCTTGAAACTAAAAATTTTTAAAAGACGTGATGCCACAAAACAAGACAGACACACAAAAACTGCATATTAAATGATTCCATTTCTAGAACGTTCATGTTCAGGCAAAACTAATTTACATTTGGAGTCAGGATAGCAGTTACTTTGGAAGGGAAGAGAAGTTAGTAATTAAAACAGGATACCAGAAGGTTTAACTAGGTGTGTGCACTCTGCAATAATTCATTAAACTTTCCATTTATGAGGTATATATGTTTCTGTATTCATGTTATACTTCAATTAAAGAATGGATTAGAAGTATGGTCCCTCTAAGTTCAGATTTCATTCACAGTGATTTAAAATATAAACTTACTGTATTATCTTCCACTTGGAAACTAAATTTTTCTAGTCAAGGAGATATAAAGATAACACTTTTTTCCTTCACTTCCTTTTCCTGCCCAATATCCAAGCTACTGTCATTTCTCTCTTGAACTAGAACAGTTTACAACTTTTCTTCCTACTCTACCCCAAACTGGTTTACACAAAGAAAATCAGATCAAAGCACTTCTTTTCTTCAAATTACTCAATGGCTTCTTACTGCAATTAAAAAAAAAAAAAATCTAACTCTATACCATGTGGCCGACAAACCCAAGCATGATCTGGCACTTGCCTCTGTCTCCTAACATATTTTTTATTACCCTCCCTTTGACACATTCTCTCTAAAAATTCCAGCATCTGAATCACCTATGGGTCTGTTTATACTCTCAAGGATTGTTTTAGTTTTTTGTGAATTTTGGTAATATGCTGTTTCTTTGTGTGGTACATTGTCTTTCCTCCTTTACATGCATGCCACTATCAAGAAGTGGAGCTTATTTCTCCTCTCCTTGAATAAGGATGTAATGTTTTGCCAGATCTGGGCCTAACCTTTAAAGAGACCTGGCAGCCTTGGCTTTTACTCTCTTGGCACCTCTCCAGCATAACAAGACATCCACGCTCTCCTGCTGGGGAGGTCACATCGAGAAAGGCCCTAGAAGAAGAGAGGTCAATTTCATGTTTCAACCGCAACTGAGCTCCAGGGAAATGTAGCCATGTCATCTGAAAAATAAATTGTTACAAGTTTATATTAAACACCTAAAACCTGTGTAAAACCACAACGTAGAGAATTCTCTTTTCCTTTGCTGAAGAGATAGACCCAGGGTTGTTCACCTTAATCCAAACACAACTTAGTCAAGGCTGGATTAGAATTTATATAAAGCTTGGTCCACTTCTGTTTTCCTCTGTTCCAAAGGTGTAGACGTCTAGAGCTTTCCACTGAGAGGCTGGTATATTCACTGTTGCCTTTCCCTGGTGGGTCCTGAACTCTGAATCTATTGCTTTAGCATGCTGAAATTACTTTAAAAAAAAAAAAAAGAAAGGAGAGAAAGAAAGGAAGGAAGGAAGAGGAAGGAAGGAAGGAAGGAAGGAAGGAAGGAAGGAAGGAAGGAAGGAAGGAAGGAAGAAAAAGAGAGTCTGCTTTGATTTCCAGAGGCCTTCAGCCTAGGTTTTTAGCCTCTTGCCCCTCCTAGCCTCAAAATTAAACAAATAGCTTGGGTACAAAATGCATTTTCTTGGGTTCATTTCTTCCGCCTCTACCTCTTACCTGAATCTTGAGCTTCTCAATTGTCCAGTTTTATCTCTCTAACCTTGCAGGGCCAATACAAGCTCTGCTGGCTTTTCTGTGGCACCAAATCAACCAAGGCCAAGCCTCGAGTTTCAGCCATAGACCTGGGCTCAGAATCAAAAAAATGAACCCAATGAAGGAGCAATTTTCATAATAACATCAGCCCATCCCTACAGATCTCCTGCTCTGAAATCTTCACCCTCCTGTCTTTGTTGCTTTAGCATGTCTCTGATGCTCAAAACATTATTTTGTTTTATTTTATTTGGATTCTCTAGCTTTGCTTGATGACAGCTTGTCTGTTACAAACTACTCCATTCCAGACGCTTAAGCAGATATTGACATTGGGTCTCCAAGATAGCCTCACACAAGCTACACAGGCTACAATAAACTTTAATACCTTGTAGGACGTGTTCTCCCAGCTTGCTCCTTTTCCAAATTATTCAGAAATTATTGGGCTATTCTTGGCCCTTTGCTCTTGTGAATTTATATTAAGATAACCTTATTACCTCCACAGAAAGCCTTGAAATTTTGCTTGGAATCACATTGAATTTATAGGTAAATTTAAGAAGAATTAACATCTTTACAGCATTAACTGTATTTGGGTCTTTTTAAACATCTTTCAGTTAAGTTTTTAAATTTTCTCAGTAAAGTTCTTGCACCATTGAGTTAGATTCCTTAGGAACATGTAGTTGTTGCTCTAAGTTATACTTCCTAACTGATTTTTGCTGATTCATAGAAATATAAATTATTTTTATATTCATCTATTATCCAGAAATCTTACATAATTCTCTTATTATTGCCAATAGTTTGTTGATTCTCTAGGATTTTCTATGACAATTGTGTTATCTGTAAAAAAATGCAAGTTTTGTTCTTCTAATTTTTCTATCAGTTATTTATTTTACCAATAATGGTTAGCAAATCCTCCAGTGCAACATTGAACATAATCTGTAATAGTAGACACCATTCTCTTGTTCCTGATTTTAAGGACAATGTTTCACCATCACCCACTTTTGCTTTAGGTTGTTTTTAATTAATCCTCATTGCCAAGTTATTAAGGTTTCTCTTTTCCTTGCTTTGCTATGAGCTTTTATCTTAAATGGATGCTGAATTTCACTAGATTATTTTTCTGCATCTCTTGAAATGATTCCATTTTTTTTTTTGCCCTAATGTCTTAACATTATAAACTACATCCAAGGATTTCTTTCTTTTTTATTTTTTTCTTCTATAGTAACTGTTTTGAAAATAATACTTGTAACTTTAATTTTTTAAATTTACTTGTGTTTTAAATTCTTCTTTGAGCAAATACAAATTTTTCTGAAATTGGTCCATTTCACTAACATTTTTAAATTTTTGTAAAGAGATAGGGACATGGTGGTTCTTTAATTTTTTAAGTCTTTATCATATCCTATTTTCTGTTCCATTTTGTTTATTTATTATTTCCCTTGTTTTATTTTTAAACACCTTTATCAAGGTATGATTGACATACAAAAAAAAAAGCTGTATATATTCAATGTATACAACATAACCAGTGAGATTTATATTTTCATATAGATATTGGGAGTTAAGCGATGGCTCGTAATCAAGTTTTAAACTATCACTCCAGTCTATGATAAATCCAACATGGCCCTTAGGTTTATTTTACAAATGGCTAGAATCTTGTTGGCATTTTACTTAAAAATTTCCCATTAATTTTAGAATTATCATTGGCCCGTAATTCTCCTTCTGCATTTCTGCTTATATGATTTTGACTTCAAGGTTGTAGTAGCCTCATAAAAGAAGCTGAAAGTTGGAAACATTATTCTTTTAACATTTTGGTTACAGTTTGTGTAACATTTCAATTATTATTGCTTGAACATTGGAGAAAAGTTTTCTGTAAAATGACTGTGTTCGTGTGTGGTGTGTGTGTGTGTGTGTGTGTGTTGGTAGATTTTAAATTACTGATTTTATTTCTTTACATATTATGTGATATACAGGCTTTGAAGTGAAAATTAGCAAATTTCTATTTTGTCCAAGTTTTAATGAAATTCTTATATTTTTATTTCTTTGCTGTTGTATTACATTTATTTAATTCCTATAACTTTTGATTTGGCCTTTTCTCATTTCTGTTGACCAGTTTCTCTAGAAAGCTAACTTTTAGCTTTGTTGATTTCTTATTTGAGAAACAGGAGATGTAGCATAAAAGTTAGATGTACAGGCCTTGGAGTCAAATATCTTAACTCACAAGGTGATTAAGAGGATTAAGTATGACACAGTGATTTGAGGTCAAAATAAAGTAAGTTCTCAATATATTTTAGCTATTATAGTTAAGTTCCTCATTCTTTTCTATCTTTAACCCAGTTTATTTTTTTCATAGAGCAATCACTCTCTGAGATAATACTTTTTCTTAATTTTTACTTATTTATTCCATTTTAAAATCGAGGGGAGATTTGTCTCCCCTTACTTGTCTCTAAAGAATTTTCTTTTTTTCTGATAACAATTATATCCAAAGGCTAGAACCTTGCTCAATACATAGACACTCAAAAAATAAATAAAGTTTTAAATGACATAAGTTAATTCCTAACAAATTGCAGAAACCTGTTTTCTAGAATGGTAAATATGGAGGGAAAATTTGATGGGGAGAAACACATAGAGCAAAATTCAGAAGGCTCTGGGTACCCAAAACTCAGCACAAAGGAATTAGGTTCTTTCTGGGACTTTAAATGGGCATGGCAGAGCGCCAAAAATAAAATTAACTACAGTATATAGTTTTGTCTATGTTTGGATTGAGTTACTTCTATGTAACAGGCATTTCTAGAAATATTTGCAGACATGACATTGATGGCATCATACAGATATTTAAGTGCTGTGGGATTTGGGGAGGAACCTTTCATTTTCTTAAGCTAAAATACCAAACTAAATTTCCTAAATTGATTATCTTATTTGAAAGTGAATGCTTTTTATTATATAATATTATTTTTTTCTATTTTAGATAATAAAGTTCTTGATAAACCTGAAAGTAAGTATAAAAATACTTCAGCTTTGATTCAATAACTTCCTCCCCTTGAAACTAATTGAGCTCTTAAGTGTTGTGTTTTATTGACAGAATATCCAAACTGGACTCCACGGGGAAAGCACCTCAGCTGAAAGTATGCACTCTATTGTGCCTAATTTATGTTCTGCTAACAATGTTTTAATTTTCATTTATGTACGAGAGAAATTCTTAAAGGTAACAATAAAAGAAATGTATGGCTAAACATAACTCATCGCTTTCATTATTAAAACTTCTACCTTCCTGTGTGTTATCTAAATTTAACATCTCTTTTTAATTTAAAAGATGTGTTGCAGTATAGAAGAAGGGTAGCATTAATAATGTTTGTTTATTTTTTTAAATTATAATTTTACAAGTATCAAAAGAGTCTCATTCGCTAATATTTTAAATTGACATTTCAAGTTAAGTAGATCTAAAGAACTAAATATTTCAAATATTAGATATTTTCTTTATATGCCAGTAGTCCCCTTTAAGAATACCACCTAGAATATTTGGAAACAGAATAACATTAAGGTAAATTTTAGATAGCGCATAATGTTATATTATTGACATAATCAATATTAGGGGGAAAAAATGAGAACAGATTAAATCAAAGAGGAAAATCGATTAAATTTTAAAACTTTGAAAGGTAAATGTATGTTCTGAGAATTAAAATCATAGCCTTTTAAGAGGTTTTGTTTCAAAATGTGCCCTGTATAAAATAACAGAATTCAGATAGCATGTTTTAAAACTCTATTTTAAAAAGTACCTGTAGTATAGTTAACAAACAACATCTCTACAAACCAAAGAATTGCTCAATTCTAGCATTTCTCTTGTCGGAACACACACCCAAACACACACACACAGATTATTCAATTAATTCAATTTAAGAAATCATTTATGTTGAATTATTGACTCCTGTGGACTAAATTATCTAGACCTTTCTCTTCTCAAATACAGTAACCATTAATATCCCTAAGATATAAATACTTAAAAAAAATTTTAATGTATTTGTTTTGGTTTTCTTTTTTAAAAAATTAATTCATTAATTTTTTATGGTGACATTAGTTAATGAGTTCCAATAAGTTTCAGCTGTACACTTTAACAGTAAGGCATATATATATTTACATTGTGTGTTCATCTCCTACAGTTAGATTTCTTTCTGTCACCACATATTTGACTCCTTTTACCCCATCTACCTCACCCCTACCCCTACCCCTCTTACCCTCTGGTAACGACTAGTCTATTGTCCATGTCCATGAGGCTCTGTTTGTTTATCCTGTTCATTTGTTGCTTTTAGGTATATACCCCACGCACAAGTGATATTACGTGATTTTTAACTTTTTCAGTCTGGCTTATTTCTCTCAGCATGGTTTTTTAATGTATTTTTAACATAACTGAGTTATTTTGTATATACTTCCAAATACCCACGAATTTCTACACTGTTGGGTGATTTATGCCTGTCTCAATAAAGAAGCCAAGTGATTTTTGTATTTCAAATTTGTTTGTACTAGGGTTCTCCAGAAAACAGAACCAACAGGGGGGCGATTGAGAGAGAGATAGAAAGAGAAAGGGAGAGAAAGGGAGAGAAAGGGGAGAAATTTTTATGAATTGGCTTACGCAATGTGGTGGCCACAAGCCTAAAATCTTTAAGTTAAGTTGGCAGGATGGAGATTCAAATAAGAGTTGCCGTTTCAGTCTTGAGTCTAAAACCTGGAAAATCAGACAGATTTTGCATTTTGCAGTCTGAAGGCAGTAATCCTTCAGGAAATCTTTATTTATTCTTAAGGCCTTCAACTGATTGGACATGGCCCACCCGCATTAGGGAGGATAACCTTCTTTACTTAAGTCAATTGATTATAAATGTTAATGACACCATTACAGCAATATCTAACCTAGTGTTTGACCTAACACTAGCCACCATAGTCTAGCTACATCAACACACAAAATTAACCAGTACTATTCATTTAACTATTACATTGTTAAAATTTGCATTCATAATTAATTATTCCTTAACCAGTAGTTTGAACTGGCTAAAGGTAAACTGACATATATAGTATACTTTGTTTATTGTTATATTGTCTCCATAAATTTTTAAATACTTTCATTAAAAATTAAAAGTCTCTGATTTTTAATATAATCACTCCATTACTTCTGCAGACCCAACATTCATCCAAAAGCATATAAGTTCCTTACATCAGATTAACTGAAATTCTGCATGCCACATAAAAATGAATCTTTATAGAATTATATTCTCTGATTTTCTAGGCATCCTCTTGAACTAAAATCCCACATTTTTCATGTCTTTCTTCTGTCTTTGTTGTTACCAACTGAATTACAAAATTGATAAGGCAAGTCCCTGAAAAATCACCACTTCAAAATTTCTAAAATAGTTTGCAATCTTCAAATTAAAACTTATATATTAAATAGCATTAAAGCTTTGGAGTGCTATCCTATACTTATACTATATTTAAAGTAACACTTTTTTCCAGGAATTCATAAGAGGTTACAGTCTCAGGACGCTGGCATTCTCTTTGTGAGTCAGTGATTTCACTTAATGCAGTTTGTGCCATCTTAAGAATATATAGGGAATTTACTAAAGTAGTTACTAAATACAACATATTGGTAGACTGTCTATGTCTCTTAAAGCCAAGGCTAGATGTCAACAGTCAGAGAAGTTGTTGAGAAATTTAAGTGGAATGCACCAAAGGACTGTGACAGTCCATACCAACCCAAAGATTTTACAGGATGAAAGATTAAAGATAATAATAACAATAACTTTCAAACAACACTCACTAACTTTGAATGTATTTTATCAATGAGATTCAGCCAATACATACTGTGCACATACCAATGTCTCAGTTACTATACTGCACAGTTTATACAAGAGGAGAGAGGAGAGAGACAGTATCTCCTAAGGTTGTGGCCATTATTCTTAACTACAAACAGAATACCCAAGGGGAAACTTTACCCCAGTATATTAAAGTGGCAGGACTGGGAACTAAATTCCAAAAATTCCACTTCTCTTTGTGTAGAAAAAAGCAAAAATAAGCAAAACCTTTTAGTTAGACACAAAATTACATTTAAAAAATACATTGATAACATATTACATCTTCAGTTTATATAAGTAAGCCTTCTTCCTTTGTTTCATGTAGGGTTCGTTTCCTAACCCGAAGAGGTGCTATGTGTGACTCTGGAAGGATAGGAGCACTTCCTTGTTCCTCCGTGGTTACATTTTGTTCTGGATCACTGATTACAGCCCTACACGGCAAAATACAAAGTTCGACAATACAATGGGATAATGAATTGTGCTAGCATTCATATATTTGTAAACAGATGGAAAATCCCATATTCAAAATACAAATTTACACTGCTATCAGAATTATTTATTTGTCAGATATTAAATGAATAATCACCTTGTGATGGCATGGTGGGGATGAAAACAAAAATGAAGTATGTTCATGAGATAATGGATGGAGATATTTTGAAGATTGTACGTATAATTATTTCAAAGAATTTACTAAAATGTATGTAGAATGTCATTCTCTCTCCACCTAACAAAACAATAATGTTTTTAAGGCTAAACCTAAGTCTTATGTCTTCCTTGAAGAAGTCCTAGACTATTCCAGTCTCCTGAAATCCAGCAATTTACACATGTTGTTAAGCAATTTAGAACAACAGGTGCTAGGCAAACTGCTTTGGGCTCAGCCCTTTCAAATTACCAAAGGCAGTTAACTCAGCATTTGAGCAGTGCATTTTTGAGGATCCTTTTGTCCTACTAGGCTATATCTGAAAATTTCCAGAAATTACCTAATCAGTTGGAGGAAGAGTGATCAGACTTGCCAGGTTTATCCCATTCTTACCCCATGGGAAGGATGGTGAACGGTTTAAAAGTAGTCCCCATAATTTTTTTATTACGTATCTCTATCAGTAAAAAATATATATATCTCGCAGTGACCAATAGTCCTAATTTGCCTGATGAGGGTTCTTCCCAGAATATAGGAAAACACAATAAACCCAAGGAATTTCCTAACAAACCAGGAAATTGGTAATCATATACTTAAACCAAAGGTATATATGTACCATTAATTAAATGTACTATGTATATTTTTATAATAGAGCATTATATATTTTAAAACACACAAAAATTGAAACTGAAAAAAGTGTCATAAAATATATTTTAAAATAAGTGTTAAAGAGATGTTTATGCCAGGAAGACAATAATCAAATGATCAACATTATTCGCTTGCACTTGTATCTTTGCAACTATAATTAATCTGCAACATCTTTTCAGCTATTTTTGCAAGATAAGTGATCATTCTGTGATGTTTGGATTAGTTAAAATTAGCTAATATAATCTGCAATTAAATCTATCTGGACTCATACACTAACACAAAAAATAAACAAAACCCATACTCACCACTACCAGTGGAACTCACATTTTCCCTCAGGAAGGTTATGTACCCCTTGGAACGCCCTCTACTCGAAACCACCAGGAACCAAATGGAGTTGCATACATTGGATTTGTGCCTTGTAGCTAATGAGACCATACTGACTGTCATTAAAATAATTCAATAAGTACATATTAAGAATGTATGTCTGACAAAATGCTAAGTGTTAAAAATTATTTTAGAAAAAATCATTTAGACCTTGTCAATATAAGTGAAAATGGGATATTATTTATTAGTAGTAATAATTTATTAATAGCAATACTGAACACTGATTTCAATGTGCAAAACACTAAGTGCTTCACATCATTTACATAATCCTCTCAAAAATTCTGTACAGTAAATGCTATTAATTTTCATTTCTTGAACTACTAGGAGACTTAAAACTATTTCCATAAACTGCACTCAGATTTACAAACACTTTTTGAGAGTTTTTAAGATAGTCTGGAGTAACACTGTTCTTTTTGGAAGGATTTCTAGTTGTTGCATACTTATAACCATTCTAAATAAAAAATGACCTCAAAACTATAAGAGTAGGGGTGGCTCCATAGTGTAGTAGCTAGCACGTTTGCTTTACACACAGAAGGTCCTGGGTTCGCACCCCGGTTGGAGCCATGGACCATGCCCCGGGTGCACCAGGCCCCGGGTGCACCAGGCCCCGGGTGCACCAGGCCCCGGGTGCACCACGCCCCGGGTGCACCACGCCCCGGGTGCACCACGCCCCGGGTGCCACGCCCCGGGTGCACCACGCCCCCGGTGCATGCCAAAAGCGGGTGGAAGGAGACGCCCTGCCTTCAGAAATACAGTTCTAAAAAAGGAAACGGCAAAATTCATAGGTCAGGGTGGAAGTGGGGGGTGGGGGAAATTAAAAGGGGGAATATATATGTTTATATAACAGTAATGTAAACTTAGGAGCTAAAATTTCATATAAATGTTCCCAGAGTTATACTCGATTTTATGGTTTTCTTTGAGAAAGGCAAAGTGTAGTTTAGTTCCCGAGATGACCTTCCACCACATTGTTTTGGGCTTTTTTGTGTGTGTGTCTCTATTTACTTCATTCATTTTCCTGATGTTGCTACTCACTTTCTTAGGAATTTTAAATTATTCTTAAATATGTCTAAATGGCGTATCAGTAATTTTAATCTTTGACATTTATCTACTAAATATCTTTCTCAGTTATCCTCTATTTACATTTTAATGAACTAAAGTTTATCTTCCCACTTTTTCTCAGTTTTTCCATCTGTTTAAATGGAGATAATATCTATTTCTTAAGGTTTTTATCTTTTAAATGAGTTGAGATTTTCTAAGCATTTAAAACAGCACAGGATAGTTTTGGAAACTGTAGTGATGATTATATAGCACCATGAAGGTAATTGCCATGGAATTTTATACTAAAAATGGTTAAAATGATAAATTTTGTTATGTATATTTATAATTAAGAAATCAAAAATAAAATAGTGCCTGACACATAGTATAGATTTTTGAAATAAATATAGTATTTACTATTCTGTATTATAATTGTTTGATGATTTGTATCACCTTTAACTTAAAGCTCCGTATAGATATACTACATACTATCTTGTTCAGCATTTGCAGCTCTAGCATCCAGCATGGGCTCTGACACAAAGGAGGTCCTAAAGAAATACTTATTAAATTAATGAGTGAAGGGTGTGGCAATGGAATGAGTTGCCTAAGAGATGGTTACTTCTCTGTTACCATAATTATGTAAGCAAAGGATATGATGATCACTTATTAATGATGTGGTGAAGAATATGTCTAATATGTGGGACTACTAAGTGTCTAAAATTTCTTTGTAATCTAAGATTGCACCAATTCTGTTTATCTCATGCTTTACTATAGCAATTTTCATAATCTAACAGTATCAACATAACAAAGGAATTCCATCTTTCAGTACTTGCCACCTTTACCCCTAAAATAGGCTCTGATGATACTAAAACACTCAGCCTTTTCGACCCTCCTGGCACATTACATATGTTTTCTTTATTTAGAATGCACTCTTTCACCTGTGTACTTCACTTTCTTGATGTCACATTCTCCAGAACGGCTTCCCTGGTTCTCAAAAATGTTAGTTGCCCTATATGATGCAATAACATTTTGGCTTTGTATTTTTCACATGGTATAAAAGTTACCAATTTGCTAGATCTCTAAACTGTAAGCTACTTGGAAGCAGGGTCTGTATCTTGTCCACCTGTCTTTCTCAACCCTCTAAACATTGCCTGATCATAAATATTTACTAAAAGACTAAAGGTATGAATGAAATCATCTTGTGAAGTCTATTGCTTCCAATTGTGTACACCATAGATAATTTTTAAAAACATTTCTTTTTAGATATTTTGTTCGACCAGTTGCAATGCTTTCTTTGTGGCAAAATTCTGCCCCGGTGTTAATAATAGCTTAATGCTATGAAGCACAATATGTTATACACAAATGTGTATCCCCAAACAAATACACGCTTTTATTTTGTGCCCTGATATTATATTCTTCAAAGCAAATTTTCTTGAACAAAATGTTTGGAGGTAAAAAGCCCAGGCTAAAATCTGGTAGGACACAAGCCATTTTTATGTAAAAGAAGAAATGAAAACAAAAAGATCTCACCTACTGTGAACTAGACAATTTGTCAGAGAAGAATACTGATATTCCAGGCTGTCTATAAAATGTTGGTGAGAGAAGAGATGGAAATATTTGAACCTGATGAGAATTTGATAACCCCTAGTCTACCCCGTAAATGCTGAGCTTTCCAATATTCCATTTATTTTGTAATTTTCCACAAAGGATCGTTAAAACACTGAGAGAATAGTATCTCAATAGGAAGCCCACCTTGAAAAAAGTATTTTTCTGTCCATGATGAAAATAAAGGGGCGGGGGGTCCTGCTTTAAATGCTCAACAGGTAAGAATTAAAAAAAAAAAAATTAGCTGAATTTTCATCAGTATCACAAAAGAATGCTCATTTACCCTTGCATAACTAGAAGGTTCCTCAGGCATGCTCATTATTCAGCAACCGGCATTTACTGTACAACGGCCCGTTAATAAATGATGACACATGATTTGGTTTCAGAAATCCTCTCTGGATAACATCGAACTACATTAATTAGCTTAGTGAAGAGCTTGCACTCATTTAACTCAAGCCTCTTTGGTGAGTTCGGTCCACGGTTGGAGAGAGCTCTCCCCACTCTACAGTCCTGGCTTCCCCCGCACACTTCTCCCTCTGCTCCCTGCGAGGCGGGGCCGGGCTTCTCTGCACCGCCCCCCCGTAGATTGGCAGATCACCGGGGCGGGTCGGCGCGTGCGCACTGGCCTCCCGCGGCCGGTGGACCATGGAGGCTTCAAGGCACTTCGCCCTAGAGGGGTACTTTCAATCCGTTCGCTTGACGCGAGGGGGCGTTTTGAAGCTGTGGCTGTGCGAGTCCTGGGTACTGCTTCTGGCTTCCGGTTTGAGCGCGGAATTTTTGCCACACGAAGAGGACGTAGATTTTATCAATGAGTACGTGAACCTCCACAATGAGCTCCGAGGCAAGGTCATGCCCCAAGGGGCTAACTTGCGCTTCATGGTGAGGCCCAGAGGCGGTTGCCCGAACCTCCAGCAACCCTTGTCACGACGCCCCCTTAGGCCGCATAAAGCCTGGGCCACTGCTCTGAGGCTCAAGGATCACGTGGAGACGCACTTTTAGTTTGGGTTTAGAAATATGTACCACTGTCACATATTTATTACCAAGATTTTACACAGGGCTGAGACTAGGGTGAGTAGAGGCACACATCTGAGCTGCAAAATTTAGGGCGCCTTCAATTCGAGAAAATGATAGTTTATTTATTTTTTTATTTAAAAATCAGTGCAAAAATATTGATGAAAATATCAATTTAAACAACAGGACTTTTGGTCTTGAATTAAGGGGCGGTGAGTGAAGCACTCGATCAAGATGATGCAAGTGAAAATTCAGATCCCGTTTTTATTTGAAATTTTGATTTTTCCATCAGGAATGTTTTTACACTAATTTTCCCTTTTAAAAATATTATTTACCTTGATTATTGAGTTTTTCGTATCCACCCTAAATTTTGCTCCGAGGGAGTGTCTCAGTCATCTCGCCCTAATCCTGTCCTGATTTTGCATTCTCTCACAAGGTTGTTTGTACTTCTTTTACATTCACACCTCCACCCCTTCATTTCTTTTTAGCATCTCATTAGCTCTTCCCTTGTTGCATCGGGTCTTTGCGATTGTAAAGTAAAAATGACTACAAAATTAATTAGGTAAATAATTTTTTTATCAGCCAGTTAGCTTCCAGTTTACATTATAAATGATATTTCAAGGACTATCTCCCTAGACAAAAGTCTTTTCTTCCTTCTGGATTAGTTCCTTAGGACAAATTCCAAAAATGGGATAAATAAATTAAGTATATAATATTTTTAATTTACATGATGTATGACAGTTGCTATTCTAAAGGATTGTGCCAGATTAATTAATTAAATAGCAGCAGTATACAAATGTTCTGTTTTCACCACATCCCTACTGGTTTGGGCATTCTTAATCGCTTGCTAAACATTATAATTATAAACCAGTACTTCATTTTAATGCTAATTTTTAAATGCTATTTTGATTGGTCCTATTTTAGTTCGTTCTTGTTCATTTTCTTTTCCTTTGGTTTTGTCAGTGTGTTCCTCTTCTGTTTATATATTTTCTCCTACAAACATTAGCATTTAATTCTATTTGCTGAAGAGAGTTTTTTCCAAGATAATTTTTTGGCTTTTGAACTTAATCATAGAATTTGGGGATATTTGAAGTTTTAGTTATATTCCCCCCTTTCTCGTTTATTCAAAGTTCGAAGAGTAGCCTCCCTTCTAATAATTAATAAACACACAATACTGTATAATAAAACTTCTTAAAGCTTATGTATTTCTAATCTGTAAATATCTTTCAAACACTGAGAAAAATATAGAAAATATAGCAGACACATGTGTACCTGATATATAGATATGTATATATAGATATGTAGATATCTATTATCTTATATGAATATTTTTCAAGGAATATTGAGTACAGTTAAAAGCTGGCGGCTTATCAAAAAAACATTTAAAGAAGCAACAATGGTAAGGGAACATTTAGACTATAAATACTGAGAGTTTGTGAGGACAATCCAAGAGTGTCAGTCTGGGCAAGGCCACTCTGCTGACCTAAACAGCTCTCTGATGACCTTTGGGGCATTAGCTGCTACTACTCTTTTACTAGCAGTGGCCAAAACTATACAGTGGCGCCCTGAAAGAAATCAATTTGCCCATCAACACCAGTGCCATCATTCTCTAGCAACGAGCTCTACCAACAAATGACTTTTTCATTTTTTTGTTGACAGCTGGACATCAATCAGCTCTAAAGCTATCTCTCCCAAGTACTAATTGGTAAAACGCACACAACTAAATTTGGACTTTATTCCCTTCATCTCCCCTTGCCTGGAACAATAGTGTAATTAAACTATCATTGTTTTTGGAGTATGTTATTTTTTATTAGCTTATTCAAATACATTATAATTCCCACAGTGAACCTGTGTTCGATAATATACTGGCAAAACAAACTCAGTCTCTGAACATAATTTTGCCACCCAAACAAAACAGCATGGAGGTTCCTCAAAATATTAAAATAGAACTGCTGTATGATCCAGAAATTCCACTTCTCGGTATATATCTAAAGGAAATGGAAACAGGATCTCAGAGAGACATCTGTACTTCCACATTCATTCCAACATTATTTACAATAGCCAAGATATGTAAACAACCTAAGTATCTATGAATGGATGAATGGATAAAGAAGTGATACACACACACACACACACACACACACAGATATTATTCAGCCCTAAGAAGGAAATCCTACCATTTGCAACAACTTGGATGGACCTTTAAGTCATCATGTTAAGTGAAATACAGGGAAAGACAAAAGCTACATGGCATTACTTACATGTGTAATCAAAAAAAAGAAAAAAAATACTCATAGAAACAATACGAAAGTATTTACCAGGGTCTGGGGTGAGAAAAATAGGAAGAAATTGGTAAAAGGGTAGTGACCATAGTTAATAACACTGTATTACATAATTTTTTAAAAAGAAGAAAATTTAGTCTCTGAAAATACAACTGTAATGTTAAGGTTGAGCAAAGGAATGTGTAAGTATTATAACTTTTGCACACCGTCATGGGAAGCAATGAAGTAAAAGACTTATGAACTTGGAGTTAGTTGAGCGTTAGACTTCCTGGGTTTAAATTCAGGCTCCACAATTTACTGACTATAAGTGGCTATATGAAATCTACGTAACTTGTTTGTGTTTTGTTAACTTCTTGAGGAACAGAAAAAAAAATAATGCATACCTCATAAGGTTATTTTGAACATTAAATGAAATAATGCATAAATAACAGAATGACTGATACATAGTAAGTATGTGGTATATAATAATATGCAAAATAAAGCCGTAGAAGGATGGTCCATGAAATGTTTGCAAATGAGAGTCAATCTAAAAGGCCACTAATAGTGGAGTTGGTAACATTATATGCTATCTATACCATGGAATACTAGGTAGAAATTGCAAAAATTATGAAGATATAGATGTGCTAACATGGAATAATCTAAGTGAAAACTGCAAGTTGCAGACCAATACTATTGTGTATATATACACAATATATGTGTAAGAATGCAAGGGAAAAAAATCACAAAATACCCATTTAAAACATCCATTTGTATCTTAGGTGTGAATGTGTGTGTATATAGAGATGGAAAAATGTTTACATAGCAATTTTTAAACAATGATTACCTTTGTGGGGGAGTAATTGGGAAGTATTCTAAAGGCCTGATTTTTTTTATTTTGTATAACATTTATTATATTGTGTGTGTGTGTGTGTGTGTGTGTGTGTGTGTGTGTGTGTGAAATTAACTAAAAGCTCAAGGAAATCTTAGTATTCGTTTTCAGAAATATTTACTTTCAGGTACACTGTAACGTGTACTTAGCATTTTGGTTTTACAGCTATTTTGTTGATTTTTTCAATGTGTGTTGTTTTTGTTCTTGTTCTTAACTAAACAATTAAATTAATGAGCCTCTAAATAATGATAAAAGTATACATTCCAGATAGCTACTCAGGGAGTAGCATGTTGTGAAATTTTATCACATTTCTGGGAACATCCATAAAACTTTACATGTGCCTCTTTTATAACATTTACTAACTACCACTATGTGTTCAAATTTTATATATGTATATATTTTACTTATATACTTATATACATACATATATAATATCCCAGGTGGTTATCCCAACAATAAGCAACTAGGGAACAAAATTTATGCCTGGCTTCATATTTTATTTCTCACAATATAATAGTTTGCATAAAATCAGTGCTTGATAAATAGTTCTTAGATAATTATTTTAAATGACTATATTATGTATAAAAGGCATGAGATTAAAAATATATATTCTAAAGATACCACGTGAGTATTATACAGTCTGAATAGACTACATTTAATAGTATTATAATCACTTGTATCTTCTAACAATCTGATTTTTTAACTACAAATATATGCATAGTCTTTGGTCTCAGAAAATAGTTTCATTTATGATTATCTCAAAGAAATTTTTCCCATAGAAATGCCACAAACAGGACCCAGAAGCACAAAGTTAGAATTGTTTTTCTTAAATCTATCTATGAAAACTCAAGGAAAATAATTTAGAGCACAAAAAACCTCATTATTATGATTTTGTTTTCTTTGCTTTTTGCATTTTTTTTTTTTTTCAGACTTGGGATGTAGCTTTGTCACGGACTGCTAGAGCCTGGGAAAAAAATGTGTGTTGGAGCATAATATTTATTTAGAAGAAGTAAAAATGGCCCATCCTAAATTTAATGGTATTGGTGAAAATATGTGGGCCGGCCCTGAAAATGAATTTACTGCAAGTGTTGCTATCAGAAGTTGGTTTGCAGAGAAGAAAATGTACCTTCTTGAAAATAACAGTTGCTCTGGTGACTGTTCTCATTATTTACAGGTATCTAATTTCTATATTATTAATTTAATGGACTCCTTAATTGTTTCATTACTGTTTTGATTGTTTCAATTTTATAAATAAACTCAAATGGTAAAATTATTCTAAAAAATCAAAATTTTTATCAGTCCTAGATCATCAAATTATCTATAATCCCATCTCTTATGTAAACTATATGATTAAAACATTCCTTTAAATTAATCTCTATATCCAAAGATGAAAGGTTCTTTTCTGAAAATAATGCATGCTGGAAAAGGAAGTGAGAACCCATCAAATAAATTTTTTTTTTAAATCATTGACTATAAACATAAATAAAAATCTTGATTTTTTTGCACAAATCAGTAAGCATACTACTTACTATATAACTGATTGATTAAAACATTTAAAATGCAAATTAATAGTATTTCCCTGTCTCATCTCTAACAATCTACCTTTACATTATATGCTCCAAGAATACTGAACCACTTGTTATTTCCTGTACTTAATTTTATTATTTCACACATCACATTCTTTTAAAATCATCTGTATAAGATACTACACTAAGGGCAGGGACCTTGTCTTCTCATTTGTATACTCTCTACACAACGATATGACATTTAGGTCTTCAATAAATATTTGTATCAGGAATCAAGAAATTATTGAATGAACTTCCATGCTGACTTAAAATATTATTTTTCAATCAGATGCTATGTTTTACGTAGAACTTAAAATTTTGGAACTTTTTCATGTTGAACTCATTCATGTCTTTGTTTCATCAAATGAATTATGTTTCAAAAAAAGTTTGATCTTTCTTCTGAAAAGTAATAGTGGTTCTTCACTGTCTTATTCATGTCAAAGCGACACTTAATATGACTTCAGTACTCTCAATAACCCAAGTCTACTCCTTGACCTTCTCCTCTGCGTTTCTTACTCCGTAATTCTAGTATTCAAACATTTTTGTTTCCTATGTTTGACCTAACTCTGTTGCAGACATTCTCTTCTCTATTCTCTTAATGCATCACTCCTTAGGAATCAATTTTAAAACCACTAAGGCTTGAGATAAAGAGAAAAGAAAACCGAAATGGTTCCCCTATACCCCACAGAGGTTAACAAAACAAAACAATTACTTTTTTGTAACTTGAAAGCTTAGAAATATCAAAGCCATACAGAGGATTTCTGGGAATGTTACTGGTGCTTAGATGGCTGTGTTGTGTAAATCCGTGGATCAGTCCTTGGATCGCCCACGAAAGATTTGCGCGGAGGTCCAATGCTAGAAGAAAGACAGCAGGCAAAGAGTAGCAAACAGAAGCGATTTTACTAAGTAAAGCCAGCAAAGTTCACTTGAGAGAAAATCCAAACAGGCAGCTTGATTGGAGTGCACTGAGAAATTGAGGGTCCTAGTTTATACGGGCCATAGGATTTTTCTTTCTTTCTTTCTTTCTGTTTCTTTTCTTTCTTTTTCTTTCTTTCTTTCTTTTTTTTTTTCTTTCTTTCTTCCTTCCTTCCTTTATTCCTTCCTTCCTTCCTTCCTTTCTTTTTTCTTTTTTTTTTTTTTTTTGGTCCCTCCTACCTCGAATGACAGGACTTTGCTGCTCCTTTCATATACCCTCCTACTCCAAGCCCCAGCGTGTATGGTGTCTGCCGATAGGTGGGAAATCATAAGCCAGCACCGTGGGGACATTTTGAGGGTAGGCGCATGCTCAGTTAACCAATTTTGCCCACACTAGTTGAAGCCCCCAGAGTAAGAACATATAATGGTCATATGCAGTTGAATGACTGAGAGGGAGCGTGGGGAGTGGGGAGGAGACGGGGGGGCGGGGAGAGTGGGAGGAACGAGGAAGGCACCAGGAGCCACCAGATATCTAGCCTGTCCATCTAGTTTGTATATATGTTTAATTACGATATTCTTTTGCATACATTCTGCCTAGCAGACTTGCGGCCCTCCTTAACCCTTTATTATCTCTCTCCCTCTGGCTCATATTTACCTATCTACCCTGTCAAAAATATCTTTAATTATTCTCATATTTTCACTCTAATTTAAGATGTGCTTTTTCTTCTATAAAAATTGAGCTCTTTTATTCATTTTTTTAAATGGAGGGCCCAAACTCCAATTTTATAATGAAATTTCTTCAACAAGAGAAGAGAAATGCTAACAGCATTCAATTACTTATCTCTACTCCGATTTACTTTTCCTTTCCTTCCATAAATGTAAGTCTCTCTTTTTCTACCTTCTTTTTACAACTTTCATTCTTCCCCAACCTTTTCTCCTCTCTTTCCCTCTTCCTGTATGCCAATAACCTAGAACTCTCAGATTCAACAAGAGTTTGAAAACTGATTCAGCAGGTGGGCCTTCCTTTGGCTCTAAAGCATTACTCTGGATCAGTGTTTCTTGAACTCTTTATCTACGGTATTGGCAGAACCTATTAAAGTTTTCTCTAAATACAGTGTTGGAAATGCTTCCCTAAACCCATAACAATTCTCTACCTGCATCCAAATGAAGAGTAGTTCATGTTTCGTCTATTGTTTAGTTAAAAGTTTTATGTGAATTGCAGATACTATTGTTTATAATATGGCAGAGTAAATGTTTAGAATTAAATTTCATGTTTTCCTTGAAATTTTTGTTTTAGCTTGTTTGGGACAGGTCTTACAAAGTTGGTTGTGCTGTTACTCCATGTTCAAAACTTGGATATATTAGACATGCAGCAATTTTCATATGCAATTATGCACCAGGGTAAGTTACTTCAAATTTTAAAAAGAATATAAAATTAAATTGGGAATTTTTCAAGGTTAAGTTTTCCTAATTTCAATATATTCTTATAAATGTCTGTGAATTATAAAATAATTGAATATAAGATAGTAAAAACTTCATATTGAAATATTTTCAATTTCAATTCCATTGAAATAAGTCATAATTTGAGCATATTGATATTATGTACAGAGTAGCCAAGTATTACTTCCTACAAGAATTTTAAATTTGGTATTATTTTATAATATCTGGACTAATTAACATAGGCTTTAAATTATTTTCCAAAATAGTTTATTCTCATGTTAGTAATAAAAGTCTAAAGAAAAAAATGTTAGATATGTTGAAATGTTTGTTGCATGAATTATTTCAGGAGTACATCAGGTTTGTAACATGAAGAACACTATTAATTGACTAGTCTTTGGAGACACATTATTAATTGAGGCTAATCTCATACATATAAGAAATCAGAATATCTCAGAGATGGAAGAGTACTTTAAAAGTTCTAGTCAAACTATCCATAAGTTTGAATTCTTTCTTACTTACCATGTGATTATTTACCCTATATCTGAAAACCTTCCTGTGACAGGAAATAAAGGCCTTCCAAAATAGCCTCCATCTCTGGAGAGGTCTGTTGGAAAGTCTCAAGTTTTCTTATGAGTCAATATGATACTATAAGTAATATTATTAAAATATCCTACTAAGCAAGAAAATATCCTAATCAGTATGTCAAGGCAATGGTAGAAATTGACTATATGTTAGTAGTATTGAGAATGAATTTCTGCAAAATAAAATGCTTCTGAGACTAAAACAAAAAGAAGAAAAAGACATTGCTTACTGATTGTATTCCTCCAGATAGGGAAAACAACAGAACAGTGATACATCAAAGTAGACGCAGAAAGCCCCTTCCTGATGGAAAGCTCTACTCACTTCGAATATAGACATGCAAAACAAGTCTGGAATGTAGTCATTGCAAAATTTTTCAGATCTCCTTTTATTCCTAAAGACTAGAAGCATTACATGTAGAAACTTTTGCAAGTTAACTATTAATTAGTATTGAAAATTCAGAGAATTAGGCACTGGTGGTGAAGAAGGAAAAGTTTCCTCTGGGGCCCTAGTCCATTTATGCACTCAGCAGCTATGTACAAGGCTCTGATCTATCTATAACAAGACCAAAAAAGGCTGACCATATTTAGTTCATAGTCTTGGAAGGGAGACAAACAATGAATAAGTGAACACATAAATAAATAACATTTGATTAGAAAATAAAATATACCATAAAAATAAAGGAAGATAAGTAAACAGGATAACTAGTATGGCATGTAAATAGGGTAGTTACAAAAAGAGTTAGCATTTGAGCTGAAAGTCAAATAAAAAGAAGATAGCTAAAGAATAATTCAGGTAGAAATAAGAGCATGCGTAAAACTCCTGATCTTGAAATGAGTTTAAAATGTTTGAAAAATTATTAACTGTGGTTAGAAGTAGGAGCTGAGGTAGAGAGTCTTGTGACTGTTATACCAAATAGAATACCATAGGCCGTATTAAGAATTTTGGAATTATTCTAAGTAATGGAAAGCCATTAGAAAGTCTTAAGCAAGTGAGTGACATGATCTCATCTATGTTTTGAAAAGAATTCTCGAAAAAAATTACTCTTGCTACTGTGTCAGGAATGAATATAGGGGAACAAAAATGCAAAGAAGAAGCGAGCACAATTAGGAGATTGTTTCTATAGTATAGGCTATAGACCGTGGTATCTTAGATTAGAGTTTAAGAATGTGGATTGGTTTTCTATTGTTGCATAAAAAATTTCCACAAGCTTAGTGACTTAAAACAGCACCCATTTACAAATAGTTCTGTAGGTTATAAGCCCAGACGCAGTGTGGCTGGATTCTCTGTTCAGTGTCTCAAAGGCCAAAATCAGCGTGTTGATTGGGTTCGTATCTGGGGGCTCTGAGAGAGACTTTCCTTCCAAGTTCGTGCAGGTTGTTAGCAGAATTCAATTTAATGTGGTTATAGGACTCAAGTTTTCATTTCCTTGCTGGCTGTCAGCCAGGGGTTGCTCTCAGTTTCTTGACACTGTCCACATTCCTTGACCCGTGGCTCCCACCATCTTCAAATCAGAAAATGTACATCAGATCCTTCTCATGCTTCAAACCTCTGATTCCTCTTCTGTGACCAGTTAGAGAAAACTCTCTGCTTTAAAGTGCCCACCTGAAGAGTTTCTCTGTTTTAAGGTCATCTGTGCCATGTGACATAAGTTAATCATAGAAGTAAAGTCCATTATATTTACTGTTCTAAGAATTATACAAGGCATGTATACCAGGGGTGAGAAAGCTTAGGGTCCATAAGAGAAATTGTGAGGAAGGGTCAGTTTCCAGATATATTATGAAAGTAGAGCTAATAATACCAGTGGATGGATTTGACTGTAGGGGTAAGTGGAATAGCATAATCTAGAATGACACCCATGTCTTTAGTTTGAACAACTGGGTAAATGATGATACCATTGACTCAGGAAAAAATCAAAAGATATGTTTTATGTTTGAACACATTAGCTAGAAATATAAATATGGGAAATGTGAATTAATCCTGAAAAGAAACTAGCTATATGGAGGTCTGGGGTAAGTTTCTAAGTAGAGGTAACAGAGTGCGTAGCAGCCCTGAGGTAGAAATGAGTCACAGTCATGAATGAGATCACCTTATGAGAGAGCGAATATGGAAACTTAATTTAAGAACTAAGTCTTAGAGCACTACAATATTTCAACTTCAGGCAAAGGAGCTAGCAAAGGAGAAAGAAGAAGGGTTAACAAGATAAGAAAGAAACTAAAACAATGTCAGTAAGAAAACTTGGAAGCCAAGTAAAGAACATTAGTCAAGACACCCAAAGTGGTGAACTTCATGAGATGCTCCTGAAAGGAAAAAAAAAAAAAATGAGGAAGGAGAAACGACAATTCCGTTTGATAAGGGGAAGGTATTTGGTGACCTTAATAACAGTAGTGAATTTAGGGGTATCCCATGACTATGGTGATAAGACAAAGCTACTTCTAGTTGTTAGGATTACTCATTTTTCCACCCAACTGTCCCATAGGCTTTTTTGTCTTGAAATATCTATCAATGATGTTTCTCCCTTGATACAAATATTGATAAGTCCACCTGTGAAGGATCTAGGTTGGAACATATATTAGTCAATTTAGTCCACGTTTTATTTGATATGTACTCAAAATAGGCAGTCATAGATAATTTTGTAAAGAATAGTTGGTAGAAAAGTAAATCCATCACTGTATTATGAAACAGTAGAAATGGAAATAATAGAGACAAGTTAAAAATTAAAAATAGGAATATATAATGGGCTGAATGGTGACTGCCCTACCCCAAAAGATATATCCAGGTCCTAATACACAGAACCTGTGAAAATTAACTTACATGTGAGAGTGAATATTGCCTTACATGGCAAAAGACTTGATTAAGATGAGGATCTTGAGCGGAGGAACTTATCCTGGATTATTTGGCTGGGCCCTAAATGCAAGCACATGTATCCTCCTAAGACAGAGGGAGGGGGACACATATCACTAGACACATAGAAGAGGAGGAGGCAATGTGACCATGGAAAACGAGGTTGGAGTGATATATCTACAAACCAAGGAACTCCTGAAGCCACCAGAAACTGAAAGAGTAAAAATATTTCCCCCTTGAGCCTTTGGAGGAAGTATAATTCTGCCAACACTTTGATTTGAACTTCAGGCCTCTAGAATGGAGAGTAAATTTCTGTTGTTTTAAACCACCCAGTCTGTGGTAATTTGTTAAAGTAGCTGCAGGAAACTAATATAGAATGGAAGAATAAAACAGATTTAGCCATAGAGAAATATGAGTCAGTGACAACCTTGAAAAATTTTCTCAGAATACAAAGATGGAGAATAGAGATCAAAATATATACAAAAAAAAAAAAAAAAAAAAAAAAGGAAATACTTAGGACAGATAAATCTCAAATTGTTGTTTCTAAAGAACAGAAAAGAATAAATGGAACAGAAATAGTGATCAAAGAAATGTTTCTAATCTATAAAGAAACCCATATAAAGATTAAGATAGCTTATAATGTGTCAGAAAAAGCAAACTGAAATAATATTTATGTGTATAATATTTTAGTGATTATTTTTCAATTGCAAAGATGAAAAAGCACACATAGGGCAACTCGATTGCTCTTCATGCTAAATAAACCTCTAAGACGAAGATTCATACATTTCCAAGCGAAATAAAACAATAAAATCAAATCGTGTTGATTAGATTAGACTTAAACTCCTTAATACGATTTAAAATGTGTATTTAAGTGGAAAGAGCCCATAGGATTGAGGGAAATCACTTGAATCTAAGCCTGGACCCTTAGAAAAAGTAAATTTTCATGTCCAAAAGTGTTTAGTAAAGAAATTTTCTTTATTTGATAGTTAAAGAAATACAGTCTGGCACATAATTCTATTTCCTTTACTTCATGAAAAGACAGCTAAAATATATCTTCTAGCCTCCCTAAAAATTTGGTAGGGCCATGTGACTGAGCTTTGGCTAAGGAGTATAGATCCCTTCCAGGCCTGGCCTTTAAAAACTTCTTACATGACCCTTCACACTGGATCTTCTTCATCTGCTGGCTGGATACAGAGGATCTGATGGAGAATTCAGATGTCCTAAAGGGTGGCAGAACCATAAGGTGACATGAGCCAGTGCCCCAGAATGACTGCATGGAGAAAAGCTCTTCTCTACCACTGCCGATACCCAAGTACTATGACATGAATTCTGCCTACCTCACAGCATGGAAATGGCAAGGAAAGGTCAGATTCAAAATATAGTTTGAAGAGAGAGCTAATAATACCTGCCAATAGCTCTCACTTTAGGAGTGAATGGAATAATCAAGGATAATGCCTATGTCTTTAGTCTGAGCAGCTGGATGCATGGTGATTGCATTAAATCAGATAAAAAAAAGACTTACAGAGGAGCAGAACTTGAGGGGGAAGGTCAAGTGTTCTGTTTCAAGCACATGAGATGGAAAAATAAATGTGGGAAATGTAAGTGAATCATGTGAAAGAGCTAGTCGGGTGAAGTTCTAGGATAGATTTCTAAATAGTAGTGGGAACTGCAGGTATAAAGGCTCTGGAGCAGAACTGAATTCCCTGAGTGAAATTTCCTCATGAGAAAGTTAAGTACAGAAGGACGGAAAAGAAGACTCTGAAAGACTAAGTCCTATGTCACTAAAATATTTCAACTTCGAGCAAAGTAGTATAAAGAGAGGCTAGTGAGATAAGAAGGAATGAACTGTGCTGGCAGATTTTTAAAATAACATTTAGACTTATTTTCTCATCTGTCTCTCTTTAGTATATATGGGGTTGCTTTCTTTTCATGCGTTCCTGCATACATAATAATTTATGTTTCAACAATATATCATATTGTAATCATTCGGACATTTTGAATAGCAGTTTTAATACATAAAATGTGAACAATGTATATAACTCATTTAAAGTGTTGACAATATAAGAGCTGTGACAAATACACAGATGCACGTGGACAACCATATCACATTCACTGCCTGGCCAACTGTGATTTTAAGACACCATCAATGTTAAGATGTATCTCAATTTCAGAGATGTTAAAATATGACAAGATATGTATCTTAAAATTATGAAACATAGTATATAACTAAAAGAAAAGATTTACAAAACATATACCCTTATTGTGTACAATAAAATAAAAACATGTTATGTCAAATAACACTTTATTCATAGTTAAGTACAGTATTCTAATCTATCTCGTATGTTAAAATGTTGATTATGAAGCACTAAATCTGATTTCACAAACTATTAATGGCTCATATCTTGCAGTTGGAAAAAATAATTCCAGTTTATACTCTATATAAATGTTTGGCAAAGAAGAGAAGGAATTGGGGGGGGGAGGGGGAGCAGGGGTAGGTGTGTGAAGTTGAATGAAAGCAATTTTTTATCTTTGGTTGTTAATGCATTTTTATAAGCTAAAGAAAGCAATTAATAAATAGAGAATGATAGATATATTAGAACATATAAGGGTTGAGGGGAGAATTGAAAGAGCAAGTTCTATCTGGAAAAAGGCAGGAGGAGAGAATTATAAGAAAAAACAGAGAGGTTCTTAATAGCAAATATTTTTCTTTCATTCTTATTTAATAGGGCTCATAAGGGTTTAATCTACTTTACTGATCTTTCAAAAGAAAAGATTTGTGGATTTATTAACCTTTTCTCATTTCTTTGTTTGCTATTTCATTATTTTGAGACATTCAATCTTCCAAGTATTTTTTACAGAGAGTAGCTGTTACATGTTGCTGTTTTTCTTAAGATATACATTCCTTTATCTTTAATCCTACTAAATATTGAACATAATTACAGTTATATATTTTCCTCCAATTATAATTTTTGCTTGACCTTAAGATCTCATATGATACAGCCTCTTTATTGTTGCTCTCTGTTAATTATAATTTTAGTTCACTTAAAATATATATATTTAACACTGATACGTATTCATGATAGAAAATTCAAAGGTACCAAGGAGAAAGCAGTGTTTCCATCCCTGTCTTTCAGTTACTCTCCCCAATATTTTATCCTAAAGGATATATTTTTTGCATATAAAAAAGTATATCAATTTCTGTGTGTGTGTGTGTGTGTGTGTGTGTGTGTGTGTGTCTTTATAAATCATATAGGAGCACACTATACTTCCTGTGTTGTTCCTTAATTTTTTTTACTTAATGATATGACTGGAAGCCTTTTCATTTGAATACATGAAGAGTTTCCAGATTCTTTTTAAGATTTTCAGTACTTTATTTTTCAGTGGATGTGCAAATGTTTATTTAAACAATGCTCTCCTTTTGATCGGCATTTAGGCTATTTTTTTAAACATAATTATGCAGGTAGACATGTAATTATCACATGAGTTAGTATCTGTAATATGATTTTATAGTCATGAAATTGCTAGGTCAAAAACCATTTGTACCTTTAATTTGGATAAATATTACTAAATATCTATTCATCATGGTTGTACCTTTTTTATTACAAAATTATTTTATATAACCATTTGATAGGGACTATGTTTCAATTCCCATGTTCAAACATTTTGCTATGAGTTCTGTATATTTTTCCCATCTCTTATTTTACATAAGTTTAGGTATCTTTTTGTATGTTTCAAAAAATTTTTTGGATTTTATTTTCTGAAACCTATTTCTGTACATTCAAAATTTTTCTCTTAAGTTGTTGAAACTTTTATTTTCAATTGTAGGAGTATTTGATATAGCAAAAAAAATTAGCTCTTTCATGTAATATAATTTACAAATATCTTCCTAGTTTATTGTTTAATTTTTGGCATTATATATAATGTAATTTATTTTTGCTAAATAGAATTTTTTATTGAAGAAAAAAGTGTCAATACTTCTTTCATGGCTTTCAATATTCATGTCATGCTTAGACAAGCCTTCCCAAAATATTATCCCACATTTTCTTCTAGCAATTTTTTTTAACTTTCAAATATTTGATACACTTTGCTTCTTGGCATTATGTAAGCCGGTCTAAGAATTAGTTGCCTGCTTAAATAACCATAAAGACTGGACTGTATGTAACCATCTGCCAGCATTAGCAAACAACCAGTGCAGGGTTATGATCTTTGCAAATAGAAGAGAACTCAGTGGAAATCCTATATTTGCTTTGGTTTTCTCTCTAATAGTGTTCTCCAAACCATAACCAGAGAAACAGAATCCAAGCAAAGAATGTATATTTTCTGGGAAAAGGATGTATCGGTGTTTATTGATGTTAAGGTGTCTGGTATTTAGGGCCAGATCCCAAAGAGAAGAGGGCTGCAAAGAAGGACCCCGAAAAGCATATGCAAAAATTTTCTGTGAGTCCTTGGCCAACTCCTAAACTACCATATCAACGCAAGATTCTGTAAGGATTAGATAGGAACAGTTGCACAGAGATTTCAGAAACTGCACAATGCTACGAAAACAGCGTTGCTGTTTGGGTCCAGCCAAAATACAGAGATATTGGTGAACAGCCTGGGGACTTACTAAGCAGAACATAAAAATCCAGAGATTATGTATATATTTGCTTATGTAAAAATTTAAAACTAATTTATGCCTAGAGAAATGTCATAGATAAAGCCAAAGAAAAAATAATATACTGAAAATATATATTTGTGGAAGATATGGCAGAGCTAGTCACCTTAATTTACAAAAAAAAAAAAAAAAAATCATAAAAAACAGAAAGAGGAATGTCCCAGAACAATAATGTGCAGAAGTTATGAAGAGGTTATTTACTAAAATAACAGGTGTAAATAACAGCATTTGTAGGTAATTGTATTAAGTAATGAGAGACAGGAAATCGTCAAGAAAGATTCTCAGACTTATGACGCAGCTGTGAAAATATTGCCATTAACTGCAATGGGGAACACCGAGCCTTTTGGGAGGGAAGATGCTGAGTTCCATTTTAGACATAATGAATTTGAGTTGGCAGTCAAATATTCATTTTGAAATATTAAGTAAGCAAGTGGTTATATGGATCAGAAGCTCACGAGTGAGACATGGCATAGAACAAATATTTGGAGTGCCAGGATACATATGGTAATTGAATCATGGGAGTAGATGGCATTGTCTGTGAGAGAGAACAGAGCAAGCCGAGGAGAGGGCCTCTGAAATATCAGCCAACATTTAAAGGCAGTTAGAAGAAGATAAAATGGGAAGGAGGTACCTAAGAAGAGTGTCCAGACAGGAGAAAAAAACAGGAAGTTTTGTGATGAAGTGTAGGCAATGAAAGTTTCCATCACCACCAGAATGTGTTCCCATTCTGGAACAGTATAAATCTATTATAAAATTTAAATAATGGTCTTTTAATGGACTTTGGGTTGGACATGGGTGTAGTAACCCATTAGGCTATCCAAGTAACATATTCTTATCAAGGTAGGGCCTGGACACATGTCCTATAGGTGGCAATATACTGAAAGTATGGATAGATATGAGTCTCAGAAAAGTTCCAGGGACCTCTATTCCTAATTTTGGTTTTTATAGCTTCCAAAACACACTGAGGAAATAAGCAATCCTGTTTGAATTACCAAGATTCATGACCCTCCCCTCACTCAAAAATATATTTTTCCTACTTATCTCCCCTATCTTTTTTATCCTAGGTCTTTTATATAAGCGTCCCAATTCATATCTACCTTTGGGCCTCTTTTCCTTACTTAGCTTTGGGCAACTAATGTAATAATTTCTCACTTCTCCTCTATGCTCTGTACAGTGGATTAAACCAACTTTGTAAAATTCCATTAAACTTATTTGCTTGTTTATATATTTATGTATTTCTCTTATAGACCTCAAAGTAATTCATGCAGCTGGGTCTTTGGAACAATAGGCATTTCAAGATTTTATAAACTTTTGAGAAAATTAATATATCATTTCTACAAAGCTTTTTATACATTTGTGCCAACCAGAAAGCAATTAATTATAAAACATTCTATAACATCCTATTTTAAAGGACAATTTTGGTACAAAGTAAGATGAAAGAAGCTTTAAAACTCACTCATATTTAAATATTTTGTTTCAATGACATGGAAATTACTTTCAGAAAAGACTGTTTTCTGGGAGAAAAATAAAGGAAAGATAGCATCTCCTATTTAAGTACTTCTTTGAGTCCTTTTCCTTAATTAAATCACCTTTATACCTAAACATTAGTAACTATATTGTTTAAATAACATAATATTTGAAACTTGTTCTAACTAAATGTTTTCTGCTTTTTTTGTAGAGCAGTATTGACGAGAAGGCCTTATAAACCAGGAGTAGTTTGTAGTCAATGTAGCAGATATGACAGATGCACAGATTTTCTATGCAGTAAGATAAAGAAAATAACTTTAACATAAAAAATCCATAATGTATAGGACCACAAGAAAAATGAAGTGTCAAATGCTAGATTTTTCATTGTCATGTTAATATTGTTTCTTTGATCAGAATGGTTATTATATTAGCAAAGAAAGGTTGGAACAGTACTGCCTTCAGATTCTTCTAAACTACACAGCCTTTTCTTCCTTCTCTTAACTCTATTCCTGTCCCTAAGGATATAGCAGAATATATGAAAGAAGGAATGAGAACTAATACCTCGAAAATTCTTCATGGTTAATTCCTGAAATGGCCTATTCGAGAATGACTGCTCCAAAAAATAGAGTATCCCAACATATTTATAATGAGAAAAGGAGTGCAATAGCAAATGTTTAATAGATTTTTAAAAAAATTTCTTCCCCCCAAATATTCAAATGATAAAAGCAGAATATATGTTTGATTAAACTTTCAGTTTTTATCAAAAGTAAGAGTATATCATTCAAAAGTATAACTTTGGAATATATGTGATGCTTAGAGGAATGTGATAGGGATAAATTCTGACAGTAAGGGGCATACTATGCGTTTGTGCCACTGCTGTGATGAGTTCACCCTAACACTTCTACCCTTGGCTCACTTGAATCAAGATACAAGCCTTGCTCTTCTTCTTCCCTTTTCTTTCTTTTCCTCAAAAATTCAGTCCTTAAGGCCGTTGGCTTGGTCAGAACAAGGTAGGAACACACGGGCAGCCAGGTGTGACATGTTAGAGCCTAAGCAGGATGACAAGGAATCCATACTCAGGACGGTGGCCATGGGAGACAACCTAAGCAGGACGAGGATGCCGTCCACATGGGAATCTGGTCTTCTATGGGCAGTTAGAGCCCTCATGGAATGAATCAGCGTCCACACATGAGGTCAGGTTTGGGTATCAGAGACAGAGCAGGATGAAGGAATGTCCGTGCAGGGGTGAGTCAGTATGTGGAGTTTGAGCCCAAGCAAGGTGAAGAGAGCGTCATCACAGGGTTGGAGAGAGAGGCCTGGCATGGAGTATAAGAGTCTGGGCAGGTGAGGAAGACATCCATGGAAGGATGGTATGACACCGGTTGTTGAAGCTCAAGCATAATGAGAAGATTCACATAGGGGTGGCCTTGCCAGAGGTTTTAAAACCTAAGCAGGTAAAAGGGTATCCATGTCTAGGGGCAACCTCGCATGAGGTGTTGGAGTCCAAAGTAGGTGAGGAAGGCTTTGATGTGGGGGAGGTGGCCTGGCATGGGAGGGGTCAAGACCCTTCTACAGTAAGGAGCAAAGCACACACTAGAGCAGTCCAGAGTTGGGTTTCAGAGTCTGAGCAGGGTGGAAGGGGGCCCAATTGAAGAATCAATTTATAGGTTGCCAGATTAAATTCAGAATGCCCAGTTAAATGTGAATTTCAGATAAATGAAAAATGTTTTTAGTAAAAGTATATCCCTAAAAAAGTATCTGTTGTTTTTAAAGTTCAAATTTAACTGGGCATCCTATATTTTTATTTGCTAAATCTGACGTTATCAGCCTGGTGCAGAGTATTAAAGCCTAAGCAGAATGAGGAGGGGACCCAAGTATGGGAGAGAGCAGAGACAGTGATGGGAGATTGGAGGCATCCTGGGGGATTTATTAAATGAGTAACTATATTACAGATAATGGGAGCCAGTTTTCTTACTGTCAGAGAATGGAGTGTAAATATGTAAAGGAGGAAAATAATAAGTATGAATCTTGTGACAAATTAGAATTAGAGGTATTGAAACTTGAGGATTTTAATAAATATAAACATAGATGTAAATATTTATAGACATACATGTGTATATTCCCTAGCTCTGAGGTGGACTTGAAGCAGTGGGCCCTCCACCCCCAAAGCAGTGAGCACAACTAGCGCACGATCTTGGTTTCTAAATTGTAGTACACTAAAAGCAACTGGGGCTCATTGGAGAAAAGTTGGATTCCAGGGCCAGGGCAGGGAAAATGCAAGATAAACCCAGAATATCTTTTTACACCTGAAAGCAAGTAAGTTCTCGAAGAGTGATGGGACATGTAACAAATAGGACACACAAAGACACAGAAGCCATCTTAAAGGATTCTTACTGGTCAAACCTGAGATAGTTTGAGCATGGAAATAAGGATAATAGTAATCAATTATAACTCATTGGATAAAACAGGAAACTATAATTCAGATTGATATAAATTAATAAATTAAAGTTTGGTGAGGAACAGTACGTTTAAATAGTTCCAAAATAAAAATACTTAATTACTAAAGGTAATTAGTAATTAGTTACTAAGAATAACTTCACAGTGGCAGAAACCACCCTAACAAAGTGATCGAAGTGAGCATCATCGGCAAAAAATCAAACCCCAAACCCGTACCACCTGAGAGGATGCAGTGAGAAGAGCAGAGCATCGTTTCTGTGGCATTCCTACCAAAGATGTATAACCTAACCTAATCCCAAGGAAGCAGCAAATAAATCTAAACTGCAGATTTGTTTTTAAAAGATAAGGGTTCGTCTGCAAAATATCTGGCTTGTTATCTTCAATAATGTCAAGATTATGAATGTCAAATAGGAATAAAGAATTGCCCCAGACTGAAGACGAAATAGAGAGACACGAAAGCTGCCTGTAATATACGATCCTGAACGCGATTGTTTTGCCGTAGAGGACACCATTAGCACAACTGGCAAAAACTGAATGAGGTCTAAAGATTACATGGTAGTAATGTAATAATGTTAATTTTCTGATTTTGATGGCTATATTATGATCACATAGAAGAATATCCTTGTTTATAGGAAATACTAAATACTCTGGATGATGAAGTATCAGATGATGAAGGTTTTTGTTATAATCCAGAGGAGAGAAGAGTCCCCTATTGGAGTATTTGTAAGAGAAATAGGATGAGAGACTAATTAGTATTTATGAAGCAAAATTAGCAAGTTTTGAAGACTAATTTGATATAGTGGTGAGAAAAATAGTCCAATATAAATATCAGGTTTGAGATTTGGTGACTAATGGTGTAATTTATTGAGATATAAATTGTACGAATAGAGGAAGCAATGGAAAATAGATTATGAGTTCAGTTTTGGTCATTATTAGTTTTAAACAGCTATTTAACAACTGAGTAGGTAAGACTAGTAAGCTGAGGTAGAGATCAGGGCTGTATTTCAGAATCATTAACATATTGATAAGACTAAAAATATGAAAAAAGAACTCACTGAAGTATAACTTATAGAGAAAAATAGTAAACACTAAGAATAGAATCCTAGGGGGAAAAAATGAAAAATCCTGAAAGAGAATGGGGAAAACAGTAGGAGAGAAACAGAAGAGTCTCCCCTAGTGTGCTCACTGAGCTGGCAACATGGAGACCTTTAGGGACCATAGAGGGGTTTCAGAGGAATAGTAGGTGGACAACCAGATTTCAGGAATTGAAAGTGAGTGGAAAGTGAAGAAGCAGAAATATCTAGGGTAATATCACTGTTAAGAAGCTTGATTGAGGAATTTCAGTTTAAAGTGGCATCGTACCAGTAGGTTCAAAGCTTCTCCAAATTTTTCATTAAAATTCCAATAAAGACTCTTTCATTTAGCTGATCAAAAATATTTATTTAGTAGTAACTATGTGCCAGACATTTCATGCAGTAGGGGCGAAATGATAAAGAGATAGACATATTTCCTGTCCTCGTTGAACTTACAGTCTAACTAGTAAGATAGGCATTTAAAATAAGAAAAATATTATAAAGGATAAAACTATCATTTTAAAATTTTATTTACATAAAATTTTGTGAATTTTAATATATGTATATATTCTATTTATCACCACTGCAATCAGGATACAGAGCACTTCCATCATGCCAACATTAATAATGAAATAATAATAATAACAACTCCCTTGTGTATTCTTTATAGTCTCACAATCCTCCTGCCCCTATTTCTGGCAACCTCAAGCTGTTTTGTCTTTTTGAGAGTGTCAATATATGGAATCCTACAGTTTGTAACCTTTGAAGACTGGCATCTTTCACTCAGCAAGATCCTTTGAGATTCATCCAAGTTATCGTATATATTAATAGTTCATTGTTTCTTTGCTGAGTAGTATTCAATTACACACATGCACCACAGTTTGTTGATCCATTTACTCATTTAAGGACATTTGGGCTGTTTCAAGTTTTTGGCAATTATGAAGAGAGCTGCTATAAACATTTGTATATCGGTTTTTATGTAATATGTTTTTATTTCTCTATGATAAATATCCAGAAGTGAGATTACTGAATCATGTGGTAATTATGTATTGAACATTATAGATAAATACCAGATTGGTTCCAGAGTGACTGTACCATTTTGCAGGAATGAATGGGAATTCCAGTCACTTTATTTTTTTATGAGCACTTGGTACTGTCAGTATTTTTTACTTTAGCCATTCTTATTGGTATGTAGTTGGTGTGTAGTGTAGCCATTCTAATCTCTTTATAGTTTTAATTTTCATTTCCCTAATGGCTACTGATGTGGAACATATTTTCACATGCTCTTTGCCCTTATTATAACCTCTTTGGTGAAGTGTCTGTTCAAATCCTTTGCCCATTTTTTAGGTGGATTATTTATTTTATTTTGAGTTTTGTGAGTTCTTTATATATTATAGATATTGAAGGAGAACAGAGTTTGCGACCCCAAAATATGCCACTTTGGGATATTGATTATTTTAGGTTGGTTAACTTTAAGAAACAGCAGAGAGGGAAATCAAGTAGAGCTTAACCTCTGAAAGGACATTTACATTTGTAAGGGAAATCTCCCTCTGTAAGTGTGTTTCTCCACTGTAGCAGGCTTGCTTTCGCTATCAAAAAGGCTTTAGGCTTAAATCTGCATAACAATCTTACCCTTGTTTTCTGTGCTTTGCATAATAATGACCCTTAACTAACTGCCCACCCCTAGCATCTTTTGTCATTAGATGAAGGTGGTATTTAAGGTGATGGTTTCTGCCATTTTGGAGAATTACTCAGTTTTCCTGGGTCTCTCCCATGCTGACAGGAGGTACGCATATTATTAAACTTTAATTTGTATTTTTTTTTCTTTTTCTACTAACCTGGGCTAATAATTTGATTATTAGTCCAGCCAGAAGAACCTTAGAGTAGAGGGTATTTTTTCCTCCCCAACAATATAAATCCTTTGACATGATTTGAAAATATTTTTCAAATGGCTTGTCTTTTCATTTTCTTAACTGTATCTTTCATGAAGCTAAGTTTTTAATTTTAATCAAATCCAGCGTACCATTTTTTTTCTTTTACAGATTGTTCTTTTTAGTCATCATGTCTAAGAACTCTTCATATAACCTCAGAGTTCAAAGGTTTTCTCCTATGGTTTCTTCTAAAAGTTTTGCAGTTTTACATTTAGATCTATGATCTATTTTAACTTAATTTTTGAATAAGATGTGAAGTTTATGCTAAAGTTTTGTGATTAATTGATTGCACATGGAAAACCAAATATTCATCATTTATGGAAAAGACTCCGCTATTTAATAGCTTTTGCACAGTTGTCAAAAATCAGTTGAGCATATTTGTGTGGATATGTTTCTGGGTTCTCTATTCCCTTCCACTGATTTATGTGTCTATCCCTCAACCAAGCCCACACTGTTTTGATTACTGTAGCTATAAATAAAGGTCCTTAATATCAGGTAGAATGATTCCTCCTACTTTATTCTTCTTTTAAAAATTTTGTTTTAGCTATTATAGTGCATGGACTTTCCATGTAAGTTTTATAATAGGCTTGTCTATGTCTACAAAAGTCTTTCTGGGATTTTGATAGAAATTGCATTAAACCCATTGATCAATTTGGGGAGAATGGATATTGACTGTACTGAGTATGCCAATCCATAAACATAATTTCTTTCTCAATTTGTTTGGGTATTTTTTGAGATCTTTTATCAGTGTTTCGTGGTTTTCAAAATATAAATTCTGTACATGTTTTATTAGTTACCTCTAAATGTTTCATTTTGGGGAGCTTTTGTAAACGGTGTTTTAAATTTTTTTGTTATCTCTTGGTTATCGATTTCTAGTTTAAATCCAAACATACTGTAATGAATTTCAGTTCTTTTAAATTTTTTAAGGTTTGTTTTGGACCTAAGATAAGTTTTACCTTAGTATATATTTCATGGGTACTTTAAAGGAATGTGATTCTGCTATCATTGGGTAAAATGTTCTACAAATGTTTATTAGATTCTGTTGGTTGATTCTGTTGTTTTTCTATATCCATGATGGGTTTTGGTTTTTGTTTTCTGTTTTTTTGTTTGTTTGTTTTGTCTAGTTCTATCAATTATTGAGATAAGGATACTAAGTTTCTGGCTATAATTGTAGATTTTTCTATTTTCCATTTCAGTTCTGTCAGTTTTTCCTCATGTATGTTGAAACTCTGTGGTTAGACGCACATACAATTAGAATTATTATACTTTCTCCTGGTCAATTGACCATTTTATCAATAAATAATGTCCCTCTTTATCACTTGCAATTTTGTTTACTCTGAAGTGTTAATATAGCCACTTCAGCTTTCTGTTCATTTATGTTTATTATTAAACTACCTAAATTTCTTATAGACAGCATGTAGTTGGGTCATATTTTTTAATCCATTCTGACAATATCTGTTTTAATTGGTGTTTTAGACCATTTAAATTTAATAAAATTATTGATATGTTTAATTAGTTCTCCATTTTATTTTTTTACCTGTTTTTATTGCTATTTCCCTTTTTATGCTTTCCTTTGAGTTATTTAAACATTTTTCAGTGTTCCACTTAATTTGTTTATTATGATTTTAACATATCTCTCTATAAATTTTTAATTGTTGCCCTAGGGATAATGACATGTATTCTTAAGTTTTCAGTCTATTTAGAATCAATATTTTACCACTTTAATTAGGATGTGGAAACTATATAGATCCCTTTGCTCTTCCCCATATATCCTATAGTTATCATATATCTATATATGCTGAAAATGCCATTGATATTATACTTTTTGTTTTCATCTATCAAATATATTTTAAATAATCCAAGAGGAGAATAGTCTATTATCTTTACCCAGATAGTCTATTATATTTCTCTTTTATGACTCTCCATTTCTGATATTCCAAGTTTTCTTCTGCTATCATTTATTCTCTATATGAAGAATTTAGCAATTCTTTTAGAGCAGGTCTCCTGGCTATAATTTTTCTTAGGATTCCTTTATTTGAAAATGTCTTTTTTCTTCATTTCTGAAGGTATTTTTTGATGAATATAGAATTCTTTTCTTGACATTTCTTTCTTTTTAGCACTTCAGAAATATCATACTACATCCTCTGACCTCTATGGTTTCTGATGAGAAACCACAGTCATTTGACTCCTTATTGCCTTATAGGTAATGTTACTTTCCTCTGCCTTCTTTCAAGATTTGTTTTTTGTCTTCAATATTCAGCAGTTTAATTATGATGTGTCTGAGCATGGATTTCATTGGGTTTATTCTATTTGATGTATGTTTATTTTTTTGAATCTAGGTTTATATCTTTTTCCAAACTTGAGAGGTTTTCAGCCATTATTTCTTCATATATTTTTTTTCAGCACCACATCACATGGTTTCTCTTCTTCTGGAACTCAGATGACATGAATGTTAGACTCTTTCGTTCTTGTCCCACAGGTTCTCTGAGGCACGCTTTATTATTATTATTTTTTAATCTTCGTTCTTCCTTTCTTTTAGATTGGATCATTTCTGTTCATCTACTGTCTTTAAGTTCACAGACCCTTTCCTTTGTCAACTCTGTCTGGCTGTTGAGTCCTTCCAGTGAGTTGGTTTTTGGGTTTGTTTGTTCATTTTAGTGAGACCCTGAAGTAGAAAACTCAGCCAAGCCATGCCTGAACTCCTGACTACAGAAAATGTGAAATAATAAATGTGTATTGTCCTAAGCTGTTAAGTTTGTGGTAATTTGCTACACAGCATAGAAAACTAATAAAAATAATACTGAAAAAGATGAGTACATGAGCCATACTAAAAAAAAGAAGAGGAAGAAAACAAAAAGACCCCAATAAAAAAAATGATAAAAAAAAATAGTTATACTGCCATGGAACAGTTAGAAAATGAGAGCGAATATATCATCTTCAAAAATACTTTAAAAAAAACAAAAACAAGAGATCAAAGGAAAGAAACAAAGCTCAAGGAAGATATGGCTCTGCAACAATACAAAACTGTGAAAGAAAAAAATAAAGCCATCATAGAAGTGAAGAGCACATTGAAAACAGCACAAGAAACAAAAACTGCTGGAAAACACGTAAAAGATATGGAGGTCATGATTGAGAAATGCAGGCAAGGAATTTAAAAAGATTAAAGAGAAAATGTTAAATATGCACTGATGAATCAGATTCAACATGTGAATAATTGGAGGCCCTGAACAGAACCAAAACAATAGAAAAGAAAATAAGCTACAGATGGATATTTATATATTTTAAGAAATAATTAAAAACTTCAGAAATAGAAATTCTTTAGACATTGGAAGTGCATAGTATGGAATGTACATTGGTGCAGCCACTATGGTAAATATTTGGAGGTTCCCCAAGAAATTAAAAATAGAACTACCATATGATCCCGCAATTCTGCCTGTAGGTATTTATCTAAAGAAAACAAAAACAATAACTTGAAAAGATATATGGACCCCCATGCTCATTGCAGCATTATACACAATAGCCAAAATATGGAAACAACCTAAGTGTCTATCGATGAATGAAGGGATAAAGAAATTGTAGTATACAAAAAAAAAAAAAAAGGAAGAAAAAAACATTGTAGTATACATAAACAATTATTCAGTCATAAAAAAGAAAATCTTGCCATTTGTGACAACATGGATGGACCTTGAGAGCGTCATGCTAAGTGAAATAAATCAGTCTTAGCTTAGCTTCTTGATTCTGTAGGTCTAATTCTTCATCTATACTAGAGAAGCTTCAGCCTTTTCTTTCTTTCTTTTTTCCAGCACCACACTTTCTCTTCTCCTTGAGACTCTGATGACATGAATATTAGCCCTCTATGCAGGATTGTCAATTGCCAGTGTTGTTACTATTACACCAGCGTAAAGTCAATTCTGTACCATAGAGCCAAAACCAGGAACTAAGTACTTTTCTGTGAATAGAGGGAAAATTCAAGCTGGTCTCAAACTTCTCTACAATAATGGTCAATGCTAAGAGACAATAGAGTGATGCCTATATTTTCCTTAATGCAAAACAAAAAAAAAATGTCAACCAAAAATTTATGTATAGCCAAACTTATTCAAGTATAAGCAAATAGACAGGAACACACAGTAACTTGTGGTATATAGCTCTCATGTGCATTTTCTTAATAACTCCTAGAGAATGACTTTCACTAAAAAGAATGGATGAATGGAAAAGCAAAAAGCTGTGCTGAAAGAACTATCCATAAGCATTGAATATTAACTGATAGATTAAAACAAATCTGAAGGTTATAATTACAAAACAAAATATAAATATTATAAATGTTGGCAATATACAAATGATATAAATAATAAAATTTCAGAGAAGAAAAAGGTAGAAAAATCTGTTTAACTTCCTCTTCTTTTAGAGCTAGAGGTGAAAAGGTATTAGTTAAAGCTGATGAATCAGAGAGATGTTTGTTTAAATGTATTTAAATATTTAATCAAGTACAAAAGTAAAAGAAGAATGTAATCAATAAAAATTAGTGAAAAGGAATGAAGAAAAAGGCAAAGAAGAAACATACTAAGTATATCATTGCTCATACTAAGCAATCAATAGACACACATACACAGAATGAAGTAAAAGACTTTTTTTAAAAGGAGCTCTAAAATTGGAATCATTACATTGAAAAAAAAAATGAAGTAATAAATAAGACCAAGCACAAAAGGCTAAAATAACCTCAAAGATTCAAAAGAAGATCAGTTCATCTCCAAGGTGCCTCAAGAGTGATTTCTAAATTTTCCTATAAGAATATTAACATTGCAAGACAAAGCCCTAGGTTGCCATTTGGGCTCTCTATATGTGAGAACTCGTTTATGCTCCCACTCTCCTTCCTAGTGGAATCCAGGAATGGTCACCTGACCTTCTCTGCCCAGGTGAGCAGAGGAAAGAAATTTTATTTCCTGAAAAGTATTGTGATAGCATTGGGCTAAATAGCAAAACAATGAATGTGGAGTTAACTTTGCCTGCTAGGAAATGAGCAACCGAAATCTCCTGAAATTAAGAATTAAATGAGGAAATTGAGTAGATTCAGAAGATTAATATGGAATGATTGAGGTGGGGGGAAGAGAAATGAAAATAAAAGATATAGAATCCTAGAAGGCTGAAATTGGAACAATCTTTAGAAGGTCGACATGAAGTAACTTAAGTAAGATGACAAATTGATTTAGACAGAATTAGTAGTAGAATTCACATCTCACTCCTATACGTCTGCGCTCTCTCTCTAGCAAACCAGGCTAACTTTTACTTAAAGAGAAAATATTGTACTTAATGACTAGCCATTTGTTGGAGGAGAAAAATGATCGCATAATACCTGACAACTAGGAGGATGATGTCATTATTGTTGGGGAGATTGTCTTATATTCTACAGAAAGAAGACATGTTATGTAATTCTTTTTCTTTTGTCTTTCTAGGTAATGCAGGTCGTGACGAAGCCGAATGTATGTATTGTTGTCCTCTATTTTCTTTGGAAATACTTTAACTGCTTTAAAATGTGAAATCCAGCTTTCAATTGCCTTCCTTTATTTACAGATTATCGATTTTGGTATCCAAAATGGGAAGTGCCCCCCGGCCAATTGTGTGCGATCCACTCTGCATATTTATTTTCTTTTTGAGAACACTATTTTTTTCACTATGTGCCACAGTTGTTTTGATAATACAGTCTTATTTTCCAAATATATTATTGGAAGAACAGATGGAGTTTACTCCTGAGGTAATGAAGCCAGAGCATGAAAAGTCAGAGGAAAAGATAGAGAAGGAGGACAAAAAGGACAAAAAAGAGGGGAAGAAGGGAGAGGAGAAAGGAACGGAAGAGAAGAAAGAGGAGGAGAAGGAGGAGAAGAAAGAGGAGGAGAAGGAGGAGAAGAAAGAGGAGGAGAAGGAGAGAAAGAGAAGAGAAGGAGGAGGAGAAGGAGGAGGAAGAGGAGGAGGAGGAGGAAGAGGAGGAGGAAGAGGAGGAAGAGGAGGAAGAGGAGGAGGAAGAAGAGGAGGAGGAGGAGGAAGAGGAAAAGGAAGAGGAGGACGAAGGGTGAGGTACGCTGCCATCACAGGACAAAAGCATAATACAAAAGCAAGGCAAAAAAATTTATGAAAGGACATTGAGCTTTAAGAAAGAATATGTACAAACCATGATTTCAGTACCTTTTATTCCCTTCTCTTTTTCATACTGTTAAACAAACTTAAATTTGGAAAATAAGGAAACAACAACAACAACAACAAAACGTGTTTTACAATAAGTACTGTATGTAAGGAAAGCTCTCAGACACTAAGAACAGATAAAAGTGTGATGATAGAAACACTGAAAAGAATTTGACAGTCTATAACACTAAGGTTTCATTGTGTTATCCTGATAAAGAAGGAAATTGCCATTTCCTAAATATGTTCCTAGCTCTGTTGTTCTAAATATTTTTCAAATGGGTTAACAAGTTTCTCAAGTATTAAGATCATACCTGTAAGGTGCTTAGGACCATTTCAAATTCAGGACAGTCACTTAATAACGTTTGGTTTTGTTGTTTTATCATTGCCATTATAGTTGCCATTGCTAGTGGTGATTGTGGTGGTAGTGATATTTCTCATGTGATATCAAAGCATCAGATACCATTATTTATCATTATAGTATATATGTTTGGAATGGTTTAAGTGGTACTTGTGCATGCTGTTAGGAGACGAATTTGTTATTTCTACTTTATGTTCAATATTTCATTAACGCCTTACTGTAGTTGTTTACAAGGCTATATAATTTGTTACCACTAAGGGCTAATAAATGTCAGAAGTTTACTTAGTTGTGATTGAGCAATCTGACTACTTTTGAATTTATGTGATAAAATAAATTTTTAAAAATAATTATTTACTTGTATTATTCAAAAAATACAGTAATATAAATGAACTACTTACCACTTATAATACTAATAATAAACTGAACAAAAATACCTAACATAATTAAATACATCGAATGGTATAAACTCTGTTTATTAACTCTATTATATTAAAAACCTGTTCTTAAATGGGGAAAGGTGAGACTTATATAAAAAAGGCCTGAACTATTCTCTCAGATTTGATAGTTTATGTTTGTGTGTTGTGTGTGTGTGTGTGTGTGTGTGTGTGTGTGTGTTGTGTTGTCAAGAGCTCTTACAAACAAAGCAAATTCAGAGTACCACCTGAGTGAAGGAAATGTGATTATGGGTAATATTAGACAAAATCTTTAAAAATATGTAATATCTGAGGAGTATTAATGATATTTCCCCTTATTAAACAGATTTGATAGATCTCATCATTAGAGAAAATCATAACCACTAACCTTCTGGCTCATTACAGGTGGGACAGTGCAGCAATGGTGACTAGTCTGTCCCACTTAACACTAACCACTGTAGAAAATAAAACTATACAGCTATAACTTACAGGTTAAAAGAATCCTTGCCATGTCTCTTGGCAAGAATGTGCCAATTTTGGAGAAGAGAACCACAAAGCTTGCAGAGCACAAAGTTACCCAATGGGTCATTTTTGAATGATAGTATTTAAGCCACTCCAGTTTCTACCCCTTGATTCCTGGTCCCAAGTAGTCTTCCCATGGCTATATATCCTTACAAAGTATTGCCTCTAAATTGGCATGTTTGCTGTTGATTCAAAAGATCATCCCAATGCTATATCAGGCCAGGAGTTTCTACACTGTGTAATGTGTATAAAATACAACCAGTGGATTCCACAGTCGGGGCTCCCCTTCTGAAACTCTTTTATCATGAAGTGAGACCTCTGACAGGTTGCTAGCTTGTGTGGTGGTCTATTCTTGTGGATCAGGCACTCAGGTGGTGTTGGCTAAGACTTTCAGGGCAGAAAAGCAAATCTATGCCCAGAAAAAATGCTAGAATGGGTATCTATTCCAAAGAGAACAAACCATTGGCTTTCCAGGATAGGAAAAAAAACCAGTGTTGTCAACTTGCTACCAAGTGCCAGTTTGTCTCCTTAAACAATAGTGCCATGTCAGGGACTCAGCATTCATCTCCACTTTTGGTAGATTGTATATACACACAGGTACCTAGATCAGCACTGATAACTAAAAGTCCATGCAAATGGACCTATGTGTGGTATTCATGAATTCCTTCTACCTATGATGCTACTTTTGGGTGAATAGAGGGCAAAAGTTAGTTAATGTCAACGAATGAGTCATTTTGTCCACTTGGTTGTTCAATGCCACTAGTGGGTATTAACCTATAAAAAGTTTTCACACACTGTTCTCATTCCCACATCTCTATTCATGTTCCTCTGCTCCATACCCTCCTATTTCTGGTCTTTCAGTCCTTTCCCTTCTAAACTCCTAAACTTTGGCCAGGCATTTGCTACTGTCCATGTGACCATATTGATTATCATTTCAGGCTTCTTATGCTTCCATATGGATAACCAGGTGTACCACTCAGAGCTCCACACTGGATATTTCCCTCACTGCTGTCTTTCAAGGCCACCCTTGAGTATGTCTGTAATGTAGCTATTGTCCACTTTTAGCTTGCACCCCCACATAAAACCAACCAAATGGTAGATAAACTGTGATTTGACATTTTTTCATTACCTTTATTTAGAGACATAGGAACCCCCTCAATGTAGTCATGGGTATGAGCTGAGAGAAGGGTGCTGGTAGAACTATGATAGGTAAAATGGAAATCTAGGCTGTCTGCTCATGTAGGTTATTCATGCCCTCTGGCCCTGCCTGGATTTGATCCCATGATGAAGCTTTGGTTCAACATCAATTCAGATCCTTTGTTCAATAGTTCCCCAATTGTGTGGATAATCCTATTCTCAAGTATACATTCACTCAAGTAAATGTCCGTGGGCCCTTTTGTGAAGTATGAGGGGAATCTTCAAAGCAGCATTCTCCTGGGAACTCAGCCACCTACCTATTCAGACACTGCTTTCCAGGTGTGAAAACTGGTTAAGTTCTAATAACTAAGCAAAGAGTCAGGATTTCTTACCACTTGCCTCCTTGGACAGCTACTAAAACCAACTGTGCCAGTTTGGATCCTGTAAAAATTGAGGTATCAAAGAATACAGTATGGAAAGGGGGTGGGGAGAGTAACTTTCCAGTGGAGAAACCTAACAAACACTACCTCAGCCAGCTGACCAAGGTTAATATCAATATTGTTAGGCCATGTTAATATCATGCTTCTTTGATATGATGTGATGAAAATGGCATTTTGCTTCTGTAGGCTTCTTCCCAAGAACATATAATCCCAGTCTAACAATGAGAAAAACATCAGACAAATTAAGGGACATTTTATAAAATACTGACCAGTACTCCTTAAAAATTGTCAAGGTGAACAACAATAAGGGAAACCCAAGAAACCATCACAACCAAGAGGAGTCTAAGCTTAGAAGCATGACTACTAAATACAATGTGATATCCTGAATGGGATCCTGGAACATGAAAAGGGCATTAGGTGAAAACTAAGAAAATCTGAATAAAATGTGGACTTTAGTTAATGACAATGTATCAATATTGGTTCATTAATTATGACAAATTTACTGCAAGATGTCAATAATAAGGGAAAGTGGGTGAGGGTATATGAGAACTCTGTACTATCTTCAATTTCTCTGTAAATCTAAAATTGTTCTAAAATAAAAAGGGTTTTACAAAAATTAAAGCAATATTTTGCAGCACATAAAAATTATATAAAATTCAAATTTTAGTGTCTATAAATAAAGTTTTATTGGAACACAAAGACACACAATAGGCTGGGGTCGCAGATAGTGGAAGCCTTCAGATGACAATGCACATTTGAAATTCAGTCTGGAGAGGCTAAGACTGCAATGCAACTCTGGGAAATCTCAGCCCACACAAGGGGGAGCTATGGTGCAAAAAATCTCCCATGGGGATCTTTCAAGTTAGGAGAACTACGTATTGGGCGGAAATGGCTTGAACAGCTGTCCTACTCAGTCATTGACAAGGGGAAAGTGTAGCCTTAGCTAAGATGCTGTAGATCAGGGGTCCCCAACCTCTGGGCCATGAACCGGAACTGGTCCGTGGTCTGTTAGGAACTGGGCTGCACAGCAGGAGGTGAGCAGAGGGCATGCAAACGAAGCTTCATCTGTTTTCGCAGCCGTTCCCCAGCGCTAGCATCACCAACTCAGCTCCACTTCAAATCATCAAGCATTAGCTTCTCATGAGAGCACCAGTCCCTGGTGCCAAAAAGTTTGGGGACTCCTGCTGTAGCCGATTCCAGCTACACCTGGAGGCTGTCCGCTAACTGCGCTCTTCGAGGCAGATTCTGTCGAGAAAGGCTATCTGAGGGGTGTGCCTCTATGCTTCCACCTGCAGTAAATGACACTTCACATGGGTCAAAGCACATATGCAACATATATTACACCTTTTGAGGTCCCAGGGAGGAGAAGAGGGTATAGATGAAAAAGGCCACATAACTAAACCTGACAAGCAGGGGAGGCCTGCATGGCAGGCTTTACAAACCCAGAGACTGAAAGTAACCACACAGGGTGGTCTGAACATAAAAATTCCTACCAAAAGCCAGTCATGGCGGGTAGTCACAACCTAGGCCTGTAGCTTCCTTGACAAAGGCCGATCTCTATCTTAATTGAGCCTGTCTATTGTCTTTTTGCAGCATAACTTTGAAATGTCAGAGTAATCTTCTATTCCAAACCCTTCCTGTCACAACCGTTGGCACCAGAGCTCCAGATTACAGAACCCTTCATTGTTATCTTGTTGCTTGAATATCATCTCTGTGTGCTGTAAATGTTTACAATCTATAACCAACAGTGAAAAAGAAGTATGTGCCTCTCCATTTTGCTTTTTATCCAGTACCAGAGATATCTCCTCTTTGTTTTCTCCACTTCCTCAATCTACCACTAAAGGATTTCTTGTAACTCTCCTTATGTGTCTTTTTTTTTTTTAAATAATAATTAAAATAAATGGCAAAACTGCCATTCTCCAGAGTATTTTCTCAGTCTGTCAAGATTTTCCTTCCTGGCAACTGTTGTCAGTTTGGCTCAAATAAATTCATAAACATTCTCTACAGGTTTGGATGTTTCTTATGTTGACAAGGGAAAAATACTTGTAAAAAAAAAAGTAGGGGGAGGTACATTCTGATGAAAGAGTCTGAGATTAAACTCTCCTCCAAGAGGAAAACAATTTCTGGAGGATGAGATGAATATTTCAGTTGACTGGCAGGCTGAAGCCGTACGACAAGGATCAGGAGCAGAGATTTCTGGGTACTGGGCTCAATGTACAATATAATCCAGGTCCTCAGGCAAGAACCATATATCAATATTAAGGGGAGAGAAAGATGCCATGGCGAAAAGAGTGACAGGTGTTAGATTAGCAAATCAGTAACAAATTCTGTTACAAGGGCTGTCAGAGCTCATTGTTGGTATGGATATTCTGAGTCAGTAGGAAACCCTGCTGCGGACACTGTGTGAGTAAGGAAGGGTTCATTAAATGGGAATCTGGAGTAATCAACGCTGAAAGACAGGACAATTTTAACAATGCATACCTCCCCTCCTCCCTGTGGAGCACAGGGGGAATCCACAGCTCACAAAATGAATGTTTTAGAAGAAAGCAAAGAAACTGGAAAAAAAAAAATCTATAGTAGAGAACTAAATGTTCAAAGAAAACGCAAAATTGCTACTGAAACCACCATTTCCTGTGGGTTTGAGCAAGTTCAAAATAATTTCCTCAGTGATGAGGAATTAACTATTCTAAAAATGTGCAGCTAGTTGAATAGTGTAAACATTATTTGATAAGTCTCAATGCTGTAAGATTATACTGGTTACATTATCTCTTTGACCATTTATATCTTGTGTTGCTACCTGTAAACACTTGAGTTATGTTCAGAAGCCAAACAAGTTTAACTCAGGAATAACTAAATCTAGCAGCATTATTTAATATGAGGTAAACACTTCATAAACATAAGCATTAATATATTATTATTTATTCATTTCTGCATTTTAATTGATTTAGAAAGTACATTTTACCTGTTTTGAATTTATAATGCTTTTTAAAATTCAGCCATTACAATTATCTTAGGGTAATTAGCATCCGAAAGGACTTTATAAAGATACTTTAAAAGAAGACAAAAACTGCAAAATAAAATGTGGAAAAAAATGGTTTTCTTTTGAAAAATGAAAGTGAAAATTTAGAATTTGAATTCTTTTTTCTCATATTTAACAAACATTTAACTGAGATTTACAACTACAAACTAATTCTTAGAAGCACAAAAGAATAAAATGTGCATTGACTGAGGGTATTGGATTGGCATAATTTTTTAGCAGTTATATATAGTAACACAAAACAACATATTTCACTTCACATTTCACTTTCAAAATAAAGAGGGTGATTAAGATTATATATATATATATATATGTATATATATATATATATATATATATATATATATATATATATATATATAATTTTTCCCAAGAGTTCTTGTAATAATTTGACATTTAAATCATTCTCCTTTTAAGGACTAAAGGAGTTATTATTTTGATTATTTGGTCTCCTTTAAATAATAACTGATTTAAATTCAAGCCAGTATTTTAATTGTCAACAGCTTTTTAATAAATTTCTGAAATACTAAATCTTTTGCAAGAATTGCAGTCTTGTGTTGCAAATGATTAATTGTATTGCATTTGCCTTGTTCTGTAAGATGTTGACAGCATCATGCAATTAGCAAGAGAATTGCAAAAATGTTCACACTTTCTATAAGAATTAGGCGTTGGTGATAAGGGAAGGGGAATACTTGAATTGGAAGTCATTCTATACAAATTTATTAACACATTTATGTGTTATGACTTCTCTAGCTGCCCTATGCCAGCCACCTTGTAATATGGTGACTTAAATATGAATACTTGGATAATGAGAATGCCTATATTGTAATTGTTATACAAGAATATGTCATGACAGAACCTTCTGATGGTGAGGCAAGGGTAGCATTACCAACAATTTTTTTCTCACTCTAATCTTATATTAATAAGAAATTTGAATTTACTATATAGTTTAGAGAATGTTTTTTTAAAATCCTGGTAAGTACATATTTATACACAAAGTTCCTAGTTGAAAATACACCTAGACTCTATTAGTCCATACTTCTGTTAGTCACTACATTCATACTAAATATCATGGATAATGTATTTAAAAATCACTGCCTAACAGAAATATAATAAAAGCCACATCTTATTTTGAATTTTGTTGTAGAGACATTAAAAAAGGCAAAAGAAGCAGGTGAAACTAATTTTTATAGATCTTATTTAATCCAATATATCCACAATATTGTCATTTCAACATGTAATCAATATTAAAAGTATTGAGGAGCTATTTTACATCTTTTATTTCATACTGTGTCTAAAATCTGGTGTATATTTTACACTTAGAACACATCTCAATTTAGATTAGCCACATTTCAAGTGCTCAGTAGCCCCATGTAGCTAGTGACAATGATACCAAATAGCGCAAATTTAAAGATCGAGCTCTTACAAGTGCCTCAGCTCTAGAGCACATCTTATCCAATATATGAATAGGTTTATGTTTACTTTACTATGATTTGAGATAGGGCTTCTGAATTACATGGTATGCTGACTGAATATTTGTGCCCCTTCCAAATTCATACGTTGAAGCTCTAACTCCCAGTGTGGTGGTGTTAGGAGGTGATGTCTTTGGGGAGTAATTAGATTTAGATGAGGTCATGAAGGTGGACCCCCATGATGGGATTAGTGTCCTTATAAGAAGAAGAAGAGACTAGAGCTCTCTCCTTACCTGTTATGACAAAGCAAGAAGGTGGTTCTCAGCAAGTCAGGAAGAGGGGCTTACCAGGAAACTTATCAGCTGGCGCCCAGAAGGTAGGTCGTCCCAGACTCCAGAAACTGAGGAATGAAGTTCTGTCATGTAAACCACCCAGTCTAGGATATATTGTTACAGCAGCTTGTGTTGACTAAGACAAAGGGAAAGACGTAAGGGGTGATATAATGAAAACAGACTGCTTCTGCCTCATAGTTTAGTGGAGAAGAAAGACATTCGGTCAAAAAAAAAAAAAAAAAAAGCAGGAGGAGGGCACAGAGGAAAGGGTAGCTTAGGGGAGTCAGAAATGAAAGAGAAAAGGCAACATTTGAGTTGGACTGAGACGTGATGAGTAAGATTTGACAGAGAAGTGAGAAAATGGGTCAAAAGGAACAAAAACACTAAGTTGCAGAAAAACCTGGTATTTGGTGCCTGCTGAGAAGCTTACCAGATCTCAGGGTGGGTAGGTAGCTTGAGAATTGCAAAAGGTTTGAATACACCACTGTTCAAAATAAAAAATGCATCTGATTTAAAATGTTGCTGAGCAACAACAAACTGTGATGATACTGATCAGCATAGTTTTTTCTAGCTTCTGTAGTTCTACTTAGAAACTAGAAAAACAAACCTTTTTTGGTCAAGGATTGGCTGAGCTAGCTCACAGGGAAATGCCAAGAGATACTGGTGTGAAAATGCTTGTGAATTTTGATTTTGACGCCTAAGAGAGAGAAAGAAAAGAAATAAAAACAGGTTAGAGTGGGAGATGATGGGCTGAGAGAATAGCAGATGAGAAACTTGGGAGTCATCATAAATATGTAGAGCAGATTTAACAGCAGGGACAGTGCCAGTGCTTGAGAGGTGGGTGGGAGAAAACGGAAGCCAGAGTAGGAATTTGGAGGTCTGAGCAATTCCAGTTGGAGTCCGGAAGCAAACTCCAGTTGGTAAAGCCCAAGATATATTCCTGAATGATTTGTTAAAATCAATTGGAGTAGAGAAGAGTTGGTTAAAGAAGTTTGTGGGCAGAATGTTAGATAATTCAAATGGAGGCAAGACTATGGATCAAGACCTAAGTCCTCAAGGATTTCAGGGGAGGTCTGAAGATGATGATGACGAAGTAGAATTCATTGTAAATAAATGCCGTACAGCTCAAAGAAGCATACGAAGGAAAGGCTACGTAGCAATGGTCTGGAAGCAGCAGTAGGAAGCTGGAAGAATTTTGGTACCAACATCCTAAGATTCAGTGAATTCGAGTGAATGAGTATCTTCAGCTAAGCACTTTGACAAGGATCAGATATCATCAGGGCAAAGAGAAGCAGCATAGTGTAAAATGGTGATTCTTAAACTTTAGCCATAGCCCAGAAACATTGGGGAGAGCTGATTAAAAGTACTGATGGGTTGCTATGGGGTGCATATTGTAACACACAACAAGATGTGTGAGTCATCGGTATAAAAAAGGGAGATAACTCTGAGTTTAATTTACTTCCTCCTAAGTGTGAATTTGAACAAACCACTTAATGGTGGCCCTCAATTTCCTCATCAAAAATGTAGCTATATAATACATACTCTCCAGGATCTTAATGAAGTAAACATTAACTGAGAACATGCAGGGCCATGCTATACCATGACATGAAAAATATAAGACCATGGATTGCTATCTTGCAATTAGACTTTAGTGAACTGGCAGAAAACAGCTGCCCTATTTGAGTAGGTGAAATAATCCATCATATAACAATTAGGCTTCCTTGGGCAGGGTAGAAGCTAAAGGGCAGAAGGTGAAGGCATGTTGTATTGATAACTGTGCACCAGCCCTCTCAGCCTCTCTAAACAAAAATTGATTTTACAAATTGTACACGATTTACAATTTGCACAAAGATCTTTGCTCTGTTACTGAGTGGCTGCTAGTGTAACTTCTGGAGCATAAGATCCTTCTCTGAGGGCACCCCAGCAGAGAGACCCTAAAGAAACTTCTCCCTTGCCTTATTCAAATCAGAACGGCATTACTGCAGAGAGAAACGGAAAGGGGAGCACAAGACAGATTTTTATGCTGAAATTGAGTTAATTCATATTTGGACCCTTACTACAACAGATCCTAAATAATTTCCGCTTCCTTCCCTGCCCCCTACATTATATTCTGCTCCTATCAGTCAGAATTATCCTTTAACAATATAAGTGAATTATGTAATTCCTCTGCTCGTAACCTTCCAAGACTTTGATCTGGAGATGAATAACAGGAGGAAATAGCCTTTGCATTAAGTTTCCCTTTTTTATGTGTGACAACAAGATATGAGCTACATATGTCTCTGTTTGTACAATTCTCAGAGAACCAGAGCCAGACACTGGTTAAGGCAGTGGAAATAGATTGCATTCAGAAACTGTTGCAATACGGAAGAGACCACAGTATAGAACTGGGTTCAATTCTGAATACAATAAAGATAGCTGAGGATTTATAGCCAAAGATCAGAGTTAAGGGGGAGGGAGAGCTGGTGGATGGAAAATTACTAAGGGCAGGCCAGAGTGATCAGATGTCAAGGGTGGGAGAGATTCTCTCTAAACTGACTTGGCAGGGTTCTTGCTAAAACTAGTCTATGCAGGTCTGGCAAGGATGGGGGAGGGGCAAGATTGATATGTAGTCCAGAATTGGGCTTAGAGAAATCTGACACTTTAGAGAACTTTTGCTCTTAATAATTGGAAACAGGATTTGCAATCAGACAGATCCTATGTTAACATTTTACTAGTGTCATGTTACTGATCTAATTATTTAACCTCCCTTTGTCTCAATTTTATCATCTGTAAAATGGGGATGGTAATATACATCTCACACAGTTATTGTGAGAACATAGTGAGATAATAAACATGAAAAAGCTTAGGTTGATGCTTGTGTCAACTGACCTAAACTAACATGGACTCAAATGCCTGGTTCTTTTCATAAAATGGGTAACCTCATGCAGTACGAGCTAGTTAGACAAATCCTGCTAAACAATCATTAGCAAACTGTTACAAAAACAGTTCTGCTCTGTCATTAGACACTCCAGCCATACAATTGTATGAGAGGCTCGCTTAATGCTGGCCCTCAATGAATGACATTCTGAAGTCAGGACTGGCCAGGTCTGAAGTCATGTCTGAATTATGGCAAGGGACAGGAGCCTTTGTGACAGGTCTCTAGAGAGTTTGCTTGGCTGCTTCCTCATACCTCATTTATGCAATGGCAGAAAGGCATGTTCAATCTTCCTACAAACTATCTATTTTGAATACTACTCATTTCACCAGTGGAAATTATTCTTGAATATTTTCTATTATTAATAATAAACTCTTTGGTGTCAACTTCCATAACAATCTCTGAAGTGCTAAAATCACCTTTGGAGTGAGGATTTCTGATTAGAGAACTATAAAACTAATTAACTGTTCATAAATGTGAATTAGAGTTAACTTGTATACACTGATATACATAAAACTGGTTATACAAAGTTATTTTTATTGTGTGAAGAATTATCACACGGACAATATAATAATGATGTGCTTGTGTCTGGGTGATAAATAGTATAGTCTTTCTCCCTATCTGGATCCTTATCTTTATCCATCCCCACCCACGTATTATCATCCTCAGTATAATAGGTGACTACAGTCTTGTGGAGCCTAAATATTCATAGAACTAATCAGAGAGAGATACATAAGGGTATCAGGAATTCTACATCATTTCTCCTCAGGAAATAAGAAAGCTTATCATGTGTCTAAAAGGTCATATTTAGGTCAAATTATAGTGTTAACTAGATATTCCAACCACTGTGTGTCTTAAAAAATAAAGTTTTTAAAAAGCGTTTTGTAAGACGTTTATAGAAGTAAGAAGTATGTCTTTATTTAATGAGCAAAACCTCTGTACAAAATGAGACTGTTATTTCTGGAGATTCCAGAATTCCTTTGGAAAAATCCCCCAACTCAAATGAAAGTCTGACTCAGCCTCAGAAAAATCTATGTTGCAATAGGTGCTTTGTCACTGAGAACTACTGAATAAACAGGGTTAACACACAAAGGAGCTGCAAACCATATATGGAGAAACCCATTTCTTCCAACATGTCCTACTTTCCGTTTTCTCAGAACTGAAGTAGGCTGTGCTTGGTCACACCGAGAGAGACAGACAAGGACACTCTCAGAACCTGCAGCGGCTCTGGATTCCAGCTTTCCTGGGCTCCTTGCCAGACTGAGCATGCGAGTTACACTTGCTGTGACAGCCTGGTTGGTTTCTATAGTCTCCAGTTATTCGTATCTGGGAAGCAGTTTGCCAGATATCAACAATGAAACGTTCATCAGAGACTGTGTTCACATTCATAACAAGTTACGATCAGAGGTGAAGCCAACAGCCAGTGGCATGCTCTACATGGTAAGGAAAATCCCAGTGTTTGTGGCACAGGTCTGTCAAAAACAACTAACGTGTCTCGATTTGGGAAGTAAATCCTTGGTAATCGTGAATGCTTTGTTTCATTGTGATTAATGTGATCAGTAAATTCGTCATCAAAACGAAACCCAGTGTACTCTACCAACAGGCTCAGCAAATTTTACTTCTCTTTTCGGACACTTCCCTCTGGTCGTAAATAGATTGCACTTCTCTTTTTTGTCACGTTCTTCCCCTTCAATTTTTTTTCAAAATTTTTCAAAGTTTGTTTGTTTGTTTTATCTCTTGAGTTAACTTTTTTGTTGTCGCCAGCAGAGTACTGACTTTCTCAGGAAGACAGCACGGAGTGTGGGGAAAAGATAGAATCTTGATTCATTCAGGCTTGGGTTTGAATCCCAGCTATGGCTTTGAGCTGGTTTTTAACCTTTCTAAGATTCTTTGGACATAAGGTATTGTGCTTTTTAAGTTATATAAACTGTACGAAACACAGAGCAGCATTTTGCACATACACGCATCCCTGCTTTTCGAAAGTTCACTGTACGCCACATCGCTTTTAAGAAAGATCTCCATTAGTAGCTGCTTTCGCTTACTTAAATAAATCTGAAGAGGATTTTCGCTTTTATTAGGGGCGTCCAGTGTTTGTTTTTCAGCCGTTATAGAGGCAGCGTGCACCCCGAGCAGCGCGAGTGCTGCCGCCTTGCGCCTTCCGCGGGAACCACACCCAGCATCTCTGCATCAAGCCACCATAGCTTTGACCTGTGTCTGTGAGGATCTGTACTTTATCTCGATTTATTTTGTGCATCTCTTAGCAAGATGTGTCCTAAGGTAATTGCTTCTTTGCTTTACGTCATTTTGGCTCGCCAAAGGTTTCATAGGTTGGCTGTGCTTTCAGATAGCGGGGGAAACCGGTAATAGATCTTGAGTGAAATGTTGGTCTGTGTCCCTCATTAGATTTCAAATTTCACAAAACTAGATGATCACATTTCCTACCAGCCCTAGTCAATACTGGAAGACCATACTTATAGAGAGGACCATGTGCAGTGGTTCCCTCTCTATTCTTGTCATCACACTTCATTCCCGTTGAAATTCCCACTTTGCTCACTCCGGTTACATTGTTGGATAACGGGTTCCATTCTTGACCCTGCTATTTAATATTTATTTTTGCAGACTTGGGACACAGAACTTGCCCAAATTGCAAAAGCATGGGCAAAAAACTGTCAGTTTGAACATAACAAACGGCTGTCACCACCTAACAAGCTGCACTCAAGTTTCACTGTCCTGGGAGAAAACATCTGGACTGGCTCTCTCTCCATCTTTTCTGTGTCTTCGGCTGTCACAAACTGGTACGATGAAGTGCAGTATTATGACTTTGAGACTCGGAGATGCAGCCAGAAATGTGGCCATTATACTCAGGTAAGGATCAGCCCTATATTCTCTTGAAACCATCTTTTTACGGGTAAGGAAAAAACTGGAATCTGGTGATAATAAAATATACAAGAAGCTAGTACATCTGTAAATATAAAAAATAGGAGTTACAGGCTTACTTTTAAAAATAAATAAATGGAACAGACTAATACTAAAGGGGATAATGGTTGAAGAGTTTAATTATGTGGACATAGGTAAAATGTGAGGCCCACCAAGACGTTGAATAATTTCAATAACAGCTATCTTCCTCTGGGGCTTTATTTCATTTGTGAGCCATCAAGGGACCTTATGAGTGAATGGATTTTCAGGTATGAGTGCCGTATAAAATTTGAGGCAGTTGTTTGGGGACTATAAAATTAGGAGAAGCCTCTCAGACAGAAGCGGCAGTAAGAATTGATGCTTTCATATCCTCTTAATCTTTCAAACATGGATTGAGAATCTATCGAGTGCCACAAAAGGAGGAAAAATAACAACACTCCCACCTCCTACAGAGAGGCCAAATGTAAACTTGTATAAGCAATGCATGGCTTTTCTGCCCTCCAAATAGACAGTATTAGTCCCAAAGTCACATTCAGAGACTCCCATTGAGGGTTTTTTTGTTGTTGTTGTTTTTTAAACCAAGCTGGTTTTAGCTTCCTAACCCTAACTCAAGTTTGCAACATGATAGAAATAAATCCTTAGGTAGCTTCTTCTGAAGTATTATTGATATGCTTCCTTCCTATCCCGAACACATTTAAAAAATTTTTTTTCTTGTAGTATTTGTTAAACCAAGAACTAAAGGTACTTAACTTATGTTTAACTGGTTTGAATGTACAAAATTTTGTCGAAATTAGGTGTGATGGTAAAAACATTTCTAATGAGGCAGTTAACTTGGATATTAGGTGTTTTTAAAGAGCAAATTTTGTTAGAAAAACTCTCAATATACTTCGGCCTTAGCCTTTGATCTCACTAGTATTGTTACAGGTAAAAACAATTTTGGCACAGTTACAGGAGATGATGATGATAAGGAAAGGACTGATTTTAGTGAAATTTTCATCTCAAGATTACTGTGAGAAAGGAGCTATGAAATCATCAGTAGTGTTAGTTTTTGGATATAAATGAGGTTTTTCTAAATCACAAATTTTCGTTTATGTTTACAAATAAATTTAACCAGAAAATAAATTTTATTGCATTGCCTAGAGGGCAAGGAAGCTAAATCCAGATTGCCTATGTGTGGTACCTGGTACCATTATGCATTATGGTGTTTAAATCTCCAGAAATTATTGTCAGTTTGAGGGTGCCAATTCTCATTCAGGCAGTGTTTAAGCTTCTACCCTATGCCAGACACTTTGTAAGGCACCAGTCATATGTCCTAGTTCATATTCCTAAAAAACAGAACCAGAGACAATAGCTAAAGTGCTAACACTTTATCAGGGAGTACAATCGCAGAGAAGTAGGAGTGAGAACTGGGGAATAGCCCTGGCCTTTAGGAGCTGATCTTCTTTGGGGAGAGACATGTGTGGAAATGGACATATTACAGTGCACGGCTAATACCATTTGGAGAAACCGACAGTGCCACGTGAACAAAGAGACAGACAAACTTATCTGACCAAAGGGAGGGATGAAGACATAAGAGTTGTTCACATGGCAGGAGACGTTGAGGTGCATAAAAACTAAGTGAGAGTTTGTCAAATGAAAAGTAAAGGGAAGAGAGCCCAGGTAAAATTAACAAGGTGTAAAATGTATACAATGTGTACAAAAGAGCCCAGAACTTCAGCAGAATGGCCAGTAGCTCAGCATGCCAAACTTACAGAGATCAAAAGGCAGTTGACAACAGACTCCTAGACCATGCAAGTTAAGACACTCAATGTACCTCATTCCAGGGAGTCAAAACTTGGTTTTATGTTATATAGGCCTGAGATTTTAGAGACAGGCCTCCGCAAATTAACTGGCTTACTTATAAAATTTTCCCTTAGATGTAAGGGCAACGTAAGGAGGGCTAATATTTTGGACATGAAAAAAGTCATTTCCGAAAATCCATTTCCTTGCATACAAGGTATCAGAGCCCAAGCTGAGTGATCCTAACCTGTTCTCCTTAAGAGACCACTACATTCCACTCCCATTTCATAAGAGGGACCTTCATCATGGGGACCTTCATCAAGGGAACCCCTGGGTCTGGGAAGATGAGTGCTGAGATCTCTACATTTAAGATCTCATTCGATTCACTACAAATCTATAATAAGAAAGGCACTGTTGTCCAAAGATGAATAAACAGCCTCTGAGAGGTTAAGAAGTTGTTTTCCCAACATTGTTTAGCCAGTAAGAGGGCAAGTTGGGATTCAGATATCAGGTATGTTGTAAGGATTAAATAATATAATGTATGCCAGTTATCTAGTGAAGTACTAGTATTTAGTAAGCATTGAACAAAGGTCAGATTGCTTCCATGAGCTGGTTTTCCACCAATTATAATGGAAGAAGGCTCTGACAGCTTAAAGACTCCCATTTTCATCTCTGGATGAAACCTTGCTGGAAGATTCAAGACTACTCAGTTGCCATTTTCAATTCATGCTGGTAACTACCTCAAGTGGGTATTATAACCTCCCACTATTTCTCATCATCTATTAACACAAGGCAAGCTATTTACATATTTTGGCCCATGAGGGGTAGCTGTACAGTGAAAAGACAATAAATTCAAGTCCATTATTACCTCCTAAAGGTGTGACATGTTAATCCAACATTTTAGCTGTCTTGACTGGAAATAGATTTGCATAGCAGAAGAATTTTGATATATCAGTATAGAAGACTATTCAAATTAGGTATTTTGTTGCCCACAGTTCAGATTTGTGAAGTCTGGGAATAGTTTGACTTAAATATCTGGGCGGGGCAGCAGCTTAGGTTTGGTAGTATTGGAATATCCACAAACGGCACTATTGGACTCATTTTTGTTTTTATCCCTACCCCAGGCCACCCCACCCTAATTAAGCCTCTTGAAATTTTTGTCATTTTTCACACTCTCACAGAACCAATGGAAGTGTGAAATGTTATATGGTTTCTCTAGCTGGCTTCTTAAATGTCGCAAGGTTACCATAGCTAATAATGAGCCCCATGGACTCATGGAGAACTGAAAGAAGTGGTGGGAAGGGGTTTTTAGCTAGAAGAAAGAGACATGCTTATCCCCACCGGGATCCCAAACTCAATGTCTTTGTTAGAAAGGCATAGAGAGTCATTCCTGGTTCTGCTAAAAGGGAAAGCATTCCAAAGGCATCTTAGGGTGTGGACTGACCTCACCTTACTTCCTGGTCAAGTAGATTTAGATTCCAGCTCTCATCTGTAACAATCAGGGCAATGCCTGTTTATTGATTTGTTATAATTTTAACATGCTGTTGCCTGTAAAGTACTTAACACTACCCTGGCACTAGATAAAGTTGAATAATGAGTAATTCCTATATTTTAATAATTATGATTTTTTTGTTTACCATATTAAAAGAAATTTTAAAAAACATTAACAGGAATCTGCCTGATAAAAAAATAGTTTCAAAAATTTTAAAGTGGAAAAAAATTAGCTTATTAGCTATAAGAGAATTAAACATGAACATATGCTGAGTGCTTACTACATTATAGAAGCTGTTCAAAGCATTTTCTTATTAGCCCGTTCAAAATGTCAAAATAAGCCTGTGGGGTTAGTGTTATCTTTATTTAATAGACAAGGAAGCTAAGGCCAAGGTCATACAGTGAGTGGCTGAGCTGGAATATAAACTCAGGCTTGGTAGTTCCAGAGCCCAGAAATTTAACCCGGAATTTGAAGGCCTGTGAAGCTCTTAAAAAGAGACCAGCTTGAATGGATAAACTGTGGTACATCCATGCAATAAATACTACTCAGCATGCAAAGGAGCGACTACTAATGGATTCAACAACATAAATGAAACTCAAATGCTTATGCTAATAGAAATAGCCAGAATCAAAACTACATTTAAACTGATCTCACTTACATAACATTCTGGAAAAGGCAAAACTACTGAGACAAAAAAAAAACAGATTAATGATTGCCAGGGGCTGGGTGGAGTAGTGGCAGATTACAAAGAAGCACAAAGGAACTTTTGAGGGTAATAAAATGTTCTAGATCTTGAATATGAATGAAAAAGTCTACACAACTTTGTTTTTGATGAAATCATAGAACTATACACCTAAAAAGGATGGATTTTACTATATGTTAATTACAACCTAATTAAAAAAAGAGACCAACTAAAACATAAAATGAATACTAACTAACATTTACACACTCCTGGAAAAAAGAGACCAGAAATATTTTTAAAAAGTAGAATAAAGAATAGCATAAAGTATTAAAAGTGGGGGGGGGGAAGATTAAGAATACTTGAGATATAAGAACACTGGAAGAAAGTGCTCAAAGACCAAAGGATAAAAGATAAAATAAAATGAGCTAAAGTGACAGTAAAAGGCATACAGACAGCAGCGAACCCAGTTAGCATGCACAAGAATCACCAGAGGAACTTGTTGAAATACAGATTTCAAGGACAATTCCACTCACTCTCACCTGTCAGTCTGAGACAGGCCCAGAAATCTGATTTTTGAGCAAAGCACCCCAGATGAAATCATTTTGATATGCAGTAATTAGGAATTAAGACATTTTAAAGAAACAAATACAAAAATGATTGGAAAGTAAAGTAAAAGGATCAAACTTTAGGATTAATGGCCATAAAGCTAGGCTGTCTCAAAGAGATAGAGGCCTAAGCTGCTTGGTTGCCTGGGGTGCCCTGCCAGGTATCCTTGGGCCTAAGATGAAAGGAAAACACCTTGGGCAGGCAGGGGGCCTTCCTCGCCAAAGCAGAGCACTGCTCCGTGGGGACCAATAGCTGCCTTCCTATCCTCCCCAGTCGTCACACAAGGAGGAGGACAGATGCTGAGCAGTTGCCCTCCCTGGCACTTTGCCAGCCACTTCCTACCTCTGCTCCTCTTCCTACTGGACCTTTAAGTTCCCCTCTTCCCTCAGTCTGTGCTCTCTCCCCAGGGAGTGGTTTTTATTAAATTTTTTCCAAGTCAACTTAATCTTTTTCTGCAGCCTCACTGGCCTTGTCTTGTTTCTGAGTCTGTCTCACTTTGGGTTTAGGCAGATATCGCCCTCTACAGGAAGACTTCTGGGTCTCAGACCAGCTCCCCACACCTTCAGCTCCACTTCAGGAAGTCAGGGCAGGGCCGGTGCTATACAAACCCTTAGTACCCTCTGCTTCCCCTGCACTGCGATCAAAACCGTAGGTAGTGGTTTCATGACTGCTTTTCTCTCCATTTTCTGAAGGTACCCACTGGCTCCAGCCCATTCACCCTTGCAATTGCCACATTCCTCACAATTCTTGTCACAAAATTGCTTTAAAAAAAAAGTATTAGTAGAAATCATTTAAAATGCAGTTTGATGTTACTATAAAAAGGAGTGCTTTTATTGGCTGGCTTAGCTCCAGACCAGCTCTTTAAATACTTTTTTTTCTTTAGGCTTCTGTGACATCAAACACTCTATATAGCTTGTTAAAAGAAACTATATAATTAATTTGTGGGGCCCAGTGCAAAATTAAAATGTGGAGTTCTTCGTTCAAAAATAAGAGGAAAGTGCCACTGAAGGTACTTAAATGTATGACAGCGTTGGATCAAACCAAGTATACAGTCTTCTGATCACGGGGTTCTTCTCTCTGAAGCTGGCTGTTCTTGGTTTCCCTCCTGTCACTGACACTCCTTTTAATCTGCTTTGCTGGCTGTTCTTCATCTCATGCTCTCATATACTTTTTCTTCCTATCATCTTTGTCTGTGTGATCTAATCTAGTCCCGTGTCTCCCAGGTTTATATCTCTAGCCTTGACCTGTTCTCCGATCTGCAGTTGCTTCTATCCAGCGGCCAAGTCGGTGTCTTTTTACTTAGACGTGTGCTGGGCATCTCAAACGTAAGATGACTCGAACAGAGCCCCTGTCCACGCTCTCATCCATCGTCCTCCTTCGGTAGTTTTCCCCATCTCAGTAAAATGTTATCTGGGCCTAAAACATCAACTTGATTTTTCTCTTTCCCTCTTACCCCACGCTCACAGCAAAAAGAAACTCTTTCAGCTTTATCAGTTCTCAGAAACTCTGCTACCATCACCCAAATGTGACCTCTTTCTTCTTTCTTGTACCACTGAGACTGCCTCCCAAATTCCCTTCCCCCCACTCCCTGGCCCTTTACCCTTGCTCTCTCAGTCCATTTACTTTATAACAACCCAACTGATCTTCCTAAGATGTGAGAAAGGGCTTTTCGTTCACTTACCTACAAGATTCCCAGGGACCTGCTCTTCTGCCTCTGACCTCATTGCTTCCGACCCTCCCCCACCCACTGGATCCCAGCTCTTTTCACCTTCTTTCTGCCACTCACATCTCAGGGCCTTTGCCCCTGAGTGCTCCCTCTGCATGGAATGCTCTTCCTCCATCATACGGCCTCCCCTGCAATCGTCATCCTAAGTGCTGCTCCTCATCGTTCAGGTCTCAGTTTAAATCCCTCATTTCCAGAGACATCTTCTCTGAACACCCAAGTTAAAGCGGCCCCCGCCTCCCCATCAGTCACTCTCTATCATGTTACCCTGTTTTATTTCTTCGTTGCACGGTCAAAATTATCTTTTTTTTTTTTGAGAATTTTTATAAGAATTTATTTGAGCCAAACCGATGGGCATAACCTGGGAACAAGATCTCAAATGCTGTTATTCTCTCCCCCCACCCCACCGCCGTTATTCTTTATGTATTTATTTCACACAGAGACACATACACCATTAATAATAATTTACAAGTCTTGTTTCCACTGCATTCTGAGTCCCTGAAAATTCCTTGGTGGTAAGTGTTCTACCTAACCATGTTTATGAAGCCTAATCATATTCAAATGTTCATTTCATAACTTTCTCTTGTTAAAAATCCATATTTTCTTTCAGGTTGTTTGGGCAGATAGCTACAAAGTTGGCTGTGCAGTACAATTCTGTCAAAGAGTTTCTGTTGGCTCTACAGCTTTTACCAATGTAGCACATTTTATATGCAACTATGGACCAGCGTAAGTGCCCAAATGGACCTCTTTCTAAATTTTTAAATATCTATTTTAGAAGTATTTATCTTCCTTACAGAAACTCTGAATAAAGTGTAGAAAAGAAAATTAATATTATCCTTAATTTCTCTGCCCAGAGATCTTATTCCTCTAACATTCTGGTACATTTTTCTTTGTATGTGTTTGTGTGTGTATGTGTGTGTATACCTTTCAAAATACTACATAAGCACACACACAAATATAAGTTTAAGAGTAGTAAAACTGTTTTCAGGGACATAAATTAATTGGATATGGTAATAATACCACAAAATGGGAGGACTGATGTTACCTCATATTTATTGGTTTATTAAAAACCTGGCACATTTTACTCAATTTTCAAAACAATAATAACTCTGAATTGAATTCCTCAATTTTTATAACTTATTCACTTTGACAGTTTAGTTTTTGAAAAGGATAGTTTTTCTCCATTTGGAAAACAGGGAAGACATATGACATCTCCAATTTCCTTTAAACATATATATATGTGTGTGGCTTATGCATCATACACATATTTAAAAAACTGAGATCATGGTGGAAAGCACACTATTTTTTACTTAAATTATACCACGAGCACTTTTCGTGTTAAAATTTTAAGCATGATGTCAATAATTATAAAATAATGAGAGAGAATGCTTTTATGCTTTCTACATGTTCTAAGTGCTGCTCTGTTTCACATACATTAACTTATTTCATCTTCACAAAAAGCCTGTGAGATAGGTCCCGTTATTGCCCCTGTTTTAGGTGAGAAGGCTGAGGCACTGACAGAGTGAGCAGCCTGCCCAAGGTTGCCCAGTTAGTGAAGGTCTTGGTAGACTGTGACCTGGGCTGTTTGACTCCTGAGTCTGTGCTCTTCACGGTCACACAACAGCTTATCCTACTTAAGAATTTAGATTGTTCCCTGTTTTTCTTTTTTAAATCTATGATGAACAGCCTTGAATATGAGTCTTTGGTCATGTCTATTTCCCTGCAATTCCTAGAAATTACCATTTCTAAGTACCATTACTAAGTAAAAGATGTGATCATTTTTAAGTTTTTTAAAATACATAGTGCTAAATTATCCTCCACTATCATATCAATTTATACCTCCTCAATACTGGATATTATAATTTTTCAGTACTAATTTGATAGAAAGTATTTCCTGTTTTCTTTTGCATTTCTTTCCCAGTGATTATAAATCTTTTTCACCTGATTGCCGAGTTAAATTTCTTCTGTGAATCACATGATCTACTCATTTTTCTACTAGTGTGGTTTTCTTAATGTTTTATTGTAGTTGTAAATATTTTGAAGCTTTTAACCCTTTGACATATACATATATATATATACATATATACATACATATATATATATATACATATATATATGTATATGTATATATATATATAATTTTTTCTTTGTTGCCCTCGAATTTCATTTGGACTTTACCACTCTTCAGCATTCCTGAAGACTTATTAGAAGAAATCTCTCTCTTTACCTGTAGTAATAAGCAGAAGAGATGTTTGATAGTCTGACTGTGGGTATGGAAGTTAAGGGACTAAAACCAAGTGTCATTCAGAAGATAACAACTTGACTTAAAACCTCAGAGTCAGAAAAGAAGGGAAACTAAGGAAAAACTAGTCAAAACCATAAGTCAATCAGTGGTTAATTTTCATGACATATATACAGCTTAATGGTTAAAATATAGGCTTTTGAGACCTACTATCTTGGTTCATTCACTGTGTAACCTCAGACAAGTTACTTAACCTCTGACTCTGTTTCCTCCTTAAAAGATCAGGATAGTAATAGCACATATTTATCAAGTAGCTATGAAAATTATATGAGAAAACTATGTAAAACAATAAGTATATGCAATGCCTGGCAATGGTGATTATTTGAGACGTATTCATAATTATTACTGTTGTAAAGAGGTACAAATGTGAATTCTCCTGCTTTCAGAGTTATAAACAATACTACGTTTTAAAACTTATAACCTGATATAATGTTTCTAAAAGGACTGACATCCATTTATTCTTATGAATAAATGCATTCATACATTCAATTATTCAACAAACATTTGTTTACTCGGCTTCAAAGGAGAACAAGCCAAACACAGGCCCTGCCCTTATGGAATTTATATTTATGAGGCAGATAGGCAATAAAAATAAAAATAATTATGAGTAATAAAGGTGATAGAAATACTGTGGTACAATCAGTAGGTGGGGCCCTTATCTGAGCTAAGATGATCAAGGAAGAGCTTTCTGTGTTATGTTTAGGCTTAGGCATAGAGAATGAGAAAGAACAAGACACGTGAATAACTTCAGGGACATCTGTCTTGTGCAGAAAACAACTGCAAAGCTCCCATGGGAAGAATTAAATAGTCAAGACACTAAAGAACCTGGATTGCTGAAAGATGAAACTGGGGAGAAAGAGGCAGCTCGGATCTTGCAGGGCCTTGTAGGCCTTCGCAAATTTCGCTTTTTTCACATCACAAGAGGGAGTGAGGAGGCCTGCTTTAAATGTGGAGACAATTCTGCAGGAAGAACGGGGGATGGATTGGAGGACGTAAGTGGGGAAGCACAGAGACCAACTAGGAATATCCTTTCTTCTGAGCTTTTCTTCTTCTATATTCATAACATTACGGGATCCCATTTTATGCAATTCTAAGTCCAGTATCCTCCCCAAAACTTCTGAGATTCTTTCAGAATGGGGCGTGGTGTGCTTGATTCTCCAGTCACCTGTATTCTAGCTCCGGAGGCATGCCCTCAGCTCATTTCCATTGCCCAGTATGGTTTTGACCCCTCTCCTCCTGTCTGCTTCAGGTCTGATTTATATTTTTCCAAACACACACAACTCTCTCCTTCATTCCCCTCGGACCCACTGAGCAAGGCTGTCCTGTGTAACAGACCTTTGCTCAGAGTGGATTAGTGGAAGAGAGGAGTATAACACAGGGGTGGAAATGTCGATCTTTACAGTACCTAATATATTTTGTCCACCTCTGCCTTGGGGACCCTTTCTCATTTTTTTTCTTTGAAGAGATGTCTGTTCTCTTCCCAGGGCCCAACCCTTTTTCTCTCAGGCTACCAGAGGAAACACTAAAACTCTTTGCTGCTTTATTAGACAGCAGGTTTTAGGTTCCTTTGTCTTAATCACTCCCATCTAGACATTCAGGCTTTCCATTAGCATGCTTCCCCCAAGGTGACTTCTGCCGCTTCCCTAGAACTCGCAACTGCCTTGCTTGTAGCTTGTTTTTGGAGTAGCAAATTTTCCCTCTTCTTTACAGTCTGGCATGCACAATTAAACAACGAAGTAGCATAAGTGATTTTATTAAAAACATTCTAGAACTTAACCAGTGGTTAAGTGCTTTTTAACAATGACAGATATTCCAATGACCATTAATGTCCATTTTGGACATCTTTTGTGATTGTTATTGTAATCTTTACTACATTCCTTTGACTATTTTCCTTGGTGTAGGGTAAGCACGGGGTTAAATTTAATTTCTGAAACAACCTAAATTAATTTGGAGACAAATGAGATTAGAACATATATTTCGGATTGGAAATGAGTTGTTAATATTTCTAAAGGGTGAGTTCTTAACTTTGGAGTTAAATGTATTAGGTAAACTCATGAACTTAGATTAGGAAAAAGGAACATCTTTAATTTCACTAACCTCTATTGAAAATAACATTTCATTATGAATGAAAAGTAACACTCCAGTCATAGCATCACTTGACTTTGAATCAGTACTACTGTATCTTTGTAAATATCACAAATATTTTCATACATTCTAGTTGCTGCAGATTGTCACAAAATAGTTTTTTAAGTCATGACTACTTTGAAATTTAGATGCCCTGCTAGATAGTATCTAATACTTAATAAGCACATATCACTACATCACAAATATTTTTATTTTGATAATCAATTTAATAAGTTTCCTTTATATTCCTATGAACTTCATTTTACGCATTTTAAAACAATTTTCAGAAAGAATCCATTGGTTCCACCAGGCTGCCAAAGGGTACCATGGCAAAAAAGTTAAGTCCTTTCCAAAAGTGGAGTTCCAAAAAGGATTAGTAAAATGGTGGGTTCACTGAAATAGATACACAGCTTCTCATCACTACGACTCTGAAGATATTTATGGAGACATAAAATGTTGGGTATTATTTCATTTTTTAATCTATGACCTTGGTCAATTACTTATACTGTGCCTCACCCTCTAGCTATAATAGGGATAAATAATTGCATTTTCTTTGTAAGGATAGTGTGAAAAATAATTCATTTACACTTAAGAACAGTGCCTAGCACAGGAGGAGTGTTTAGTAATTTCATGTTTTATATCACATCTTTTACATGAAAACAAATTATACTTTAGAAATTCCTTTGTATCTCTTATTTCTTTTGTTAGGCACTTACCCAGCCAAATGGCTTCTATCCAATAAAAACTATAGAGGCTTAGACTGAAAAGAGTAAATGTGGGTCAATATACCTTTTCTAGGATGGACAAGTTTTTGGATGGCAGTAATTATATAGGCCAGACAGTAAGCAGGGGGAGCATTACCATGAAGCCAGCCAAATCTAGGTTTCATTCTAATACATATTGTGATATATATTGTGATTTGGGGCACAGTAATTAATTTCTTAGAGCTTTATAGTTTCCTTGTCTACAAAACAAATAAAAATAACTTCTCCCAGAGAGGCATTAAGAATTAAATGAGGTTATGTGAATTAAGACATAGGTTAATAGACAAAGGCACACGAATGAACTCTTAATATTAACAGGCTTCCATTTCCACTTCCCTCTCTCCAGTTCTTACTAACCCTCTGAATCTGTGGACTTCCATCCTATGGATTTAGTCAAGGATTCACAGTAAATTGCAATCGCAAAACAACAAACATCTCTCTCCTAACGGACAATTTTCTTCTATTTTATAGAGGAAATTACCCAACTTGGCCATATAAAAAAGGATCCACTTGCAGTGCTTGCCACCCAAATGACAGTTGTTTGGACAATCTCTGCAGTGAGTAAAAGAACCAATCTCCAATAATACTATATGTTCGAAACTACTGTAACTTTCTACGGTTAAGAATGCAAGCATGTTTTATCTTAATAGCTATTTTCAGAGAAGCTAGCAGCAATCAAACCAATGGCTTATTGTCCAAGGAATACATGTTTAAGATAAATTTAAGGAAGCGAATAATATCCTTTTTATTTAGTGCTAATCAGTACAAAAAAAATGACTATGGTGTTGGAAACTGTAGACCAAGATTAGCTAATTTCGGCAAGATCAAAAATTTGTGTAACAAAGATATCCAAAAGAAAAGAATTTTGAATTTTGTGATACCACCTGTCTGAGGCATTCAAGGCTTACATTTTCATCTGTAGAACTAAATAAATGAAACAAAGCTACAACCCAGCACTTTCAATTGGCAAAACAATTTAATGAGGAACAGTGTAGAAGGCCAATGAAGATAACTTCAAGGTCAAGGATGTTTTACTAAACTTCCAGCAAAATTCTGCTTTGTAATTTAGAGAAATTAATCATAATTGGCCAAGAGTTTATTTATGGTTCCTCTTCTGGACACATTCTTTTTCATCTCAGTGGTTTTACTTTTGTGTCCACATCAGTAACCAACTGAACTCCTCAGAGGTCCAGGGGTGGGTAGGGTGCTTAAAGCAGAGCCAGGATAAAATGGACCAAATTTAACTGCATAAATTTTGTCTGGCAAAAGTGTTCCAGTGCTTAACATGTTTTCTAAGGTCCCTTCGAAGTCTAAAATTATAAAATTATTTTAAATTGCTTGTTCCCTTCTTCCTCATTTGTAAAAACTGAGCTCTCCTCTTACTACAAGTACAGCAGCTCTCTCGACCAACTCTCTCCCAGTTCAATCATTCCTTATTTCACTCATTATCAGTTTTGTTAAGGACTTAGCAACATGTAGCCAAAGAGCAAGGATCTCTTCTCAGAGCAGCATTTACTGAATTTTTCATGCTGCTACAACACTACAAAGCACATTTCCCCCCTAAGTTAGGCAGTATGACCTAGGAGTTAAAACCAAGATTTTAGAAACAACATGCCCCATCAATTTCCAGTTCCACCATTCTGACCTTAGGCAAGAATCAGGACCTATTTCCTGAATAATAAAATGCAGATGATGGTACCTCTTCACAGGTTTGGTGGAACACTTCAAAGAAATTATTTACATATAGAACATGGACCTGGTATACAACAACACTCAATAGTATCTATTATCCTCAAACTCATCTTCCTGTAATCTCAAGTCTAGAGTTTACTCTTGGTGTTTTGATGGGTTTTTTATGCTTAAACTTTTAGGTGATATTTTTATGCCCATGAACACTTCTCATGATGCTTCTTTAACATCAGTGATGAAAACTGAGACAATTATTTAAAATTATTTGAATTTGACTGTTGCCATTGGTTAGTTGTCTGTCTTACCCACTGGACTCTCCATTTCCAACAGTAGGAAGTATGCTTAATTCACCTTTGTATCTAAGGCGCCTACTCTGGCTGGCAAATAAACACTAATAGAGTGCATGTTTCCTAGAAATAAAAAATTCCTTCCTTTAAAAAATCTAGATAATTAGTAACAACACCACAATGATAACAACAGAATTGCTGGAGTTTAAGCTTTTGATCTTGGAGATCCAGCTTGAAATAGTCTCTAATCTTGTGGGAAAAAAAAAATCAGAAAACTAAAGCTATAGTCCAATAATAAAAAGCTCCTGAGCTCTTAAGAAAGTTCAAGGGAAAATACATACTAAGTTGCATGGTGGTTAAGGGTTAGAGGATAAATAATTTTATTTAACACATTTTATCTCTGACAAATTACTGCAAATACTGGAGGAAAAATTCCTTTATGGTCACCTAGACACTGCTGTTAGGTTCAATAAATCCAGATGGTTTTACAAAACGTGCTGACTATACTGATGGTACACAAGATGATTTTAGTCAATGCATGGGTACACTTGTTCCAATATTTAAGTTTAATATTTAACATCTATAAATTATATTTAAGATAACCATTCTTGATTTCACTGGATATGACTGCCACCAAGAAAAGTTAAAGGAGCAACAGCTTCATGGTAATTCACCATAGACAAAGTCCAGTGACAGGTATGATGATCAGGGATGCTTGCAGGTAACCAGAGTGTCAGCTCCTGGGGTTCTACCACAGTAATCCAATAGCATCTGGAGAACTGGTGTGGAAAAGGCGTCTATTTAATAAAAATAAGTACCAATAAGGCTAAGACAGATGTGGAGTTTTCTTTCTAGTGCTCTGAATGTCATATTCTGAATAAAGCTCAGTGAAAAAAGAGGCATAATTATGACTTTATTATTGCCAAATGCCCAACTACTGACATACTGGAATAGATGAAAAGAGGCCACTGTCTCTTTATTACTGCTTGACCATAAACAGTTCATTTTTCTAAGGAAAGAACTTATTTTTAGGAAAATATTTTAACAAATTGCTCACTCTATTATTTTTATTTTAAAATTCTAATTTTCTTTTTATTCAATTGTATTTATTATCTGCTAGTTATGGTACATAAAATGATTTTCCATTCATGGTAATGGTACATAAAAAATTTATATAAAGTTTACATATAAAGTTAAAAATATTTAGTGCAGTTAGCACAAAAAAATCTTGAGTTAACCTTTGAAAATCACTGCAATAAGGCCAAAGTAAGTTAATGGTTAAAGACACTTGACTTTTAAAATTAAGAACTTCATCAATACCTACTTTTAAAATTTTCTTCTTCTGACTTTACAGCTAACCCACAGCGAGACAAAGTTGCACGTATGTATATAAATCTTAAATTGTTTCATTAAAATTTTTGAGAATTATGTTACTGCATTATGAGAAACAGCGTTTAAGAGGATATTGTATGCTTGTTTCACAGGTTACTACTCTATTGTGTATCCAGACTGGCCGATATCGACACGCAATAGATACTTATCTCTTTTTCTCACTGTTAGTCCGCCAATTCTAATACTGATTGCTATTATTACAATTTTGGTCAAGCACACATAGCCTCATTTAGTTCTTGGGACTAATACAATCCAGGAAAAAAATTTTAAAACTCATTCACATATGACTTCCCTTTTTTAATAAAAATTGGGTGTATTTCTAATTTTAAAACATTTTAGAAAAATATGTATTATCGCAATAAAGTTATAATCAAAAGAAGAAACTGTTTAACTTCTAACTCTATAAGATAAACTCACCTTTACTTTCCACTTTTTTATGAATGAGGATTGTTTTTCAGGCTGCCAAAGCTGTGATTTTCAGTAAGTAACCTCGTCCTAGGTGCCTCAGCTTCTAAATCCATAAAGAGTGCATGAGATTTAGGTGATTTAAATCACTCCACTAGTCCTCATTAGTAAAAACATTTCTACATAACATGTTGCATGCTGATTCAACTCTAAGTAATCTGCTTTTCCCCTACTCTCTTGCAATTTGATGTCTTCCTGGTTTATCATTTTCCCAGACCCAGAACAGAATTAAGAGATTTGATTAAAAGGTCTTGTTTTTTTTTTGCTTATGGGTGGTTTAATCTCGGAACAAAACATAAAATGAGAATACAAAAAGGAATAAGCCTAAAGGTGTACTTGCTATCAGTAAAGAGAGCACTGAAAAATCCACATTTCCTCAAAACCAAATGTGATATAATTATCTTTAAAGACTAACCAATGGCATCAGACCTTAGATTTGATGAAAAATTACAATAGCCACATCTTAAAATGTTTATGTAAACAATCTAAGGAATTATTCCTAAAATCATGGTTAGATAAAACCTGCCTGGAACAGATTTGCAATGTATACAAAGACATATACCACTCTCTATTATAAAATTTTTCAAGAAAACACATGGAGAATATAATTTATATTTATAAAGAATGGCTGTATACATAAACACTAAAAGAAGAAAACAAACTCAGAAAAAAGTAATCAGAGTATACTTCTTACATATAAGGCAACTAATGCCCTATTATCTCAAAATCCTTTACAAAAGGAGATAGCTCAATAAGTTCTAGTTTGGGGTTTTTGTTTTTTGTTTTGAATGTTACTTTTTTTTCTTCTTTTTCTTTTCATCCACTTCCATTTTAAGCTTAACTTCTTCAGCTGTAAGAGCTCCCAGTTTCTTATTCTTTGCTTTCCTAATCTTTTCCTTGATGGCAGCCACGTCAATTTTAGTTTCAGTAGAAGCTAGACAAATTAAAAACACAATATATGTAATTCTTTAGGTTTTATCAAATAAAATGTAAATAATATGTATTTAGAACAATAACTTCAGAATACTGTTACAAGTGGAAGGTCATGTTATAAAATATAAAACACCTGCCATGTGCCTAAAGAAGTTAGAAATTCCTTTGAGGAAAAAAACCCCATAAAATAAAGTACTTTAAAATTACATTAGTGAAAGTATACATGAAAATGGCATTAGTTTAACTTTATGAACCAATTACTGAATTCAACTATACCAAAATTACATTTCCCATTAATTATACTTGAGATTAGATTATTTTTACTTATAATCTTTTACATATTTTGGAACTTTAGAGTACTCATTAATATGCCAATTTTCCATCTTGCATGTGAAATAATTTAAAATTACATTTCATGAAAACTATCACTTGTAGTCTTCTAGCTTCAATAATATTAACTAATCATGAAGTTATAGGTCAAAATCTATTTCATCTAATACCACATGCAAACTTAAAAGTTTTCAAATATTAGTTCAATGAGTAGTAGAGTTTAACAAGATTCTGGTAATAAAAATAGTAATCTTAAAGTATTTAGAGGTCCTTCTAAAAGATCTCAACCATCCAATCAATGCCAAAAGCTTCAACAAAATAGAGAAATGAAGCAGTGAAAACACACAACTTGTTCTTACCATTTAAAGGACAGTATTCAGAGCATAAAAGAATCACAAGATGAAATGTCATCTTACGAACTACCCAGCAACTTTAGGTGCAAAGATGTGAAGCCTCCACTAGCAGCAGAATAGCTATCTTCTTAACCCTAATAAACTGCGATTAAACTACTATTGAACTACCTTCAAAGTACATAATTGACTTTACATACTGGAAATATAATGTTCATGACATTTTTAACTTTTACATAGCCAATGAGCTACATAGAATATAGTATTTTTATAGCTGTTAACACTGATGTAATATAAGGTACTAAAATAGTAATGCTGTATCTGGTTTTGACCAACAGGTCATGTACAATGCTGCCACTGATACCCCTACTCTCATTGTGCTACTGGGCCCTTCGTAGAGTTACTTTAGGAGTAACACAAATGTTACTGGAGGAAAAGAAAATGTAAAACGAGGAAAGGATGAATCAAAATGAGGTTAGGACTAGAAAAGACAAGACACAAGAGTGTTTCCTCTGAGGATCTGTTTAATAGACCCTGAATAACACTTTCCTATTTTGTTGGTGCCCGTTAGTTCAAGGTGATAAGAGATCAGGTGTCTCCTGTCCCTAGGATTAGTGATTAATGAAATGTTAAGAAAACTGATGGAAGATATGGTTATTTCTTTAGTTAACACTCAAAGAGATTAAGACAAATTCACTATGGGTTTACTTTTTATATAACAAACTTTTACATTTTATGAAGAGTTGTAAAACAAACATTACCTTCCTTAGGTTTCACAACTGGTTTTTCTTTAGGTGGAATAAAAGCTTTGTTTCTTTCCTCTTGTCTCTTACTAAGAACTTCTGCTTGTTTGGCCTACATTATTAATAAAAAACACATTAGTAAAACACAATTTATAGTTAAGTAAAAATTCAAGTTTCTGTGAATTTTGCTATTAACATTGTGAGTTAGACGGAGTGTTACCTTTATTGCTTCCATTTTCTGTCGCTTCTTTTGACTTGCCTTCAAAAAGTATTCACCACTAGCCAATTCTTTATCAGTCTGTTAAAATAAGTATTTACAATCACATGAGAAATAATGCAGATGAGTTATTTCCTAAGAAAGCCATAATATCCTTGAGGTAAAGACAGTGGGGTCAAAAATCTATAGTTAATTCATAAAGGGAGCAACAAAAAAAGGAGAAATGTACACTAGGCTGAAGGGAATACAGGCACAGAAGCACGGAGGTAAGAAAGTAGGTGATGTGTTCACGAAATACACAATAGACCGCTTTAAGTAGGGTGAATGGTCAATGATTCAGGAAAGTTTAAAAGGAAAATGAAAAGACAATTTTGAGGAAGCCTAAAGAAACCTGAATACCTAGTGAAGGAGATGGGATATGATATATAAATGACTGAAGTTTTTGAGAAGAGTAAAGAGACCAAAGCAGCATTTTATAAGGTATAGAAGAAAAGAGAAGAGATAAAAGCCCAGAATAAAAGTAGTGGCATGCAAAATGAAAACCAAGAGTTGTCAGGACTTGTTGACTAAGGAAATACTAATCAGAGAGAGCTACAGCTCACTCATTCAATATATAGTTAACACTGATAACTGAACTATCTTGCACTTACATAGCATTGTTATATCTAAGGCAATGTTCTAAACTCTTTACAGTTGTAAGCTCTTTACAATTACTAATTAATTTACTTGTCATTAACAATTCTTTCAGATAGCTGTTATTATCTCTATTTTACGCATGGGTAAACTGAGGCATATGCAGATTAATTAATTAGCAAAGAACTGGCAGAACGAGCCAACTGAAGCATCACTGTTTCACGAAGCTTACAGTTGTAGAGGAGAAAGATAAGACAGTTATTTACTACAGGTATGGGACATTATAATATAGCAGGAGTTATGGAAGCATGTTTGAGTAACTGGATCACTCCACTTTCCCCCAACTATCAGTTTGTTTCTGGCTTCAATTTCTTCCCTTTCTAGAGTTGACCTCATGATCTAACACTTCCACTGTTTTCTCACCATGATGATAATTAACTTTTTTTCTCTTTGACTTTTCCTCAAACCTTCCCTGGAAAACTCCACACACAGGGCTGTGTAGAAGACAGTACCCAGGAAGGGATAGGTTTCCATGCTGAGAACAAATAATGAGCAGAAAGAGAAGAACAATAAGGGAGGGAATAATAAAGCAAGATCCTTCAGGAGATAGGTAAAGACAGAATTAAAAGAACAGGTAAAGAAAGGACTGATACAAATGGAAAAAAAATGGAGGTGAAGGAAGAGGAAGCTGAGAGTTCTTGCCTGAAGGTCTCAAATATTTCAGTAAAATAAAATGCAATGTTATCTGCTAGAGAATTTAGAGGACATACAGAACTGTCAGACAACACTGAGGACCCATCTGGGGTTGAAAACATAAAATTTATAATGGATATAATCCAAAGAGATGACTTTTTCCATCTATGTTTGGTAGCCACATTATGGGAAAGAAGTCAAGTTTTATGACTGATCCAAGTTTTAAAGTTTGCTGGACAGGTGTGATTGAAGGAAAAGAGAGCATTAAAGAAAACAGTGATGGGCAAGAGAGAAAAGGAAGTTTTGGAAAGGAAATAAAGCCAGAACAGTTGACAAAATAAGAGGAATTCATAACTTAGAAAAAAAAAGGATAACTATTAGAATTTATGATTTCAAAACTGGAGTAGTCATACAGCTCATGGTCACAAGAATGATGCTAAAGCAGAGTAGAGAGACTTGTGGGCTAAATTGTTGAATATTTTATCCACAGAACATTTACAGTGGCTATAGAAACATGAGTGACACCAATCACCTTGACATAGTTTATGCTCACAATGTGAAACCCCCTACCACCCCCATGCACTTAGCTCAAAATAAGGCTATTTATAATTACCTTCAGTTTTTTATATCTCTACACACACACACACACACACGCACACACACACACACACACACACACACTCTAAATTTCCTCAATAAAATTTCTGACAAAACCTATTGTAACAGCTTTCTCCTCAAATAACAAAACTGATAATAGTTTTCCCCTCACGTAACAAAATTCAGCATTTAATACTAACCTGACTTTCTGGCTTGTGGTGGTGGGAATGGTGTATACTCTTTCTTAACAGTTTTTTTCTTCGGTTCCTTGCGCTTATTCACATTTTTGTGCTTGAACTGTGGCAAAAATCTTTCCCAACTTTGTGATCTTAATTCAGAATCTTTTGCCAACTCTCGTTTAATCATTAAAGTCTTTAGTCATGCAATGTATGAATGTAAAAATTTTTAATTGTAAAAGTCATACATTTGTCAAATTAACACATTAAAAAGTTGTTCTTATAAATAATAAAATTAAAAAATGAGTAGTTCTTAGTCTCTGGTAGAATTAAATTAATTCCATTAAAAATGTAATCTTGAACATGCATAATTAACCAAGCATCAGAAAATCATTAAAATTTAGATTAAGAAATGCAGAACTGTTAAAATAAATTGAGATGAAAATTAGACTAATTCAACTTTTCAACCATTATTTCATTGAAAATTTAAAGTTAATCACAGCAGGGATAGTTCTTAATAATGTTCCCTGCAAACAGGAGACTTTCAGTAGCAACTGAAATATCACAGGTGAAAAAAAAGCAAACTTTCTCATGATCAGACAAAACCAATATTCTCACATTTGCCCCATTCCATTTGAATTTTATAGATATTGAAACATCAGAGGATGCAAACCAGGCATCAGATACATGACTACCTCTCTTAATCTTTAACGTCCCAATATAAGTCAAACTTGTTCGACTTAACTTCATGAAGTTCAAGTGTACTGCTCAACAAATACCCATCATAAAACAGCTCATTATTCCATGGTTACATTTCCAAGTATAATCATAAACCTTGTGTACACAGGGATATAACAGGTCTCTCAAAAGGCTAACACTAAACAATTTGAGTGTTAAATTCCAAAAAATAAAGATTTTAATGCAATTTGAAATAGTCCAGGCTTTAACAGAAAAAGGTAGGATTCTGAAAGATCACATCTTTTAACATAGTACATAGACTTATTACCTAAAAAAAAAAAAAAACTGGATTGATATGATCTACAACAAATTCTATGAAGCTTTCCTTGTATTAGAACCATATAATAGTGACCCCATCAATACTGGGCTCCACAAAGACCTAGGTATCCAAGGAAGTAACAACAGGACTGAGAGCTAGTGGGCTGAATTCTGCCTCTCATTTACCCAAAATAGCTCTGGCTTTATCTATTTTCTATACTAGACTGTCATAAAAAATATAATTTCAAGAAAACTTTCTTTAGCTAAAAGAGGTCTGACAACCACTGTTAAAACAATATATAAATAACACTCACTTTAATATTATAAATTGGATGAATATTCTTCATGGTATCTAGGACTACTTTTCGAACCTGAAATTTGCAAAGTAAAATAAATTAGTCATTTATAAAGATTTTAATGAACTAGCTAGAAGGTTGAAGGCTGTTAATATGTTACAAAAATATCCTATGAACCAAGCAATGGCTACCAAATGAATATAATAGTTCTTTCAACTGCTCTTTGTGGTTGCTAGATCTTTCAATAACAGTCAACCTCCTTTGGGTACAATGAAGTTTCTCAATTGTACTATGAAAATGTGACATATACGACTAGTACAATACTCTGGAAAGTAACAATTTTCCTGTTCCAGCTTTCTCATTTGTAATATGGAAATGAAAATACCTCAAGAGTCTGTTGTAAGAATTAAGTAAGATAATATATTTTGACTCTATAAAACTATAAAGTATTCAATACATTTAAAGTTATCATTGCTGCATGAGAACAGAACAGATAATTCACAAGAATGAGGTCCAACAGAGTTACTATTAAAGTCCTTGGAAAGGAAGCAAGACTTCACAGCCAGATCCAGAAAACAGCAGCATCAAAAGAAGATAACACAGATTTTCTCATAACATTTGACAAGTTAAAAAAATGGTCATGAAGACATTAAGTAAACATTACATAAATTCCAACAAAAGAAAATGTATCTTAAAGGAAAAGAAGCTTTCAAAGTCTGACCTCTACTGGCCATATACATCACTGCAAATAACAAGATTTGTCAATTCTACATCATGTTTTTCAAATATGGTACAGACTAAGAGCTTAAATATTCATGTAAAATTTGTAGTGAATGGAGTGATGATTTTCAAACCTTCTGAGAAATGGATCTCTCTGTAATTGTCAAAAGTTGGCATAGTATGTTAGAGCTTAGGAGTTATGATTCCCTTAAATTCCAAATGAAGTACAAAGTATTTGCTAATGGGAAATCAAACAAAGCATACTCTAAAAGAATACAATAATTATTAAACAATATATTATCCAATAAACTATTATGTTATAATCAAATTACTTAACTTGTTCTCGGCTGAAAATTAACTGAAGATACTTAAGTTCTCACCTCTTTTAAGCCACTAAAAGGTCCAATGGCTGTAACTGTGTTTCCCTGAACCATAATATAACAGTTTGTTAAGAGTTCCAATGCCTATATCAAAAAAACAAAAAGTTGCAATTCAGTTGAAATATGAAAACTTAATGCTGAAGGATACTCAAGCTTCCTACTGATAAAATTACCTTCAATGTAGATCCTTTGGGACCAATAAGACGCTGTCTTCTTTTTACAAATCTTTCTTTATTTCTTACTAAAGAACCAATTTTAATGATGTCACATGCAACATCATCCTGAAGAATTCGTACTGCCTTTTGAAAAAATAAAGAAAATAGCTCATCGATATTTGTTACAAATACAATTTTCAAAGCCCACGCTGACATTTAGCACAATAATGAAAATTCTATGTAGGGAGGAAGAGAGGGGGGCAGGGAGGGATGGATGGATGCAATGTTATATGCTGTCTCGAATGCTAGCATAAATAAAGCAAAATCTCAGTAATTCTAAATTTACCTGTTCAAATGAAACACTCCTTGCTAACAGTTTTATTAGGTCTCTGGCCCTAATGATGATATAAGGATCAAAAGTCTTCTTTGTTGTACACACAGTCATGCTGCCTTCGATCAGGTCCAGGGTTGCATTAACATGCTACAAGAAGTAAAGAGCAAATAAGCAGTTGTCTAAAACTGAATTTAATTTTAGATAATTATAGAGCCTATTCTAATCTATTAATTACTGTGAATTAAGCCCTCTCTAAAATTCTATCAACTTCCTCCCTGAAGAAGGTAGATAGTTATTATAAAAATTCTAGATTTTTCCATTTTTCAAAGAATACTGAAACTCAGGCAACTGAAACCATTTATACTTACTTTAGAAAACTTTGTACTTATTGGGATAAAGATTATCTCTAGTTTCAAAAATATCAATCTATCAATATACATATATATCAATCCAAATGAGGCCTTACTTAAATTAAGACTTAGCTAAGGTAAAAAAATACATAAAGATACATGGGCTCAACTCTAATCCACTATTTGTTCCTTAGGGTGAACATGGACTTTTCCTTTCAAACTTTTTTCAGGCTGGTATGTATTTTCTAAGTATAAAGTAAAAACAAATTATCATAGGTTCAGAAAGAAGCAATAATTACACATTGACTCTCAATAGTAAGAACCAGATTTCAACAAAGCAAATAAACATGCTATTTTCTGACTTGCAAGCATATTCTGAAGAATATTTCAACATAGTGAGTGAAGAACTATTCAACAGAAGGTTGGGTCTCTATACGTTTACCAAAAAAAAAAAAAAAAAAGAGTCCAATCTCAGATGTAGACAGCAGTAAAATACTGCTTGCAGTTTGCTGAGCCACCCTCATACCCAATGGGCACAAACGACTACAGAGCAGTCCCACAGTTCAAGAAATATATTTTTTATCACAACTTAGTACATATATAAATATATACACACATATAAATGAACCAAAAGCTTCGTAAAATGATCCTTACCACATATGATACATTCATTTTTTAAAGACTCATTATACTCACAACTTCTGGATCCATTAATGGATTTCAACCCACAGTTAGAAAAACAAATACACTGTTCTAGGGGCATGGCGGCGACAACAAATAGGAGAAAGTTGGCACATCCACATCTTCCATTTAAAATGAAAATCAAGCAAGTAGAAAGAAATATGCCTCCACTCAAACTGTACAGGTACATGGCAACCACCATAGCACACAGTAGGCATTCTAAAACTTGAAGTTCACAGATGAGTTTCAGCAGTCCATGAAATCGCTATAATTTTAAATGCATGTAAATTTTTCAAATAATCTATTACACAACTAGAAACAAATGGATTACAAGAATAAAGCTTATCTAGGCTGTTTAAAATACCAAAAGAATAAAATTAACCAGTTATGCCAACATCTTTAAAAAAAAAATCCACCAGCACACATATACTTACTTAAAAGTAAGAGTATAAGCAAGAGCAAAATCGCAAAGAAATACAGAAAAAATATGCATACATGTTCATTCAAGGCTTTCTGTACCAAGGCCAGCACTCTTTCAAATAAGCCTCTCTATATTTTGGGAACAAAGTTGCAAAACTGCTCTCCTCCAAAAGTCCTCTGGGATTGTCCTCTTTAGAAAAAGCTGGTTCCTTCCAACCATCAGGAACAGTGAGGAGTTCTGATTCACCTACAGGAAAAAATTTACACATCAGATTTTAACCTACTTTTGGACACTTTCTGAACATTTATATGCACACATTTACAAGCTTCCCAATATTCTCCTTGCATTTCTTCTTATGCCTTTCAGATTATTCTACAATTAAAGAACAGCCCTCAATCATTATCATCAACACATTGTATTCAAATGAACTGTAAAGAGTTCAGTCTCTTCATAAGACAAAGTTCCTTATGCTGCCCTTCTTGGATCCACACTAATTAGCATATGCCGGACAGATAGTGGGCACTCAAGAAACTTTTATTACAATATGCTATGTTAGAGTTGAAGAGTCAAATACCACTTTGTTTACAAGACTTTTAAATATTTTCTGATTTTACTGGTGAAGCCTGAATATGTGATATATGTATATATATCTGCATGTGTGTGCATGCACGTAAAACTTTTAAAAGTTGATATTCTGGTGTACGCTTTCAGTTAATAATCACTGGTACAGGGTTTTAGGCTTTCCAAAGTTTTTATGTGCCTTATTTCTGTATACTCTTCATGATAACTATTAAAGGTGAGAAGAACCAGTACTATTTCCCATTTTATAAAAGACAATCAGTCCAAAAAAGTGAGTGGCGTAAGGGTACACAAAGGTCTCCTCTCATTAAATCAAAATGCCTCTGAAAGGCCATAACTTATCTCCCACATTGTTTATCAAAACTCCTGGTCCTGGATTTTATGAACCTCTTAAATCAACAGCTACACTTTAAAACAATACTATTCAAAGTATGACCCATAGCCCTGCACCATCAGTATAAGCTGCAAGTGTGTTAGAAATGCAATTCTTGACCTCCACACCAGGCCTGCTGAATCTGAATTTCAGGGATGAGGCCCAAGAATCTGTTTTAACAATCTCATCAGGAGATTCTAAAGTCTGAGAAGCTGGTCTTTATAATCTATATTAGCCACCCTAGTCATTTAAACATGCTGTTTCTTATACTCACATCCATTCTGCTATTTCTGGTTCAAATCACAGAGAATTAGCTAGCTAGTCTTCAAAACATTCACTTCTCAACAACCTCAAGATCTACAACTGTCATTACTTAATATACACATCTGACCAAATCCTTGCCCAATTAAACACTTCAATGGCGATGGGGGAAAAAACCAACATAAACTTGGTGAAAAATACACAAGTAGTTCACAACAGAGGAAGTACAAACAGCCCAAAAACATATGAAAAGATATGCAACCTCATTAGTAATAAAGTTCATTATTCCCAACTAGATACTATTTTATACTTACCAAAATGACACAAATTCAAAATTTAGATAATGCTATGTTAGTGTGTACGTAAAGCAATGAAAACTCTCATCCACTACTAGTGGGAGTGTGAACTGGGACAAAACCTTTGGGAAAGATTTAGCATCGCCTGCACATATCCTGCACTTCAAGGATTCTCGTCCCATGTACAAAACTTAGAGAACTCTTGAACAAGAAAACCAGGAGATATGTGCAAAGATGTTTAGAGCAGCATTGTTTATAAAAGCAAACAATGAGAACTGTCCAAATGCCTACTGATGGTAGAATAAAAATATAAATTAGTGTATATTCATAGAAGGGAACATCATATAGTAGTGCAAAAAATAAACCAGCTTCAAGTATTGCCCAGGTTGTTAAAACAAAGTTAAGCCTAAGAAGCAAGACAGAAAAGTAAGCCTACAATCCTCTTTCCTTCATATATAATTCAAAACCAGCCCAAATTAAACCATTTTGTGCATAGGTGATAAAAGAACAGAGTGATCAACACGATTTAGAACAGTTACTTCATGTCTCACAAAGAAAAAATATGATCTGAGCCGTGCTTGAAGGAAGGTTTTGCGGTACGGTAATACTTTATTCTGCTCAATGGTCTGAGTCCTCCTTTATCACGTTTTTTTTTTTTCCTTAAAGCTGTACATACACTGTACTCTGTTAGGTACATTTATAATTCAAAACAGCCAAACACCTTTAATACCTTTCTAATGCCTTTGGAATGATAAGTTCAAAGATTTTTTAACACAGTAAGAATGGTTGCTCAGGCCCTAGGCTCGTCTCTTCCCGTCATTCATACTAAAGAATATGGGTAAAACCTGACTACAAAGGAAAACAGCAATTTAAAAGTTGGGCAGTCTAATGAGTAGGAGCTATGTCATCTAATATTTTAGCAATTTGACAAACAGGAATAGTGATAAATGTTCCAAAATTTCTTCACTGACAAACTAGCGTTCAGGACACGCCAAATATCTCCTTCTCCATCATCGTTACGTCCGTCTCACTTCTTCATTATCAGCTTTCACGCAAATAAATAACGACCTCCTACTCCTACCCTATGCTTCATTTTATCAACAGCTTCCACTCTTCGCCGCGAGTCTAATGTCCGGCAGTACCCTCCGCAATTTCTTAGTCCTCACCATTTTATGGAAGGCGAATTCCGCAACGTTTTCACTGGGGGCTTCTAGCAAAAGCTATTAGTTAGCAACATGTGGCCAACACCATATCGGCCAGAGGTTTCGCATGCCCGGTCAATACCCCCAAACGCCAACAATTATAGGCATTCACCTTTAGAGAACGGTCTCAAATGCGTCCTCACGCGTTCCCAGCAAGCGAAAGAAAACAACTGCAATTCAACATCCAAATCCAAGCTTCAGTTCTCACACAACCTTACCTCGTTCCTCCGGCTTCGGCTTCTGGTTACGAAACTCACTTTTCCCAGCCGCTCTGGTCGGCTCGTTGCCTGTGGAGGACGCCATCTTCAATTTGTTTCCTGGGTTACCGGAAGTGGAACTTTGCTTAAACTCTTCCGGCTAGAGTCCCTATACTCAAAATGAGTTCCGCCGACTCAGACGAGATCTGCGCAGTCTCCGTGCGTGCGTACGCCTGAGCCCGCGTATTTGCACAAACTACAGCGTTTTTCCTTTGTGGCCAATGGAGAGCCAGAAGCTGCTTTTGTAGGACGTTCGGCAGCCACGGAGTTTGACTGCGTGCTGGAGATTGTAGTTCAGCATGGTGAGCAAATGGTGACGATTCTATCTGTAGTTTTTCCGTGGCCTCAGAGTCTAATGTGGGACGACCGACTCCAGGGTTTTCGCAGCAGAGTGCAACCTATCATTGATGTCACTCATCCGTAAATATTTGAATGCTCGTCATTGATGTGGTAGGCGTTGGGAGGAGATACGAATATGAGAATACATGGCAGGAAGAAATAGCTACCGTTTATTGCTAGACTACTTTGTGTGAGGCACTTTATGTGCATTATATCTAATCCTTAAAACCAAAGTTGTAAAATGAGGAGACCAAAGTTAAAACAAAATTGATAATTTTTTGGAAGATAATTCTTATTTTTGATGGTAATTTTCTACGGTCTTGGTATTTCTCTTTCCTAGCCAGAAGGATAGTAATTAAGTAACACTTCTGAATTTGGGAACCAAAAATTCCCAAAATGACTAACTCCTGTCTACCCCAACACTGCATATGTTTGACTTCAAGATTGAGGTTCATCACTGCTATAAATCTTCACACTTCTGGGAACTAAAAGTTTTTTAGAATCTCTAAAGATAAGCCTTCTTTTGATGATTGGTCTTGTTTGCTTGCCTTTAAAAAATTTTTTTTTCTGCAACACAAATAGGGAAAGTTTGATAGGTTGAACTTCTTGCATCAGTGAAATGGGGAACATTTATCTGAAATCCACCATTGTGTATCTTCTATAAAAGATTTTAATAAGGTACATGTGTAAAACAGACTACTACTTAGGGACAAGATCTCAAGATGCATTATTATGTTAAGATTTTTGTTTTCAATCTGTGTGTCTTATAAAAGGCAGTGATTTCATAGCCATATTCTTAAAACTTGCTCAAAAAATGACAATTCCCTATAATAAAATAAATAACAGGTGGAAGTTATAAAATGAGAAGCAATTCCTTCAACATTCTCAGAAACCCTATGAAGTAGGGTTTTGTTTGTTTGTATTATTTTATTTAAGGAACTCAGTCACTAATAAGTTGTGAGTTAGACTTCAAGTCCAGGCAATCTGACCATTAGCACCTCTGTTGGGAGGGCTGAATTATCTTATCAGTCTTATAGCTTTTGGACTGGAGCTACAACAGCAACCCTTCTCTGGGTCTCCAGTCTGCTGGCTCATTCTGAAGATTTTGGACTTTCTAGGCTTCCATAATCATATATATCTATTGTCTATATATTCTGTTCTCTGGAGAATCCTGACTAATATAGCAGTTTATAGTAGAACAAATACAAATGGCTGAAAAACATTATACTTAAACTCATTCCTGTCAGAGAAGCATATAGATATAACAATAAAAAATAATTTCTCGCCCACCAGATTGGCAAAAAAGAAACAATAAAAGTATTTTTATGATAATCTGGAGGAAAGAGCACTCTCATACAGGAAATTTAAATAACAATACAGTTGTAAATTGATCACAATTTACATGATTTTATTTTAATATCTTTGGAAATCTGAATATAAAAATGTACTCAAATCTACAAGGTTATTCCCAGAAATTGCACAAATAAGACTAAAAAGAGAAAAACTGCTTTCTCTAAAGAGTTTCTTGGTGCAAATCTGGCCTGGAAAGTCCTCTCTGGGTTACAGAAACAATAGGCCGACCCATTGTAACTGTAACTTTTCCCTTGCTTGGCCTCTTAAGCAACCTGGACCCACATGCAGCCACCATAGAGGTGATGTGTTCCACCAGCTCTTAACCTGCTTGGTCATTTTCCCATGCAAAGCAAATTGGCTTCACAACTCTTCTTTGGAATTAGAAACCCAGATTCTCACAAAACTAACCCAGAGGGTATGGGCAGAGAAGCCAGGATGTGTCTTAGCAATGTCTGGGGAAATGTACTTAGCTTTTATTAAAAAGAGCAGAAACACTGGTCAAATAAGCATGATTTATTTTCCATTTAACATTTTAATACTCATTTACTGGGGATAAAAATGATTTTTCCACAGTAATCTATTTTTTTTTAAATAAACAGTCAAGAGATAATTTCTCACATAGGGTTGGACATCTTTTATTTTCTAATATACATAAGCTTTCTATTCTAGTCAGCCTCACAGAAGGTTTATAATCTTAAATCAACATTTATCTGTCAACATCAATAACAGTAATAATTATTATGGCAGTAGAGATAAGGCGTCTCACTCCAACTGATTACATAATAAAATAGGAATCTAGTGATAACAGTCAAGAAGAAACAATGCAATAAACCAGCCCCTCTATAAACTAATCATGTTATTAACCTATATTTAGAAAAATGTCAATAAAAGTACAGTGTGCTGCATCAAAGCCTACAAAACCTGGAAATCTAGAAGAGAGACCAAATTTGAAAAGCATTCAGGCAATCATGAACTGTTTTCTGCTGTGCAAAAGGATGTTTCATTTGTCATTACCGTGGTTCACGCTGGTAAGAAATATCCTTGCAGGGTATCCACCTCTTCCTCCAAAGTTTGTTGTAGCCAACTCTGGATGAGGAGATACAGTGTACCGCTTTGGCTGCTAACCAGCTGTTAGATCTTGGATAAACACTTAACCAACTTCTGTTTCTTCAAGTGTAAAATTAGTGAGTTAAGCTAGATTACTATTTCTTAAACTTTAGCCAACCTCAGAATCAAGTGGAGGGTTGGCCCCACTCCCAGTTTATAATTCAGTTGGTCTGGGGTAGGACCTGACAACAAATAATTTTTCAACCCCAAAATATTGATAGTGCCAACATTGAGAACCTGGAGTCTATAAATGTCCTTAATTTCTGTGATTCTAACCAGGCATGCCATGAAAGCAGTGTTATTTTCCACTCTTTTTACCTACTTAGGGCAGAACTTGCCTGATATCAAAAGCCAAAGTTTTCAGGTGGCTGTTCATTATTATGCAGGGCTCCTTGGTGGGCAATCCTGCTCCATGTCTCTCAACTGTCATTCTGGAATTCAGTTGTCGCAATACTGGAACAATGGAAATCATACATGCAGTGGATGCCTGAGGTCTAAAGACATTCATTCTGCTTGAATATTAGTCTCTTCAGGCACCAGGCACACAAAGTATTAATAATACTACATTGGGAATCTAATCTAGCCTTTCCTACTATTTCCAGGGCAGTCTTTCCTCTTTCTCTTCCTGAATTGTTCTTATTGGTAAGCAACAGCTTTGATTTAATTTTTAGGATAATATTCTCCCTAAAGGGAAGCTGGAACACATTTTATGGTATTAGATTCCACATAACAACAGAAGGCTTTTTAATGCATGCATGAATATTCAAGATTTAATCAGTGGCATGTGAAATGTATTGATATTGCTGAGAATTATTATTTTATGCAAATAGAACAGGCAAAGTATGGTCTTTTTATTTGTTGACATGACACTGGAGGAATATTTGAACTTTTTCAGGAAGCAGATTTCTGGTCATTTTTTAAATCTATATGCCTCTCCCATCCTTCAGTGGTAACTGCAGATGGCCTGTGATGAATTGAACTTTTTAGATGAAAAGTATTTTAAACATGTAATGGGTTTATATTTAAGCAAGTCATTTCATGATGTTAAGAAGATGGTAACATTGCTTCTTTATTGTTTTCAATTCTCTAATTAAAAAGTCTAGCACCTGACACACAGAGACATGAAAATTCAGACTTTAACATTACACTTTTGCTTTTGATCACCTAAAAGTGATTTTAACCTCTTTTGGTTCACCAATCCTTTACTCATGTGATGAAATCTATAGACCCTTTCCCCAGAAAAGGAAATGTATTGGGTACATATAACATTTACCCACAATTTGATGGGATATTCACATATCTGTCACTCTTCCATTAACCTCTGGAGGGTCAGGTATTGGGTTAAGGACTCTGCCTTAGAGCAACATGGAAGGAGTGTCTCATAAGCCCAGATCTCATCTCAAGTACTCGAGTAATCTGAGTACTCGAGTCCCCTGTCCTTAGAGCTTACCAGGAGAAGCAGAGGAGATGGAAGGGCTCCTTTACCTTAATAAATAAGCACATGTCTTTTACAATGAGAATTTTAGTATGCTTTCATACTTGCATATAGGTATACTTCTCAAGATTCGTTTGACTTCCAAGTTATCAAAACTCAAAGTAACAAAAAAAGAGGACATATTGTCCTTCATAGCTGGGAATGGGATCTAGGACCTTAACAATGTCATAGAGACATTCATGCACTTTCTCAATCTCTCCCTCTCCCTTCTTGCCTACCCCCCCCCCCATCTTTGGCTTTGTTTTTTCTGTGTTGTATTCTGAAGCAAAGATGTCTACCAGCAGCTCCAGGATTTAATCCTCAATAGAAGAAGAGTTTCTTTCTTCCTAAGAGTTCCATCAAAAGTCACAAAAAGACTCTCTCTGGCCAGTCCTAGACCCCTGCGGGACCCAGAGGTGAATCACACCCATGTAAACCTGGGAATGGGAAGGAATGACTTCTAAGGGAAAATTGAGAACTGTTGCCAAAAGAAGGAGAATGGACGCTGGCCAGAGAAGCAAAAACAACGTGGACTACAGCAAGTGTAGTAAGTTATTTAAGTGATTAATAGATTTTCAGGTTTTACTCATCACCATCCCTCATTCCCATGCCACCATTTTATTAAAAGTAAGCCACACACTTAAAGAATTACTTAGTCCCAGGCACAAGATTGATGGAGGAAGTATTTGCTAAAATTTTATTTGAGGAAGTGGGGGTAATAGTTTTCCATGCTTGCTGTGAGGTTTGAAAACATGCATTGATTGATCTAATAAGTTGGTCTATGTATCTCCAGGCACATGTGATACTTAAAATGTGATCCGCTCTAATTGTGATGACTTGGTGTAACCCCCTTTAAAATGATTATTCCCCCATGTAGCATTTTTCCCTGCAGAAAATGGCTGTAATTTAAAAAGAATAAAAAAGGAAAATGCAAGGAATTATGCAACCATCATCTAAGACTCATCCACCTGTAATTAATAAATGTTAACATTTTGTCATTTTTGTTCTAGCTTTACATAAATGTGTATATAATAAAATCTTACATATTTACAAAATGAAGTCACTCTCTCCACAGTTCTATATTTCTATTTTCTAGAAGGAATAACTATACAATTTGATTTTTTAAGGAACGATTTCAGACATAAAAAGACAGATAGACTAATTTAACAAATGCTTTTGTAGTCGTAATTAAACTTAAAACATAAAATATTACCAATTAAAGCCCTCGTGCATACTTCCCTAATTTCATTTCTCCCCTCTTCCATCAGAGGTGATCACTTATGTGGGTTGGGTGTTTATCACTTCCATGCATATTTCTGTTTGTATGGCTACTATACACTCATTCACAGACACACACATACAAACATAATCTTTAAACAAGAAAAAATAGGCTTTAAATATTTTACAAATGACCTATTTACACATTATATATTAATAAATGTGTATATAATTAAGTAGTTTATATACATGTAAAGTATATATATGCAAACATATATGCTGTATGTACTTGTGCAACTTGTTTTTTTATGGAATAGTTTGCTTTGAGATTTATTTACACTGAGTCTTTGTAATTCTAGTTTATTCATCCATGGTATTTAACTTTTGACATTAGTTTGTAAAAGACACTGCAGCTTCTCTCTCTTCCTCTCCCCTGCCCCTTCCTGCCTTCTTTCTCTCTCTCAGATGTTTGCCTTTCTCTCAGTAGCTGGAAGAAGCCAGCTATTATGTCTAGAGCAGCCCTGTAGGGAGGTCCGTGTGGGAGGGAACTGAAGCTTTCTCCCATCAGCCTCGTGAGAGAGCTTGGAAGAACATCCTCCAGTCTAGTCAAGCTTTCAAATGACTGCAGCCCTGACACCTTTATTGCACCCTCCTGAGAGACTCTGAGCCAGAAGCATCCAACTAAACTGCTCACAAATTCCTGACCTTCAGAAACAATATATATGTTTGTTGTTGTAAACTGATCATTTTTACATGGACATAACTAAAACTATTGAAGTAAATCTAAGCATTTATCAAAACATTAGATGTGATGGGGTATGGAAATGATACTTTCTCAGGAGTATTTTTTCTTGACTCTTGCCACTAGAGGGCAAAATGGCCCCAGATGATGGCTGGAGTAAAGAAAAGACTATTTCCATAGAATAGCAAATGTCAGAGATGCAAAAAACCTTAGAGATCATGTGGTCTAGTTTTATTAAGTCACAGCTAGGAACTCAACACCCAGAGGTATTAACTGATGTGTGAAGTTACATAGACTTAAATGTACAGATTCAGCTGCATTTAATAACATGCAGATCCAGTAACTTAATCAAGTGTTGTTTTTAAAAACCACAAGGTATAGAATAAAGAGAGAGGGCTTTTGAAAAAAATCCTCTCTGTCTTAATATTTATAAGATCAAAAACTTATAATAACAACCATTCTCATTTATTGGGAACCTATTATGAGGCACTTATACATTATGTGCTACGTGTCTCCATTTAATCTGTACAACAAACCTTTGAAACATACCCATCAATGTGTGAGGGCCAGGACATATAGCTAGAAAGAAGAATAACAAACTTGAATTTAATACAGGTTAAATCTCATTACAATGAAATTGGGGGGACAGTTTTGATTTTACCAGAAGGTTTTTCTCCTAGAAATAATATGTTAAGGTACATAGTGGTTGCTATATAGCATTGGAAGAGAAAAGAAAAAATAATCTTGATGACTCTCCTCTTTTCCCAGAAGGTTTTCTCTGTCTCCATCTCTGTCCCTCCATCTTTCTCCTCTCTCTCTCTCTCTCTCTCTCTCTCTCTCTCTCTCTCTCTCTCTCTCTCACATACACACACACTCTACCATATACATATATTGCCTCTTCCCTTCGTTCAAGCTAACCAGCTGTATGATTGATCTTCATTCACCTTCAGAGAGATTAATTTTTTTCACAGTCTTCATTCCTAAAATGAGAATACGCCTACTTCCTTCAAACTTTCAACAGGGCTATTGTGCTGATTGATGAGGAAGTCATTTTGTATCCCATTGGATTTTGCAGAAGACAGGTGTTTAATAAAGCTGAAGAGTCATTATAATGGTAATTAATCATAATTTAGGACAGATGGTCAGGTGTCTGGAAATAGTGACTTGGCTGGAGCTGTCGCCATACCAAAGCAATGAAATAATGTCAGCATGTCATCAGCATCAAGTTAGGAGTGAAGAGGGTGCAATATTTGCCTACCTCATCTACTGTTATGTTCATTAGTCCTTCCTGGCACTTAACTGATACAATAGTCATAGCAATTCTAAGGCAGGCAAGCATCCTTAAAAGAAACTACCTCATTAAGTGATATGTCATCTCTAAGATAGCCACTTTGATGCTTTCTCTCCTTGTATATGCATGCCACTCCTCACACGAAGAAATTGAACCTATTTCTCCTCCCCTTGAATCTGGATTGACCCTGTGACTTACTTAGACCAACAAGCTGCTGTGGACCTACCTGACTCTACTAATTTCCAGTCGAGCCTTCAGGAGGACTGGCAGCTTCTGCTTCCTCTCTCTCAGAAGAGCTGCAGTGTGAGAAGTTTAGCTACCCGGAGATCACCTCGCTGCTGCTGATGCCCAAGGCAGCCATGTGTAAAGAGACAGGGACGTGCTTGGCCAACTCTCAGATGTTCCAGTCATCACATCTGACAATCTTCACAATCACATGAGTGAGTGAAGAAGAAATCTTAGATATTTCAGTTCCAGTAGATACCACATGGAACAAAAGAACTAGCCAGCCAGATTGCAAAAACAAGAGAATTAATAAATATTTGTTGTTTTAAGCCATTATGATCTCAGGATCTTTGTTACACAGCAATAGATATGTGACCTATCAACATTTAAAATAGGATCATATATCTCTTGATGTCCTTACTTTGCTAATTGAAATAGAAGATTCCTTCAGAGAAATGAAATGAGAGAAATAAGTGTGGTAAAATAGGGTCATTCCTTTTTAGAGGATACAGTTTTTAGCTTCATAAAAGTCCTGGTAAAATAGAGCATTTATTCCTTCCTTCACTCATTTATTCATGCACAATAAATATTTGTCGAATAGATTTATTGTCCATTGCACATCTGGCACAGTTCTAGGCATACAATACATAATGCTAAATGAGACACATAAAGTTCCTGATTTTATGGTGCCTACATCCTAATTGGGAAAGATAAATAATGACCGCAATGAAAAGATTACATCAGCTAATGATAATATAATTGAGAGGGAAGTACTGTGATAGCATAGTCTTTCTAAGTCCCTCACTAATGCATCAGCAGTAAACTAATAGAAGAAAAGGAAGGAAGGAAGGAAGGAAGGAAGGAAGGAAGGAAGGAAGGAAGGAAGGAAGGAAGGAAGGAAATAAGGAGAGAAAAAGAAGGGAGTGAGGAAGAAAAGGGAGGGAGGGAAGGAAGGAAGGAAAGAAGGAAGGAAGGAAGGAAGGAAAAATGTTTCCTCAGCTTGTAATACAGCTTAGTTATCTGCAATCTAATTAGCAGTTTCTTGGTACGAGTATATATATACTCACAATTCAAGATGTGGGCAGAACCCTCCCATTTGGGATTTTATGTCTGTTGCTTTGCTAAGGGATCTGATAAGGAAGGAATTTTTTTTTTTTTCTACCATATGAGCTTTGGGGGAGGTAAAGGTGGGATGTGCCAGCCCTGAAGGAATAGGTGCTGTGCTGGCCTGGGCCCTGTCTATTAACAGTCTGAAACATGACCACTTCTATGCTTAAAGAAAATGTCTGAATCAGGAAAGGAACAAGGAAGTCCTAAATTTCTGGAAGCTTCAGTTACTGATTTTCTTCTTAATAAAGGGCATTTTTCTAAGCAAATTCGCAAATGGAAAAACCACTCTTCTTTCACATATAGCATGATTTTCTGTAATATCCCAGGCATCTGCCGTCAAGGCACTTCCCTAGTCTTTTTAAAATTAGGGTGACTTCTTCGAAGCAGGGATTCTGGCTTACTTACTATGCTACTTCATCTTCTCGCACAATATCCTTCCCATAGACATGCTTAATATTTATTGAATGAACAGATATTGGATAAAGACACTAGTATCTACATTTAAATTCCAACTCTGCAATCTATTAGCAGTGTGACCTTGGTCAAGTTACTTATTATTATTATTTTTAATATTTTTTATCTCAATTGTAAAGTAGAAAAAATAATATTTTACATGTTTATAATAAAAATTAAACAATACACACTTATGTACACAGTACATATATATAATGCAATTAATGCAGAGCCTGCTTGTGATTGAAGCTAATTAAATGTAGTTCCTCCTCAAAGAGGTTATTTGCCTTTAGATAAAATCATAGATTACTGCTATGATATGAATGCTTGTGTCCCCAAAATGCAAATGTTGAATCATAACCCCCAAGGTGATGGTATTAGGAGGTAGGGCCTGTGGGAAGTGATTAGGTCTAACCAGGTGAATAGGGTTAGTGTCCTAAGAGACTAGAGAAAGCTCCCTTGCTCCTTTCCACTTTGTGAGGACCCAGCGAAAAGACAGCTGTTTATGAACCAGAAAGCCACCCCTCACTGGACTCTGAATCTGCAGGCACCTTGATCTTGGACTTGCTCATTCTCCAGACTGTGAGAAATCGATTTCTATTGTTTATAAACTACTCATTCACTATTTTGGGAACTTAATATTAAGTCAATTATGGAGTGATCAATGTTTGCTACGGCAAAAGAGTCAGAGAAAAGGATCTGTAAACTTGACCATTTTACAAACTAAAGGTCTAATGACAGAAGAGCTAATCTTGAAATGTCTGTTTTGGAAAACTCATTGTAAAGTTCCATGATGTCAATGGATAAGTGACATGTCCTCGCCTAAAAGGGACCCAGGTAGAAATTTTGAAAAAATGTATCTTCGATGAAAGGCTATCACTTAAAGAGAAAAATAAGTGACACAAGTAAATAGTTTTTGTCATTTTTTATGTTTTTCACATAGTTGTGGAATAAGTGGATGAGAAATTATTGATACAGAATTTGAAAAACTCAAATAGGATGATTATAATTTTTAAAGAACAAGCTTTATTTGGCAAGATGAGGAACACAATAGTTGAGATTTACCAGTATTTTTAAATGAATAATAATGACATAAAATTATGGTTATGGCAATTAACTTAATACTAAGAGTCATTTGTTTTAGAATATAACTTTACAAGGAACAAAACAATAATATTCAATTTATAGGATCATTTCTTTAAGTGGAGAAACTATAGCCTTTAAGAGGATTCAAACCTTTTCTTCTCCAACCACTAGGGAAAGCTTTACTTACTCTCAAGAGTTAGTGAAATAATCATTCTGATCTTTCAAAATCTGTATCATTCCTAATTCTATGGTGTCTCATCCTGCCATGAGCATAAGGGTGTATAAATAGATTTATAAATAACAAGAAGTGATTCTTCTTCCTATAATGCATTCTTACCTGGGGTAACAAATGACAGAGATTTCCAGCTAGTCACATGCCTGGCTGACTAGACGGTCTGCAATCTAAGAGTGTCCTCTAGTCCCAAGCATTCCAGACAGGATCTCTGTTTAAACGAAATTAAAACAATTATCTATGTAACTTTAGAAATACTGAGACCATCTCTCAACAGTAACAGTTGAAAACCAAAGATATACAGACTCCAATGATACAGCAAATATAAGGTGTTTTTGTCATTGGACTTCACCTGGATATAGGATATAAGGTGGGAGACTATATAAACTGGTTATGTATTCCATACCATTCTAAACAGTTAAGAAGTTTCCTTAAGATTTATCATGACAGATACTATTGAAATCTCTTCAGGTTTGCACTTAAAAGTATATGTTTGACTTAATTTCAACTCAGAATTTCTGGATCTATATCATTATTGGGTAATCAATATCTTTAGAGAATGGGGCATTTTACTGAAATTATGTGTTTCCCTTTACCTACAGATCCATGAACAGGAGGGACTAACGCTCCTAGTCCTGGGAAAGCGGGTGACGAGGGAGTTGGGAATGGAATAGATAGTAAAATTTTCCTAGTCTAATACTGTATTGGTTCTTTACCCAATTTCTGCTGATGACATAGATAATAATGACCCTGACAATGCTGATGATTGTGAAAAAAGATTACAACCTCTATCAGGTTGTTCTTAGCATCTTTCAGACCATCTAGCATTTCATTTATTCATTCCATAAAAATACATTAAGTGTCTACTCTATCCCCAAAGTTGTACAGGGCCCTAGAAATAATCCATTTAATGAGGCAGACATTGTCCTTACCTGCTTGAGAATATACAGGGAAGAGGTGAAGGATGCTAAACAAGTATTTGCAGTTAAGTGTTACATATGGGAAGTACATAGTGCTATGGCAATACTCTGTAAGAGTGTTCCTACTTCTTCCAACTGGTAGAATAGAAAAGGACGCCAAAGTGATTGTTGCCTGGGTATCCCAGGACAAATTATTTCCTGGGCTTCAATTTCCTCAGATGAGAGTAAGAGGGCTTGGATTAAATACATTCTAAAGGTTCCTTCCAGTGATAACGGTGCTATAATTCTATTTAAACCACAACAATCCCAGTAACATATTCAAAGTGTTTCTCTGAAAGGATAATTTGAGGGTTTCTTGGGGACTAAGTGCAGACAATAGTTATGTTTTCATCTCTAGAGTGGCAGCTGTAAAGCTGCAGTTCAGAATCCTGAGATGCTCTGTAACCTCTCCTGGAAATACTCTGGGAATTAGGTTCCTGTAGTCCCTGTGTGGTCTTTCTGTTTCCTCAAATAGAGGAAATATGTGCACCAAATAGGGATGTAACTCCGGTTCATAGTGATCTGTCACATGTTCAAAGGTGCCACCTCAAAAGGTTGTACCCTATCATTTTCTCTCTAAAGTAACTAAGTGGATCAGCAAAAACCCCAAATTATTCTTCCTAGACCTTTCATTACCAAAATAAGGGATGAATCACATGCGCAGAGACGTAGAAGCATTCCTATGTTTTCCATAGTTTCTGAGGTAAATGTGCAAATGACTTCTGTGGTCGATGTCATAGTATGGCTCTTTCAACATCTTTTCCAAAGCTACTCTTTTGTTTTCCCTACTATTGAAGCTAGAAAGTGACTAAGTTCAACTCCCAGCCTTTCTCTCAGATAATAGTAGCTGTGTAACTCAATTCTGGCCTATGAGATGTAGATGGAAGTCCCTGGGGACTATCCAGGCTTCTTTTTGCTTTGCTTTTCCCCATTCTTCCTTCTTGGAACATGCTTGTGATGGCTGGAAGTATAGCAGCCATCATGAAACTATGAGGATGAAAGTCGTCACTAAGGTTGATGGAACAGAAAGAGAGCAAATTTAGTTCTTTGATTGCATTTTAGAGATGCTGGCTAAGCTTTGGAGAGTCTACACTAAACTTGATATTTTATATGTTTATTGGGTTCTTGTTTCTCACAGATGAATATAATGATTAACTTCCACTAACAATGCTGATCGTATATCAAAGGGTCATCTACAGAAACTTAAGGGTGGCCTTGGTGTATTTAGCAGGAGCCTGAAATTAATCAGAACACGTGTGTTGGGTAGTGTAAAATCATCTTATTTTTTTCATAGCATTTTATCGTTTAAGCATGAGATCTTGACCAGTAAATATTGAAATATTGAAAGTAAATATAACAAAGCCCCCAGTACCAACCTGTCTCAACCAGATGAAAATACTCTTAGTTTCGAGAAGCCCAGAGTTGTGACCACTCTGAATTCAATGGTGAGGTGCTGTGTCCCATCCAGAGGAGCAGAGTCTGAGACTGAAAATACACATTTTAAAAATGCAAGGCTGCCACAGGCTCCATATCATGGGGCATATTTAAAAGTTCTCACTGTAAAAAGACATTTCTCAGATATGTAAACATCTGGAAATATGAGAAATTCTTTGTGTTTTATCAAAAAACATTTTTGAAAACATCACTGTGTAGGCTCTAGAGTCAAACTACCTGGTTCAAATCCTTGCTTAAATCCTTACTGGTGGTATGATTTTGGATAAGTTATAGGACTTGAGTAATACTCAGTTTGCTCCTTTGTGTAAAGGAGTAATAACAGCAATTACCTCCTAAGACTGTATATATTGTGCAATGGACTGACTGTTAGTGTCCTTCCTTTCTTATGTTTAAATCCTATTCTCAAATGTAATGGTTTTAGAAGGTGGGGCCTTTTGTACGTAATTAGGTCATGAGAGTAAAGCCCTTATAAATAGAATTAGTGCCCTTATAAAAGGGGTCCCAGAAAGTTCTCTCACTCTCTTTCCATCAGGGGAGGATACAAGAAGATGTCTGCAGTCTGGAAGAGGGCTCTCACCAGAACTCCATGCATGCTGGCTTCCTGATCTTGGTCTTCCAGCCTCCAGAACCACAAAAAAGTTAAATCCTGTTGTTTAAAAGTCACTCGGTCTACAGTACTTTGTTAAAGCAGCATGAATTGACAAACACATATTGTATACAGTTAAATTTCCAAGTATTATAATAATTGTAATTGTCATGTAGAAGCTTTACTTGAAGGTTTGTCTCTATTTCTGTGTATTTAACTTTTATCATCTTATGGGTCAATGATCATCAGTAACATTTTTTAGTAGATGAAATAAATGTAAGCCCACTAGACTCCTTAAAGTCCTTGGAGCTCCTTGGATGCAGAGAATACAAGTGTCAAGCACAGTGTTTGGCACCTAGTAAGTGTGTAATAAACATTTTTAAAATAATTGGCTGAATGAATGTTATGAAAGGAGGTGAAAAGAATTCCCACAAGCAACTTTTTAATCACATTACATTTCTGAAGGGCCAAATGTAGTTATTAAAGCATAAGCCCCAATGTCTCTGAATACTAATTTTTGAGTTTCCAGAACTTGTTTTTGGCTACAGTATTATTAGCATTATGAAAAGACCTCAAATTGCCTGGATTCTCATTGTTATTTATTTAATTAAATTTGATTTTTTGTAAAATAAAGTAGGATAGCAGTGGTGTGGGGGAATTAAATTTAAGCCTTTGAATTATTCATTAAAATCTAACGTTCTCAAGCAGGAAAAAGCAGAAACACAGAACAGTAAACAGATTTCAAGTCTCAATGAGCTATTTTTGGGTTTCTGCCGACCCCACAGGTAGAACCTAGGCATTTTATTAATAATAGGCTAATACTCTTAGATAACAATAATCTAAACAGAAAATTATGAAAATAAATTTAATAAAAATTATTTTTAATTATTTGGTCAACAACAGACTTTCTTTGTAATTTTTAGGCTGTAGTCGATTGGTATACATTGTCCACAAACACGAAATATAATTATAGATGAATATAAACTAAGAGAAGTGAGTTCATCAGGTGTCCTTGATTACGCCGGGCAGGCTTGGGATTAGCCAGAAACTCTTATAAAGAGAGACAATAATATGATGATTTCAGATTCTGTCATTGCAGAGCTAGACGAATAAGGAACTTCCTAATGATATGAATTACAATTTTCTGAACTTCAGCTTTGATAAAAAGCTTATATCTACCACTTTGGTGACATGAAACATATTCTGAGGTACTACTTTATCTGTTATTAATTGCTTTAATTTTGTTTGGTTACAAATTTTTTTTTTAAATAGCCATATTTAAACTAGATAGATGCTCTTCCTTATAAAGGAGTCCAGAGTAAAGCAGTCCCGGACTGGTACAGATGTTCTTAGTAAACACTTATCTGAAAAGTTAGGGAGGAACGCATACATTTTAAAAAGAATTTCGGCAGATTTATGAGATCCCATGTGATGGTTTTGCTATGTTGCAATTAAAATAAACTCTACGTATCTGTTAGCTAATTCCAAAACTCACATTCATCCTTAAATAACAAAGCTTTGTTAAAATTTAGAATACTTTTTTAAAAAGTAATATAAAATACTACATTGATTTAGAGAAGATATAACAGAGACATTCATATGAAAAAAAGCAATTTGAAAAATATGTTCACACACTCGTGTATGTGTATCTGTGCGTGTGTGTGGGTATGTGTGTGTCTTCCAGGATCACTAAACTGAATAAACAATTTTTTATATGAAATGCTAGAATTTTTTTTATTGTATCTATTCAGCAGATACGTATTTCCCCAAACAGCATGGATCCACTTTGAGCAAGTTACCCACATATTCTTGAAGATGTAGTTCTGGCCCTAAAGGAGCCCCAAATCCACGAACAAAGAACTCTGAAGACATGTGTGGCATTCCGAATGGTAATGGCTATCCCGGAAGTCAACACAGGACAGGGAGTAGGGAATTCAGAGGGACCATGACTTTCTCTGCCAGGTGCTGTGAGAGAGACAATAGCTACAGAAGAGGGGGCATCTGGCAGGGCCTGAGAGTCTGTGCCAAATGGCAGAAAACAGTTGCAGCCATAATTTTTATTCAGCCAGACCACATCTTTAATCAGCTGTGCCATCAGCACTTTTGAGGCAGTGCTGCATAGAAACAAATTCCTAAATCTGGCTTATGGTGAGTGAATAGGAAAAGCCCATCCACGGTTAGCAGCCAGGCACCTCTTTAGCATGTGTGGGAGGCTGCTAGTCTCAATGCCAAGCAATAGGCAGCAGGGTGTGATTGAGACCAAAACCACTGAATGTCCCTGTTCTTTATGTGCTCCTCTGCATCCCCATTTAAAATAGAAAAGTGTAAACTGAAATCTCTCCAACTCAGCCATCCACAACGCTGCTTTACGCTGAATTGGCTGATATCAATGAGTCATGCCTGTGCCTTTAACGTTTTCTGTCATTCAGCTGCTATTAGGAAACTAGATTTCTCTGTCTCCAATTTCCAATTCCATCCTAATCATCTTCTGTACTCTCGTCATCTTCAGAGAGAGCATCACACAGGCATGCAGATTTTAACAGGGCTGAAATAGTTTGTTTATTCTTTTAATGATCAAGGTTGTTTGCCAAGTGTAGCTTTAATGCTTAGGTTATATATGTAATATGTCCAGATTAGGCACAAAGACTCTTTTATAAGAATAATTTTTCCATTGTTTCTACAAAAGGATCCAATATAATGTTAAATGAAGTATCTTACATTGTTTTTAAATATCCCCCAATTAATCAAATATACACACATATGCATATAAATATAATTTATTTTAAGTCAATATTTGTTTTAATTTTAATTATGAAATATTTTAAACCTACGGAGAAGTACAGAAAAAAATCAAATGGTCACTCAGTACTTACTACCTGAAATATCATTTTGTCATATTGTTTTTCAGAATCCTACCCCTTCACTCTCAGTGATCATCATCGACCCAAGGTTGGCAAGTGTCTTTCCCATGCATATCTCTACACTTTTATAACATATGGTATGCATTCACCTGTAATAGCATACGATATTGTTTTGTGTAATTTTAATTTAAATAAGTATTATATTGAACATTTTTAACAGCATGCTTTTTTACTCAATATACATCCTCATCGACATTTGATATTTGGCCTTTGAATTGTACCAATCAGATAGTCACAAAATAGTATTATGTTGTGTTGCAGACAACTTCTGCCAGTATGTAGCTTTTCTTTTTACTTTTTTTGTTATCCTTTGATAAATAGACATTTTAAATTTTAATGTAATTAAATTTGTAAAACTCTTTATGATTTACAAATTTTGTGTTTTGTTTAAAAAATTTCTTTTGAATCTTTGTGAGTTTATTTGAACCAAACTGACAACATATGCCAGTGAACCAGATCTCAAATCATCCGGAGGATCACGGTTTTGCAGCTTCTTTTATGCATTTGAAATTAAGGAGAGAAGTAAGGAAGTTTACAAGGAGGTGGGAGTAAGCAAAATGGGGATGAGATCACAGGAGAGTCAAGATTATATGCTCTCTTGGTGGTGGTCACGTGGAGATTGCATTACAGAGTAGTTAAGATGATGTGCACCCTTGAGAGGTCTAAAAGGTGACATTTCAAAAATGTGTCAACCTAGATGCACAGAAACAATGGATGGGGCTTTTACTAAAGAAGTTATAGGCCTGGTGCATGACTACCCACCATGACCTGCTCAGATAGGAATTTATGATCAGATGACCTGAGGTTACTTTCTTAGAACCCCCTTTATTTTTCTGTCCACGGTTGTCTGTTTTGGTCATAAATCAATCCAAAGGATGTGTTGATGACCAACCTTTTGGTAGGATAGTGTGGTCTCACAGTGCTAGGAAGGCTTATTCCTAAGAAGTCTCAGTATTGAAATTGTCTTTTTTACCATTTGGGATGGAGTGATACTATAACCGCGGGATCCAAGGTGAGGCTGACTTTTCCTAAAAGGGGAAAGGCAGGTAAATGGAAGGTAGTCAGGTCTTATGGCTTTCATTGTGAAAAACCGCTCTGGCTCATTTCTATCTTGTAAACTATCTTAATCCAAGTTTTGCCTTCTGTCTCATTTTTCTGAATTTGGCATCTAGTATAACATTTACAAAAGCCAGAAAAAGAAAGTATTAACAGTTATGTTATACATGTTCAGTAATTGCAAACAGTTGAACTGTATAGAAAAACCCAAAGAACAAGTATTATTATTAGCAGACAGGTAAAGACAGACAAACAAAATGGAGTCTGAGTTCAATGTTAATCCACAGGTATACAAGCCTAGTCAATGTCTTGAGACAGCGTCTCCTCTGGTGTCAGCAGCTTCTTGGCCTCTCAATTGAGTCATTGATGTCTGTAGACAGGAGTAGGTATCCATTCACAGTAAGGCACTGCATAAGGTCTCTTCCAACAAGGTAGGAGAGAGTGTCTTTAATTTGATGTCCTATCCCAAAAAACAATATATAAAGTCTTTGTCTCCTGGGGGGTTTCCTACATATATTGAGATTTTACCTCTTAAAACCTCAGTGTCTTTTGAAAACTAAGTAGTAATAAACTTATGTTTTTTAGCTTGACATTTTATAACCTCTGGAAACATTTTAATAGATATAAAAGTCAATTATTAACATGAACTTATTTTTGTAACACCCAGGCAAAGTAAACCAAGTTGGTTACTTAAACCAACGAACTTAAGATAGCTTTTATTTACTACGGAATAATTTTAGATCACACGAACTTGAAAAGCATTTGAGTTACTTTTATATTTCTGAGAATTTTAGAATACCCAATTCTTACAAATGCTTGCCTTTAAATTAATTTTAACAATACCATCCGGAGTTGGAAAATTTTCACATATATAACATATGTATATATAGTGTATCTTGTTTAAAAATTCTCTTTCTATAAAAGTGATCATAAAATTTTCTCATTTTTTTCTCCTAAAACTTTCAGGGTTTTATTTTTACATTTTTAATTAATCTTGAATTGACTTTTAGATGTAGTGTAAAGTGAAAATCAAATTGTATTATTTCTAAATGGAAAACCATTTGTCCCAAGACTATTGACTAAACTGTCCTTTCCTGTGGCTTTGTAATACCTCCTCTGTCTAGATCATGTTTCCATACATAGGCTTTCTAGTCTGTTTCACTGGGTTACTTAGCTATCCCATACTAACACCATTATCTAGTAGTTAGATTTTTCTGTATCTTATCCCTCTTTTAAAAAAATTGCTGGAGCTAATCTTGTGCCTTTGTTCATTAATCAAATATTTAGAATCTATTTCTAGTACACACACACACACACACACACACACACACACACAGTGATTGAATTTTATTGCGATCTTAATGAATTTAAAACTAATTTGGCAGAAACTGATAGCTTTATGATATTAATTTTTTTTTATTTATAAGACTGGTATAACCTTCCCAGTTATTTAGGTCTTCTTTAGTATCCTTCCACAACATTTCACACACTTCTGTATATTTTAAGAGGTATCTAGTATTATGTTCTTATTTTAAATGACATCTTTGAAAATTACATTTTCTGTATTGTAGATAATTAGGAATGGAAGTAACTTTCATGTATTAACTTATATGTTACAAGTATTCAGAACCCTCTTATTGATTATATTAATTTGTAGATCTCATGGAATTTTTACATAACTAATACTGTAGTCTTGGTATAATGGCAGTTTGTTTCTGTCCAGTCCTTACCTTTTATTTATTTTTCCTACCATGCTGGCTTGGACATCCAATAATGTTAAACAGATATATCATGTATTGTTTTAAAATATCCTAATTAATCAAATATAACACACATTCATACGTATGTATTTGTTTAAAGTCAATACCTATTTAGATCTAATTACATATTTACTCGTTTGTTTGTACATTACTGCCACTCTCACTCTATAGATTCAATTTCTTGCTCACTGAAATAAATATATCTTTGAGTAATTTTTCCAGCCTTCTTTAGATGATTTATTTTATTCTCACTCTTGAAGAAATTCCATTGGGTAGAGAATTCTAGGCTCACTTTTTCTTTTTTACCATTATGGATATTATTCAGTTGTCTTTCAGCCTTTATTTTTGCTGATAGCAATATGACTATCAGTCTAATATTTGTTTCTCTGTAGATAGTCTGTATTTTTTCTTTTTGTTGCTTTTAAAAATTTCACCTTTTGCGATCTTTTTAGTTTCACTACAATGTATCTACATATAGATTTTGTTTTCTTAATTTAGGTCCTATGTGTTTTCAGTTGTAAATTCATATTTTCATTAACATTGAATGTCTTTATCTATTTTCTCCTTAACTATTATCTCTTCCCACTATTTTTTTCTCTTTTTGAAATTCCCTTTAGAGTTCTGTTATCTTTATTTTTAAATTTTTGAGCTCTATTGTTCTTATTCTGTATTCAGTTCTCTTAACCACTTTGGTATTTGGTATCTCTGTATGTCTCTATTCTTCATTCTGAGCCATTTCCTTAGAATTGTCTTCCAATTCACTATTTCCCTTTCTAGTTGTATCATTTCTGTAAGTTTTATTTGGTTCTTTTTCATATTTGTCTTTTCTCTTTTAAGTGTTCCATTCTTTGGTCTTGGTTTCTAGTCCTTTTTTCTCTTGTGTACACTAAACATTGTATTTATTTATTTATTTTATTATTATTCCCCCTCCCCCTTTAATTCCCCCCGACCTATGGATGTTGCCATTTTCCCCTTAAGAACTGGATATCTGCAGGCAGGGCATCACCACCCACACGCTCGTGGCCCTCACCTGGACCCGGGGCCAGGCACACCCGGGGCCAGGCGTACTTGGGATATGGTTCGTGGCTCCACCTGGGGTGCAAACCCAGGACCTTCTGTGTGTAGACGTGCTAACCACTACACTGGGAGCACCCCCCCCCCAGTCTTTTCAGATTGTTCTTTCGTTTAAGTTCTTATAGAGTGTTAATTCTCCTAATGGATGTGTGTACTAACTCTCCCTCATAACAAATGTTACTTATATAGTTGGCTATTCTCTCTATTGTGAACTCATTTTCAGTTTGGGATTTTTTTTTTTTTTTCCTGCTCTGGGAGTCCTGAGTGTTATAGGTTAAAAAAAAAAAAAAACTATTGGTACAAAGCAGTTTTATATTTGTTTCTATTGGTTACCTCAAGGTGTTCATTGGTTCAGAATCACATCGTTGCTATTCAACCTAAGGAATCCTGTGAAAAGCTGGTGACATACATTTGGAGTCCCTATCAGTGTATGACATAGACTCTTCAGCTTTCCAATAAAACATTTTTTCCCACTCAACTTTAGGCCAAGACAAACTTTCTTGTCACTCATCTAGCAGCCTTTCCAATGTTCCATGTATATGTAAAACCACCTCAATTATGAATTTCAGTTCACAACCAAGGTTCAAATTTGCGTCTTAATTTGGGCATTAACAATCCTGTCAACTAGGATTTTCTGAGGTATCAGATTACAAGTTTGACACATTGGTTGTAAGTTTTCCTTTCTGATGACTTAAGATTTCTTTCAATTAAAAAAATCAGCTATTTGTGGGTGTGTGTGTATGCATGTGTGCATGTGCCCACAGACTTGTCTGCAGGTTGTGTTACATTTTGTCTACCATTTCCACCTATTTTGATTGGTCTGCATTATTGATAGAGCTAGAAGGTTAGATTACTTCTTGAATACAGAGAAACTTAGACTGTATAGAAAATTCCTTTTTTGCAAAACTTTTTCTTTTTCCCCTGCAGTGCTGAGAAACTGTACAAGCAAGCAAATTCTCAATCATGTGCTTATTAATATATGCCCAGATCCATAGATTCATCTCTAAATTCTAGTTCTCACTAAGAAAAGTTCAAATACAGTTTCTTCATAAATAAATGTGTTAAAAGCTTACTTATATTGTAACAATAGATTTATTTATCATACATTATAAAAAGTATTTATCTATGAGATATTTAAAACAGAAGTATTAGGTCACCGAAGGTAAATTAAGTAAACTAATAAGTATTGCCTGCAACATGTCATCATTTTCCAGGAGAATAAATGGTTTGGGTTGAAAAACATCTATAAATAAGAGACAAGATCTTTTACTTTCACTAATAAATTGTCCACCTCATTAAAATAAAAGCAATGGATGTTTTTAAAAGTTCTCTTTTTCACAATTGTTTATTTATTAATAATTTATTAATTTATTTCTTTTTAAATTATAAAACAATTTTGCTCATATGCCAGTCACTGCAGTAACACAAGAATAAATGGCATTGTCCTTTATCAGAGAATGGCCCAATCATAGATACAAACAGGTAAATGATTGCCTATACTATATTTTGAAAGATGTTGTACTAGAGGTACATGGTCAAGAGTCATGAGATCGTAGAGGAGAAGGCGATTCCATGGAAGACTTCACTGGAATGTCATTTTTACTCTACATTTTTGAAGGCTTATAAGTGAGGGACCTGAATAATTCAGTACCATTTATCTGGAGTGTGAAATAGGGAGTGATAGAAAAGTTAGGCAGGGGACATATTATTGAAGACTCTGAATTTCATGCTAGCAACTTTTTCTTTCTTTTTTTATCCTGGAAATGGTAGAAAGCCATTATAAAATTTTAGGCAGGAGAGTGACGTGATCAGATTTCATTTTAGGTAATAAATTTGATAAATTTAAGGGTTCAGATCTAATAATAAGGAGACCAGCTAGGAGGCTATTTTCACATTCTAGGCAAGAATATTTCTGGTCCTGATAAAGGGCTATAGTAAAGAAGATGAAGGTTGAGAGATTTGAGACAAACTTAAGAAGTAAAATTTTCAGAGCTTGGAGACTGATAAGATGTAGTCAAGAATGTGAGGGGAAAAGAGAAGCCTCAAGTGACTCCGAGCCTTGTGGTTCAGTGATATAGTGGGTACTGGTGCCATTAATGAACTTAGAAGACAGAAGGGCAAATGGATGTGGGGAAGCTAATGAGCTTTAAGGGGAATTCGGATATACAACCTTAGTGCTCAGGAGAGAGGTAGGACTAGAGAATGAGATTTTGGCATCATTGATATACAGATTATGGTCAATACAATGAAGAAGCTGAGTATATCTGAGGAGAGCATGCAGAGTAGAGGTGACTGGGAAATTAGATTCTAGAAAGCATCAATGTTTGTGAGCAAGTGGATAATGAGATAAGAGAATTTGAAATGATGAGAGTGGGATAAGAGTCCTATACACCAAAAAGACAGAATTTCAGTAAGAAGTGTGTATGTGTGTGTGTGTGTGTGTGTGTGTGTGAGAGAGAGAGAGAGAGAGAGAGAGAGAGAGAGAGAGAGAGAGAGAGAGAGAGAGATTTATTAATGTAGGTCCCTTTTTGGTACTTCTAAGATACATCTACTCACTATCTTCACTCTTTAGAAGAATTCCTGATAGGTAGCAAGGACTATCTAGAAATGCAAATTTTAAAAGTAAACAAAACTTTGAAATTCTTCAGTGCAGGTCTAGAAAAGAATAAGAGTTTCACTATATGGCTCATTTTTTTTTTTAATCATACTACAAACTGCCACTATTATTGTTAATAGTTATTGTTACTATGAGTTAAAAAGCTATTCTTGACTAGAAAGACATCCTTTTGACATTAAAGTAACTAACTAAAATTCCTGTTATTACGCAAATTGAAAACTAGGAGGCAAATTTTAATTAAAAATATTTATAGCAAGTCGAATACCAGCTGCTAGTTTCTCTTGTCACTTGTGAATGCTTTTGCAGCTGGTCATAATTCTCTCATTTCAATCAGCTTAACAAATAATAACAGCTGTTCATTAGGCAAGGGACATTTTATTAGCACCCATGTGATATGTAGTAACTGGTAAAGAAGGCTTTAATATAAACGGTTTTTAAGAGAACCACACTTCAATTGTCTAAAGGATTTCTGTTTCTTTAAATTAGTAAAAAATTTCTTTGACTTCAAAGTGTCTCCCTTTTCTGTAAGGCTCAAGCATTTCTACAAATTTTCTAATCTGTTCATTTAAAACTATAAGAACATGTTAGACTGTACTAAAAAAAAAAAACTAGGAAAAACATAACAGCAAGGAGGATTAGGAGGACCTAAGAGTATACATAAGGATTAATGTAATGCAATATGTATGGTGTTTCGTAAGACGGGACGTTAGCAAGCTTGTTCAAAAATGCAAAGCACCGCTGAATCAAGGCCTATCATAGCTTTTTGTTTGTTCGTTTGCTTATTTGTTTTGTTCTGTTTGCTAAGTTTCCAGTGTTTTCTACTCTAGTTAGTGAAAAACAGAAAAGTCAAAGAATCCAATGAAGTGAATTAAAGTTGTTAAACTGGTGACACACATTGTGATAAGGAATTTAGCAATTTATGACACATGTTGAGAAGACACTGATGACTCATTTGAAGGAGCCTGTAGTAGAGCCTGTTGCTCAGAGCTGGCTGAGTGAAGGCAATATTGTCCTGCTATATATACGCATGTGGAGTAAAATAGATAGGATTACCATGACTTAACAATGAAAGAAAAATGTTTCCTTCAAGAAAAACTACAAAATTAGTAAATATGCATATAATAAGAACAGATTCTAACAGAGTTCATGGTTCTGCTCACAGAAGCGACAGCAAAAAAACAAAAAACAAAAAAAGCTGAGTTGAAACTTTGTTTTCAGACAGATCAAAGATACTTATTAATGGGACATGCCCATAATTTTCAATGGTTAGGGTTCCTTTGTTCTATTCTTTCTAAAAATGCCCAGGTTCCACTTATCAGAAACTATTATTTATGAAATTCAACTAGATAGCAGAGGTCAACTTAATTCCTTGTTGTATTCTCCAAATGTCTTATAACTTAAACTTTTTTCTACTTGAAGTACTTATTAAATTATAAAAAAGAATGACACCAAAAATTAATAAAACATTTCTGATTTACATGTTCCTTTTAGTCAAAAAAGAAAACAATGAAGGATATTTTAAGGTAGCTTTCTTTTACTTTATAGTTACGTGTGATACTTCTTATGTATGAATAATCCTTTTAAAACAAAATGAAGAAGACTGACATTATATATTTATGAGGATTAAATGAGTAAGCCAGAAGCAGGAGACTGGAAACCAAACAACCTGAGGATGAACCACAAATTTCTCATGGCTGCTCTTTTACCTACGCAAAGACCCAGCTCGAGCTTTGAGGTGGTCTGTCGAAAAACCTGATTAAATTTGTAGCCCAGGGTCTTTCTCTTTACCAGCCTTTATTGGAGGGAAGAGGAAAAAGATTTGCTTCATTTTCTATTTACAAGTCAAACGAAGGGGGTTTAGATGAGGTTCTTCCTGTTCTCATTTTCTTCTAAAAATTAAGTCCCTCCATTTGAGTTGCTGTACTAAATTTACATGGCAGGCATAGAAATAGTCAGCCAAATTTACTTCTAAAACTTCATTTTCAAATAGATGCAAATTGTCAGGAAATAGGAATGAAGCCAGAGACATTTATCAAGGAAAAGAGTATATGATTTTTTTTTTTTTAAGACGAAAGTGAAAAAACAAAATTAAGGGGAATCGGACAGTGGAAGAACCTGTAATGATAGGATCCTTTCGTTATTTCACTTATATGCTTAGAATAACTGACTTGTTTGAAGCAATTTGACTTAATTTGTTCTTAGTGCAAAGCAAAAAAAAAATATGAGGCTTTGGGATGGAAATTAACAAGCAGAAATGAATTTTTCATTCTATTACCTTTCATTGGACACCCCCACTGAGACTACTTACTAACTGCTATGTAATCCTCATGTTTATAAAAGGACATGCTCATGAGTTTCTGATCGGATCAGACAGAATAATTAAAGTCTGCAAAGTACAAGTGGTTTCTTCACTCTATTTCCGTAAACACCAGGGCGATTATCAATTAAAAACACCCTCAACCTGCTATGAAAAATGTACGTGTTTGAAGCCAGTTGAAGTTTTATTTTACCAAATCCCTTGTTTCCTAAACGCTCTTCCATAAACTGTTTTTCAGTCTTGGATAAACTTTTATGAATGAGACACATGTCTCAATCCTTGAAATTAGTTGAAAGCAAACCCTAGTACATGGAGTAAAGAGGATGTGCCTGAATAATAAGGCTATGTGTCTTCTGTTATCATGTTAGTGTTGTGTAACATTAAATTTCTCCTTTTTCCTGTGTCTTTACATGTTTATTTTCTTTTAAACCAACTTGGATCTGCTTGACTTTGTGTTTACTTTAATTCTATTGCATTATCCTTTAACTGCATTGTTTCAGAAAATGCAAGCCATACTTTAAATGATCATAGTACTTCTGTAAGGATTATCTTAATGGCTTAGTAGAAAGAAAGAAGAAGAGAAACAGAACAAAGAGTTCAGTGAAAAAGAAAATTGCAAATCATTCCTCTGTTTTCCTTTCTTCTCATTTTTCCTTCTGGCTTTCTCAAGGTTGGGAATGAGGGGATGGGCTATCAGGGGAAAGAATACCAAATAGCCTAAATTAAATGGAACCTGTGGGGCCTGAAAAATAAATCAACTAGAAAGGAAGAGAATAAATGTAATCAAGTATAAATGATGAACAGTAATTAGGTCTCCCAATTCTACCCTAGTACTCTGTAATTTATTTTGAGGAATCGAGTATAAAAAAATGTAAATTTTAAGTTTTCTTCTGTTGATTAGAGATATATTCCTTTATTCATTCAAATGAAAATTGAGGCAAGCCTCAATTTCAAAAAGTTTCTGAGTAAATTAAAGATACATCCAATTATTTGTAAAGAAAGTCAATTGAATAAACATAAAATTACAAATTGACTTATCAATCTTGGTCTTAGATTTTTTTGTATAACTCATTTTTTATAATTTTTGTATAAGCAAAAAGTATCTTTTACTCACTAGTAGGAAAATGTCTTGCTTTGTACTTTCATGAAGATTTAGTGACCTTATGTTATTTTAATCTAGTGAACAGCCAGAGGTTCAATGTTTTATATTAAATGAAAACCAGATATTTCTGGAATACTGGGCTCCTAGATTGCAAATTTTCTGTCAAATCTACAAAAGGATAAGTAAAGGAAATAAATAGTTGGGGAGGAAAGAAATTAATTGGGCACCAAACACATACAGATTCCAACATGTGCTAAGTGTGCATTGTTTGTCTAGCACAGTGTTAGGCACAGATGATAAGGATAATAAGTTACAGAAAACCAAAACTATGCAAGGAGTTCGCCCCCTAGGTGATGCGATGGCTATTTTCATGTCAGTTGGCTGAAAAAACAGTGCAGCAATGAGAGGTGTTGTTAACAGAGATTTCGGGAACTCCAAGTCAGGAAATCAGAGTGAGCCCTGATGATCACTAAGAAATCTTGAAATGAGGAAGAATGATTGTGACTAAAAGATTATCATTATTTTCCTACATGGGAAAGTGAAGAGGATGACATTTTGGTGAAAAGAGAGAGAGAGAGACCCAAGAACGTGGTTAAATCAAAGAATAAGGACCAGGCTTCGCTGGAATGGAGCATTCAGGCTGGATCACTGGAGTAGATAAGAAAGAGCAGAATGAAGGATTTTGGAGGACTCTGGAGGCCAGGTAAAAGAGTCCAGGGAGAATAGAGTCTAAAATTTTGTTTTTGTAGGTAGTGGGCAATAATCAAGGAGAAAAAAAAAGGTGCCTGGAACATCAGATTATTGAATTAGGGGACAAATGTTTTTATTCTGACAAAATTAAGGAAGTGAATTATTTTCAAGGAATTTGCTCTTCTGGATTTTCTCACTTGCACAGACTCATTAATAATCAGTTGTTCTGGACTTATATTTCACCAATAAATAATACCAGAGTAAATTAATATGTATTGAATAATCTACTGTATGCCAGCCTCCCTCATATAATCCTCACAAAACTCTATGGTATGTTAGCATACCATGTTATGATAAATTTATAGATTAATTAATTTCTGGCCCAAGGAGATAGCACTAAATGATGAGCAGGGCTTAAACCCAAGTCTTCCAAGGTAAATCTCAGTTTCTTTTCTCTATTTCATTCCATTTCTAATCTGTGCCAGATTCTGGGTTGAACATTTATTTTAAAACCAAATTAGCATTGATGCACAGGTGCACATTAATATTTTTATTTTAAAAGATATCTTTATATAGTTGGAGACAAATAATTTTAAGAATTTTGGTAATTCCCCATGGTCATGAATAGGTAAACTTTCCAATATTTAAAGAATAACAGTAAGAAATCAAATGTTTGATAAATGAATAAAGAATACTCAAAGTTTAAGCGTCAGATTGTATAGAAATTACATTTTTGCTAAAAATTGAAATTTTGTTTGGCTTTTAAAATTTTACTTCAAGAAAGAATTCTAATTGGGACACATTGTATGTTTGACTCATTTTTAAAAGTTGGATCCTACAGAGCAAAATAATTTTATCAGAATACGTTTCAATGTATGCTCACATAAACAATCTAACTTTTATGTGTAAAATTAAAGATAAAATTATGACTAGTATATAGTTCATTATTTCAACAAATATTTATGAAATGCCTAACATGTACATGCTAGTTGTGGGGCAGGGCTCTGAGGAAAATAGACTTTAAGAATTTGGAGATGATTTCACAGAGAGTGATCAAAAATGTCGAAACCTCAAGTTCATGTAGGACTGAAATACGTAACATAAATAAATGAAACAGATGACATGAGATGATAGGGAGTGGTTCAGTTTAGGTCGTATGTGTGTAAACACTTCATTTTGAAAACAGCCGTTTGTTTTTACAGGTTTGCATATTTAGATGGTCAGAGACAGTTGTGTGCTGTTAGAATGTTTAATAACTGGCTCTTTAGGAAAAAGTCTCGAGTAATAGTATTGGCCTAGTACTGCAGGGCAATGACCTAGAAAAGCCACTTGACCAGTTTTAAGCCATTAAAGGATGTCACTGAACATGAGCAGGGAAAAAATGCACAGCAGCTTGCTATTACACTGTATTTTTACCATACAGATAAAATAGACACATATAACTTCAAGAATACGGAAAATAGTAAAATGCAGTAAAATAATTAGTAAGCGATACATTTTAAGTATTTATCAATTTTCTTTTAAATATAATGTAATCATGTTTCTTTCCATCTACTTTGAAAAATTGTCAGTATTTAACAACCAGATCTCAATATTCCTAAAAATGTAACGATTGGCCCCTGCAAGCCAGTACAAGTTGTCTTTAGCACACCACTGTGAGATCAAGAAAGAGAAAACAGGCACAAAAAGCCATAAGAATATTTAACTCGCAAAGACAAAAACTCCTAGCCTATGTGAGTCGTGTATATAAGGAGATCAATTAGAGATTCATTAATATTTATTGAGAACTTATTAACTGCCAAGCAGTTCTTCATGTTTCATTTCTTATTTATTCTTTACAACAGTCCTATGAGGTTGTATTGCTATTATCATTTATGATATACGGGGGAGGAGCCAAAGAGAAGGAAAACGTTCCTGGTAGGAAAGCAGGGATTGACTCCAGTTTTGTTTCACTCAAATGCTGCTGCTCTTAAAACAGTATATCCACCCCCCGACCTCTGCCCTGCCAGTGACATTACAACCTTCAAAGAGTCACAACCCTCAAAGCCACTCACAGTCATCCAATTTAAAAGAGCAATGAATTTGCAACCCTATCAAGAAGGTCTTAATTAGCAAAAATTATGGGAAGTAAGTAATTATAAAGATTAAATCAAACTTCGCTCTGATCCTCTTCCATCTAAATTTTAAGAAAGAGTGGGCGCACTCCTCAGATTACTACATTGTTTACTTTTCATGCACTTATTTTCATCTGGGCTTTCCAATTTCCAAAGAAATAAATACAGTTTGGTACGACTACATTCCCCCTACCCCGCCCCATTTTCTAGATTTCCAACAATTGTTCTGGGAAGGGTGGGCTCAGTTCTTGTCTACCTGTCAGAGTGATTAATTAGATTTAATTTCATGTGTTCTCTGCCATGCTGTCCCTTCCTCCTATGACTAATAACTCTCCTACAAAGTCCAAACAAAATGGTCACGGTATCTAGTTTTTATTTTTGGAAGTTTTCCCCAGCCAAACTGCATAGAACCTCTTCACAGACAGCAGTTTAGAAATTCCTGGCCAGGATTTCTGCCCTTAACAGCCGCACTTGATATGGCTAGATGGCCCGTTGACTGATATCCTGGGTGGCATCATGCCAGCTCAAAAGTTGTCAGGCTATTTGAATCAGGAATCAGCACTGGGCAGTGATAAATATAGACGGGCAGCCTACAAAACAACTCTGCGAGGAGTCATATCTTCTTCAGGAAGTGCCTTTGTGCCAGCACTAAAGCATTAACACCACATGTTTTTTTCTACACTTGACATCTGTGGACACTTAGAGTGTGTGACAAAAGGAGGAAGTGAATGAGAGTGGAAAGGAAGACAAGAGAGTTTATAGGTGAAGCTAGCAAACCAGAGAAGGACGAGGTAGAGCTGGGGCCCAGGAGCACGTTCCGGACTCCACCTCACTGAATATTTTAGTGTGTGGTGTGAGTTCTAACTACGGGCACCCGGTTTCAAGGCCAGCGCTTAGCGCAATTGAAGAAAGAGGTCAGGAACAGGCAAGTCAAATGTCTGTTTCTAGTCATGCTATAGACCCTGAAAAGGATGTATTACCAACATGCCACATGGCCACTAGGTGAAGACTTTGGATAGGAAACTGCCCCATCCCTTCTCAATGAATTAAAACATGTCATGAACTCTGATCACTGGTGTCTCGAGTGGGGGGGGGGGCGGGGGATGGGCCGGGAACATGGTTGTTCAGAAAGTCCCAGACACCCAGAAAAGCCTGGCATAGCTTTAATAAATTCATCAGTGAAATGAAGATGTCTTGTAGTCTAAATATGTGCGTGAGCATGGGAGGACTTCAGTTTCGGGATTTGTGAGACTGAAACTCTTCCCTGTGACTAATTTAAGTCTCAAGGTTAACAACTGGTCCAGTATCATTTTACAGATAATCCTCAACTTCCTCATCTGTAAACTGAGAATAAAATTAAAATATAACTCGCAGTGTTGTTATTAGGCTCAAATGATTTATGCAAAGCATTTTAAAATGGTTAAAGTCCTTACCAATAATCATTGGGCTTTTGGGGAGCAGCTTACTCCTTGTAAAATTAGTTGCAACACTTATCTCCATCATGGTCATTTTTAGAAATCATATATAAAAACACGTTTTATAAGTCATGACTGAAGTATTGGTACTATGGTTGTTTTTAATTTGGTAATGTTTAAAAGAAGTCATCTGGGGATACTGTATCTTCAGACAAACAAGGATGCCATTGTACTTTCTAAAAAGTCATTTCATTGAGTTACCTTCGGAACCTACATAAAAAGTCAGTCTCAAAAATCACTGCTCATTCTAAAATAGTATCTGCTCTATTTACCTGCATTTACTCTAAATGACTTTTGGCTCAGATACAAAGTCGAGTTCATCCTGAAAGGAAGATATTTGCATTATGCTTCATGGTAACACTTTCATATAACCTTACCATTTGAACCTCCCTGTGGTTCTTTAGGTAGGCAGGGTACGTGCTCATAGATCTAGTTTATGAGGAAATTGAGGGCCAGCAAGGTAGAGATAGAGCTTAATGTAAACCCTGATTTCCAATTTCCAAAGGGATTCTTATTCCAGGGAGAAATTTTCCCCCATTCTTTGGGTTGTTCCCACTGAACTCCTCAAGTTAAAAAATCACTTTCAAAGTATACTTGCAAAACATATTTTGAACAATGGTAACGCCACTGGAATATAAGTAGCCATATTGAAATTTCTGTATTTTCACAAATGTAAGTCCTGATATATTTATTTAAAAATCAATTGGTTGGAGTTTTTTTTATCTTAAATTCACCTAATGCATTTGCTATTTCTAAGCCTCTCGTTTTTAGAAGAAACAGAGGCTCAGAGATTTAAGAAACTCAGAATATTCATTGATATTTGGGTGAATTGCCAAGATCACACAGCAACTCAGTATTAAATTATGAAGAAATACATAATGAATCAGAATAGCTTTTTAGAAAAAAAAACAATATGCTAGTAAAAATAATAATAATAATAATAATAATGCCCATATGTATTTAACATTATGAGTGTGAGGTTATTTTTCATATTTGGACTTATTTTCCAATCTTGACGATTCGTTCTACAGTGATTATATTTTTTTCTTAACATGACAAAATTAATTCCTGGCCCCTTAACACTTCCTCAGGAAAGCCCTCATTCTCTCCTCCACCCACTATAAATCCTTTCTGTGTATTCCACTACACTTGGTTTATGACTCTGTTCTAACACTGATATGTTATCCTCTAGTTGTTTTTTGAATCAGTCTCCAGCGTACATACAATGAGTTTCTTGAGGGCAGGAATTCTTACTGATTCTTCCTTCCCAGAACCTAGAATGGTATCTGGTACATAATAAAGAATGTTCAATAAATGAAGAATGAATGAATGTATGTAGACAATTTAAACCATGAGACAGTGTAAATAAACAAAAGGGAGTTAATGCCATGTTAACACATATCTTGCCAGATCAAGTGTTTATCTATTTACTATCTTCTCTTTATCTCTTAGAAAAATATTAGGCATTTTGATTCTGAGTATTTTAAAGAGTACGCTGTCATAGTCACCTCAGAAGACACTGCATGAGGATTATTGTTGTTACTAGAATTATTTTTAGTACTTCTATTTAGTCAAATGCATTCCTTTGTGGGGAATTCAAAGTGCTTCATTTACATGTTTGCTGAATTGTCACAACCCTGTGAGCTGTGTAGGGACAGGATTATCACCTTATTTCATGAATGAGGAAGCTGAAAGGGCTTGTCTCATTCAAAGCCATTCAGACAGCTTTTATGAGAGAAGATTAGAAATGCTTTTCCTATTCTTGATGTTTCTATTGTGTGGAACTGCCACTAAATTTTAGCAGTGGACTAATCAAAGCTTGACTGCTACTGAGAGACTCAAACTTGGATACTTCAACCCTTTGGCCTTGCACAATTCAAAGCTGCCAAAATCAAGAATATACTGTATCAGGTTCGTTTTACACTGACATGTAGGGAGGGCCTGGAGCTGATACTGTTAGTTCTTTTCTCAGGACAGGTGACATAATTTGCAGGGTGCAAAGTAAAACGGCGGGTTCCTTTTTCAAAATTATAAGAATTTCAAGAAGCATCCTGCGGGCATTAAACCCTTTTAGGATTTCCTGCTCATGAAAGTTGCTTATCCTTGCTGTTCCCTGTTATCTTCCAAATCCTTATAAAGTTTTATCTAACTACTGCTCCATCTCTTATCTTCAGTTACATTCTATTCAGGGTATCCTCTCTGCTGGCATTGGGGTGAAATTTCTGAAATAAAAATCCGTTGAAGTAATTACCTTGTTTAAAATCTTTCAATAATTCCTCATCATCTCTAACATAAAGTAAGACTTCTTCTTAGGCTTCTCTCTCATTTATCTATTACTGCCTAACAAACCACCCCAAAATCAGAGTCTTAAAATAACAACCACATGTTGCTCACAATTCTGGGTTTGCCAGCTTATCTGGGCTCCCCGTGGTATTTGCGGGGCTCCCTCATGTGTTTTGTGGTTAAGTCGTAGGTCAAGCAGGGACTGGCAGGCCCTGGAGGACAGTTGCCTGGAGCTTTCGACTGGGGTGCTCATTTGTCCCCCGTGGACTCTCCAGCAGGCTGGCTGGGATCTTCCCACGAGGCAGCTGGATTCCAAGAGAGTAAAAATGAGAACTGGAAATGCTTCCTAAGGCCAACAAAATGTCACCTCTTCCACACTCTATTAGTCAAAATAAGTCACAAGATCAGCCCAGGTTTGAGAGATTACAGAAATAGATTTCACCTCCTGATGGGAGGAATGGCAACATCGCATTGCAAGAAGAGCAATGGAAGGGCTGTGAGGAATTTGTAGACATATTCTGCAACCCACCACACCTTGATATGTGTTCTCTTGACCTATGCTTGCTGACTTCTCCTTCCTTGTTTCCATTCTTCTCATAAAACAATGTTCTATCTAGCCTTGATAATGCGATGATAATGATAACGACAACAGATACTGCCACTGAGTACATTTTTTTCTTGAACACTGTAGCTGGTGTTGTGCACGTCACCCCCCAAGTTCCCTATGATGGAGTATTTTCATTCTCGTTACAGATGAGGAAACTGAGATGTTCAGGAGCTTAACAGGTCTCGCAACATGGATGAACTTGAATTGGAATTCAAACTCAGGTATACTGATTGCAACATCCATTAACGTTTTACTATTCCACACAGCCATACCAAAATATTTACTGTGTACTCACATGCCTTTGTGACTTTCACATGCTGTTTCTTTCACCTGAAAAAGCCTCTCTCTGCCTCTTCCCCCTTACTTTAATTTTGTCCCCCTCTCCACACATCATGAAAAAGACATACACAGATCTTCATGAAAACTCTAATACCTCCAGGTGGAGTAGATGACCCGCTTTAGTATCCTATGCAACCCTCTGCTTATCTTTTTCTCATTCTTGACCATTCGCTCTTTCAGCGTAGGAATCTTATTTTTCTTTGCATCTCCTGTGCTTAGTATAGTGCTTGGCTTATAGCCATCATTTGATAAACGATTGTTGAATGGAATTTTTAAAAGCATGTTAACTTTGATAGTTAGAGTTATATTCAGGCATATTAATACTTTGCACTGAAATACACAATCAAATGAATCATATGGCCAAACAGTTGTCCGTGTAGAGTTGTAGAAAATCTTTGGCATCTGCCAGTTGCATCAGACCAGTCATTTATTCATTTATTCAATTATTTAAGCTTCTACATGCAGGATACTACGAACTTTGAAAGGTATTCATGCACTTAGTCACTCATTAAAAAAAATAGCAGATACAAAAATCAACCACTTTTATGTTTAAATGGCCTTGGATTCTCTGTTTTGTTTTTGTAATCAGCATTGTGATCTACACCTTAGGTTAGCTAACTTGATACCTATTCCCAACTTCATTTTTTCTTGATCACTTCACTATTAGGGCTGTAAATACTATATACTCAATTTCTCAGCCTCCCTTGCAGTTATGGGTAGTCATGTGACACAGTTCTGGTCAATAAAACATGCTTGTGCAGTTTTTGTGAAAATTTTCTTCTCTTTAAATAAAGTGTAGACATAATTGGCTTCACACCTGTCTCCTCTTCTCCCTGCTGTGAGTATGAACATAATGCCAGGACCTGCAGCAATTACCCTAGAACTACAAGAAATAAGCATCATGCTAAACACGGCAAAGTGTGAATTAAGACAGAGAGAGCCTAAATCTCCCATGATGTGATCGAGCTACTGTATAAGCCCCCAGATGATCTATATCCAGACTTCTGGCCAAGTGAAAAAGAGAACCCTATTTGTTTAAATGAGTATCTATTATAGTTGAAGAACAATAACAATGATGCTGTAACATAAAGCCTAAGAGAGCAGGGATATTTGTGTGTTTTTTTTTATTCACTGTAGTATCTCCAGAACTTGGAACAGTGACTGACACATAGTAGGTATTCACTCTATATTTGCTGACTGAATGAATAATGTAACTGTATGGAGAGCTACTTCCTGAATTGTGTCCTTGATTTACTTCTGCAAGATGCATTTTCAGTTCTGTGCCTAATAGCTCTTGGAAACCTAACTCAGCCACTAAAAATGCATTGAAGCAAAAGTATCATGAAGCCTCAAAGGAAGTCAAAGGAATGAAACATGGGCGCACCCTAGATTTGGTGAAATTCTATGCTCACTTTACTGTAACATCACAAGGGCTACACAGTAAGAGGATACTGGAAAAGGGACCTAACTCCTAGCTCTAAATAAAAAGCCATGTCACTTATCTTACGTGGCTTCACGTGCTGCCTAATACTGTGTGCCCAAATCCCTAACTCTATCCCTCAGGCAGGATATGATCTAATAAGAAGGTTGGTCCCAAGCATCAAAATGTGGTCTTAACATTTTTAGTTTGTCTTCTCAACATTTTGTCATCAGGAAGATGATAGACGTTCATAAGGCAGAGAGAGGCTAGTTGTTGAACTTTGGGCTTTATACTCACAGTACTTTGCTCTCTTTCGCCTCCAGAATCTCCTCATAGAGCAGAAGCATTTAGGTAAATTCCATACTTGAATAATTAAACATAACTCATCATCCCTCTGTCTATCTCTAAGAGATATTTTAAAGGGAAATTTTTTATCCTATGAATCCATCCAACAAAAACATCTTGCTTTGTTTTCGGCACTCTGTATACCTGTGGAAAAAATACCTGTTGTGTGCACAATTAATGATAAGCTATCTGTTGGTATGCGGAAAACAGTGCTGACGTAATATGTCAATGTCAAAATAACTAGGAATGAAGTTCACTAATGCTATCACAATTGATCTTTCACCCTCTGAAAAAATATTATCAAAATCACTACTACTATTCTTCTCTTTTTTAGAGATAGCTAATGAAAGATTTATTTTGATTCTTTTAAACTAGTTCTTTGTTAATCTTCATAACTGCTTTTATGCTACAGAAAACAATACCAAATACATGACTTAAAGTGCATTTTTGCGCGATAATGGTTCTGCCTGTAATGTCTAAGGAAAGAAATCACTCTCAGGAGAACAGTCTACACTGCTTCAACAATTTGCTTGAGGAAAGCCTGAAGTACTAGGCTATTTTCATTTTGTTTTTAAAATAGAAACACATGCAGCAGTATGAGCTCAGTGTCCGTGAACGTGTCACATCCCAGCCAGAAGATGTGAAGTTTTCAGTTTTTTTCCACAAGAATTAGTTCAATATTAGGAAAGCCTTTCAGTTCTTCCTTTTCCCACTCTCTTTGGAGCTCATGAGCTCGAATAAGTACAACTAGTATGCTTTGACATTTCTCTAAATTGTGCCAGGATGTTAGTTATGAGAAACAGATTTGGAAGTTGTTCGCCTCATGATTTTCCTTTTGTTTTCCATTTGAGATTTCCCCCACCTTGAGCACAGGTCAGTATACCTGCCCTTGGTGAATTGTATGAGGTTTACCTCTGCAAAAAAGTAATTGGATTCCTCCGTTGATTTTGACCCCTGTTCTAACCTCAACTATTACCCCTTCTTCAGCGTAAGGGAGAGCTGAGCTTTGTTTCTGAGGTAAAAAGCAGGGAAGAGTCAACTGACAGATCAGGAGCGGGCGCTAATGAAACAGTGAGGTCAGGTGATGGCAGCTTTGATATCTTTCACAGGACACTGAGCAAGAATGAGGATTCAAGGGCACCTTTCAGGGGAAAGCAGAGGGGAGGATTGTATCAAGGGCTTGGCTATGCCGAAGTCCCCACCGGCCATTGTCGTCTTGCAGAAACATTCCAAGCTGTGCAGTTGGCCAGGTTTATGGAAGGATGGAGATGTGCTGCAAATTTTTTATAACCATGCAGGGAGTTAGACATAATCTATGAGGCAATGAAAAATATGACTATTTCACAGAGTACATCCCAAGCTCAGCCTCCCAGGAGTACCCCTTTTATGAGTCTGTGGTTTATGCTCCTTTGGGCATTGGAGGTTAGGTCACTATTTTGGGAACTGACAGCAAGAACAGTCAGCTCAGCTGTGTTCTTGCTCTTGAGTGTATGGGAGCAGTCACAAAATTTGGCTTCTTGATCTGAAATGACACCTGATATAAAACTGTCCCCTAAGGAGGTGTCAAACATAAAAATTCAACAGAGAGGAAGAAGCATGAGTCCAGCCAAGCATGCACACTGAGCAAAGATTTGAGCTGGTAAAAATGAATTCTGTAATGACTTTTAAATAGTCTCCCATAGGCTCCATTGGGAGACTACAGCTTAGTTAGTGGATAAAAAGATCTCTAGAGGCCATGTCAAAAAAAAAAAAGAAAAAATTACAACAAACATTTAAAAAATACCTAACATTTATTTGGTGTGTCTATAAAGAGCCAGACACTGTGTTAAGTATTTTTCAAGCATCATCTCATAAGTTCATTATTCAATTCTTTGAGGAAGGCATTATTATAATCCATATATTACAGTTGAAGGAACTGAGATTTAGAAAAGCCAACTAACCAATGAATGGTTAACCCAGATCTGTCTGAGTCTAGGGTCCCAAAACTTTAACTGATAGACCCTGTTGAATATTTATTCATAATGTTCAAAGTCAGGCATTACACCAAATAACTTAAGACATAATAATCTGGAAAATGTGAATAGTCAAGAACCCCAAATGGAAATTTATAAAGACAGATCCTGAACTATCACATTAGATAGCCAGCCAGACTTGAGTTGCACATGGATTCAAAGAAATTTACATTTGCCCCACGCTGCAATTAACTTCAGAATAACAAGTTTTGCAACATGACTGTCTTTCTTGTAGAGTATTAATTTTTAAAATTCAGACACTGTGCCCTTTTATTATTTTGCATTTACCAAGATACTCATTGCACTACAAGCCTCTTCTCCCACCTATTGAGTTATTTTTGATGACCTAACACTGTTAGATAAAAGTACACGTGCTGTCAGAATTTTTCTTGTTGACAGTTACTTTAACTCACATTGTTAAAAGGTCAGTTTCTCCCCAGGAAAGCACTGGATGGGTTAGGGGAAGGCATTTTCCAAGTGCTAGTACTTACTTGAACAGCAGTGCCTGTTCTAAAAGTACTAATATTTATTTTCTCCACTAGAGGACGGTGCTTGAAAGAATAACAGTCCTTACCTCTGAGGTTAGGCAGCATCAAGGACTGGAACAGTTCTCTCATTGTTACTTACCCTAACCTACATGCAGAACACATGAAGATTTTATATCTTTGAAGGCAAAAAGAGAAATAAATATGTTTGTTTTAACATGGAGCAGAAATCAATGATGCTGCTGTCTTAATTTGTTGAGCACAGAGAAGGAGAAATACCAGTAAAATTTAATATTTAGAATTGCCAAAAAATAAATGAAAAACATCCTTAAAAATATAGGCGAAATCTTTTTACACTAAACTCTTAAATCAGGATATTTTTTGAAGCTGTGACCAAATGCTCAGAAAAAATTTCCATTGCTCTGGTTTGATCATTAGAATTTACTGTGCTAACAAGTTATTTCGATAAACATTTTTTTTTCCTTCATCAGTCTAATAGTCACACGTGGCATACAGTTCAAAATAGAGCTCAAAAAAATGTGTAATGTTATGTAATGGTTAAATTTTGCCCTATGAAGAAAGGGATTAGTGCTGGAAGGACAGTGGATGGATTTAAAGGCTATAGCACTTGCCAAGAACCTCCTTTGGTTACCTGCTCGAATCTTCCAAGAAGAGTGTCACTAACTAGAAGACAGCCAAAGGGGAGGCACTGTTTCCTTAAACCATAATTAAAGCCCACCATCCCTGGGTCTTGACCTCTGCTTAACAAGGATGCCTAAGACCCTGAGGGTTTCATTGAGGATTCATCTATTTCAAAAGGTGCTGATGGAGGTAGGAGAGGGAAGGAATACCATGAGAGACTCAAGTTGCAGTTTATCAAAGGGGACCAAATCCAAACTTCCCATTTTTCCTGGAGTCAGCCCAGATGATTCACCCATCAATCAACAAGTAGTTATTGAGTGCCTACAGAGTCAGAGAACTGGAAAATATCGGAGAGCCTGGCACAGTCTGGGTACTGTAGGAGGTTACAAAAATTGTCAATATTTTCCCTGCCCTGGAAGAATAATGAATACATTCATTAGTACAAATGGAAGATGAAGGAAACAATGAATGTGGAAAGGTTAGATGTGAGGAGGGGAAATGGAGGGTACTAGTCTCATCTCGATTCAATAAAACAGGGTGCCTTCTTTATATGAGCTTATAGTCTAGTGGAGAAGACACCCTGACACCCAATTAAGCATGCACTTCCCTAGTTGGAGAGCAACCCTATCTGAGGATATTCACTCAGTGAACACTGGGTATTCACCCTCATTCAATTTCTGCCCTTGACTTGAAGGAAATGGTTCTGGGAACCCTCAAAGCAAGATTTGTAGCAAAAATCACCATAGTCTGGAATATCAGGATTTTTTTTCCAACCCTCCTCCGTAGCTGTGTGACTCTAAACACCCCAGCCCAGGACAACTAACCACTCTGTGCAACACCAACACAGTTCTCCTCTTTGTAGAATGAAATCACTAATAAAAATAAGGGTAGAAATCATTCCGAGCCCCTTACAGAGCTATTTCGGTGAGGGACCCATTATGATCTCCTAGACTTCACTATTTTCAAATGAATAGGCTTTGTTCTGCCTTCATTTTGGATATACAAAATTTAACTCAAGACAAATGAAGACCTGGTTGTTCACATGTCAAAGGATTTTTAACATTAAAAGCTGAAAGCAAATTTTTTTTTTTGATTGGCTTTTTTTGCCCCCAAATGAATTAGCTGCAGTTGTAGAATGCTGTATCTGGAAGAGATCTCTCAGGCACACACAAACTCCTCCTTCCCAATTTATAGATAAGGAAATAATAATCAGGCTGTTTTCCCTGAGTCAAGAACAAGTTTTTTGGAGAACTATAACTATGCTTTCTGATTCTCAGCCCTGTAGGTTTGTCAGCTGAAAACTACAAACACACAACTGAAATAAAATATAAAAATACAATGACTTTAAAACTATCATGTTATTAAATGAGATTTGCTTGTTAAAGAATTCTACATTATAAAACTATTCAGAAATATGTCTATAAGAAACATTGAAATACCACTATCAAGGGTAACAAAAACTGTGTGTGCAAACACTATTTATTACATGCAGTCACCAGCCCACCAGATTATTCCTAGTCTTATCAAAATCAACATGGCAATAAAATGTCTCCTTGTCCTTCCAGCCTCCTTATTAAAATGCATTAAATTTGTTTTTCTCGTATGCAGAAAGATAAGGTTATTAATTACAGGAACTGCTTATCAGCAAAATGTAAAGTAGCAGGAGATTCATTTGATCATTTAGCTAAGGAAAAGGGAATGGAGGAAAGAAGAAATTCAGAATAAAGGTAAGCTTCAAGAATTGTGGGGGGCTAAAAAAATTAATACTTTCTCTCAACTTCTAAGTTCTTGTAGCTGGGCTAATAATTAACAGTGACAAATTAACAGGAGAAAATCAAATATTTAATACATGAATGTAAGAAACTCACATAAGCATGAAAATTCCCAAGACACTGAAGCAACACAAGGTGTATGAGACATTTTGGACAAAGGAGAAAGCAAAAGTATTAGATATCAGAGGTGAGAATGGGAGATTTACAGATTGTCGAGGAAGAGCGAACATACAGGGCAGGAAAATTCTTGCTAGAAACTCAGAAACGCTGCAACAAGGGGTGGGGGAGGGGGAGGGCGGGGTGGTATAGTAAATGTGCTTGGAGTCTTCCTGACTGATGCTAAGGTGTAAGTTCCTTAAGGCGACTGTGCCAAGCCTTCCTTCCTGCAGCAGGTTTTTCTATCTGAATCTCTTTAAGAAAAAGGCTAAGTAAAAACTCTTCCCAAGTTTGTTGATTTTAGTTTGAAATAATCTGCATGCCAGGTGGCACATTTCAGGGACATTCGCTCTCGACCCCCACAGTAGGAAGAAAGATTTTGAACATATTCGGGCGCTGGTGAAGGAGAAAAAGTTTAAATTCACAAAGCCTTATGGCTGGAAGCAGCAGATTTTCTATAGAACAATGTACAATGTTCTATGGATACCACCTGTCTGTCTATCTACTTATCTTTCTCTTCATTTATTGAGAGTAGTTTTCCAGATTTTTTTGAAGCGATAGAATCTAAAAACAAGTCTTATCTGAAAATGTAACATAAAAACAAAGGTCCTTTGTTGTGACTGGGGAGAGCCCGCACCCTGCAGGCTCTGCGCGTCTCCATCTTGTGTTTGGAAAAGGGATAGCAGTGGCTGAAGGCGTGGCTGAGTCTCCATGGTGCCGCTTCTGCCGGTTTCAAGAGGAAATGCTTGCACATCAGCCTGTGGAACAGCTACTTCAGCCTTTTCAAAACCAGAGGAAATTATTCACTATCATTAATTAATTAAAATATAAAATCCCTCTTATTAATCTGTACTGACTGGAAACACTGTAGCAAAACTAGCCAACACTCTATGTAATGAATCTTATGTTAAACATCCCCAAATGATAGCCCATGCACATAAAAGGATACGTGTGAGCCAGGAAAGGGCAGAGTAGTTCAGGAAGAGTTCATTGGTAGCTATTTATAAGGACAGTATCTTGATTTATATTCTATATGCAGTGGAAGGGAGTAGGTAACTATTACCTATTTGCTTGCGTTTTTAAATTATGTTTACTGTGGTAACATTGGTTAATAATGCTTGCATTTTTATTTCTATCGATAAGTACACCTATTTCGATTGTTGTTGAATATTTGTACAATTGGCTGAGCAGTGTTTAATCATGTATTTCAGCCAGTGTTGGTCGGGATGTGAGGTCTCAGAGGATTGGGACTCACAGCTGCTTGACTTCAATTCTCGGCCAATTGCTGTATGTATGAGGCACCTAGGAATGGTGGTGGACCCAGATCCTTTTCCATTGCTTCCTGTTCCTCCTCATTCTCCCTCTGGTCCCCCCATTCAGACTTTTTAATAAGAGCAAACCACTTCCTTTCGTAAAAAGATTGCATCTGCAAAATTTTCTTCTTGAGCATCTGTAATGCAACACTAAAAACTCCATGAAATGCAGATGGTATTTGGCTTTAGCCAAAATAATTCCAAAAGAATTTTGAGGTAGAGGGGCCCCACTGCTTGTACTTCCTTGACAAAGTGCTGCTTTCTTGTTTTGTTTTAAACATTGAATCTTAGAATTAGCTCATCAAATTATTCAAATAAAGCTTAGTTAATCAGACTTTACAGTCCCAGTGACAACATTTTATAGTAAAAATTAGAAACAAATGAGATAGGTGGGCAGACAAGTTATGATTCTCTATGAAAATGAAACAGCAAGGTCCAGTGTCTTCTTAAACATGGGCTCAACTTTCCTCCAAAACCCTTGCAGATTACCATCTGATTCTGAGAGGACTTCTAGGCAAAACAATGGCATCAAAAATCTGTTCCTCAGTTTCTGCTTCAAGCTAGGGAGTCTTTGTGCTTTCAAAAATCCCTTCGGGTTCCCAAGGGAGCGGATAGTTCTTTGAAATTTATTTGTCTCCTAGTAAATTTGGATCAGTTATTGGTCCTGAGCAGTACAGTAGTTTTCAGTCCTTGAGCAGTCAAATCAACCCTAAATAAGTTTATCTTTTCACATGTCTGTATTGGGAAAAAGGGGTAAAATATACAAGGGAGGCTACTGAAATAAAATATCACTTATTCTCAGATGTAAAGGTCCTTGCAGCTTTAAATGAGCATTTGCTTGAACCAGTAATCCATTGACTCACTCACCAATTTCTTCTGTAGATGTTTGTTGGGTGCCCGAGATATGATAGGTGCTGTGCCAGGTTTTAGTTACAATAAATAAGGCACATCTCCTTTCCTTAAGGGATTATAAATTAGTGCTACAAACACAGAAATAAACAATAAGGACTGATAATTACAAATAGAAGATGCACGAGGTCCTGAGGGAGAACAGTGGAGGCAAACCTAACTGAGCCTTGAACATGAAGATGGCATTGAGATGAGCTGGGTTACGTGAGGTATGTATGAGAGAGTGGCAAGAGGTGAGCAGTGAGAGATAATCAGGCACCAGATTTTGAAAGGCCTTGTGCACCAAATTAGTTCATCTGACCTTCATTTGCCCTCATGTTTCTCAAGACTTGATATCCTGCTAAGGCCCATATCCCCAAACCACAGAAAAACAACAAACGTCTTTCTGGGGCTTTGGTTCTACTTAGTGGTGAGTAATTTAAAATATTTGTTACTAAAGGAGTAGAATGCAAAATCTGCATACATTTGTAAGATAATTATGAGATTCCTAAAATATTTTGTGCTTGTGTTGGGTAACATCAGGGTGTATCTCTACACCAGTCTCCCCCTCTGCGTTTAGGGGGTCCTTGTAGAAATGTTTGCGAAGTATATTGTGATGAGCGCTACTTAAGGGTTTTAAACAGAGGACTGACCGAGCTAATTTGCAGTTTTGAAAGACCCCAGGCTACAAAGTAGATAATGATTTAGAGAAGGGTGAGAGTGAAAGCTATGAGTGCAGCTAGGAGGCTCTTGTAGCCACCAATATGAGAAATTATACTGACTCTAGGGCAGCAGCAGCAGGGATGAAAAACGTGATTTACAATACATTACAGAGATAGAATCAATGAGATAATTATTGGTTCATTCATTTAATTAATAAACATTTATTGAGTGGTTCCCACATTCCAGGCATTGTTCCAGGATTATAGCAGGGAATAACACAGAAAAGATCTCTGCCTCTTTTAGAAATTAACTTAATCATATAAATAAATGATAAATGTTCTGAAGGAAATGAACTGGGCACCATGATATTGCCTTGGGAGTAGTTCAGGAAAGGGCTTTGGAGAAATGAAGGGGAATGAAGGCAAACATCATGGGTGAATGACAACGTCCTGCACTGACATCTGAGACACACACAAAAAGAAAGATTTGAGTGGAAATAATGTTGAAGCCAGTTTGGGAGATCCATGAGAACATGCCCAGAAGAGAAATATGAAGATATGAAGATTATATACATGTGTGTGTTTATGAGCATACATACACACCACACACACACACACACACACACACACACACACACACACACACACAGAATCACTCCACACAGAAATGGGGAAGTACTGAAACTAAAGATCGAAACAGTAGCAATATGAAGTGAAAGAGAGGTCCCAGAGACTTCTTGAGCAGGTGTGAGGGCTTGATGAAAGTCTGTATTAGCTAAGAATTATCATCATGTATGGCATGAATGGCATGTTTGCTCACATTTAGTACAGCTCATGGTTTCATGGTTTGATTTGGTACCTGAACAACTCTGCTTTTATTAGTGGAAATAACATGTGTGTGCATAGGGAACTCAGTGGAACAGCCTGTGCTCTTTGGGGGCATGCTCTGGACATCGCTTCCTCACTGAACTCCTGAACTTCAAAAAGACACCTGCACAATCCCCAGAGAGACTTGAAGCTATAATGAGGCCCCTTTCCAGCAGCTCAGGGAAGCCGTTAAAATAATGATGGAGTCTGGTGTTCTTCCTTGCTAGTTCCCTAGAGCCCAAATTATGAAATTTAAAACCCAAATCCAAAGATGTATTGAAAAACCCAAATTTTGTCCTCCCCGGACAATGTGAAGCAATAAACCCCAGTGTGCAAAAAGGAGGAAACCAAGAAACGTTTTTCTGGGAATAAGTGCAGGAACAGTACATAAACAGCTATTTCCCCTTTCCAGCAGTATTCCACTGCAGCTGAATGTCTTTCTTCAACCACTACGGCTTAATAATGTTAGCATTTACATTGACCTTTAAATTGGTTTGGCTGGAGACAGTTTTCTGAGGCAGATCAGGCCAGGAAAGTGTCCATTGATTTATGCTGAAATCTTTTATAATTATGAAAGCCACAGACCTCACTTGTGGAGTCTTTCAACATCAACATTAAAAAATACCCCAACTTCAAGAAAAAAAAAATGTGCCCACATGTAAAGATACTTAGAATAAATAAAAGTTTCTTTTCTGATGTGCAGCCTTAAATAGATTTTTTTTACAGATTATTACAGTACATGCAAATGAGTGATCTTTCTCCAGTCACAGGGTATTTGTTAAGAGTGAACTTAAAAATGGTAATGTGCAGGTTAAAAGCTGAAAGCCCGACATCTTAGGGGATATTGATATGTTGATCTGGTACTTGGTTTTGGGGAATAGAATTAGAAAGTCTGGATGTTAAAAGAAGAGACGGGATATGAAATAGATAGCATAGCTAATCCAAAAGCCATACTCCAGAACTGAATGTTGGCACGTGACCATCCTTGTTTTCCTGATTTTTTGTTTGTTTGTTTTCACACGCTCAGAGTGTCAGGAGATTCCTGGCACATGCCCATGCTCAGAGGCTGTCTCTAAACTCATCTGTCTGTAGTGGTATAGACATCAAAAAACCCCTAATTTTCTAGGTCCAGACATCAGGGGACATCTGATAATAAAATATAGTTGTCTATCTGTAGTCTTTTTCCCAGAAAAATAAATCAGTTGGATTCCATGAATGCAATTCGATAATCATACTTTTCCAAACCAAAGAAGTCTATGCATTTGTCAACTTTTTAAGAAGAATCAGCTGATGCCCAGCCAGATGAATTATTGAGGGCTACTATATATTAGTGTCATTTTAGGCTGACACTTTAAAAACAATTTTAATTTAATATTCAAAAGAAATCACAATATCGCATTTCCAGTTTAAAGATATAATGAAATCGAAATTATGAAAAATTGTAATTTGCCTAATGTTACTTAACACTAGCAGGAAGAATATTATAATTTGGGATCCTTTGACTCTAAAGACTTTTTTTTTTCTTATTAGATCTGTCCATCTCCTTAGAGAAATCTGAGAGAGAAGAAGATAAATATATTAAAAGAATACCTATAGCGAGAGAAAGGGGTGCTGTTGTGGGAGGTGACCGGCCACCATCAGGAGCAGAACATGACTGTGGGTTGGCTTTTGTCTTGGTGAATTCAATCTTGCAAGCTCAAAATTTAATCTGCTTTATATCCCAAAGTTGATCCATTTACGATGCACCTTTCTTACTCTTTCAAACATCACATATAAAACCAAAACAATCTTTAAATTTATAAAATAGGAACTATAACATTCAGATTGAATAGACAATCAAGCAACTGAACCAGCACGCATTCTTCCCATAGATAAGCTTTATGAGATGTCAAATTATAATCAGAACAATGAAGATTTTTGTAATTATTAAAAATATGCCACATCAGACTCTAATAGCAATCCACACAATTGGGACTCGATTGCTTGGGCCAAATAATCAATTGGTCTTGATTACTGGACCAGGATCTCCATCAGTCTTGAACTTTCAGATATGAATAGCCAATGTTTATAGTGCTCTCATTCTCCCAGTGCCTCTGTGGCTAAATAATTCCTTTTCATTTACTGCATTTGCATAATTAATTAGGTTATTGATAGTCTTTGAGGCCAGGGACTCATTTTTATTTTTATTGTATTAAGTTTCTTGAAATACATTTGTGTTCAGCCATGTATGTTCATAGCTCAACCTTCAGGGAACTGCCTTTAACTTTATCCACATCTAGCCCACACCCTCACCTAGAGGAGAAAAGAAACATTTGTAAGTTTTAGCTGTATCTGGGCCAACAAAAATTCCAGTTTTCTTTGTGTTGATGTAATACATCAGTTAATAAAAAAAACTGACTGATTCTACATGCAGATGAAGCAGTTTATTTGGCACAACGGTCCCTTAATCTGATGCCTCATTGAGAATTTCGAGCAGCTCATTTGCAGCATAAAACTTTCATTCTGGGGGGGGGGTGGATTTTTCTCTGAGTAATTATACAAAAATTAAATAAAAATGCTGCCACCAAGTAAATTTGTTAAATTGTACTCTTACTGTATCAGGGCCTCAATTTAATTGTCATCTGTCTGTAAATACAAGAGAAGAATTTGCCATCACTTTAAGAAGATAATGACTGGCAGTTTTCCAGATGTAATTATCCAAACATAGGACAGTATTGTGTAGACTGCAAACACTTGCACAAAGGATATGGTTTATGTATGAGGTAAAGTAAGGGCATAAAAGAGGAAATACTATTTTTTTCTATTTTTTTTTTAATGCAAGGCAACTCTTGGTTGATCACACAGGTTGCAAGGACCTTGTCAGTTTATAATCCCTTATTTTTTATTTCTTATGTCCATGGCACCTGGTCTTCCTAGGTGGTCTCCCATCCAAGTACTAACAGGCCAGATCCTGCTTAGGTTCTGAATCAGATGGGATGGAGCTCGTTCAGGGTAGAATGGCCATAGAGGAGATACTACTTTTAAGCCCATTACAAATACCAGGAAAAGATTGGAAGAAATAGCACCATTGAGGTAATGAAGATTACATTCCAACACATAATTACAATCCTATTTACAGAGAAGAGCATGCTTCAGTTGCAGGCTTTACAGAAACTCATAAAATTTCAATCAGGTTTAAATACTGGAGAGAAAAGATGGATGAGAGATAATTGCTTAAAGCAGATCACTACTTTTCTAGTGACAAGATACAGGTGCTATTGGAACCAAATACTCCTGTTTTTGAGTTGAAGTAGAAGCAGGATAGATTAGAGTGAACGGAATGGTGACTCAGAGGGCTGAGTTTACAGGTGCAGTAGGCGCCCTGTGTTACAGCAGCAAGCCCCTCCCCAAGAACAAACGCTGCCTCTTACTCCCGGCTGGGGAAACTCTTCCGTGGAATTTCTCCATGACAGTGTTATTTCTGTTCTGATTCAAAACACCATTAGGAATGAAAGATATACTTTTTTAGTGGGAGATAATTTTGCAACATTTATTTCACAAACGTTTATTTATGGACCACACCCTGTAATAGGCACTAGGGATAGACTATAGAACTAACACAGGTATGATTTCTTGTATCCTGGATCTTAGATTATAGTTGGGGAGAAGACCATTAATCAAAGAGCCCTTAAATGAGTGTTTAATTACAGGCAGAGATAAGAACTATGCTGAAGGTAAAGCTAGGCCTAAGCATGCACATGACCTCATCTAGGCGAGGTCTAGAGGAAGTTCTCTAAGAAAGTGATCATCGAGCTGACTGCTGAAGGAGGAACGGGAGACAACTCAGTGAAGAAAAAGACGGAAAATCATTCTGAGCAAAATAACAGTATGTTAAATACCCATAAAGTAGAATATTATTCAACCACAAAAAGGAATGAAGCACTAATATTTGCTACAGCATGAATTAACTTTGAAAACAACACACTGAGTGAAGTAATCAGACACAAAAGGCCACATATTCTATGATTCCATTTATACGAAATATCCCCAACAAGCAAATCCATAGAGACCGAAATTAGGTTAGTGGTGGCAGGGAAAAATGAGCAGTAACTGTCTAATAAGTATGGGTCGAAAAAAAAGTCTGGAACTTGATAGTGGTGATGGTTATACGACATTGTGTATTTGCTAAAATGTCCCTGAACTGTCTACTTCAAAATGATTAAAATGGTGAATTGTAGGTTATGTGTATCTTATCACAATTGGGGGAGGGGGTGGGAAAAGAACAATATGCTCAAAGGCTTTCCTCCTGGCATGAATGAGCAGGATCCCTTCCAGGAACTAAAAGCTGGCCAGTCAGTGTGGCCGGATGGCAAGGGGATGGGGAGATGAGAAACATGGGGCCAGAGAGCTAGAAACATGTGACAAGAGCATGCAAGGCCTGGAGACCATGTTGGAGTCTGGCCTTTCCCTTAAGAGAAATGACAGGCCACTTAAAGTTGGGAAGCGGGGGATTACTAGATGTACGTTTTGAAAGATAATCACATATCCGATTAATGGTGAACTTTTGTAGCTTGAAAACAAGACGTGGTATAGAGGAAGGGTAAGCGACACAAGGCAAACGGTGACTTCTTCTAATTTCTGTAGAGCTAATTCTGTCTGTTATCTTCTGGAGAGAAATGTATAAGAAGGCTCAGATTATCATAACACATGAAGATGTTGCAGAGTGAAGTACAGCAGAAGCTGATACTGAGCGTAATTATGGGGGCTTGGGTATATTATGGTAAATTCTCTTAATATGGGAAAGCAGGAGGGAGATTAGCAGACATTTCATGAGTTTTTAAAATGAGAAGTCTTGTTGGTCAATATAGAGTTTATGGTTCTTCAAGGTGCGGCAATGACGAGCAGACTCAGGTGTTTTGTTCTCATCTGTGATGGTAATAATATTATTTGTTTCCTACAATTAGTAAGGTCTCTTGAAGATGGACCAGAACTTCTGGACCGCAGAATTATTACAGAATGATATAGACTGGCCACAAGAACTGTGTGCATTGCACCTCTGAACGCCAGCAGCATGTGCTGCATCAGGGCAACCGAGGCTATGTCTCGGTTTGAGAAGGTGCTTTAGTAGTAAATATGTTAACTGATGTTAGAAACTAGGTTTCTAAACAGACAAATACAGCATTATAAATGTATGTATTCATTCATTTGTTCCTTTCTTTTCCATTCAGCAAGTATTTATTATTGCCTATTGTTGGGTGCTGTGCTATGCATAAATTTATGTCTCACAACTAAAATTAGGTCATTCTATATAAAAACTAAGAAATTAAAAATATAATTTTATAAATAACATACATAAAATAAACTTTCTGTATAGATCATAAGGCTAGAACCTAAGCATTATTTTTTGCTTTGTAACCAAATATGTTATAAGAATTATTTTCTCAGTGACATAGTTTTTGAATAAATAAATTTTAAAAAACTAAAATAATGTTTTGCCCTGGTATTATAGTTCCATCAACTGCTATTTTTCACCCTCATGATAAAGTTTTTTATAACACCGAAAATATGAAATCTCAGGTAAAAATTTGAAAATGGGTCAAAAGATAAAGATTTCTGTTTTACTTATACACATTATACTTTTGTCATTATATCCACTGTAAGATGTAAGACTTTCAGAACCAACTGACGATGGAAAAGTAAATGTTCAGTAAAATCTCACAAAGCAATTTCTCTGTGAAAACAGTTCTCAGAAAGGAAAGTAGCCAAATTCCCATAGCAATAAAGCAGCACAACATAAAAATCCCCAATATCTTGGCTGTTATTATCTAGCTCTGTGATAGAGAGCCTTTCCACTGTCAATGAGCAGATGGCCAGGGTCTGCCTCCTTTTCTATGGAGTTGAAGATTGGGTAAAAGTTCAAGAGGTAATCTAATTAAAATGTTTCCTATTGACTCAAAACCAAGAAGCTAGGGTAAGAATGAAAAGGTACCCAGTGTTTAAGAAGTTTAAAAATTCGAAATAAGTAGGAATATCTTTAATACAATTCCATAGCTTAAAAATATTTGAAACATGAGATGTCAAAGAAAAAAAATATTCATTTCTTTTATATAATTAATTGTGACTGAAGTCAGTGGCACATGAAATAAGTCTCTAACAATATGTGCATTTAAAAAAATATGTGCATTTGCTTGAAAATTTGGAAAACAAAACAAACTAAAAAAAGAACATTGTCAAGAATGTGACTCCTTAGGACCTAGAGAAGACTGATGATCTTCTCAAAATTTTTGCTCCGGGGTAGAGAGCACATTAGAAAGTCAAATATATAGATTCTTCCAGCTGTTAAAACTCATTGACGCTGATAAGCCTGAATTTGGAAGGCAGTGTTTTCTTAACTGAGTCATTGATACAATTCCTATTATCATGTACAACTGAGAAAAAAAATTATAATAACCCAGCGTTCATAACCCCGAGGCTATCCATCAATGAGCTTTCGGGGTCTGTGAATCCGCACCCCACAAAATCTCAGGAGAAATCTGATGGATTCCAGAGAGTATCAACTTCGCTAAATTGAAACTATGTTTTCCAGAATTCCTTCTCTGCTGCTTTCAGGTTAGTGTGGACCTCGAAAGACATTTTATACAAGATTGAGAAGTGTAAGTGGAACAGTGACTGTCTTATTTTTGTTTTTGTTTGTACTTTTTTAGGCTTGGAAGGCGAGTGCAGGGGACCACGCACTGTTGGAACTCAGGCATAGCGTTACTTATCTGCAGCCCGCCTTGTTGGTCTGGGGCAGCCGCTGCGCCCTTGCCAGGTCCTCCTGCCAGATCCGCTTCCCCGACTCCTGGACCAGATGCATATTTAGCTCCATGATGGAAGACACCGGCTTCTTTTTCATTCTGTTTGTCTTTGCTTGCTGTGCTTCACATTCATCTTCTCTTCCCAACCGCCCTTGTGTGGACTTCAGGTGCCTGCGCCAGACGTGAAAACAACTTTACATCCTTACTTAGACCTCTGAACTCTTAACCAGCTTCCACAGTCCAATAAGATCAGATCCTTATAATTAACTATATATTTTTTTCATAAACATATATATATATATAATATAATATAAATATGGTTTTGCTTACACCCTAGCCGATACATTGTTTGCCAAGACATATTTTTTTAAAAGCTACAAATGTAACTCCATACAAATATATGGTGAGCATGGGAAAGATTTACTTACCTTATTTATAAATGAGGGAACCAGCAAGGTGGCAAAGTTAATTCAAAGAAAGATACAAGAGACCAATAAAAAAGGTCAGTAAAGAAAGAAAGCTAGAATGTTTGGCTAAATTAGACTCAAAAATGGTTAATATTCCACATGATAATCAGAGCATGGCCTTTGGGATTATCTTCTCTTTTGGAGAGAAATAATTTGCACCTCAATTGGACAGAAATCATTTGCATCTCTTCAATTTTCTACAAGTTAAGATGTATTTTAGAGTAGTAGACCTGATTAATAATAAATAGTAAATCAGACAAAGCTACATACCTTAAAGTCAGGCTTGTTAGACATGGCTCTAGCAAACATTGAGATGACAGTCATTCTTTTGTTTTATTTCCAAATTTTGGGTCCATTATTTATTAGCATGTTTATATGCTTTTTTTTTTTTTGCAGAGAACAGCTATTGTCCATATTAAAGGGATTTATTATTTTTTTAAGAGTAAGAAATATGTAATTAAAGAGCAAAATATAACTGATCTTATTCAAATTGTGTAACAGTTGCAAAAATAAGAACCTGTTTTATCCTGGAAGCTCTTATATAGTTGAATTTTCTCCCCCCACTACTAATAATACTCCCCCACCAACAAACAAACAAACGAGCAAACAAACAAACAAAAAACCCCCCAAATTTCCCATAAGTTAAAATACAGCGACAAAATCTGTTCTTTTGTTACTATTTTAAGCTACAGTGCTATCTATTTACTTAAACAATTGCCAACACTTACCAAGCGTTGGGGCAGGCACCTTTACATACATGGTCTTGTTGAAGCCTTGTAACCTCGTGATGTTGGTGTCACTGGCCTGCTCAAGGAAGAGCGTGAAGTAAGTCACCTACACCCAAACTGTGGATAGCTGAACTCAGGTCTCTCTTATACTTCAGAGATCACACATTTCACTACCACTATGCTTTAGAGCTTCTTCTACAAACTCCTTGAAAGATAAGTTTACTGCATGTTCACTGCTTACTTCCTTTGCAATCAGTATATAACACACGCAAACTGCTTTGCTCTCAGTCAGGGGCTTGACTCTTAAGAGCAGTGAGTACATGTTAGCTCTCTCAGTCTCCTGCTCCCACAACTGATCCCTTACAAATGGGGTTTCTAGGGTTCTGTTTACCTCTTTTCTCTATGCAATGTCATAGTTTTAAATGTTATAAAATGACTCCAAAATTTACTTCCTCAAATCCAAATTCACCTCTAAATTTTACACCCACATCTCCAACAACTTGTTGGATTTCTCCATGGGATGTCTCTCTAGTATTTCTAACCGTGTTCCACATGAAATACACCTCCTCTGTCTTCCCCTCTTCCCTCCCTCCCCAATACTCTAGTTTCTGGGTTCCCTGGTGTTGGTGACATGACCATGATGCGCATTAATTCAGGGTGCAGGGTTCCAGAGGGGCATTAAGACACACTTTCTTGGAACATCAATTTTATTCAGTGGTAAGTAACACAACATTATTCTTCTTCCTAGATATTTGCGGGCTCAATCCGCCACCTCTCTGAAATTCTTGATAAAGTGTCACCTTTCCAATGGGCCTGCCTGACCACCTCATCTAACACATACTTTTTGCTTACCCTGTCTCCCTACTCTTTTCCTCTAGCACTTAACATCTACCAACACACTATATACTACTTATCATGTTTGTTATTGTAGTCATTCTCACATCAGAAAGTCAGCTCCATGAAGGTAAAGATTTTGTTTGTTTTTGTTCACCAAGTTATCACCACTGAACCTAGAGGAGGTTAACAGTTGTCACTCTATAAATACTTGTATAATAAATGAATGAGTCCATGAATAAATGTTATAGCATAGTTATATTATGGTGTGAACTGCGAACCTTGTGTGAGTCTAACTGCAACACGTCAATAAAAATACTCAAGGATTTTCTACAACTTGGTATTACGTTTTTCACTTACACCAAAATATTAAAGAAAAACTTCTAACACTACAAAAAAAAAAATGGAAATCAGTATCGTATACTTTAAACAGAGAGAAGCTCTGCAAAACTTATGTAATTATTAACATGAATATTACATATATCCCACTTAAAATCTGCATTCCACTTGTAGCATATACTGTCCCATATTTGGGGAAATATTCATCTAAGCAATTAAGAAGCCTCTAGTCAGGAGATTACTAACTCCTAAACTTGGAAAAGATTGTAGGAACTATCTCACTTTAGAAAAGCAGAAATACAAGTTGAGAGAGGTTTAAGTGATCTGTTCCCAGTCCCATACTGATAATTAGGAGCCTCTACCGCCTTATTATAGAGGTTCGCATGACATGTGTTTGTCTATAACTGCTTTGTCTGCCATAGGCAGTTGGGCAAATCCTCTCCAGCATTCACCTGCCTCTGATCTTTGGTTTATCTTGTGAATTTCCTTTGCTTTGCTGACCTTTTCACCCCTATAGACAACACTCATGCTGAGTGTTATCTTCTCCGTGAATGCTTTATATATTTCTCTTGTAGCATTTATTTGTCTTCTTTTGCATGATATTGCCCTCTTTTTGTACTTGTTTCATAGTTCCTACTTTTTTGAGCTTCAGTATAGAGCTTGAACACAGAAACATCCTTATTTCAATACTTTCCTTTGATAATACCTCGTATTATAGCTTTGTAAGAATTTGTGCTTAGTAAGATTTTTTTCAGTGAACTATATTGAACCATGTGGGAACAAAGCAGTGGAAAATGTGATGCTGGTGGTCTTTCTATATTATGAGGCCCATCTGTTTGCTATTACCTGTTTCCCACCTGCTGTCATCACTACCACAAAACCCCATCTGCTACTTCTTCTTCTCTTCCAAGCCTGTCTTGGCACTAAATCTGTCAGGCTCTACCTCAGGTTTGCCTAATCGGCATTACTTTTCCTTAATTATTTTTATTAATTACTGAAGATCTGTTTTATTTTATTTGCCTTTTGGGAGTATCTAAGATTTAAGCAAGGTTAACAAATACTGAATTCAGGACAATCTGTCAAAACTATTTGAAAAAAGTACTAAGCAAGCATTTTGGTTTGGAATTGAAGCAGGAGTTACAGATGACCTTGGGAAATCAATTAACGTTTCTGGTTCTTGTTATTTTTTCAAGATGAGAGAATGAGATACAATATCTCTAAGGTCCTTTCTGAATGTCACTTTCTGAGAGCAAATATTCATTCTTTAGGACAGCCTTAATTTCATCTCAATTCCACTTCCTTCATAAATCTTTCCTGATCTCTGTCCCGATAAAATGAATTTCTTCTTTCAACAACTACAGTGCTTCTCACCTATTTTATGGTAATAGCTTATCCTAAACTATAGTCAAGTTAGCCTTACTTGATCAGCCTTAATCTGTTACACCAACCCTACTTTATGTTGTCAGCTCTAGGGTGCTGTAGTAGAGTCTTTGTAACTCCCCCGTTGCATAGCAAAGCTGGTTATAGATAATACTTGTGTTATGTGCTGAATGAATGTTTATTGTCTGAGTGATTTAATGAAGAAACTGAAAAAGTATAGCATCACAATCATTCTGTGCGGAAAGAAATAAAAACCAAAAATGCAACTGAAGTGATTAGATAAAGAAATTTAAGCCAGGGTTATGAATTTCAGTCATTATGGAGAGCAACATTAGAAAATAAATGTTTAAACATAATGGCAACATATGGTGTGCTTCATATGTAAATATAGTAGCATGTATAGAAGGAGAGATGATGCCACAGAGTGACCTGGAGCACAGATTCCAGAGATGGATGCCTGGCTTCCATCCTGATTCTGATACTTTGTATGACCTTGGGAAAGTTATGTAGCTCGGTCTCAGCTTTATCATCTGTAGCATGGGGTATCCACTTCATAGAGCGATTGTGAGAATTAAGTGAGTGCCTGGGATATATTACATGCTCAGTAAATGTTTGCCGTCATTTCACAATCAGTAAAATGACATATTTCAATATGTCTGTCCTTCAATACACAAAATGAAAGCTTTCTCCTGAAAGTGCTGTGAGATTTTTTTTTTAGCTCTTGTGAGCATCAAATATGTTCTATCTACACTATTGCACAGAACAAAAATATCTTAACTTAAAATAGCTAAAAAGCATTGAGGTATTTTTAGGTGACCTGGATTCTTGCTCATCCCAAGCCAGTTTATTTTTCCAGTTTGGGAATCCTGCAATATTTGCTCATTAAAAAACTGACATAATCTGAGCTGCACACTGTACTTATCTTAATGAATGCATATCATACATAAAATTAATGAGCATGAAGACTTTCCCTTAATGCTCCAGGAAGAAAAAAATTCTATGGTATTCTTACTTCAGAAACATATTCCTTTTGGAGATAATCAAATGATTTCACCAAATCTGTCATTTAATATTAATTCTGTGAGACTGAAGTTAGTGATTAGGGCACAGACCAGGGTTTACATTCTGGCTCTACCACTTTCTGGTGATATGAGACTGAACGTTTCATTTCTTCTTTCTAAATCTCAGCTTCTCCATCTGTGATATGAGGATAATGACTTCATTACTCAAAAGGTTAGGCTAAGGATTAAATAAGGTCACATAGAAGGCACCGAACATAGTGCATGATAGAGAATAAATGATCAATACATGGTAAAGCTACTACTACTTCTGATGAAATACACTTGCAATTATATCAGCAAAATGGTAAATTTTAAATCTGTTCAGGCATACTGCATTTCACAAAGAGATTCCAGGTTTCTACAATACCAAATGACTGACGGATTTTTTTTTTTTTTTTTAAGAAAGGCAACATTTTACTTAAGGGGTTAGTAGTCTCTTTAATCAGACTTTACATATCCTGTGCTAATAATATCACCACAACGAGTCTCACTATATCACCTCTCTTGTTGCTGAAAGACGGATGGTCCACAGAATTACTGCTGTAAATATAGGCGGTTATATTTTCTGAGTAATAGAGAAAAGAGTGAGACGTTATAGGAGGGAAATGGGAGTGTTGTTGAAGAGGTAGGATCTCCACCATCTTGCCCAAAGAAAGACATATCAGCTCTGACAGCATCTACACCTGACAGCACCTATAGCTGAGGGGCTGCTTCAAGGTCAGCATATACATTTACATCTGCCTTTCTGGCCTCACTTTTCTGACTTCTCACTTCATTGACCACTGCAGGATCAAGTCTAGGAAAGCCTATTAAAAATTCAACAACACAGCAGAATTCAGTGATATAAGAAGGTGACTTTTTAGGCAACTGAAATGATAAGAAATGTCTCTTGTAAAATAGAGAATTATAACCTAAGCAGTTTGAAATAAAATATTTTAATAAGATTTTTTTATGTAGATAAAGTAATGATTTAAGATTGTAAAGTGCCAAAGTTAAAAAAAAAAAAACTATCCAAGATTTAGCAATGAGCAGAGAAATGGCCTCTAATTTTTGTGACCCTCTTGAGCTCTGCTCTAATTTACAGTGTTCCCGTTTACAGCTCACTGAGCTGTGTATGTGTATATCTTTTTATTTCCACACAAAAGTCATGCACAGAAGCTCGCACGCTGTTTTAAAATGTCATGCTGTCAGATGCCATTCTCCTAAGACATAACAGATCTCTGATATCAGATGCCATTCTCCTAAGACATAACAGATCTCTGATATCTTCATATATTTCTTATAAATGGCTCCTATGCATAGAGAAGACTTCATGAGGCCAAGGTTATTGTAAACTTCTATTATGAAACAACCCTTTACCTATTAGAAGCCCAGTCACCTGGTCTGTGCATAGAGAAGAAGAGCACAGAGAGTTGTCATTAAAGAAAAATGAAATAGATCAAAAAGGGGGAGTGAGAAACATTTGCCTAGCTCTATAAATGAAAGGTACTGAAGTATAACTGTATCTCATTTATATTAGGTCATTAAGCCAAGGAAGGCTGAGGAGCAGTAAGAACCTTGGCATTTAAAATATTATAACCGTTTATTTCTCTCACTCTCTCAATTCTTCTCCCCCTTCTTTTCTCCCTCTATCTCACTGCTTCCTCTATTTCTCATGTGAAAACTCTTTATTATTCAAAGGACAAAAGCAAACCTCTTTGAGAAAAAATAAAATGTCTCTTTTCTTCTAATTCATTATTCTTTTACAGCTGTGAAAGCTACTGTATGATCCTGGTACCACAGAATAGCACTGAGTAGTATTAGCATTCTAATAGATATTTCCTCAATTACAAGATGATATAGATATAGATATTTGCTTCAATTATAAAAATCATCTAGCCTGGGTAATTAGCTCTTCTTTATTGAGAAGCTATTTCTTACCATCTTTGTATGGGAAGGTATAAAAATGGTTAGATTTGAAACTGTTTAGAAGCTGAATTCATTCCAGGATTCTAGAAAGTTAGAGATGTGGAGAATAGCCCAGCAGAATCCTTTTACCAAAGGATGGAGGGGTCTTGGAGGTTGAACTCATTCTAAGAAGAGAAATGGGTCTAGAAGGTGGGTGACATCTAGGAAAATGGGCTGGAGCATCAGGGTGAAATGATTCTGGGAAAAATGTATTGGAAATGCAGGTCATCAGTTTCTCAGCCTCCATTGACTCATTTCCCGAGAGCAGCCTCCAAAGTCTGCAAGATGAACTGTGCTCCCTCTATTATTTTCCTGCAGAGTATCCGTAGTCCACTTCTTAGTAAAATTTTAGTATTTGTTGGTGTGTTTATTTGCTTAATGCCTGATTTTCTATTTGACCAGAAGCTCATGAACCCAGGGATCATATCTATTTTGATTTCCTAGCTCATGTGTTTATCAAATGAGTGAGCAGGTGATTGCATGAGTACTACGGGGACGAGGGGCTTTGATGAAAAGATAGAATAAAGAACAAAATATCACCTGCATTGAGAACAAAATTCAACATCTCTGTTAGTTTTAATCACATCATAAGAGTAGGACAGGGCACACTTGGTGCAGATATCTGTATCTCGGGCCGCAAGAATTAAGAACTTTCTCTCAGACATTAGTTGCCACCACCAGCAGCAAAGATGCTGTCACTGGGAAGGGGGAGAATAAGAGAACATAGCCACATTTTTGCTCTTAATTGCAAAAGAGAAAGTAATAAAGGAGAAAAGAGAGAAAAATGGAGAGAGAAAAATGGCCAAGAGCTCATTCTAAGAAGAGAAATGGGTCTATAAACTCTCAGGAATATTTGGGAACTTTTTGAAAAAAGCTCAAAATTTACATAATTTTGTTTTGAAATTGTACAATCACACTTAGAAAACATTAACTGATAGATTGTTAAGAGAGAAAAGCAGTTTATAGATGAACATGTGTAATTTGCTGCTCCTATGTGTATGCACATGTTGGAAAGGACAGGAAATTTATTTATAATATATTTAGGATAGTTATTTTGAGAAGTGAGATTATAGGTGATTCTATCTATCTTTCTCTATCCATATTTCTTTTGTTTTTAAAAAAAGCATTGTCCTATTTTTATTTTATTGTGCTAAGTGAAAAACCATTGTGTAATTGTAATGAATCTGTAATATAGTTTCGTACACTGTATGTTTATTGCAGCACATGAAAGAAAACATAATTCCTATCCAATATGATACAGTTATCATTGCATGTCACACACAGACACACTGATCTGTGAGTTCGATAGTGATATATGGTGTTCTATATTTCTAATTTTCCCCTACCGAACAAGGAATCTTTATGCTTATAAATATTTTAAGAGTTTTAAAGATGTACTTCTCTGATAATAAAGGAAAAATGAATTATGCTTATTTTACTGTGCTAACCTGAGGAATAGAAAGAAAAAGGAAAAAGAGGACAGGGTCACTTACAAAAGCAGAGACATGATGACCAAGCAAGACAACACGAAGATACAGTACGTATTTCTTATATGTTTTTCTGCAGGTGAGCACTTCCATTTCCAGCCCATCTATGATTCCTATTTAAGCAGAAAATAAAGGCTTTCTGGGGAAAAAGAAGTGGATATGATAAACAAAAAAATGGAGTTGGTATTAACAATATGCAGCCTTCTTTCTAGAGTAGGTAGGAACAGTCGTATTAAAAACACCCCCTTCCATTGGGCAACATGGCACATGGCCCACAGGCATCCTTTGCCTTGTCGATAGCAGCTCCTCTGCTTAGAATGTGCCCTCTGCATTTTTCACTCTTGCTGCTTCATATAGGTCAAAAGAGAAGTTGATATCTGCTAGCTTTTGACTATGTCCTGAGGAATCTGTTGCCATCAAAAGGGTTAACAATTCAAAGGGTTGAAAAATGAAGAAAACTACTCAACAGCTGTTTTTAATATAAGAAAAGCCAAAGATTGACTGCCTTTACTCCACTCCATCTTTGGTTTTTGCTTCCATCAAGTTGTCTCCGCTTCAGCGGCATGATTAAACAAAAACAACAGCAGTGAACACAGGATTTGCCAACCCAAAGAAACAGTGATCCTTCTTGACTGTGCTAGACCCTGGACTAGAGAGGAATAATTTAGTATCTTTGAATGCAAAGTTTCAAGCCTCTTAAAATGCAAACCGATGAGTCACTGAGGAAGAGAAGTTTGCTTTACCTTAAGCAGTTTCCACATCTGATGCTCTCAATTTCTCTTCATGCTCAGTGGCCTTATTCAGAGTTATTTCCTCTACCCACAAAGTGGCTCAACATGCGAATGCAAGAGAGTGTGTCATCTGTTAATAATTTGCTTAATGATATCTCCCCCTAATGGTAACTAAAGACCTTAAAAAAAAAACAAAATAAAAAACAAAGTTGTCAGTCTGTGGAAAAAAGATGGGAAAATTAAAATGTATGCAGAAACGGTAGTGATCATAAAGACCATATCTAAGTAGCATGCAGAGGGACTTTGGGGCAACTTTTCAATAATGAGCAAGTTCCTCTTCTCTTACCAATCCTTTAAAACCTAAGAACTTCATCAAATACCTTCCCCCAGCCCACCATAACCGCTCCAGACAGATATGATCCTCTCGGTTTGGGAACTCCCACAGCACTTTGGTCTTGCACCAGAAACACAACTGTGAATATTAAAACTGTTATAGTTACATGTGCCTTTGCTATGACTCCAGGTATAGTGCAAGCTCCTCTCTTAAGGAATATGTCTCATTCAGATTGGTACTCGAGCTCCTGTCTTAGTTTCTTAGTTACTTAAAAAGCTTTAATAATGATTATGAATGTTAGTAATTCGAAGAGAGATTAAGTAACTTTTACTGTCATATCGGCTGACTAATGTTATAACTAAGAACTCACATTTCTAATTCTTACACTTAGAATTTCACAGATACCTATTGTCTTCCTGAAGTATAACTAATCATGCTCAAAAACCAAATAAAATTTCAATGGTTCCCCATCACTGAAAGAACTCTGGACTCCCCTTCTAATCTGTCCATCCAATCTTTTCCATCTTTACTCTATTCCATAAATCAAAACACAGAAGTCTTTCTTGATTCTTCTCTTTTTCTTGTATCCTTCATGATTAAGTCATATCAGATCTGCTTTCAAAATATACCCCAAATCTGGATACTTCACTTTACTACCTCTTTTACTCCCGAGTCCAAGGAACCAGCACTCCTCACTCAAATATTCATATAGGCTCCTTGTTAATTACTGAAAATTTTCTCCCTGTTTCTAGCCTTACCCATCTCTAATCCATTTTTCACATAAAAGACCAATTGAATTGACTTTGTAAAAATTGTCAATCATACCTCAAAACATCCTCAATTAAAATATTCCATTATCTTTCATTGCATGTAGGGAAATACACAAACTCCTGACCATGACCTAGAAGGCCCTCTATGAGCTAGCCCCTGCTCACCTCACTTGACCTCATCATCTCCTACTGATCTTCCTCCTTCATCACTATATTCCAACCATACAACCCATTCTCACCTTAGAGCTCACTCCCTCTCCCTAGACAGTTCTTCCCCATCACCTTCTTCTTGTTAGTCATCTCAGTCTCATCCTTAATGTCACCCCTTAGAAAAGTCTTCATCGCCCACCTAATAGCAGCTTAATCCATCTCTATCACTGCCCATTTTATTTTCTTCATAGCATTTTTCACCACTGGGTATTTTCTTGCTTGTTTTTCTTGTCGATTCCCCCCACCCCCCCCCCGCCTCCATCATCCCCAGTAAACAGAAGAATGAGCCCTTCTCCATCTTATTTTCCACTGAGTTCTCATTGCCTAACACAGCTTTTGACACACAGTGAATGCTCAGTGAGTGGATAAATGAATGAGTCCAAATAACTTGACAGGCCACTTAGAGCCCTTCTGTGAAGATGCCAAATTATTTTCCTAGCTACTACTTCTGTTTCATAACCCTGTGTTTCCAGCCAAATTCAGTTTTATTTTCTCTACACATCCAATAGTTCCCTGAGCTGTTCAATGATGGAAGGGTATTCAGAATGAATTTGGGGCCAACCCAGTTAAATGTGTAAATTCAGCCACATTTGTCTTTGCTTCTTTCATCCCTCTGCTTAAATTTTTTCTTTCCCTCCATGCCCACCTGGGGTGTCACCATTTTTGGAGGGACTCTGCAGATAACCAGGTGGTTGGTACATAATTTTATCTACATTTCACTTCAGTTGGCCAAGTGCCTCAGAATGATCTGGATAGTTAATATAAGAGATTTCAGCTTATGATATATTAAAAAAATTTTAAATAAATTAACTTCCCAATTAAGCAGTGTATTATTATCATGACCTGACATGCCTTGGAGACAGATATTTTCCCCAGAGAAGGCTTTTGCACTTACTTCCTGGGCCAACATCTCATGTTTCTGGGCCAATTTGCTATTTGGATGTTAATCTTATTGACACCTCAAGACAGGTGTCTTGCAGAGCAGCCTGGGAAGACATGGCTCCTGCTTCATAGTTGGTATTTTCCACCAGCCATAATTCAGGACACTGTTATATTATTATTTTTCTTGATTCTCATATAGAATATAAGGCAGTTGGGTAGCTTTATTGAAAAAAAGTGTAAAATCTTTGTAAAATCTTTACTTTTAAATTCTCATTTAGTTTAATAACTTTGTTTTTCCTTTGCTTATCTTTCTGATATATAAATAGAATTGACTTTTCAAAAACTGCCAATCATACCTCAAAACATCCTGGATTCAAATATTACATTCCATGTATATAAATATGTATGTGTATATATTTGTTGTTGTTGTTTTCTTCATATCCAGCACCTAGAAGAGTGTCTGGCACATCAGAGACACATAAAAAAATATTCGTTGAATAAATTTCCTTTCAACATAATTTGAGAAAAGGAATGATAGTAAGGTTGTCACTGTAAAAAGTATTTCTACATCATGGAAGAACTACTTAGAATTTTTAAAAAATTTACCTCTGAAATGCTGCATGTATCCACAGATGCCTTCAAATATTCAGAGATCTTTTCTACTGAAAATCCACTTGTAATGTTCTTATTTGGGCTTACTCTGAGAAATCACTATTCTTGACCAGACACAGAGAATATAGCAACTCTTCTTAACCACTTACAATTTAGTCAAGCAGTGTCTCTATATACTTACATGAAAAAGCCCTCAAGGAACCCACATCTAAATCTGGGTAATTTTGTCCTTTGTTAAATATTTGATTCCTTGGATAAGATGAGCATATCCTTTGAGGTAGGAACTCATCTTGACAATTCATCATGTTTTCCTCATTCCCACCCCCAGAAAAACTATTGCCTCTCCAAATTTGGTAAAAGTGATGAGATATTCTGTTTCAATTTGGGCGCAACTTCTGAAATGGAAAAGATTTATTACACCCTGAGTATTTAATTTCTCTATGAATTCAATAGATTTAGTTTTGAGTCTGTAAGAAAGGAAATGTGGTGATCTTTAAAAACTTACTGCTTGCAAAAAAATGTTTAAGTTCATAAATGTTATATAATCTATTGCAAACTGTAAATACAGTGTAGATTATTGTCAAGATTCCAATACTGTGTATATGTTTTTCTACACAGTTTTACTTTATGCCCAGGGCTTTCACTGAGACCATCTGGCATTTTCTTGCCCTTTTTTCCATCAGTGCTGAATTGTGCTGCTTCCCATTTCCTTGGCCATGTGCCGCCTTAATGAACTAATTTAAGGTCTCAGGGCTTAACGTGATACTACTTCTAGATTGCATTGTATTTTAACAGTTGCCTTCAGTGCCGTAACCTCAAAGATGAACTAGGAGAAGGAATTACCAGCACAAAAATGATATTACTCTGGGAATTACTTCCTGGAGTCTCTCAGATTCACCAAGATAAATAAATGGAGCTAGGAGAGGTTTTGTTTTCAAAAACACAAACCATATGTGTGTGGAATTTAGTAGAATAAGGACAGCAGATACAACTTACACTTTTCTGAGTTACTGAAGTAATTTCAAGAAAGAATTCCCTAAAAAATGTCTTTACGCACGCGCGCGCGCACACACACACACACACACACACACACACACACACACACTTTAGCACAGATTGCCTAAAAATGATTTCAGAGGTTAATGATGCCTGATGGCAGTGAGGTGCGGAAGTTTTTCAGTATGACCATCAGGAAAACAGTTAAGAGTTGAAGTTAACTTCTTTTTAAACAGATGCATAGTTCAAATAGCTGTTACACTGTTAAAAAAGAAAGAAGAGGGGAGAAAAGGAGGAAAAAAAAGGAAAGGAAAGGAAAGGAAAGGAAAGGAAAGGAAAGGAAAGGAAAGGAAAGGAAAGGAAAGGAAAGGAAGAAAAGAAAGGAAAGGAAAGGAAAGAAAGAAAAGAAAGGAAAGGAAAGGAAAGAAAAGAAAGAAAAGAAAAGAACAGTGGGTCTACGGTCATGCCACCCTGAACACGCCTGATCCTGTTTGATCTTGGAAGCTAAGCAGGGTTGGGCTTGGTTAGTACTTGGATGAGAGACCACCTAGAAGACTAGGTGCTGTAGGCATAAAAAATAAAAAGTAAGGAATTATAAACTGACAAGGTCCTTGCAATCTGTGAGGTCAACCAAGGGTTGCCTCGCCTAAAAAAATAAATAAATAACAGTGGGGTAGTTCCTATGACACAGAATCTCTCGAAGTAGATAGTACTGATAATTTGATGTTTCAAATACGCATTACTGGAACAAGTTCTTAATGGGAAGACACGACACACTTGTGGAATTACCAAAATAATAAACTCAATGGTAACATCAACAGATTGGATTCTTGTGAATCCTCTGAAGTTGTGAAATAGTCATGAGACAACATAAAGTGAATTTTTAAAATTAAAAAAAAAAAAAAAAGAAACAGCTGAATGAACTGACCTTCACCAAATATGGCAGGTCAATATCTCACTCACATCACATCTGAACACTGTTAAAAAAAAAAACACTTTTAACAAGTTCTCACCAATTTTAGAAAAATACATCTAAATTTTCTTAATGTTTCTCACTGACTTAATAGATCATTGGCATTCCAAATCCAAACTGATAGAGGCAATTAGATAAAACCAGTAAGAATTGTGACCCCTAGCTGCTTAAAGACAAGTGGGAAAGACATGGTGCGTTCATACATATGAATGTATTTGTAGCGCTGTCACATATGGTTGGGTAAACTGTGCAGTGCTCATCCTGTGTCATCTGGACAGTCTGTAAATAAAGTGACAGACAAAGGAGAGAGAAGTTCTTCCATGTGGAAGATCGGGAAAAACTTTCTGGAAGAGGTGCTGTTTAAGCTATGCATTGGTGGAAAGGATTTAGACACATAAATGTTAGGATGGTGGTGAGAGGAATTCAGTTACAGGAAACAGGCCGCTGCTGATGCCAGTGGCCCGGACCCCGCTGATTGATCTTGGTCTGGTGTGATGTGGGCAGGGTGTGTCGCTCTGGCCTGACCTCTTCATAGGTTTCCTTTTCATACCTGCTGGTTCTTTGCTTCATGCTCCGTCTCCATCTGCACCCCTTTTGGCTCAGCTAACTCATTTGTAGGTCTCAGATTAGACTTTACTACCTATCGCCCACCCCCACCCCATCCTGAGATCAGCGCTACTCCATATGCTGTGTCATCACACGTACCATATGTGTTTCGAACACTATCTGGATCCCCAGTGGAAATGTAGACCCCTAAAGACATAGATTGCACTTACCTCATTCACAATTAGTTCTTCAGTGACTAATAGAGTGCATTAAACTTAGTACGTGCTCAGTAAACAATTTTTATATTGCTTGCATGATGATATTTTGCTATATCAAATTAAAATGTTGGTGAGAGAGAACTATGTTATATATTAGGTTTTCTGTATAATGCAACTTCTTTCACAACTGCCTTGATATTAATAAAGGAGAAATTATAAATAGTAAGATTGCTTATCCCTTTAATTTTTAAAACTCTGCTTTTAGAACATTATCCAACTAAATTAAACAAATCATATCCCCATCCCATTAATCTCCACATGGCAAGAATACAAAAATCAATGTATTTCAGTTATTTTGAAAGTATAGAGAGTATATGACAAGCTAAGGAGTTTGGACTCCATCCACTGATTTATCCATTCAAAATTTATTCACTTCATGCCAGGACTATTTCAAGCTCTGGGGACACAATCAGAAATAAGACAAAGAAGACCTCACAGAGGTGTTGGGCAGAAGGAAATAAATATGTAAACAAATAATCAGAAAGGTTTGGGGATCACAAGTGTTATTGAGAAAATAAGATGGGTCTGTGGTAAGATGGGAACATGAGAGAAGCTACTTCAGGTGTTCAGGGGAGGCATTTCTGAGGAAGGTGCACTCAGCTTGAGACAAAAATGACAAGAATGAAGTAGGTATTAGAGGAATTTAGGGAAGAATGTCCTGGGGGCCAGTAATATAAATTTTTAAAAGACAGTTCAAATATTTAACTTTAAGGAAATGTAAAGCCATTAAATACCAATGATAGGTATCATCCAGGCTGCTGCAGAAATCCCTGCACCCCAGCTCTGCCCCCCAACAGAATCACTGCTTGTTTAGATTAAAAACAACACTTCGTGGTCAGAGGAGCAAGTCCTTGAACTGGGGGAGATGAGATAGAGTTCTTTATTTTTTATTTCAAATGCCATTCCCCATTTTCTTATTTAAATAACTCGAGAGTTTTCCTATTTTATCCTTTCAACCTTGAACCAGTCAGACTTCTTCCTTGCAAACCACTGAAACTGACCGTAGATAATGTAAGACAGAAATGGATCTCTGAAGGTGGGTGTCCCCTCCCACATGCTCTGGGTGCACACCCTGGATGCACACTGGATGCACACCCAGGGCCTAGTCTGTGGCTCCACCTGAGGTGTGAACCCAGGACCTTCTGTATGTAAAGCAGACATGCTAACCACTACACTATGAGCCACCCCTAAAATACAATTCTTTTAATTAAGATTTTAAGTCTAAGTTTTACATTGCTAATCAGTATACTTTTCATGAATATTAAAATCATTAGGCAGATTCATCTGAACAGGGGATTGTGTCTTATATAGAATTTTTTAAAATAAGAAATTTTACCACTGCCAAAAAGAAATATAAAATTTCTGAATTAGTGGTGTTTCTCTTTACATCATACATACTAATATACGTAAATAATTAGCATGTTTTTAGTAAATGAGCTTTTTTCCTAATTTAAAAAAGCATAAGCTAATTCAATAATTAAGGCTTAAATTAATGTCCTTTGCCAGACAAACCACAAAATTACTCAGAATTCACAGAAACAGTTTATCAGACAGAAAACTACAGGATTAAGTCTGCAAACAAAGTTAATACCAGAAATTGTTTGGCTTTTTGATTTCAAAAGGCATGTTCCACAGTGACAATCTTAGAATATACTCCAAAATTTACTTTTTCTATCTACAACATGTGCTGGTGCCTGTTTTATTTCATAGGTTAAATACCATCTAATGAGTTCTTCTTACTCTATACAGAGAGTACAAAGTATACAGGTAGAAGGAAGTAGAATGAGCAGCCTTACTCCAGGCTGCTCATCTTATAAACAATCATTAACTATCCACCAAGCTCTCTGATTAGTGTTATTAGGAAACATAGGTAAATAGGAAAGCTAAAAACAGCCCTCTGGTCTAAAAGGATGCTAAAGAAGCACCTCTGAAGACTATGAAGTAGCCGGAGTCTTAGTTCATTAAAAGTTCCTCTTCTACATTAAAAAGCATTTATTCTGATATGACCAAGTTACAAGAAGGCAGCAGAATTTCTGCCTTGCTAAATACCAACAATACCAAGAAGTCTCTTTGTTGTTTTCCATTTGAGTCTGACCTCTGGAGTGTTACAATAAAGTAAGCATAGGATTGTGTCAAGTTCAAAGGCTCCTGAGATTTATTTCTTGTACTCAGAAAGCCCAGGAGCATCCTTCAGTGGCTGAGTTCTGGACACGAGATCCAAGGCAATCAGGGTGATATCTCAGCTTTGCCTCAATGGCAGCAGTGAGTCCTCCAACAGCCATCATAGTCTAAATGTAAGCTAACAAGGGTCAAACGATAGCAGTAAAAACTGGCGAAAAAAAGGAAGGAATAAATAGGGACAAACTGCTAAGAAAGACTAAGAATGTGTCAATTTTCCAAATAAGAAAGGAAAGATAAGGCAAAATAAAAAATCTACTTTTCTTTTGAAAACTTGTGAGAGTGTAAATGTAGTTGCCATTAATAGCACTAGGAAAGTCAGGAGGTATCTGTTTTGGGGTTCAAAGATGTGTGAAGTTTGTTCATTATTAAATTTGAAGGGCCATTCCAGTTGGAAGTGTCCAGTTGGCTTGTGAAATAATTAAAATAAAATTCCAGTGATGCTTTGGGAATATGCACAAAGACATCAGTGAAAACTAAAGGAGTAGATGTGTCTTCCAGGTAGGAAGTACAGAGATTAAGGAAGAGGTGGCTGAAAATAAAAGTTTTGAAAATGCTTACATTGAGCAGAGAGGAGAGGGAAAACAGGCATCTGAAAAGACAATCAAAATTTTGAAAGTGTGTCCAGAAAGTCCCATGTTGAAGAAGCACATTTCAAGGAGAGGGATGGTCAGCTGAGTCTGGTAGGGAATCTAAGGCAGATGACATGATGACGAACACTGTAGAAAAAAATGAAAACAGCTTGTGATAAGTTGAAGGCAAATTTGTAGGAAGATCATTTGGTGACAATGCTCCAGGGATTGTGCCAATGACACCTTATATTTCATCTCCAGCTCATCCTGAACAGATGGTACAAATGAGAATCTCTTCATATGAGGATTTCATCTGGATTTATAACCCAATCAGCCCCATTTCCTCATGAGCTACCAGAAGGGCTAGAAGCAAAACCCCATCTGCATTCCCAAGGGAGGCAGAATAAGGCTCATTAACAAGATGTTTGAGACAGCTCTGCTTGCAGTTTTATGAAGAAACTTCATAAATTAGCAGTGTAATATGCAATATAGTGCAATCTCTTACCTCTACAGACACAGATTTTAGTGCTTTATAGAACTATAGCTATAATTTAAATGAAATGTAATTGGTTTCTGAACTGTCAGATTTTGGCATCTTAAAATGAGCTATTAAAAGTATTAATAAATATCTCACATATTTATTAAGAGATAGTTTCCTGTGAGAAATGGAAATACATCATTTAAAAAAAATTTTTAAATTTAGCAAATCCCAAACCAAACCTTCACAATAATAAATCTTTCTGTATTACACTGAAATCCTCTCTTGTCTATCCCAGAGGTTTGAAATAAAGTCTGAAATTAACATTTATTTAAATTTTGTAAAATACTTCAAATTTCCTTTTTGATGTATGGCATTTCTTCAGATTTTATGCATATGACCTGAATTTTATTATTGCTATTGCAAATACTTTATTATATTTTGCTGTAAGTATGATGCATTAAGAATTAGTGAAGAAATAAGACTACAGTTTGATTAATTATAGTTCAGCAGTTATAATTGTTTTTTAATTAATCAAAATAATTTCTTTTATTATAACATAAGTAGTCTTTCACAGACATAATTTTGTGTGGATCAGTAATAATCTTACATTTTATATAGTTAAATTCTAGTTATATTGTATATAATAGAACACTACACTGAACGAATCCTAGTATTCTCATAATAACTAAAAGCCAGTGAGTGACCAAACCAACCACCAGAGTGTGGCTGGGCTCCAAAAATGACCTAGAACAAGGGTTTCGTCTGTGCTCCTTTCTATTCTTCTACTTCATAGTTTTCCTCTGAGAACTAGCTTCCTCTGTTCCCCAGTCAACACGTGAAACATGGAGATCCATTCCTCCTTGATTTACGTGTTATAAGTCAGCCATCCAGGAAGAGATCGATCCTCTGTCTCTCAGTTTCAACTTTAAAACTCTGAGGCAAAAGACTGCCTAGTTTTCATCAGCTGCCACACCTGGGTCTTCGCCATCACGCGTCATCACAACGGCGGGCCCCAGGAGGGCCACCCAGAGGCAGAGGCAGCTGTTCGTTCTTAAATGAATCGACCTGGCCAAGAACAATGAGATTTTTGAACCAACCTATCAACTATGGACAGGGCCCGTGAGCATGTTGGACAAAATGGCTGCCTTGTAGCTACAGGGGAGGAGGTTGTGCCTGGAAAAGTGGTGTGTGCTAGAAGAGGCTGTTCTTACAAAGTCATGCTACAACCTGTCGATTCAGTCACTTAATTTTTTTTTTAAATAGCTAGTTTGTTTCGATAAGAACTACAAGCATAACTATCATTTGGGTCTGTTTATAAATTTTTTATTTAAAAATATTTGTTATTATAAAGATTTACAGAGACACCGTAGTTATTTTTAACAGCTGCTTATTCCGGGGTCAGAGAGGAAAGAAAATGCCATGCTGCTGGCTTTGAAGATGAAGGAAGGGACCGGGAGTCAAGGAACATGGACAAACTCTAAAGACTGAAAAAGGCAGGAAAATGGATTCTCCCTTAACACCTTTGGAAATAATGAAGTCCTGTGGACCCATTTTAGACTTCAGACCTCCAGAATTGTAAAACAATAAACTTTTTCCATTATAATACTCATTTTGTGCAATTCGTTATGGAAGCAGTAACAAACTAACATAGGAGCTTTAATTAACAACAGTGTTAACACATTGGGCTCCTGCAGAAATTTCCAAAGAATCAGGCTTCAGCAGCCCCTCAGATCCATTCAGGACACTTCAGGGGTAGCACGAGGCTATGTCCTTTCAGCAGAGTGATTTCCCTCTCTGATCTAATAAGAATGATACTGTAGATTTGAAGGCAAATCTGGTTTCTTTTACCCATAATTGTTTTTTTGAACTCAGTTTTGCAGAGGTCTTTGTCACTAGTTTCCATCTACTGAGAGGAAATTTCACTCATGTGACATTTAATAAAGGACTCTCTGAATACATGATTAATTTTTGCATATCAGGTATTACCTCATTATCAGATTACAGAAAGCAGCAATGTAATTATAAAGCAGCTATTTTCAGCATACTCTGCCAGGTTATTTCTCTGCCAAATATTATGCCCTGGGAAACAACACGTGGCGCTATCAAAAACAAGTTGAATCTCGTGAGCAATCAGTTCAGGTAATTGCATCTTTATTATTGACAGTTCCCTTAGGAATTTTGGGTCTGGAGAACTGCTCAGCTGCAGGACTGCAATTCATTAAGGTTTGCATCCTGAGCCAGTTTTAATTAAACTGTCCTCCTTTTCTCCTTAGCTCCCCATAGCTCATTTAAAAAAAAACAAAAAAAAAAAAAAAACGAAAAACGGTCATGGTTGTAGAAATCCAGTTGTTGAGTTAATCTGGGACCTCCTCCTCTCTGTTGTCTCAGTTTATAAATCTAGCAGTTTATTTAGCTAAGAGAGCAGAAAATGTACCTGCTTCCACAAAATTTAAAAAAAGGGGGAAAGAAAGAAAAGAAAATACCATTTAGCATTCTCAATTTGCATCTTTTAGAAAATAAAACAGGTACTTGGAAACATTCATAAGCTGACATCATGTTTGTGGCACTAGTGCTAGGTGATGAATTTAATGTCTGAAATATAAATCAACTTTTAGATCTCTTCATTCTGAAATTAAACTGCCTTGTGATTGATTGATCAATAGATTGAGAATATGATACAACATAATATGTAATATAATGTATAATAGATTTCTGGAAGATTCATAATTTTTATCTCCTTTCCAATAGAATTCTCTTAACTGGCTATGATTGTCCTTTATTTTATGCACAAAGTGAAATAAATGTTTGTTACTTATTTTCACTGAGAAACAATAACATAAAACTGCATCTCTTGTTAGTTGTCATTATTGGTTTTCAGAGAGATAACTTAGTTTCAGCAACACAGGTTCCCCTTCATTGTGGAAGATAAAAAAGAGTTTCTTTGTTCATCCAACAATCTAATAAATATTCATTGAGCGCTTCCTTTGTTCAAGGCCCAATACAAGGCAATGCATAGAATACAAAATTGTCTAAGAGAGGCTCCACTTTCAGACAATTCGATGAGTTAGATTTTACATGTTGACTCTCATTCTCTGCCTCAAATTGCTCAGGGACTCCTCACTGCCACCCCATTCCTCATTACAATGTTTGAAAGAGAAGATTGAGAATAAAGAGTCTGAAGGAAATACGATCAGTTAGGAGGCATCATCTTGTCATGACATATTGTAGGGACAAGTATGAAAACAATAAAGAGAAAAGTAATGTTATAAGATACATTAAAAAAAAAGCCTTGAAAGAACTTAGTAACTAATTGGCCATGTAGATAAATATGTGGGTAAATACTGAAAAAAAGTTTTTCTTTAACTCTTTTAAAATAAATATAACAATTTACCTAAAAATGAAAAATATTGTTTTATAGGGTTTAGGAAAAATATGTAATACGATATGAAAACTATAGCATAAAGGACTGAGTGCAGTGGGAATAAATGGAAATATATCTCATTGTTACAACTTTGCTATATAATGTGGAGTGAACAATATTTACTTTAAAAGTATGCTGTGAAAAGTTAAGGATATATATTTTAATTCCTACAAAACTAATAAGAATTGATGCAAAGAGGTATGGTTAAAAAGTCAAAAGGTAAATTAAAATGGGATTTAAAAAAATTATTCAAATAAGCGAAAGGAAAACAGAAGGAACATAAAATGAAAGGGTAGACCTAAATCTAACCATGTCAATAATTATGTTAAATGTTAAAGGAACCCACTGTATAATGAAAGTTTTTCACCAAATGGTTCTAGAACAACTGGATATATGTATGAAGATATTGAACTTCATTCCTTATTTTATGCCATATATAAATATTAATTTGAGGTGTATCATAAACCTAAATGTAAAACCTAAAACCATAAAGCTTTTCAAAGAAAAGGTAGGAGAATGCAGATGGACCACAGAATGTTGTATCAATTAAATAAAGTTAATAAATTATACTGTGTCAAAAACTGCTTATCAAAAAACATTTTAAGAAATTGACAGGCAACCTATAGACTAGAAAAATATTTGCAAAACTGGTATCTATGATATATCAAAAATTGTCTCAATAATAAAAAGACATACAATGCAATCTAAAAAATAGACAAAATGTTTGGATAGGCCATTAAAGCCAAATATATAAGTGGTCAGTTAGCACATGAAAATGCTGTCAACATAATTATTCACCAGAGAAATGCAAATTAAAGCCACGATGAAATTTTATTATATGACCACCAGAATGGAAACACTTTTGACACTGACGACACAAGGATGTGGAATGACTGGAACTGTCATAGGTGTTGGTGGGGATGTAAATGGGCTAACCATTCGAAACTGTTAGGCCGTTCTTAGGAAATAAACAAGTACCTACTCTATAACCTAGCAAGACCACTCCTAGGTATTTACCTGAAAGAAAGAAAAAGATATGTCTACATTAAGACTTATCCAAGAGTGTTCATAAGAGCATATATAATATTGTAAAATTGGAAACAGCACAGGTGTCTATCAAAAAGAGAATGGAAAAACATAATATAATATATTCGTGGCTATGACTCAGCAGGAAAAATCAATGAAAACTGATATAAGCAATACTGTGTTCAAATTTCAAAATTATGCTGAAAGAAAGAAACCTTACACAAAAGAGTACATAGTATATAACTTCATTTATATAAAATTCTAGAATTTAAAATTAATCTATGTTGGGAAAAAAAATCAGAGCACTGTCCTTCTGGAAACGTAGAAGTAAAGACTGATGGTGCAAGGAGATAAGGCAACTTTTTGAGATTATGTTAATGTTTTAAATCTTCATAAGATTTTGAGTTATGTGGTTGAATACACGTTTCAAAGCTCATCAATCAGTATATTTAAGATTTGTGTGTTTAATTGTATGTCAAACCAAAGAAATCTGTAGAAAAGCATTGAATTCTAATTATTGATATGAAAACTGAAGTCTTTAAGTGGAAGTTTGTAAATCTCAAGTACTTTGAAATTAATACATCGACGAGAGGAATTGATGGATAGATATCAGATACATGGATCTAATAAAGCAAGTGAACAAAATGTTAGTGGTAGTTCATTGTAACATTTTTTAACTTCTCTATATGTTTAAAATATTGGAAAACTTCAAAAGTCAATCAATATAATGCCCACATCAGCAGAATAAGAAAAAAAAAATGGATCCAATTGTTGCAGAAAATAAATTTTTAAATGCAAAATCTATTTATTATAAAATCCTTAGGAAACTAAGAAGAGAAGAAAACTTCCTTAAACTGGAATAAGTTACACACAAACACACAAACACAAACCATAACAAAATGTACTTAATGGCGATTATTTTAGAGCTTTCCTTTTAAGGCAGTACATTAAACAAGGTCACTAGTTTTATTCATCACTGTTCTAGAAGTCCAAGAGAATTTAACAAGACAAAAAAATTCTTTAATAATAAGAAATTAAAGACATATCATTGGAATTGAAAAAACAACATTTTATTATTTGCAGACATGACTGTGTATATAAAAATCCAAAATAGTTCTAAATTATCTAGAATTAATGAGTAAATTTTATAAGTTTGCTGAATATGGGGTCACTATAAAAATTATTGCATTTCTATGTACCAGCCATAAAAAGTTAGAAAAATAAAAAATTTTAAATAACATTAAAAAAACTGAAAATGCCTATACCCTGGTAATAAGATGTACAAGTCTTCCTTAAAGAAAACTAGAAAAATATTATTGAGGAAAGATTAAAAACTGTATAAATGGAGAGATACACTTGTGCATGACTGCACATTTCAACATTACAAAGATATCTGTTTTTTTCCAGTCAAGACAGTAACAGGACCTCTGTTGATTTTGAAATTTTAATAAAATGGCCATGGGCCAAAACTATCAATACACTCTTGAAGTTGAAAAATAGGATTGGATGATTTGCTATACTGCAAATGAAGACTTACTATAAAGCTACAATAATTAAGGGGAAAAAACATGAACAAATATACCAAAAAAATTAATAGAAAAAACCCTTTACATTTATGGATACTATGTTCAACATGTAAGCATGAAGAACAGTAAGGAAAGTTTAATGTTTTCAATAAATGATTTTGGGTAAATTGGACATGATTTGGAAACAAAATTGAATCTTAACTCTCTGCCTCCTACCATACACATAAATCAATTCCAACTAGAGTGTTGGTCTAAATATGACAGACACAACAGCAGAGTTTCTAGAGGAGAATATTGGAGAATATTTTCATGATCTAGGCTAATTCTTAAACAGGAAATAAAAAACACTAATCATGTAGAAAAAAATAAAAATGTGGATTACATTAAAATTAATAACTTCTTTTTATCAAAAGACTTTAAAACATGAAAACTTGGGAAAGTTATATGTTTTGCAAATAAAGTGATTATATGCAGAGCAATGAAGAACTATTTAAATCAATAAGAAAAAGAACAGGCAACACAATAGAAAAATGAGCAAAAGACTTAAGCAGGCTTTCGCAAAATAAGATATCCAAATGACCCATAAACATATGACATCCTCATCAATCGTCAGGAAAACACAACTAGTATCACATTGTGGAACAACTACAAACCCATAAAAACGGTAACATCAAAAAGATGATAATACCAGGTGTTCACAAGGACATGGAACGATAGGAACATTCATGAACTGCAGGTGAGAGTGTAAATCGCACAACCACTTTGGAAGACTACACCATCATCTACTAAAGTTAAAAATATGCAAAGTTAAAAATATGCACTTCCACTCTAGATGCGTACCCAATAAAAATACATGCATATGTGTAGCGGGAGATGTATGTAAGAAAGTTCACAGTGGTGTTATTTGTAATTGTCAAAAATGAGAAACATCTCAAATGTTCACTATAGTAGAATGGTAAAGAATATGTTATATAATCATGCAGTGGAATAGTTTACAGCAATAAAAAGGAATTAACTACAGCTACATGCAACAATAACATGAATGCCACAAATATAATGTTGAGCAAAAGAAGCCATATACAGAAGAATACATACTGTGGATATTTATATAGCTTTCAAAAACAGGCCATTCCTGCAGTCGAGCTCCCTTCCTGGAGCAGCCTGTATCCAATGACTGGCCCACGCAGGGCACTGTGAAGCAACCGCCCACCTCCAGAACTCCCATTAAATGAAATGAAGTCTTGATTGTGACTGCTTTCCAGTTTCTTCTTCTACCTCAAGGTTTCTCACACTCAGCGTTGTTGACATTTTGAGCTGGATAATTTTTTTGTTATGAAGCTATCGTGTGTATAATAGGATATTTAGCACCGTATTTGGCTTCTACCCCATAGCTGCCAGTATATCTCCAGATGTTGTGAAATATATTCTGGGGTACAAAATCTTCCCCAGTGTTGGACCATGGAGCAAGACTATCCCCTTCAACTCCCAGAGGTGTTCTACTTGAGAGTATTTACCAACAAATTTGCTGCACAAAATTCACTAGATCTGTGGCACACCCCGATGACTCCTGTTCATTCAATAAACCATTTACACATGTTTTTATTTATTGGTAAATTATACCTGTACTATGTAAGTATACGTTATAGAATATAATTATAAACCATAACTAAAAACAACTTAAGGTGAGACAAAAATAAACATAATTAGCAGTTCAAGTATTTTTCTCTGCTCCCCAAAAGAATGTTCACTGGCACCCCCTAGAAAGCCTAAACCCTATAGTGGAGACCAGTACCCTGGGAGGTGAGAAGGAACAGCAAAAGGAATGTAGGTAGAGAGTTTAGTCCTAGTAATCTTCTTGAGTCAGGGAAAAATGGAAAGAATAATTACAATATAAACTTTGGAGAATGATACGGTGATAGATAGCAAGATAGACAAAGTAGTCAGTGTGTATCCAGATGGCATGGATCACTTTGATGGGTTTTAGATAAGGGAGATTTGGGATTTGTAGCTAAACAGAGAAGTAGACCAGGCCTGCCTGAGTATGCCTACGAGCTACCCATTAAAATCCCTATAAGATGCAATGAAAGTTTAAAAGCTGGCAAGAGCAGTGAAGAGTAAAAGATATGAGAAGACCATGAATCAAAGTTCACAGGGGATTTCTTTTACTGATCATTGTTGGATCAAAAGGTAAGTTCTTGCACTTCACGACATAGTCTCTTACCTCTAAATTGAAATTAGTCCTCACGTATATTTAAAGAGGTGATTAAATTAAAGTGAGGCAATTAGTGTGGACCCTAATCTACTCTCACTGACGCTCTTATAAGAAGAAGATTTAAGACACACAAAGAGACACCCGGGGTGCGTACACACAGTGGGATGGCTGTGTGAAGAGGCATTAAGAGGCGGCCATCTGCAAGCCAAGGAGAGAGGCCTTAGAAGAAATCGAACCTGTTGACATCTTGTTTGGGCTGCTGGTGTCCAAAACTGGGATTAAAAGAAATAACTGTTGTTTAAGTCGCCCAGAGTATGTATTTTGTTATAGCAGTGTTAGTAAACTAACACAGATGGGGAGCTGCCCGCCTCTGTGAACTCTGTCAGTGCGTGGGACAGGCACTTCCTTCAAGCTCCATAGTAGACTTTTACAAATGTGACATTATATCAAAACAAACAAACAAATAAGTAAAACCTTAAGGGAAACTTGATTAGACACCTTTTTTAGGCAGACGAAAGAAAAAAAATGATAAGCTTAACTACCTAAAACAAAAAACCACCAAGAAATTAATGTTTATTCAAAATAATTGTAAGTAAAACTACAAGCCAAATAAAAAAGAAAAATTACCTAATTTCCAAAGAAATATGAAAAATCAACTTTATGCCAATGAAATGTAAATCTTAGATAAAATTAATATATTCCTAGGAAACTATAACTTACCAAAACTAACTCAAAAAATCTTTTGTGTATCAAAGCTATTAAACAAATTGAATCAACACTTTCAAATTTACCCGCAAAGCATAAATCAGCTGAAAAGGATTTACAAGGGAGTACTAGCAAATGTTCAAAACCTAGTTCATTCCAATTTTTAAACACACTTCAAGAAAATAAAAAAAGGCAGAACAAACATTCTCCAACTCAAATTAGTAGGAAAAGCTAAAGGATGTGGGAGGCCAAAATGCAGAAGAAATGCAAAGGACAAATGAACATACTGAAAAGGATGCAATCGCGCAAGTAAGCTAAAATTCAAATTAAAACCACAATTAGATATCATTTTTGCTTCTTAAATTAGCAGTTATTTTGTGGGTGTGGGTTATTTTATTATTGAAGACTGATAAGAACAAATTTTTGAAACTCTTATGGAGAGCAACCAGAGATATTTGGCACGATGTATCAAAAGCCTTTAAAAAATGTGTATTTTCAATACAGTGATTCTACTTATAGGAGTATATTTTTTAGCAGATAATTAGCAATGTAGGCAAATAGGATTTAATATGATTGATAAGAGAAAAAGTTATTAAAATTATGGTAGTCATATATGGGACTGATTAAACATATTCTAGTGTATTCATTTAAAAGAGTAGTTTGTACCATGTAAATAGTACATTTTCAAAGGATATTTAGTGACAGAAAAAAGGTAATGATACGATAATATATAAACATAGCAAAATACAAAGCTGGAGTTGAAACATGAACTCAACTTTGTATGAAAATGCTGAAGAGAAAGACATGAAAGACATCAAAACATTTACAGAGGTTTATTTTCATGTAGCTAAGAACATGTGATATTCATTTATTTTCTTATTTCTCTGTTTCCCAAGTTTTCTGCAGGTATACATCACTCTAACAACCAGAAGAAAAACCAATATTTTTAAGGGATCAGATGAACTTACGTATGGTGTTAAAGAATCTAATTAGGGTAGGTGGAGTAGAACTAATAGAAAAACTTGGACTTACCACTGTAGAAAACATTGCAGGAGAATTAACAAGAATATGCAGAAAGCACAAATATTTGGAGCTGAATAACTCCAAATATTAATTAGTTTTGATTCAGCCACTCATTAGATATGTCATATTTGGAGCTTCTTTACCTATAGGCTATAAACTCTTCCTAGAAGGGCTCTTGTCTGAAACAGATGAGCTTACATATTTAATGTGCCTAGCACTATATCTAACAGAGAGTAGGTTTTTCATAAAAGTTAAATCCCGTCACCTTACTAACACCTGAATTTTATCTTTTGATCTCTCCGATTTGATCTTTTGCCCATGATCAATTCATGTTGCCAGTATTTCCACTATGGACAATTAAAACTTGTTTTCATAAGGTCCTATCTTTGTAAGGTGAATTTAAGATGACATCTGATACAACTGAATACAAAAATACATCTCCTTTAGGCATAATTAATTAAGGAAGAAACAATTCATTCAAGGAGGACTAAAAATTATGTTAGCTGAATTGGCAGTTATTCGCTAATTTTCAAATCATTTTAATTAAAAGCCAAACCAGTTGTACATGGAAACAATGAAAGTGGATCAATTTATTAATTAGGTAATATCCTACTTACCCTTTTGTTCTCTATCAGGAATTTTGTAAAAGACGAAAAAATTCTATATTGTTGTAAAGGACAAAATAAGACCATTTTTCATTGAATTATTTCACAAACTGTTCTTACATGTTCTTTTATTTAAGATTAGGAATAGTTTCACAAAAGTATTAATAGAATCAGTAAGCAGTGATATGTAATCAATCAATATTTGCTGTTGATAATTTTTTTTTTAGTTTACTGAGTTGACTATAAAGAACTTGAGGGAATACCAGGCACGGTGTTTCTAAAATATCTGGCTTGTTTAAATATACACAAAACAGTACCATGCGTTTGTACATAAATATTTTAGATTAAGACAATGATTTGTACAGTGACTTTGACTGGCCTATATTGTTACAATCTCAAGCAAACATTCTTTGTCATGAAACCTTGAATTAACCAAGAAAATATCCCACTGCGAAGAATATAAATTTTGTTTTGGGGGACATTATGTTCTATTTCTCTCCATCACAAAGCTGAAAAAGTTTCCCTGCCTATTCTTTTCAGCTGAATGGAATGGAAAATTACACACAAAAAATGAACAAATAAACTGCCTTGACCTTCTCGATTGCTTGGAAATGGAAGTGTTTATTCAAGCATTGACATGGTGGCCCTGGCTCACAGTGCCCTTGATTAATATAAACTGTTTTCTAGAGGTGTAAGATAAGCAGCTTGAGGCATATGCTTTCTTCATTTTGTCTCTGCTAAACTTCTCCATCTGGTACAAACTTAGAGGTCCAACTTACAAGGAAAAATCCTTTATGTCTGCTTTAACTCACCGGCATGCCTATGCCAGGTATGCAACAGGTCTCCTTTAGGCATAATAATTAATTAATTAATTAATTAAAAAGACAAGGCTTCCACTCTTGTCTTTTTATGATCCATTCTCCACAGAGCATCAGAACCATCTTTGCAAAAGATGAATCGATTTCTCTCACTTCCTGAAAAGGCTGCTTATTGTGCTTAGAATAAAATCTGAACCTTTCCCTTGGCCTAAAAGACCCTATGAACTCTGCCCTCTGTCTGACATTGTCTTGCACAATTTCCCAATTCCTCACTGGGCTCCACCACAGTTTCCTTTTTACTGTTCAAACACACCAAGTTCATTCCTATTTCAGGATCCTTGCTCCTGCTCTTCCCTCCACCTGAAATATCTTGCCTCAATTTTTTCCTATGGCTTTCTCTTTTTTTGCATTCAAGTCTCAGGTCAAATACTATCTCTAGAAGGAGGTTTTCTAACCTTCCAATCCAGAGTAGCATAGTCATGCTCCCTGGTTACTTTCCTATAGGCCCACTTTTTTTTTTTTTTTTTTTGTAACACTTATCACTGGTTGACATTATTTTATTCATTTATTTGTTTCCTTATTTATTGTCATTTTACTCCTAACTAAAATTTTATCTCCATAAAGGCAAGTATCTAGTTAATCATATTGACTGCTGCATCCTTAACCTCTGGGACAGTGCTAGCACATATTATTCGGTCTGCAGATATTTGTTATATGAACAAATAAATTCAGCTGTGGAAGTCATCAATTGGGATTTTTTTTTGCAAGCAATAGAAAATGACTCCAGCCATTTAAGCAAAAAAGTATAGCCAGGATAGATGGAAAAATAGACTTAGAAAATAGTCAGGAACCAAGGCTGGAGGACAGGATCACTACTAGAGTGATGCCAAGAAACAGTCTGACCAGAAAGCTGCTGCCCTCAGCTCTACTGGTCATGGCCACTGGACACCCTATCACTGTTATACCCAGATGCCAGTTGCTCCTCCCTCACCATCAGACTAAACTCTCACTGCCTGTGTTTCTTTGCTTCCTTTTTTCTCCAAGCTTAAATTTCCTTGCAGCAATGATCTTAGCCACATATCTAGAACCCTAGCGAGAGAAAGTTATGAAAAAATAGTTTCTTGCCTTTGAGGCTTTCATAGTAGAAGGTGGGTCTTATTAACATACAATCATAAAATGTGAAAAGTAAATCACTGCTTTTTATATTTTATCATTAGACATGACCTGGAAAGACATTGATCTCACTATACCATGGCAGATCTTTCCATTTATTCAATAATTATATATCAAATATTTTCTATTTTCTCTCATAATAGTTACTTAGTCAATGAATGTTTATGGAAAGTTGGTTATAATTAACCCTGTAAAATACAGAGAGCCCTACTAAATCCTAATGATCTCAGGTATCTATGGGTAGATTTCAAAGGCTGATGAAAAGATATATCTCCACTGCAAGGCCAAGAGTTTACAAGCATGTGCTCTCCCTCTGTGAGCACCCATTCACAGCTGACACAGAAGATTTGGACTCGATCCAGATGCCACACACGATCACTGAGTGACTAGGTCTCTAAGCTTTGGTTTCTTACTTATAAAATGAGAATATTGATAAAAATAATAATAGCCTTCTATTATTACCTCACCAAGTTTTTCTGAGGATCATATTGGACAATACATGACTTTGCCTTAAAGAAAAAAAGATTTGCAAAATACTTATTAAATATCAATATTATTGTTATAAGTAGTAAGACACCATTGCAATTGGAGGCCAATCTATCCTAATCATACGAACTACCATTTATTTACCTCTTGCTATGTGTTCCAAACATGCATGGCCCCTCATCCTCTCATTTCATCGTCTCTTGCCAACCTTTCTGAATTCAAACATCTCTACTAGATCTCTACCAGATACACGAGGTCCTCTCAAGGATCTCCTCCTTCCCTCTTGGTCTCATGCTTCAGAGGAACTGATTTCAGGTAAACTAGCCACACTGATCTCCCTCTGGAGGGGAGGAAGAATTTATTTTGATTGACACCTTTAAGTAAGAAAGTGACCCTTTTTAGATTAATAAGTACTACTAAGTCATTTTTTCCCTCTATATCATGTTGGCTATTTTGTCCTATTATCTCTGCAGGGAAAAAAATTCTCATTATATTTATTATCTATATGTTTTATTTTTTTCATTGTAAAATCTTGGGTCTTGGAGATTTGATTAGTTCATGCTATGGATGGCTGTGTAACATACGGAGTATTTTATGTATATTAATTCTAGGTAAATTTACTCTGAGATTATTTTAGCAACTCTACCTTTATTTGTAATCGAAGAAGTGTACTCTTTCTACTTGTGAACACTTTGAAATACGCATTTATTTTAACTTGCTAACATGGTAAAACATGGAAAATGTAATATATAAAGAATAAACACAAGTCACAGTACATACAACACAAGAGAAGCACAGCAGGCAGATTTTTTAAAGGCCCCACTCAACAGGGAATGGAAGAAAAGAAAACACAAATGTCTCTGCCCTGCTCCGAGAAGTCTCGCTTTTGTGCTATTTCCTGGCAGAGGAAAAGGCAAAGGAAGCTCCAGCCTGCATTTCACCCTTGTGATTTGAAAGAACAAAAGAAAAGTAAACACTCCTTTGCTTCCAGGAATGACATTTAGGCAAGAATACACTGTCTTTTCTTTTTGTTTCTTCTTCCATTAGTATTAAACAAAAAGATTAGTGGTAAGGTGGAAATCCTTTCTAAAATTATTTTTGTTTTGAGGTAAGAGTTTTTTTTTTTTTTTTTGAAAATTGCAGTGGAGCTTGTCTCTCTCCTTCAAATAATCTAATGCAATATTCAGTTGCTAATTTCCAAGTGACTTTTGATTCTTTCGTGATGCAACAAAATTTAAGACCTCAATTTTTTTTGAAATGCTCCATTATTCCAGGCGCTATAGGAGTACCCTCAGTTAATGCTGATTGTAAATGACTTCCTGGTACCTCCGGAAATCCTCTCAAAGCCTTATTCCTAGGACTTTTACTCATCTTATAAACCCACTCCAATGATGTGCCCTGAGGGTAAGCCACCACTAGAATGAACTCAAAGCTCAATGAGAATACTGTACCACACTTCTGAACTTAGTAATTGTGCCAGGCTCTTGGACCCATGAGTGGGAGGTGATTTGAGACATGCAATAAATGGTTAAAATTATGCTAGGATGTCAGTCCCAATCCACGCTGGGATCAGGGGCTTTCATTACTATCTCTGTCTCAGGAAACTTACTCTAAATAGCAAGACATGTGTGGGAGCCACATTCTTGTTCAATCCGAAAAACATCACCATGAAAATAATATCTGACTACTGCATTTAGTATCTTCATTCACTAAGTCCTGGCATGTTAAGACAGCACCCCCCCACCCGAAATCTTTTATTTATGTTTCTTCCTGACAGTGGGGATCAGACACTGAGTTGAATCAACAACTAAAGAGAACAGAATCTTTCTTGGCAGTTTTTGCCAATTAAATCCATAAATGCCTTTGACTTTTAAAAGATCATACAGACTGAATTGGATGCTCTCAAACTTCATTTCCTTTATATCCTATTATGAGTTTGCTCCTCCTTGATTATTCCTCTTTAGTAACTTTCTAGGGCTCTTTTCCTCCTCTCCTCCTCCTCCTCCTCCTCCTCCTCCTCTCCTCCTCCTCCTCTCTTCTTCTTTTTACTATTGTTGCTATTGCCCAGGCTTCCATCCTTAGCTCCTTGCCTTTTACAACCTATACTATGGATCACAAACCCATGTGCTTACAGGTATCTAAAGATAATATAAATAAATAAAGCAGGTTGTATGTGAGAAAAATAACGTGGCTCTGTTACTCATGGATACATGATGAACTGCCTTGTCTCCTACAAGTAAACAAAAAACAACACAAGCACAGTCTAAAATGGCAGCTGATATTCAGTGTCAGGGAGATTATAGGAGTAGCTGAGTCTGTAGCTATAGGAAACAGCTGCTTCTCAGCTCGTCAACCACTGCCAATAGGTAATGTGACTATTAGCAAAATTTTTCCATTTCTCAAAAGAATCTGGAAATTCAAACTTTCAAATGAAATCTCTAATATTTAAAATTTTGCTCAAGCATAACACATCTGCATGCCAGAAAAAGCGGCCGAAGAGAAGAGAACATACCTCTATGCAATGGCAAGTTGGTGGCTTTGTATTACAGATCGCTAAAAGCAGTGGTTTTCAAACTGCAGTGCACGACCTATTATTGGATCATGTAATCAGCCTAATGAGTGGCAAGAAATAGCATTTCTAAATGACATAGAATTGCGTAGAAGAAAGTAGAATTGAAGATAATAGAATATATCACGTTTAATAAGTATAGATATTATTACAGGAGAAGCAATGCAATGTGTGTGTGTGTGTGTGTGTGTGTGTGTGTGTGTGTGTGTGTGTGTATAACAGGTCACTATTAAAAAATTTATTTCTGACTGTATACAAAGGCATTGCCCAGGTGATGTTATTCCATTTCTTTACCTTCAATTGCAATTTTAATGTCAATAATTGTGAAATGTGCATCTGTGTGCTAGATTTTTATCTTGAATTTCAGCTACTTATTTTCAATTACCTGCTGGATATTATCACTTGGATAATCTACAGGTCCCGCAAATGCAGTATAATAGAATGATTAAAATGGGCTTTGTAGTCAAACAGATATCAATTTGAATCTTAGGATTTCTTAGCCTGTTTTCTCACCCTGAAAATAAAGATAATTGAAGTGTCTGAGTAGGGCTGTCATTAACAATTTGTCCTTACAACAGTGCCTGGCACATACTAAAATAAATGAATGTTTCTTGAGCACCAACCATATTCTAGGCATTGTTCTGGGCACTAAAGATTGATGAGAAAAGTCAGCCCTTCCAACAATAAGACAGTGCTGCTTTTCAGTAGTTCAAGAAAGGATGTGAAACCCAACAAAATATCTCCCTAATATTTTACTGGATACATACTGTAATCCTTTCATAATGTAATCTATCAATACCCTTTTCAAATAGCCTCTTTGAAGTTTACTATCTTATGACCACAAGGATGACCTTCTTCTCCCTGCTGAGTATCAGAAGGTCTCTTCTCTTCTGAGTGTCATGAGTTTTTCCCTTCCCCATTGACTATGAGGCAATTTTCAGAGAGGCCTCAGTTGTGTTAGGGTAGAGAAAAGAGTACGTAATTTTGCGGTGTCAAGGAATTTGGTTCTGGTGAATAAGATGATGTCTGTCTTAGTCCCTTCAGGCTGCTGTGATAAAGCACCACAGAAATTTATTTCTTACAGTCTGGAAGCTGAAAAGTTCAAGATCAAGGTGCCAGCAGATTCATGATCTGATGAGAGCCCACTTCCTGGTTTATGCCCAGCCAGTCTCCTTGGTGTGTCCTCACATGGCAGAAGAGACACAGGAGCTCTCTGTGGCACTGATCCCATTCATGAGGGCTTTGCCTTCATGACTTAATTCACTTCCAAAGGCCCTATCTCCTAATACATCACATTGGGGATTCGATTTCAACACATGAATTTGGCGGGTGGGGACATAGATATTCAGTCTAAAGCAATGTCCCTTTCCCTTAAAAAGCTTGCTGAAGGTGAACACATAAACGATCAGTGGTAACCTCCCAACTGGCCCATCTGCTTCCAGATCCATCCTCCTTTAACGTATCCCTCACACTGAAACCAAAGACCCTTTCTAAAATAAATTCAGATCATGTCCCTTCATTTTCTAACCCTTTATTGGCTCCCCATTGCCATCTGCAGAAAATCTAACCTCCTAGTGAGATTTACCAGGACCTTCATGATCTTATCTTTATCTCTCAGCACTACCTGCTCTCAAATTCTGTCTTCCTGTCAACCAGAAATACTCACAGTTTCCAACACTTCGATCTCCCTCTGTTATTTCCGGTCTTCTACATAGGCCACTCTTCCCTGGGAAAGCTTTTTGCTGCCCCTATTTCCTCACTTCTTACATTTTCCCCCAAACTTGCACCCTTCAATTGAGTGCACTTTGAAATAGTTTATTTTCCTAATTCTCTCTCCTGTCTTCAAGAAGATATGAAGGAAGAAGCTCTGCATCGGAACAAAATGATAACTGAAATTCATGATTCTCTTTATATTGAGGCCAATGCGCAAAAAAATCTTTATCATTTATTAAACGATTTAAATAAGAATTCAGTAACAAACTGAGATTGTTTCAAGTGCAAAATATTTGATAATGAATGGGTCTTTTGTATGTATGTATATGTATTATACACATATTGTGTGTGTTTAACAATAAGATTATTTATCATTAGCAAAAATACTGCCTTTCTTTTATGTGATCTTAACCTCATTATAGTTTACTGCTTTTATTTTATATCCACCATAATATTTTAATCTGTCATATGCCCAATTTTCATCTTATTTTTATGGAAAATATCTACCCTTAATAAGTATGAAATATAGATACTTACGTAAATAAGTAAACAAACAAATAAAAATCAGTAATTTAAAAAGTATCATAACAAAGATAGACACAAGTTTCTATGGAAGTATGAAAAAGAGAACAACTCATGGCGGGCCAGGAGAGAGGGAACCTGGGGGCAAGGACAGAGTTAGAAATGCCGCTGCTCAAGAAATTCTTTTTCTTCAAGTGAAATTGTTAATGATGCCAGGAATCCCTCCAGAAAAAGCCAAGATCAAATCTTACGAAAGACCACCATTTTTTGTCTATAATTACAAAAAGTATTTGGTTTTATCAAGCATTTTTTTTTTCCTAAAAAAGTCTTTCACAAGTTCTCGACAGTATGTGATGGTTCCTGTACACATAGCTCCTCTGAGTTTTATTTCACTGGCATGCATTAAGGTAGCCTTTCCTCTATTTGCTGCCACTTCCACCACTTCCTCTGCAAATATTAACAACATGTGCTTATGTTAAGACACGCTAAAACAAAAAGCCATAATACTGATAACACATTAAAAATCATGAATTGATGAATTGCATAAGGAGGATGAACATTACAGTTAAATTTATAAATTTTTGAGCAGTATTTAAGCTCATCTTTTTAGATTTTTGCAATTCTCTTGTTGATTATATTTGGAAATGTGTGTGTGTGTGTGTGTGTGTGTGTGTGTGTGTGTGTGTATAAACATACAAAAAACTCTAGGGGCCTATCTCCATTCCTAAAGTCAGGTACCCAAAAAAACCTCTGAAATTTGACCCAAACATAGCTATGGAGCTAGAAGAATACAGAAAGGTAATTTATTACAAGCAGTGGCTTTACTTTAAAATGCACCCAAAATGAAGATTATAATGTAATTTTCAAAACTATTTAAGAACTCCTCCTAATGCAACAACATAGTTATTCAATTAATTTAGGTGAATAAATATTATCCTTTAATCGGGTCTTATTAGTCACAAGCTGACACAAGCTGGAGCTCACTGCTCTGTATTACACAAGGTACATTTCTTGCTATAAAATGATACATTTTAGGAAATAGGGTATATAATGGAAAAGTAATTGTTCCAGAAGAGACGTGTATAACTTGTAATCTTGGAAATTAATTCTGTCTGGGCTACATTCCAGTATTCCAGAACAATTATTACCAAAGGAAAGCCACTAAGTGGGAGGAAAAAAGAGTGTGCATATTGCTGCCCACCCCCTCCCCGGTACAGCCCAGTATTTTGTCAGAATCCGCAAGAATTTTTTTTTCCGAAATAGTCATTTCATAAAAATACACAGTGCAAATGAAGGTGCGAGTGAAAAAAACAGCAGTGGAAGAAAGGAGGCAGAGAAATGGATCTCTAGAAACCAGGTAGTGAACAACTGCTGATAAAGGTGAGCATTCCTGTACAGTTAAGAGTAGTTTTAAGTGCAGGATAGATTTTCAGGATAATTTCTTAAGATCCTTTTATTGACATTACAGATGCCGAAATAATAATATTCTTCCTTAAGCTTTTATGTTCATTTTATTATTCTTTATAAAAATCTAGCAAATATTTATAATCATTTGTTAAGGGAAGATTGGAATAATACTAGCTAGTTTCCACTTACAAACTTGGCAACCTAAACACTTTCAAATCTTGTAAACATCACTTATAGATTTAATATATTCTATTTTCTTTTCAGTTAAAAATGTCTGATTGACAAATTTTTCCAAATTCTTAATGGAATTCAGATAAATCAAATTAACTTTATGAATATGATGAAACTTGAGTCCTTTTAATACCATAGTACTATATGGAACTTTAGTAATATTCACCAAAATAAATTATTGAATTACATCTTTGAAACTAAAATTAAAAGATCATCATTTTAAGACACCAGATTTCCTCAGATATATAAAATACTAATTGTACACAAATTCCTACCCTAACAATATTGGGATTGTGATTATTTCAAACATTTTTATACCAATCCTAAATATTTTCATAGTTAAACAATGCTTTCCTCTCAGAAGACAATTACATTCTCAGTTAATTTATGTTACTTTGGACCAGTGATTTTCACTGGGAGTGAAATCTGCAATTTCAGACCAGCAGGGCAACTCTCATGACCCATGATTTAGGTAGTTATTATTTGGAGTTACCTTTTCAGCATGCTTAAGACTCCCATTAGGGAATGTTTCACCAAATCTGATTTTCAACTTACAAAAATTCACAAGGTGCACTTATTACCATGTATACCTCCATGGTTAAAGATACCAATGGACTTGTTATAATCATCTAGCAGACCCTATAAGGTCTGGACTGGACCCCCATCCCCAAACCCAACCATTTCCTTTAATATTGAATCTCCTTCTACTCTCTCACTTACTAAATCCACACCAGTTTTCTTGCTGCTTGTGGTACTTGCCTAATGTGCTCATGCCTCAGGACCTTTGCACTACTCTTTCTTCTGCTTCAAATAGTCATCTCCCAGATGTACACATGGCTTTCTTTTCTTGATTATCTTCAGGTCTTTGCTCAGATTTCGCCTTCTCAAAGAGGCCTACATGGACCACCCTATATAAAACTGCAACACTAACCTCTCTCTACCCTTCCCATCATTCCTTTTATCCTCTCATTCAATTCCTGTCTCTCTTCCCACTCACTGGACACATCTGACATACTGTAAATTATAATTATTTACTTGTTTATTGCCTGTTTCTCCAAAGATTCATGAGAGATAGTTTTTTTCCCCCTTTATTATTCAGCATTGAATACCCATGGCCAAGAAGGGTGCCTCACATACAGAAAGTTCTCAAAAAATATTTGTCAAATGAACAAATGAGTGGAATGAGGAAGTCGACATCTAGGTGTCGCAAGGAGAGCCCATGTTGATATTATTGTTTTTGGAAAGAGAAGCTTTATCTTTTAAAACATGCAAAGTTGTACAAGCACTTCAAAAACAGTTTCTGCAAGCAACATGCAACTTCAGTAATAGCCTCTGAGCAGGCCCGTCATGACCTCTCTGCCTGTTTTCCAACTATCAGTGGTAATTATTCAGATTTGAAAGTAAGGTTACACTTCTTTTAAAATGGTCCTTAATCAGAATTTTCACTCTTTAAAACGAGCCTTATCCCTTAATTAGTCCAAAGTGTTAGCCGTATCTTATATCCTTAGTGCAATTAATTCAGCTTCTTTCCCACAATCTCTTTTCTCATTTGTTCCATTAACTGTATGCGAGGTCGAGAGAAGAATAAATTGTTTTCTCATGATGAAAGGTCTGAATAGAATAATTAGGCCAGTCGACTCTCAGAATGCAAAGGCTAAATTTTCTTTCTTGGATGTGCAAACCACAGCAAACCACAATTAGTTATCAAATATTTTGCAGATGTTCCCACGTGGAACTCCCTCTGAGGGTGATCGGAGAGGCTTAATACAGATCAGAAAGGATTCCACTTAAATGTTTATGGGGCAGGAGGGAACACTGTGAGAGAACACCATTCCTCAACTTGTTTTATTACTGTTAATATAGAAACAGAGGAAAAGAAGAGTTGACTCTGCAGCTCTCCCTGTTCTGAGAATCTGATCATCTGCTTTATCTTTCTAATGGAAAGTACTGAGTTGAAGGGTGAAATGTGAAACCACTTGTCATTCATCTTCCTGTATCGATATTCATTATGTAGGCATAAGAACATCTTGTCCTGATTTGTACTATCCTGGGAAAGACCAGTGGAACTTTCTTAGTAATGAAAATTCCCAAACATCCTATAGACTAAGCCAACTTGGCACTTCTGCCACTGTGGTATGGATTCGGTGAGAAGTCCCACAGAAGTACATACCTGGGCTCAAAGCAATGCCCAATGGTACCAATAAGGAAAAAGCTAGGCAGCATTGTGGGGGTTTTCAAAGCCATGCTTCCCTTGAATCCTGTTTTACTTAAACCAGAAGGTAAACACGTGCAATGCGAAGGTCTGTGGATGCTATATTTGATGAGAGGAAGCCCTCTATTCCCATAGGAAGAGGTAAACCAAAGAATGGGTTATGACTCTGTGAATTACTCTTTCTACAGTGGGCATTATCTGTTGTATTTAGAGACTGTGGGGTCTTTGTTTTTTGAGATTAACCTTAATACTTTTTTTAGCGATCCTGAAGGTTGGTTGTCATTATATAAGCAAGAGAATTACAACTGAACAGACTCATTCTTGTTTTTTTCGGGGGAGGGGGAACATTTGAATGGGCCCTTAAGCTTCACTGATACAAATAAAATATAGAATTATACCATGAGGAATAACTGTGAATGGAGCATACTTATCTGAATGCAGAGGTTTAAAGTTAATTAGGTACTATGTTATCACTCTTCCGTCTGGTTTATGTTTTTATATATTGTAGTTCAGTGTCATAGCTGTCACTTACTTTCATTAAAGACAGAGTTTCTGCTTCTCTTTATTATTTTTCTTGTTATTTTAAGGTAATTTCTGAGAGTATTATGTGACAAAGTTATTATATTATGTAATCTTAGGACTGGAAGTGATATTGCCACAAATTTTAGATATTTGCCTTATCACTACAGCAACTCTATAAGGTGGGTATACTGCGAAAGATAAATTTTATCAAAATAAACAGAAGTGAAGAGGTTTCTGCCTTCTTGGGTAGAGGCATGGTTTATTCCTGTTTAGATTTCAAAAAAATGGTCTTGGTGGAAAATGTTGGGCTTGCTGGGTATTGTCTGGATGATTGAGGACTAGTTGCTGAAGTTAGGGACATCCAGACTGCAAACCCAGTGTTAACAAGAGTATTATTATTACAATCTTATAGAAGAAGAATAGGGGTTTTCAGACTCCAGATGAAGTCAAACTTCATTTTTAGGTCCAAAACCTGGCAGTCCAGCAGATACTACACAAAACACGCAAAATCTCATTCAATTGGTTTGAGGTAGAGGTCAGAAGACTGCATTCTACAGTTACCCTGTTCTAATCTACCCCTATTTGATTCTAACATATAGCCAGATTTAGAGATCATTAGAGCAAGTGACTTTAAAAAAAATTATTTTTAGTTCCAAGTATACAGTAAAAACAAGTAACTCTTAAGGTAATAATTTCTATGGCTCTCTAAACACATAATTATTTTTTTCCTTAATAGAGGCTATATAATCTTTGAATCAAGTTAGAATATGTGGATTAATTATTCATTCTTTCACGTAACAGAGATTTATTGCAAACTTTTTATCCACAAGCCATCTTTAAGTACATGTATTAGGAGCAAGATGGTGTTTGAACAATAGAAATACCTCTGATCTTAATGAAATTACAATACAACCCAGTTAGAGAGATTAGACATTCAAGAAATAATTAAGAACACATAAGGCAGTATATGAACAAAAAGTCTAGTTATCAACACTGCCAAGCATCCAGAAAATTTCCAAAATCACAAATAAGGGGGTATCAACCTTGCATGCCTTCCCCTTCTCACTTCCTTGGGAGAAGTGACCTATTTCCTCTTTTATCTATAGCTTCTACTCTTTATTTGTACAAAGTACTTTTTCTACATGGATGTGTATCAAGTACGTGTGCTCTGCATACAGTAGGGGGTTAATAAATAGTTTCAAATGAATCAATTCCCAAACAGAAGGATAATGGCTATTAGCTTCTCAAAATGATTTCTGTTTTGTGCCCAAACCAAGAAGTGTCAATAGGGGACCAAAAAGAAATGAGAAAATCAAGCAGAGAAAAGGAAATTGCAGAGATGAAAAGCCCGCATGGTTTGGAGTGACAGAGATCATGGCGACATAATATAAAGCAGCAATTGCATTGGCAACAGACGACTCTCAGAAAGGTAAGACGATAGACAAATGTTACACCAGGGTGGTATCTCAATAGCCCTTGAAGACCAAGGCACAGGCCACCTCTAGCAGGTGTAGGAAGTGAAAAACAGAGGAAAAGAGGAAAGAGAGGAAGGTAGGTGAGGAAGCAGATGAAGACTTAATAGAAATCCCTGTGGGAGTTAATGTGGTACCAGGACCAGAGTCTGTGGGCTGGAGGGTGGGCCCACTTCTCACACAGGAGCCAGTGATAAGGCCATTCTGTTCCATACCCCACAGGGTTTTATGTCTTCCTATAACTATACCAACCTCACAGTGTGATATTACTTCAGATACCTAACAATCATCCTGAGCTAGTACTTAAAGATCATATGGTGTTAAAGATACTCTTATTAATGAAGCAGGGAAGGAGATAGCCAAGATTCATCAACTGGTTTACTGTGAACTTGATTCTTTATATGAATTACATTACTATCACCTCATTCCAAGCTAATAATATAAATACTGTTATCATTCTTGTTTTACTTTTGAAAAAGCAACCAGAAGTGTGCTGGCAAATGCTTAATAACTAAAAAAAGCCCTGATTTATAGCATTTGCCAATTTCTACAATATCAGTAATCCCATATTGGCCAATTTCAAGCTATCATCACAGTGTCACTAAATGTAGAATTAGAGAGAGTTGCATATTAGCACGTCAATGTGCAGTGTAAGACGTGTGTACATAGTATACATATGGATATATAATTTAATTTTTAATAATGGCTATGCTTAGCAATGATCTCACAGAGTTCTTGAAAATTTAATCAACTCTCATGAGCCAGTCTGAGCTAGCTCCAGCCCACCTCTGTAAACCCTCTGTGATTCAGAATGTATCCATAATCTCTAACCATTCCCAGAAAACAGTGGATTTAAAAAATAGTGTCCCTTTAAATCAAGAACTGAATCTTGTATTTTAAACTCTGTTCCCAGGATATCTAAGAGGTCCAGGTAATGAGAGTCCTATTACCGAGAAGTGTAGGAGATTGAGATACACACTGGAAACATGAGACTCACCAGGAAGCAGATATCAACATAAGAATAAGCATTTGGCCACAGGAATCAAACCTCTGTCAAGCAGACCCAAACTTAATATAAAGACAGATCTTATATATCCAGGGTTGAAATTCATTCTGGACGTGGGGAGTTTTAAACTTGCAGGGCAGTATAGGAACATGATTGCACTTGTCTAATGAAATGGACCTTAAGCTCACCTCTACAACATCCAGACTCCTTCTCTTACCCATATTTTTATCATGGGGGGATTCCATGAGCTTTGGAGATGCTGACTCCAACTATGACTACAAGAAAAGGGTATCTTCTGAGGGCCTAGGAAAATCAGAGTGTTCCTACCACCTGGCCCCAAATATATACGTGGGCCAGCAAGACTTCAGGGAGGGTTTGCTGGGGCTTTGGAGTAAACGGTAATTTATTTTTCAGGAAGTGAAAGTATGTAGACCTTGGAGTTGCCGCAGTCATGTTGGGACCACAATAGCACAGCAGCCTTAGCATGAAGCTGATACCATGGAATATTAGAGAAAGGAAAGAACCCAGGTCCTTGGTAATGCCATTGTGCCCCTAGGTCAAACCACGTAATCTTGACAGTTACGTATTTCTGGACATCCAGTTATGTGAACCAGTAAATCTTTTTTTTATGGCTTAAGCCCATTTGAATTGCGTTTTCTGATATTGGTAATTAAATGCATTATAACTGATACAACCTTCAAAGTGATCAAGTAGGTGTTCATTGAGAGTGGAACCTGACAAAACATGCCGGGAAACCAGAGAAGTGAAAAATTAGAGAAGACTGGAGTAGCTGATGAAGGTGACTCAGGTATCGCTCTTCAGAAGTACCTTTGAAGGAAATGTGAGCGTGGCAAGTGAGGAAGAAACTAGGCCTTGTCATCTGTAAGGAAGGTGTGGCCAACTGGGCAGGAATGCGCTAGGACTGGCTGAGCATGACCCTGCCCTTCCCTCTGTCTGACAGTTATGGAAAGGAATTCGTGTGTTTCCTGGTGAGCAGAGACTCTGCCCGTTGCATCAGCTTGCTGAGCCAGCCTGGTGTCCGCCCTCAATCAGATATGGTAGCTAGAGGAAGTAAATGTCAAGTTGTAAAAATAGAAACACAGGTAAAGGGAAGTTCTCTCTAATTTGCACCTGGAAGAATACAGAGAATAGAAGTGAGTAAACCAGATTACGAGTAATCCACACATCAGGCACAGATTATTACATGGCCATGAACAACCTTTGAAAAATTTGTCTTGACTGTCAAATAATTTTTTTTTTATTAGGGAGGGTGATATTATTTAATTAATTAAGAGAAATATCTAGAATCCAAGTCAATGTACACAACAAACCAAAGTCAGAACTGTGTGATACACTCGGACTGGAGATGCTACTCTTCAGTAATTAGACAAGAGGGCATTAGCTCCACACTCAGTGGCATCACATGGGTTTGTGTGAACATGGAAACAGAGCTAATGAAGCAAAGGAAAAGTCAAAATAATAGGCAGTAAAAATCTGGAACTTAGATGGTAAACTCCCAGAAGCATGCCGTCCTCCAGGTATCACTAACAAGAAAAGAGTGTCTGAAACTGCCCTTAATAACCGCACCTGTGCCACTCTTAGTTCTGGCTCTAACATGCTAGCAGTTCTGACAGGTTTTCCAAAATAATGGTTTATACTTGCAGGTAGTGGTTCAGCAGTAGTTTTAGATACCACAGTCTTTGCTACAATGTTTTCAGATGTTTCCTTTTGATAAATTCTTCTTTTTTCTTCTCATTAAATATACTGCTTTGGTATCTTTTCCTCTTCTTCCAGCAGTCTGAAAATCCTCATGCAAACCTACCTGAGAGTCTGACCCATATCCTATTCCTCCATCTGTCTAAGAACACAGGAATAGGGCAAGAATTTATATGTGTATGCCACAGATTACTCACAGATATTTGAGACCTTGGAGTTTCAAGGTCAAGACCATGCAGAGCTGGATGAACCAAGACTAGAACCAGGTCCCTGAATCATAGGGCTATTCTGGTACCCACTTGTACCCAGGCCTCTTTGCACATCCAGAAAAGGCTAGAAACGTTTTCTAATCTATGAATAATTTTCTTATAAAAATTAAGGGGAATTCTTAATTTTTTATTTTATGATCTTCCTCTTTCTAATAAGAATTGAGGCAAATCTGTTATCAAATGACCTTTTCAAAGAGGCAGGATGTCATAATGGAGGGAGCCCAGATTGTGAAGTTAGACAGAAATGAGATGAATCCAAGTTTATTCGCTGACCAGCTTTGTGACTCTTAGTAGGTTACTTAGTCTCTCTGACCCTTGTTTTCACCTTTGCTATAAAAAAGGGCTATTGATAACTGCATTTTAGGCGCATCGTATGGATAGAAAAAAAATAATAAAAAACATATAACACAGTAGCTGATACAGAGTAGACCCTCAACACATTATACTTATTACTGTTTTCAAAGCAAACTAGTGGAAACACTTGGGAAACAATCTATGCTTCTAGATGACTATATGAACCTAAAAGATTTCACCCTCTCTCCATAGAAAATTCACATGATTGTATATACTGGCTGTGAATAGAGTTATGAATCAAAGACAATATAGTAAATGAATTCTATTCCATATTAAAAACAAATTCTAATAACTTGCCTCAAAAAGGAAAACAATCAAGACTTCTATTAAGACAAATTCAGTAACCACAAAAGCATAAAGAGTGAGACAAAGGAAGATAGTACCATTCTTTCCATGAGTGTGTGACTCATTTTCAACTCAAAGATCGCACGCAGGAAACAATGCTCATTTATGTACACTAGACTTCCCAGAGCCTACGGGATACCGACAACACCCCACTCATTTTTAACATATTCAGGCAAAATGGTATGTCCTTCCTCACTGGACTCAGTCCTATTTTTGCAGGTGTAGTTTTATAAGCAACGTTAAGGGGGAAAGTGTCAATTTGGGAGTTCATTTAAAGCCCATTAGGACAACACATTAACTTGGATTTCTCTTTAACCTTCAGGCTGAAGAATGGCCTCCCAACCATGCTAGAGAAGCAAGGGTGGAGAGCCAAAAACATCTGAAAAAAATATAATACTTCAGACATGTCTGAAAAGGACAGGTGTGCACTTTACAAGAAGCCTTTTCCTCAACAACTTTAGCTGTTTTGCAAGCAGCCCGGATGTGGCTGATAAATTGAGGCTCTCCGACTTTGCAGTTTGATAGATATAATTTTCATACTGTATGTGGGAAGATAATGCACCCAATGTATCGGACAGTTGTCCCTGTGTTAGCAGGCAGCCATGTTCTCTCATTTCACTAACAAATGTGCAGACAAACATACTTGTGGCAAATGTAAGGAAATTGCTAGCCTGTGTTTGAAATTTAAGCCTCCCCATTCTTTAGAGTATAGTATTATTCAGGCAACAGGGATCCATGGTACCAGCATTATCCTTTCTCTGCTGACGCCTTTAAAACTCCAGAACAGTACAATAGCTAATATGTTTCAGTGTATGAGTAATTCTGATTTCAGGTAGATAATTATTGTGGAAAGAACTGTTAGGGTAATAGTTATCCCATTAAAAAAAGGTTTATTGTAAAATAAAAATATTAAAAATGGACATTATATCAGGGTGATCACTTTGTAAATAACATAAATGTCTAATCACTCTGTTGTACACCTGAAACTAATGTATTGTATGTCAACTACAATTAGAAAAAAAGTTCAATTAACCTAAAATGCTATATTAAAAGAATATCCTTAACTTGTAGCATTTAAACATTTTTTTTCTGAAAAAAAAATACAAACTAGCAAAAAGGAAAAGAAAAATGGACACCCATATTTTGGCTAATAAATATTTATTAAACGAATGAATTAAAGGATAAAAAAAATTTATGTGGATTTTGATGCCTTTTCGATAGGGATAATACCTGTTTTTCATTCAATCATAACTCATTCCTTTGAGATGAAAATATTTAGACATGAAGTTATGATAAGCCACCAACATCATAGACTTAAGAGCAGATTCAGGAACTCTATTTTTTGCCTGCCTCTTCATGCAGTTCCTCTACTTTCTGAAAAAATAAAAAATCCCCTTTTCCTGCTGTTTCCACCCTTGAAATATTTATAGGCTGATGTCCTTTTTAGTCATCACTGAGCTAAGCGGCAATCTTTTCATCATTTCTCAGAAGTCATTTTCCCCATCTGATTAATCATTTCATTTACTTCTAACTCCACCCAATGTGCCTACATCCCTTAGACAGAAGGTTCCAAAATTGAAGTATAGCCCCTCAAGGAACCAGAGGAAGGCCCGGCAACATTGAGACTCTTGATGAAGAACATGTCCTCACACGTGACTCCATAAATGTTTGACTGTGAGATTCTTCAATTACCCCTCACCTCCTGGGTAGCTGCAGTCGCCACCAGAGCTCCAGGGGTGGCGCTGCAGCACAGGAGAAATTGCAACTGCTTTTGACACCAGGCACACCTGGGTCCAAATCTGGGCTTCCTGATTTACTACCTACATGACCTAAGGCAAGTTATGTAGCCTCTCTAAATCTTTGTTTCTTTGCCAGAAATAGCTTGGGGAAAATACTAGCTACATCATAAGACTCTGGTGAGAAATAAGTTGTCAGTATATGTACGTGACCTGTATGAAGTATATAGAGGTCTTCATATAGTATATCTCTTTATAATTGTATATACTATACTTAGCAGCAGTATGAACAGCGCTCTCACCAACCCCCAAACCTAAGAGTTAAATCAGTATTTCTTTATCTCTTACCACACTCCACTCAATTTGCCAGGAAATTTTGTCTACCCTTCCACTATTCCTTATGAACTCATCTATTTCTCTCCAATGATCTGAGTCACAATTGGATCAGCTACCACCTGATCTGAACCATCATCATTTCTTACCAGGGCCATTGTCGTAGCTTGCCTCCTGATTCATCCCCTTGCTTTCATTCTTGCCCCTTAGAGTTCATTCTCTACACTGTAGTGATGTCATCTTTTTAAAAGATTAATTAGATCAGTCTGCTTCTTTGCATAAAACCCAGCATAGATTTCCCAATACCCTTGGAAAAAATCCAAAATTCTTTGTATGAATTCCAGGACCTTATTTATACATTCTATTCCTGCCTGTATCTCTGAAGTTATCCTCCTCTGCTATTTCATCACTCACTCTGCTTTCAGCTACATGGCTCTTTCTGTTTCTTGACCTCACTAGGCTTATTCTGATCCCAAGACCTTGGCACTTGCTGTTCTTTGAGCCTTGAATAGTCTTACTCAGAGCTTCATGTGGCTGATTCCTTATCATTCAGGTCTAAGACCAGAATTCACCTCTTCCAAGAGCCTTCCTTGATCATCAAATTCCATCTTTCTGTCCCCTAGTCCCCAACATAGTTATTCTCTAGCACATTACTTTGTCTTTTTCTCTTTATACAACTTATCACTACTGAAATTACCATGTTTATTTATTTGTTTACTTGTAGAATGTCTAATTCTACATTATGAATTAGATGTGGGGGACATTATGTCTCCAACAGAATGTCAGCTGCATGAAAGGACCTTTTTCCACCTTGCTTATCTCTGTATGATCACCTTCCAAAATAGTTCCTGCAGGAAGTAAGCACTCGATACATATTTGACAAAGGAATGAATTGGTATTTCTAAGCCTCCTGGAAGAACTGAGCTCTGTCGTACTTTCCGTGAATATGGAATCACCAAAGAAGAGAATGCAGTCGTAAGGCATTCTCAGAAAAGTTTAATATCCAGGCCCTAGATTTCGCATGGCCAGAAAATTCTGGAGCATTTTAAAGTGGTTCAGAACACAGAACATATCTCAATCCCAGCTTTGTCACTTTCTATCTGTGTGATCTTGCACAAGTTAATTAATATATTAAAACTGCTTTCCTTTTCTAAAAAAAATAAGAAAAATAATACATACATTAGAGGGTTTGTGAGGATTAAATGAGGTAACCCTCTAGGCCACTTCCTGGAACATCATGCCCACTTAATAAATGTGGTTATTATTACGGTTATTGTTATTACTGTAATTAATTCTGGCACCATACTGACAAAGAAATTATTGACAAATTGGAGTTTATCCAGAGGAGAACAAACAATCTTGTGAAGGGTCTGGAAACCGCAACTTGTGAGGAACGATGGAAAGAGCTGAGGATGTTTACCTTGGAAAACACACATTTTAGGAGGAAACAAGATAGCTTTTTAAGAAACACTAAAAAGAACTGTCTCATAGAAGAGAGTTAGTCAATGCTGTTCCAGAAAATGCAATTAGAATCAAGGAGTAAAAGTTAAATCTTGAACTATTTACAGTCTAATAATCAAACTGCCCCAACCAAAATAGGATTGAATTCTACTTATAAAAGTAAAGAATTAAGGCATGGTTATATATTATTTGATTAAGGAAACTATAGAGTATGTGAAGCCATTTACAGTTTCCATAATGAGGACTTTATATTAATATGAAAAATGTGTGTGGTATGTCAACTGCAAAAAAAAAAAAAAGGCAGACTATGAAATATATACTTAGATGCTGTGATCCCAACTCTATGTATGTATAAGGAAAGAGAATAAAGGCAGAAACACACATAAATGAAATGTGCTGCTTTATGAAATGGTGTTCTCTGTCACTCCAAATATTGGAGCAGAAGCCAGTCAGCCTCTTAGAAGGAATGGCATTCAAGAAGCAGTGTCAGGGAAAGGGTTGGGCAGGCCACACCCTGAAGAGACTGGACAGTTCCATGGGTCTAAGACCCTATGAAATATCCTGTTCAATTTTGGTAATATAGATAGTGCTTTTGTGTGTGTGTGTGTGAAGGAATAAAGAGGGTATTGAGTTCCTCAAATATCTTTATTTCCTCTCAAGTAAAACAGGAAAAAATATCTAATGCCAAGAGTTCCAAAGATCTAGGCTCTCTGGTCTAATAGGGACATTGTGGCATTGGGGAGTATATGTTTTGGCCATTATTTCTCTTCTGCCCCGGTAAAAGCCTGTTAACTTCTCTAAATCTCATTTTATGGATCCTTCTCTGAAAAGGAGGAAGCTGCATACTTTCTAGTTCAAAAAGTCTGTGATTCATCCTGATTATTTCGTTTGATAAGCATGAGCTTGGCCAAGAATCAGCAGCCACCTGAACTTTGTAAATGAGTTTCCAAGAACACTAATAAAGATGTAACTTTAGGAGAATTTTGGTCCAAAAATCAGGGAGGGTCCCTTTTCCCTGCCAGTTCAAAAAGTAATAAATGAATGGTTCCTTTTATAATTTGATAAGGTGAACTCTCAGAGAGAGAGGGGTGTCCACAAGTGGGTTTTTCTAGTAAAGTCTCTGTCTTATGTGTAAGATGGCATTAAGTAGTCATCTACATTGGCTTCTTAGCCTTTGATGACAAAGACCATTTTCTGCTTTGTTGTTAGAGTTTCAAGCAGAGGTTTCAGACTATTTGGATCCTAGAAGGCTGACAGAGAGAGGATTACCATTTTCAAGCACTGAGGACACTATCTGATCCTCCCTTGAGGTCAATCTGCCTCCAGTTTTATACCTCAAATGATTTACAGTGGTGGCAAAAAACATGTGCTTTTCCTATCTCATTCAGGGAACTAACGGATGTACTTCTTGATTAAGCATTACGGATATTATAAAGTAGGAACTCCATAGAATGCAAGACATCAGATAAAATACATTTATAAAGAACACCAGAGAAAAGTTCCATTCTCTTCAAGTCTTTGGGCATAATTCACATAGATTATCTTGTGGGAATGAAACAAAGTAAGGCCTGCTGAGTTATGCCCCCCTGGTGAGAGTTCTGACTCTCATTTTTCAAAAGAAGGAATTGTAACATGACATAACAATAGTGAGAAAGCCCCGTCTTTATATCTAGAATTGAATGAGAGTCCACAACGCAATGACTTCAAGCTCAAATGGTTGCCAGTTGAATAAAAGATAGCCTTTTATATTTCAGAATTTATAATTTTTTATTGTTAATTTTTTATAATTGAGTTGAAATTCACATAATATAAAATTAACTATTATAAAGTGAACGATTCAGGGAATTTAGTACATTTGCAGTGTTATACAATATCACCTCTATTTAGTTTGAAAACATTTTCATCATCCCCTCTCCCCAAATCCCGTATTTGTTAAGCAGTTACTCACCATTCTCCTCTTACTCCAGTCTCTGGCAACTATCAATCTGCTTTCTGTCTCTATGGATTTACTTATTTTGGATATTTCATATGAATTGAATCATATAATATGTGATCTTTCAATTTGGAGAAGATAAACTTTTAATCTTTCCCAAGTACGTATTTTATGAAGCCACATTTGTATAAGGAAATACATATACATTGTTAAAGAACAAAAATTCAATCAAGTAAATTTGAAGATCTAATTGGCTTTACTGAATGATTCATGAATCTGGCAGTATCCTATCTAGTAAATAGGTCCTCTTAGTGGCTGTACAAAATGAAGGTTTTTACAAGCAGAAGGAGGGTGAGGCAAGGAGTTATAAGCAAAAGAAAAGAAACGATGGTTTCAGGCCAGGACAGCTTTTTGGAAGAAGGGAAGCCTAGGGGTCTTGTAATACAGAATACCTCCTTACCGCTAATCAGGAAATTTGAGATTGATGGTTTAAGGGTCACATTTCTGGGAGAGGTTAAAAATACAACTAAGTCTTGGCTGTTGTTGGGGCAAATGACTATTTAGGCCTATTATTTCTTTCTTAACAACATTATCATATTGATTTACCTAAACAAGTATTTTATTAGAACTGGCATTTGCAAAACTTCTGAAGTGATACAGGAGCACACAACAGGCCTATTAATTGCCTTTGTACTGTGGGGAAGGAAATAATAATAATTTTCCTCCCACCTTTCTAAATTCTTCCGGGCTCAACTAATAATCAAATTAACCTGAGACAGATTAGCGGGAGAAAATGATCAAATTTATTACAAAAGTACTTACAGAGGTTCCATAAGAATATGAGACCCAAGGACAGATTGGGCAGTTGAGGCTTATTTGCCAGCTTGAACTAAGGAGAAAGCAGGGAGGGGTAGTTGGTTTGAGACTTCAAAAGGCAGGAAGGCAATTCACATGCAGATAGAAAAGCAAATGTTTGGTAAATAGATGTTTGCTGGGCCATCTCCACAATGGGACACAGAAAGGACTGATCAAACTGGGCCTGGCTAAGTTCCTGCCTGTCTGTCATGAACTAGTTCACATTAAACTATAGTCATCTATGATAAGAGCTCCCTCTCTGGAGCAGGTCCTCTAGATTCTTTTAGGCAGTATGGGAAGATCAAAGTGTCTTTCTGAATCTCTTGTTTCTTAAAAATAGCCAGCCTAAAAGAATAGATATCCCAAAAGGCACAGTTTGGGGTGGCAAACGCTGCTTCCCCTCAGTACTCACTCAAAAGACCCATAGTTTGGAAGAAGGTGGCAGAGAAAGGGGACTGAGAGCTAAACAGGAGAGGACACTTTTTTTTTTCTTTTTTTTGGCAAACAAGAGAAGCATGGCAAACAAGAAAAACTTGGAGCTTTGAGGTCCTCTCTTGCCCACATCAAGAAAAGGTACCAGTATTAGGATTATTGGTTGCAGGTTCTAGAAATTCAACTGAATTAGTTTAACACCAAAGGGGGAACATTTATTATGGGGAAGCAGGGGGTGGAAGGCTCATGATACGTGGTAGTAGAACAGAACCCAGACTCAAAAGAGAAGCTCAGGAATCTCCCTCTCTCATCTTGGTTCCTAGATGCTCTTTACTGCCCAATTCATTCTTTGTTTTCTATTCATGCGGGCAAAAGATGGTGATCCCACAGTTCCCAGTTTCTATCTCCTCTGTTTGAAAGAGTCCATCTTGGAATGGAAGCTAAAAGCATGGGGTCCAGAGTCAGAGTGACTCTAAATCTTAATTCTACTGGTTAGTGGCTAAGTGACATTGGACAGGCAATAACAGCATTACCTCATAAGGTTACTAAGAAAATTAACTGAGAAAACACATTTAAAGATTAATGTCTTATAAACGTTAATAAATATTATTTGTTATTGCTATTGTTATTTTTATTGCTAGTGGTATATTATTAAAGAAGCCAGCCTTAACTGAGTGGGTCTCAGTCACAAGTCCAGATTTTTAGGAAAGAGATTCTGATCGATCCAGTTTGGGTCAGGTGCTCACTTCTGCTCTATCAGTTACAGCCAGAGGGCAGAGTTACAACAGAGAAATGGCTACTAGAGACATGTTCCTGTGGTAGAGTGGGGAGATCTCTGCTACAGAACCCCCAAAAGATGTCAGGAATTAAAGAGAAGAGGCATGGAGAAAACGTTAAGGTTCCTATGCTGCCCAGGGGACAGCTGCCTGTAGAACCAGAGAAGAAGTGTGTTTCGGGCTTCTTGGCCTTAGCTTAAGGGACTCTTGGGTCAGTCTTCGGAACCTGTACTATCGCTTATTTAATTCGCCAGGTGTTTCTTAGCTAAACTCCTGGGTTTGAAATCATTATTTACTTTCTCTCTCTCTCTTTTTTTTAAATCACTTTAGCTTGTTTGGGTTATTCTTTTATTCTCTCTGACCTTTAGTTTTAAATTTTATTTTAACTGTTCTTAGCTCATGGTTTTCTTGCTGTAGGAGAGGTCATTTATTTAACCTAATTTCTGATATCATTTAATCTTTATTTAACTCTCTATCTTATCTTTTTTCAAAGTTTTATTGCTGTTACCAAACTTCTTGTCTGCAATTTTTAGTTCTCAGAAATACTGCCAAGAAAAATATAGATGTAGGGATTCAAGTGAGAAGATGGCTCCTTTTTCCCTCTTGGCTGATGGGCATTCATTTTTACTTCAGTAGTCAAGGGCTGCCAGTTCCTGAAGCTGATCTTCACACAAACCTTACAGACTCAGCACAATTCCCAATACTAGTCAGTCCCCTCTGCTGAGTTTTATCTCAGATTCTTTCTTACCATACTTTGTTTCCACTCTCCCAGGAGAAAGTGCCTCCTATCAGCAAAGTAAGTCAGCAGTGAGCCTACTCCTGTGAAGAACCAAAAGCTTGTAACTCTGTTGAAGGATCAGTGAAACAGAATGTACTATGTCAGATGAGCAAGGTCTTCTCATCGCTGGGGAACTGAAGGACTTGGCCCTAGGACCTCTTCCTTTTCTGTCCACATTCAGTATTTAGTCCTTGGTTGATCTCTTAGATACTGTTTATATGCTAACTCCCAAATCCATATCTTTAGAACCCAACCTTTCTCCTAAACGCCATAAAGTTAAATTCCCATTTGACATCTCAATTTGAATGTTTAATAAGCATCTCAATCTTAGTGTATCCAAAACTTAATTATTGCTTCTCCTTCCTGCTGAACCAGCCTACCACCACCACATAACCATTTATCCCAGCTACGTTTCTAACCTCATCTCTTACCATTTTCCCTGGTTTATTCCATGCTAGCTCTCCTGGCTTCTTTGCTGTTCTTCCGACACCAATATTGCTCCCCCTGTAAGGCTTTTGTATTTGCTCTCTCCTACACCTAGAACCTTCACCAGATATTCACATACTTCAAGCTCTCACTTCCTTCGGGTTTAAACTCAAATGGCACTTTATCATCCTGCATAAAATAATATCCTTCTCACCATTCTATCCCCTTCTAACAGCTGTTTCCCTAATGTGTAGACTATGCCTGGCACTAGATGAAGCCCAAGAATTGTTTGCAAGCTTATTGAAGATTAAATAAATATTTAACAAATCTTGGTAATATAATTCAAGCAGCATTTCCAAACTGTGTGTGTGTGTGCGCGTATGTGTGTGTGTGTGTGTGTGTGTGTAAGTGAATGTTAGAAAGAGGTGAAAAGTAAAGAAAAAAATTAAAAATAGGGATCAACTATTGATTGAGTTCCCTCTGTATACAAGGTACCGAGTTAGATGTCTCTTCTGGGTTGTTACTCTTAAAGCTAAATTTTGTAAAATAAATGACAATATTAGTTCAGCTCTAGTAAGCTATGCCCCACTATCTATTATCTTTTCCCTCAAGCTGTAGTACTCTTTGCCTTCAGGAGACCCAGCCTTTATAAGTCTGCTAATCTTGACGTTGCATGTTATTCCTTTTATCTATAGTAAAACAATTATAGCAGGTAAAGGTGGACTGACCATATTTATCCTGGCAAATTCAAAATAAAATGTGAACTATGAAAAAGGATACAAAATATTATAGGTTTATAATAAAAGGAGTAATTAATCACAGGAATGGAATCAACAAAGACCTTAGTAAGAAGGTAGGAGTAGATATGGACCTCAAAGAATCGACAAGCTTTGTAAACTCAGAAGTCTGATATAAGGCAAACTATAATACAAGGGCAAAGAATTATTAAAGTTTGTGGTGTGTAAAACACCTTTGAGTAAATGTGGCAGACACTTGAGCAGGATCTTAAACAGCAGGTTGGGCACTCAGAGATGAGCAGTATGCTAGCAAATACATGTTGGTGAGGATTATGGGGTATGTACAACAATCCACAACTCTTCTTAAAGAAAAGCAATTCCTCTTGGTTACAAAATAGAACATTCAGGGTACTGGGGATGTTCAGGTAAACAGAATCAGAGAAGTAGTCTGGAGCCATATTGCGAAATGCTTTGACCGCTGGGTGAAGGGCTAATAGCTGGTAGATTTTTTTGAACATTTATTCAAACTCCATTGCCAAAAACAATACACTCCAATGTCCTTTATGAAACCTTCCTCATTCCATAGCTAATACTTTTAAATATTGGAGAAAAGGAAAAAAACTTCTTGTTTTTTATCATATCTCAGTTCATTTAATATTACTTATCCACTGAATCTCTGAAATGAATGGCTCACTGCATTTTATAATGCAATTTGAAGACCTGAGTATCATTAAAACTGAGAAATTAACACAACCTATAAAGTATTGCATGCATTTTTACCATGTATGAATTATTTTGGTTAATGTCTTCATTTGTTTCCATAATAGAAAAAATCCTCCAACTACTTTTTTTCTCCCAAAATGTCACTTACTCTAAGTATTTTCATTTACTCATCAGGGTTTGAAGGTAGGCCATGTCAATGCAAAATATATATATTTACGCCTAAATTGTATGTAGCTTTTGCTCTGATGCAATTTCATCAAGGGTAGCTGAAGCGGCACTTGAATAGAAAATTTTCACTTGCACGTTTACCAGCATGCAATCACTTCAACAGTCTATCTCATAACGTGTTGAAATTTATCTTCACTGGAGGTTCTTGCTATGATGTCTGCTAGTTACAAAATTCTTGGTAGAGGTTCTCAGGGTGTTTCAAAATCTTTCCTTTCACCCAGCAGGACATGGCTCGTTTTATAGTCTTTTGTATATTATTTTAGAGGATAATATAAGCTTACCACTTTGCTCATCTAGTAGTAAAAGTTAATTGGCACTCCTCTGTAATTATATGTCAATATCTATTTAAATGCCCAAACAACACATAGCCAAGTATTCCCCAGGCTTTCAAAATATCAAAAATAGTGATTTTGACCTTGTCTCTCAATTTTACACTGAATATATCTATCACACTTATGGCACGTGTAATGCTGTGCTATCCTATGATAGCAAGTGTCCAATGATCACAAAACTATCCTCACACTTTCTTAGCTAAAGGCAATTTACGATTCAAGGTCATAATTTGATTTTTTTTTTTTTTGATTGATGTTGTTTAAGCAGCCTGTAGAATTAATAGGGTTCAGCAGAGGCCACAATCTTAACCAGGGTTTGTAATTGATATCTGGGAGGCTCAGCCTTTCCCTCCTGAGAGGCAGTCTAATTAGTGAGGGCTGCTTGTTTGTGCAGAGCCAGAAGAAGAGAAAGATGAGGAGGAGGAGCCCAAAGTCCCCTGAAGTCCCCTGAGGGCTGCAAGGAAACAGCTTGGCTCTTTCCATTCAGAGCTGCTTCATGGATGCAAAAGTGACACGGTACTTCTAGAATTGGAAGGCTTTCCAAATGCAGCATTTGCATTCCTAATTCTCCAATTAGTGTTCAAAAGAATTTAGTAGTTTACTTCTCTAAATCTTGCATAAATTTATTCACTTAAAATTATTTGAAATTTTAAAAGAATTCACTTGGGAGTATGTTTAAATAGTAAGTTTCTTGATTCACTTAAAATTGAAATAGGATTGACACCAGAATTATTTTTAATAATAAGTTTCTTTAAAGAGTATAATTTTATTTTTTTAATTATAATTTATACCCCTGTATTTTAAATTTTTCATACGTAATAAAATCATACAATGTCTGAATGGTTCAGAGACCAGCTTTATATCATTTAACTTACTTGGTGGAGACTAGGCTAGAGAAAGGAGCGGAAAGGAGAGGTTATTAAATTTGAAATGTAGTATAACTCAATGAGCTATATATAAGTTTTTAGAAAACCATTAATGTTATTTAATTTTTCCAGTTTATCAAGCAGCTTACTTCATGAAAACTTTACTTTTTATAATCTTTTCCTTCTCCAAACATATATTTCTACTCCTTTGTTAACAAATCCACTGCTTAAATTAAAAAGATTTACTTTTAGACTCCCTGTGATCCTGATTAACACAATTTTCTTTTAATTTCATTCTGTGAAGGCAACAGAGTGTTTGCTTTTCATTTTTTCCATGATAGCATAGACTTCAAACTTCAAAATTGAAAATTCACTCACTCAGCATCCCACACAAAGTTCCTTCTTATATTTTAACTACTCTTCTACCCACAATGTTCACCTATAATCACACTTTCTATCTTTTTAAAGTTTTCATACATTTTTCCATCCAATGTATTGCATAACAAGTCAATATACTCTTACCCATTCATTGTAAGCACTTTATTATCAATGACCAGAGTCTAAATAATTCAGCAAATCTATATTCGCTATCAAATTTAGAATAAAGCTGAGTGGACTGGTCATCCAAGTGGTAAAGTCAAGACCCAATCCCAAGTGGAAAACTCTGTAGTTCACATTCTTAATTACTATTCAATGCCTGACTTAGCAGTAAAGGACAGGCATAAAAAAGTTCCAGTGTTAGAATTAGGCTCTATTAGATAAATGAGATATTAATGAACTTACCCTAGAAAAAAAAGAAAAGAATTTACATCCTTAATTGAAAAAATTTTTAAGTAATATAATATTCTCACAAATCTCATCCAAGAATGGAAAACATAACCAGAATGTTAAATATATAGCTCTTGGAAAATTACGAACATATAATTTCTGCTGTAACATTTACTTTTATTCAAATGTCAAAACCTTGTAATTGCATGCCTGCAAAAACGATAAATGAATGGAAAGGTCCATTCCTAAAAGTATAAAAAGACTGAGATCAATATTATGCTATTACTGCTTAGTTTGCACATCAGAAGAAATGTGAGGCAAATGCCAAGGAAACACAGTGGAGATCAACATACTCAGCAAACAGTTGAATTCATCTCTGAGACACCAGTAAGTAGGTCCTAAACTTTCTCTCTAAGAACACATGTGGTGTATTTTCATTTTAAAAAACTCAAATTTATCTTTCACACCCTCGGTTGGGTTGCAGATTGCATAATAATCCATTATGTGCTGGTGATCAAGTGTCTAGTACCATTTGGTTGCTTCTGAATGTCCATGGCTACCAAGCCTTGGCATTACTCTGTATAAATATAGATTTTAAAAAAGAGAGATAAATAGTATCTTTAGTCAGGAAAGCCCCAGAAAATGACGACATCCAAATTTGGCAGGGATTATGACAACCAGTTACTGTTCCAGTAGGCTGCATATGGTTTCATGTCTATTTAGTTCAAAATTTCAAAGTCTTTTGAATGATGAAATTGTAGGGCTCTGGCAGAAGATCTCATGGGCCTTAAATGTCCCCCCTCTGAAGTTCAGCCCATAGGGAGTAAAGGGTTTTGAGAGTGCATCTCTGAGCCTGGCAATAGTCTTCATAATTATTCATAACTGAGTTGAACCAGTTCCCCCTGGACCCCAAAATATTGATAAAAATCTAATTTTATTTTCTTAAGAGTTAATGAGGTGATTTATAAAGCATTTTTAATTTCATGATGAGTATCAAGTACAAAAAATACGCATGGACTCATGGACAAAATAATTTGAAAATTAAGTTGAATATCTCTCTTATACTTATGAAAAAATGTTATCATTTTAAACAAAAAAGTGGAAAGTTGCAAAGTAAATGTTAATCTATTTTTAAAAGCAAACTATTTCCAAACACCATATACTAATTAACATAAAAGTAATATAACTGTATTATAAGTAGAAGCTAGCATTGATTTTATTAATTTAGTTACTATATTCATTTTATCCAAATTAGTGGAAGTTTACTATCATTGTTTATTCAGTCTGTCTATATTAAAATACTCTGACTTAATATTACTATCATTATTAGACTACCAGTCTGTACTTATAAAATATTGTCATTGATTTTCCAAAATCAAGATTTAGGAATACTTCTAGCTCTTGGTTACCTCAAAATCCATCCCTCAGGGAATGTGAATAGCTAAAGTTATTCTCTTCTTTTTTATTTACTTAGATATAAAGTATTTTCTGAGATTGGAAAGTCACACCTGTTTTTGGATACCCAGCATTTAAAGACTCTAGAAAAAATCCTGAGGTGTGTTCTTCCCCAGAATCAAGGAGACTCTATACACAACTGAAAGTCCATTGAAATAATATTGCTTTCAGCTTCTGGAGCTGAATGGATTGATAGCTGAACACAATCCAGAACTAAGTAACTTTTTGAGACTGAGACCTAGGAATCCCAATTATAGAAAGATACTTTCTGGACTAGTTCTGTGTAAAGTGTAAAGACACAGAGGCCACCTCTATCTACTATAGAGAAATCTAGTTCCTTACATAGTGTCTTATCCAAAATAACCTGTCAAGTATATTTATTGAATTGCTAGAGAAGAATTTAGGTCTTAATTTTCTCCAATAGTAAGCTGCCTATGGCTTTTGTTCAATCTTTTAGTAAATTTATAAATATTTATTGAAAATCTAATATGATGAAAGATGTGATAATTCTAGTGTCCAAATAAACACAATAGATGAGTTATTGTACTAAGGAGCAGAGATGTAATGATTTCTTCACTTGAAGCAATCTTTCTATCCTAGTCTATCTATATTTACCTACTATCTATTTACCTACTATCTATATTTACCCACAGTGCTTTTATAGGCTGCCGAGTATATACATCAACTCTACTAATCATCACACCCCCACAAGGACTTGCTGTGTTTATAGGTGAAGGAAGAAGAAAATAGAAAGCTGCCTAAATCTGGGTATATTTGAGCAGTAGAGCCCACGACTTAGGTCATTTTTATCAGGGCCACTCCAGGTTCACATCTGGGAGCTGCTTTCCAAAAGGGCTTTCTAAACTATAAAGTTTAGTGTTATGCAGAAGCCACATAGAGCTCTGTCGTTCTAAATTTACCTAAGTCATTCTTGGAATAAATATTGCCTGCAATTTCTTGAAAAGAAATGACTTTTTATTTTAATTTCATTCCTGTTTAATATTATTTTATGACTGTTTATTTTAATTAGATCATCATATGCAATTCATGTGACATTCATCCAATGGACACTCTTTATTTTTATAGTAGAGGTTAAACTACTGGTTCTAGAGTCAGACCATCTAACTCCATAATACTGGCTCTTGCTGTATGATTTTGGGCAGATTAGTTTGCTTTTTTGAGCCTGTCTCTTTATCAAAAGGAGGTCTATAACAGAATCTATCTGACAGTTGCTGTGACTATTAAATTAAAAAGTCTACATAAACCATGTAGCATAGTGCCTAACACATATTAAACCCTTCATAGATGTTATTTCTCTTCATATATCCCCTTCTCTTTCATTCAGGTTATATTATGCCACTGAATATATATGATACAAGTATTGAGCATGACCATAGAGAAATTTTCAAGTCAATTAACACACCAATAAGTAAAAAAATTCAGTGATTTTCCTCATGTATATTCTTTCATGTAGCTGGTTCTTGAATAAAATTTCTCTAAAATCCATGAGTAGGCATAGTCCTAGGAAAACTATGAACTGGGTAAAGTTTGCTTATTCTGTTTTTAGTCTCTAAGTTCCATGTAGTACTAGAGCATTTAAAAAATCTTTCCCATCTCCATAATAAAGCCTGATTTTAAAAAGGGATCTAAAATTTATTTTCATTGAGATGTAAATTCATTCAATAACAAACATATACTAAATAATGGTTTTAACTAATTACAGCTTGAAACACTCCCAGGAGTGCTTTTTAAAAAATCATGTACTTTGGAATTAAAATGAGTTTTATAATCATCTCTTCCAATATGATCATTAAAAGATGAGGAAATTGAGATCCTGAGAACTTTTTATTTTAACAAGACTCAAAGAAAACTTTATTGGTGGCATCTTGGCATAAGTCAACAGATTTGGGTGATATACCAAGGGAGTAATATCGCTAAAATCAATCATCTAGACATCTGCCCCTCAACTCATAGTTAAAGGATACCTAGATCCATAGGTACAAGGAAAGCTGTTTATTTTGGGAGGAGGAATACCAACAACTGCTCCCACATGCTTACAGGAATGTTCTTGGCTTAATTTCTCATTAGTAATATGCTCCTCATCATCATTTCCAACAGGCTTCCTGATTTAAAAAATTACTATCTCTCTTTATATAATTATAAGCAGATTGTTCTGTCTTAACACCTAATTCTAGTTAGAAGGGTAGTAAGAGAGCAGATCAAGAATCTGCTGGCAATCTTATGTGAACAGAATGCTCAATGATTTGGAGGATCACCTAAGCTCCAGGCTGCATCTCTGGGAAACAAGGAAACGGTTTAGGGGCAGTGGAGCATGGCATCTCTCTTACAGACAAGGAAAGAGTAAAGTCTAACAGACCTATTAAATTCAGAAGCTATGTTACAGCCAAAGAATAGAACAGGTTATTTTTCTTTGTCACTGGATCAACATTTCTTTCACTACCCATTGAAATAGGAATGAATATCCAGACCAGTCCTAAAAATGAAAAGCCGGAGTTCAGAGACAGCTTCTTCAAAAGACAGGTTGCCACAGAAAAAGCTCTAAGCATGAAAAGGTCTTCAGTTCACAGAGAATCCCTGTAGACTTCCATTTATCACAACGCAGCTTCTATGACCCTCTCGAAAAATACCCTTTGCTCTTGTTCTTGTCTAAATACAATGAAGTATTAGTCAACAGTTGTATCCTGAGCACAAAGTAATGACTCCTGAATCCCTGAAAACTGACTACCGCCACTTTGTCTACTTAAATATCAATCTTCCAGCCTCCAGGAGAACAATTATAACAGAATGTTAATCAATTTTCCTGTGGTCTTAGAATTTTAGCAGAGATCCTAGTGCTGAGTACAGTTAGGCTGAACCCAGTTGAGTGAAAATTGTTAATTCAGGACTAAGACATTATAACACTTGATGTGTGAGCTCCTGACACACACAAAGGTGGAGAGTGGCTCATTACCTCTACTTTAGGAATGAGCTCTGTGAAGATTTCCTTAGAGAGACTTGTCAGTGGGTTATGCATTCCTTACCACACACGATGGTGAGGGAGGAAGTGCCTCTACACCCCCAGTGACCAAACCATATGAGAGAGGCTTCAGAGCCCCACCTGGAGAGCTACACCTGTGTCTCCAGGAGGTTAGCAACACAGGGTGTTGTATCTGGCTCCCACCTGTAAAAAATTTAAACATGGTACCTTGATCCTGAGAGCAGATTCAGAAAAGAGAACTGTAGTGGAATTGTCCTCCCACTAGAGATGGGGCAAAAGTGTATATATTCCGAGGACCAAATATGGATTCCTAAAAAGGATCCCGAATAAGAAGCCCACCTGGAAGAATGCAGTGACACTCATAGAGAGAAGTTGAAGAGCATGGAGCACTGAAAGCCAGAGCGTGAGGAGAAAACTGTGCATGAACGATTGTAGAAAGCATTGCTTGTCTCAGGGACCTGCAGATGGACAAGCCTAGGTGGGGTATTTCTAATAACTCATAAAATCTCACCATGAGCCATTGTTGGCATGTCTGCCATGGTGGAGATAATGGAGAGCCAAGAGAGTTAGGGAAGACATTTTCCGTCTCTCATCCATCCTCCTCTCCCCAATCTCAGAGAATCTGGGGGCAGGCTAATAAATGAGGAAGGAGTGCAAGAACTGGGAAAAGGAAAAGAGACCACCCAAGCCTATTTTTCCAGCAGAGCTTTAGCCAGAACTGAGATGGGGCGAATGAGATGAGAGATTAAAGTTTATATATTGAACTATACTAGATCATTTAATTACCTGGAAATGATATTTGCATGACATGGAAAGCTATGATATTGGCCTTGATTTCACTCAAGGGAAGGGAAGAATGATTCAGCAGAATGCTTTTAAAGGGATAAGAAGGGGAAAGGATGAGGTTGCATTTTGTTTGCTTCTTACGAAGTCCAATTTATTTAATAAAGTGTTACATTATATTTATGCACATATTCTGTGATTAGTACAGTGGGGCTAAAAGTTACATTTCTAGAAATAGTAATAGCAATGATGCTTTATGTTTATGTTGACAGCTTATAAGTGTCAGACATTGTGCTAAGTACTTTTATAAGCATTATCTCATTTGAGCTTAACAATCACATTAAGAAATTCACTAAACCTATTTTACATTTAAAGAAACTAAGGCCTTGGTTAAAAAGTTGCCCAAGGTCACAAAGGTAGTAAATAGTGACGGCAAGACCTAAATTATTGACGGTCTGTCTCCAAAGCCTAAGTTCTTAATAACAAAGCTTCTCTTATAAAATATCAAACTAGATACCATATACAATAACAGAATAGTTAATGCTTTAAAAGTATATATTCATACCTATTTTATCATATCATTTTCCATTTTAAGTATTCAAAAATCCCCCATATTCTACATTTTTATTTAGGTGGTGTGAGTAAAGTTCAAGGGTACCACCATCCGATAGAGTTTTCTGCAATGAAAGAAATGGTCTGTACTGTGCTATGCTGTCCAACACAACAGTCACTAGCCACATGTGACTGTTGAGCACTTAAATGTGACTAGTGGAATTGAGAAACTGGATTTTTAATTTAATTTTAATTGATTTGATTTCAAATTTCAATGGTCATAGGTAGCCAGTGGTTATAATACTGGAATAGCCAAAGGTAATAAACTGCAGGCATATCTTGATCTGAAAAGCGGCAGAGCCAGGCATACTCTATACTGCAGACACTAAGTGGAGATAGACTCTAGATTCCTTGAAGAAGAAAGCTCTAAATCAGGGAGAAGCTAGGTGACTCGTTTCAGGAAAAAAAAAAAAAAAAAATCTAACAAAATCTGCTTAAAATCTGGGATGATGTTGAAGTTGCAAAGATTCTTTAGGATTAGGATTTCCAATAAATTTTGGGATGTTCTCACAGAATCCAAGCTGATGTATGTTTTTACACCATCAAATTAATTGTCATAAAACACTTTTTTCAGCGTTACACAAAACCCCTCATTTCCCATTTGTTAGACTTAGACCAAGCTAAGAATGAATGTATTGTCTGCAAATCAAATCATTTCTCCCAACAGCCAGAATATTAAATTAGTTCTCTGCAACATTTTGAGAGACATTCTGAAAATGATTTGGAAGACAATAATCAGTATGAAGAAGGTGCAATTGTCGCACGGATGCTGCCTCCCAGCAACTGAATGATCGTCATGTGGAAGAGGGAGTCCTGTCACTCTGTACTATTCTAAAGGCCAAATTAAGATCAAAGGGAAGAATTTAAAGGACTATCAGGTGACCTCAATGTAAGCAAGAGTAGGAAGTTGAGCTGTTCAGCAAGAGATTTTGCTACTTGAAAAGTGATGCACTCCAGCCACGAATTATGTTCAAGCAGATAATGGAAAATCTAAAATTTCAAAATTTTAAATTATAGTTAATATAGAATTCATACATCTCAATGGCAATTAATGGGAAGTTGTCACGGGGGCCTTGAAATTGCAAAGGCCTGGGTTAGCCATTCGTTTTGTTTAAAAAATAAATAAAAATGTTTGGTAAATATTTATATATTAGTTATCCTAAATTTAAGTTATAGCTATAGCTTTTCTACATTTTATTATAAAAATCTGAGTTGTTATTTAAATATTTCCTAAAAATGACAAAGAACCATTTTATAACTTTACTTGATTTGATTTAACAGTCCTAAAGACTATCAATGTGTAACTTTGAGGCTATGTCTATTAAAAGACATATTTATTGGAATTTGTGGAAAATTATGTGTGTTCTAGTAAAGTTGTATATTATATTTTTACAGGAGGCAGAGTTTATTCATCAATCCTGTGTAAATTAACCCAACTAAGATATTTGTAGTTAATCCAACCTATATAAAGTACTCATTAAATTCTCTCAGAATTAGGAACATAACTAAAAGTAACAAATAAAAGAAATACTGCTCTAACAGATTAACTTCCAGATACAATGCATGCATCTCATTTTTCCAAAGTCTTATTTTTTCACATTTTTCCAGGAATTCTCTTGTCTTCAGTTTCTATTCATCAAATTCTCATCTATTCCTCAAGGCCCGGTGCAAGCCACTTTTTGATTTGCCATGAGGAATTTCCCAGACTGCCTCATCCATGGTAAAATTTTATTCTTTTGAATAGTTACTATGATTATATCTGAATTACTCACTGCTATGCAGCTCTTATCATATGATTCCTATAACATGCTTTATCCTTATGTGTAATTTATGTTGATTGTGTTGGCTTATTTTTATTCTAGTACAGTGCCTTGTATAAAGAGGAACATGTAAATGCTGATTAATTGATTAAGGTGGGACATCCACAGATGGAGAACTGGCCAAACTAGGAAGAATGTCTATGTCAGTGATATTTACTGCATAACAAATTATCTCCCAAATTTAGAGGTTTAAAACAATCATTGTATTATGCTCGAAGATTCTATTGGTTGGGGATTTGATAGAGGTCCAGTGGGGCTGGCTTCTCTCTGCTTCATAATGATGAGCTCAGCTGAGAAGACTGTAAGGCTGGGAGAAACTCAATGTCTGGCGGCTGGAATCATCTGAGGATGTGTTCAATCACATATCTGGTGTTTAGGTTGGAACGATTCAAAGATTAAGTTTGATAACCAGACTACCTACATGTGGCTTTTCCATGTGGCTTGGCTTCTTCACAACATGACAGCCTCAGGGGAATCACACTGGGTGCCCAGGATGAGCATGCCAGCCAACCAGGTGAAAGCTGTATCCTGACTTAACCTCTGAAGTCACGCAATGCCATTTGCACCACACTATCAGGTGAAATAGTCACAAGCCCATTCTGATTCTAGAGGAGGAAACAGACCCCACCTCTTAATGGAGGCAGTGGCAAAAGCTCACATTATCAAAGAGTCAGTAGAATGAGAAACATTGTTGCAGCATTTTGAAAAGTATAATCTACTATCTTTAAAGTCTTTGGAAAATGCAATTTCTGAGCCAGTTCTAGGCTATAATAGACTATAGTATTTTCATATGCTCAGTTTGTGACCTGATGCTCTGGAACTTGGCAGGTGGGGTCTCTGCCAAGGCACAACTAGTTAGTAACAACAGCAATGATAGACATCATTTACTGACACATACTATTGAATGTTTAACTATAGACCTGACAAGCATTATCTAATTTCATCCTCAAAAATATTCTATGAGAGAGGGATTGTTATTACCTCATTTTATAAATGAGAAAACTGGGACACAAAATAATCAAGTAACTTGCCCAAGATGTGATATCAGCCAGGTCTGTCTGATATCAGAGTCCAGATTCTTCACCCTGAAGCCATACTGCCTCCTTATAGAAAAGTATTTATCTTAAAGGGTTCAGAGTTTTTCAACCCCATAGCTCTTTGTAAATACTTAAATCTATATGCGTGTCATTTTTATCATTGATTCTTCTCTTAGATGTTATATTGTCCCTGGTTGTGTGCAGCTTGTACAAGCCCTTCTGGAATCTTTGTAAAATTATTTTCTCACTCTGTTTCTCTAACCACAACTTGATCATAGTTTCTTCTGGCATTTGTTTTCATCAGCTCAGAGCATCATTTCTCCCCTGGCCTATAATAGCAGTGTCAGAGCAGTAAGCAAAAACACATCCACTGAGTTTTTATCTTCTAATAGCAATTTCTGTTCCTATGTTTAAATGATACTTTAAAGCTCATGCGCTGCTCTGAAGAAGTCTCATTGCATGTATTTGGTTTTTCTTTCTCTCTCTCTTTTTTAAATTATGGTGACATTGGTCACCATATGGTGACATTAATGAAATTCAGTAAGTTATAAGAGTATAATTCAACTGTAAAGCATATACACACACACACACACACACACACACACACACACACACACACACACATATATATATATATATATATATATATATATATATATATATATATTCACTGCCCATAGTTAGATTTCTTTCTGTCACCACATATTTGACCCTTTTTTACTCCATCTACCTCCCCTCTCCTCCACTACCCTCTAGTAACCACTAGTCTATTGTCCACATCTGTGAGTCTCTGTTTGTCTTATTTATTTATTGCTTTTAGGTTTATATCCCACACATAAGTGATATCATGTGATTTTCAACTTTTTCTGTCTGGCTTATTTTGCTTAGTATGATTATCTCGAGGTCCATCCATGTTGCCGCAAATGGCAGTATTTCGTCCCTTCTTATGGCTGAGTAATATTCCATTGTATATATGTACCACAGCTTCTTTATCCACTCATCTATTGTAGGAGCTTAGGTTGCTTCCATGTCCTGGCCACTGTGAATAATGCTGCTATGAACATTGGTGTTCATTGCATGTATTTGAAAGAAGTTTATCTGAGTGTTTGGGTTATGGCTTTCTCTGATTTGGGAACGGAATAATGTTCCTGCTGCTGCCAAAATTTTTCCCATCTAGTTAAACACAATTTAATGAAACCCCAAATACCCCAAAGGCTAATTAAAGAAAAACTGTCAAACCTTTGGAAAACAGAACTTCTACATAGATTCCCCCATAGCTATACTTATCAATTTGTAGAAAACTAAGAACAAATATTCCAAATAGTGATTAATGGTTCAAATAAAAATTGCTCACACACACACACAAAAAAGAGCCAATTAATAAACAAATAATGGAAGGTAAAATTGTGGATAAGCTGCTCCATGTTTTCTCCTTGAAGGTTCAGATATAGGAATGAAACTAAGCAGATACTCAAATTAAGTGATTTTTCTCCCCCTGGAAAAGGAATCGTGTTTCATCCTTATTTCCTAAATTCTTTTTTGTATTGTTAAATGTCTGTCACTTATATTGCACAAGAATAGAAAGCCACAATTTGCCTAAAGGCAGGTGGTCTAGCTTTGAAAGATGCTAGTATTCACTATTCAATTCAAATTTCCTAGATCCTTTAATTGGAACTGGCCTTTTTTTGCTGAGCATTAGGAAGAGATCAGAAAACTGTGTTTCCTTCAGGCTGAGCACTGGGGAGTAGGTGTTCTGAACAGCAACTTAAAAGCCAAGAAGCAAGAAAAAATATTTCTGTCAACAAAACACCTGCTTAGCTCTACATAACACAATTACTAAACCCATCTTGGATAGTTGTAGTGGGAAATACAGCTTTTAGCAAGGACTATTTCCTGGGTAGATTTTAAACATTTTATTCTGAGACAAAGTGTGGATATATTGAAGTAGAAGCCATACATCTGGACCAATACAAAAATAACTGGAATGAAAAAAGGAGGAAAGAAAACACTGCCTGAAACAGCCATGAAACTATAACAACCCATGAACCAGAAGGATGAATTAAACACTAGTGGGAATCTTTCAGAAATTTAGTGTTATTATGCATAGAATACTCATTTCAAGTCATAGAATATAAGGCTAAAAGGAACCCCCAAATAACACTCCGCTTAACCTTATTTTATGCTTTATTTTGTTTGACAAGAGGGAAACAGAGACAAAAAATGGATAATTAATAGTTTAAATAGAAGGCTTCATTCATTCATTCATCCATTCATCCATTCATCCATCTGGTCATCCATTCAGAACTATTTATTGAGTGTCTAATCCATGCCAGCATTATGTTAGGTGTGCGGGATACAATGGGGGAATAAGACATGCCAAGAAACTCCCAACTTAGTGTAAGATGTAGACAAGTAAAATAGCTTTTACAATACAGCATAATAAGGGCTATGATGAGAACAGCATGCCTTGGCCACCTCTAACTCCCGCTGGGAAAGATAGTAGAAAAGCTCCTGGCAAAATGACTCTAAGCTAAAACTTAAAATAGGAAAATGAGGAAAGAGTTTTTGAGGAAACAGTAGGTATAAAGGGGCAAAAACAAAGATTTTCCTGTTAAAAGAACTGAAAAGAAGGTGGTGGGAGAAGGAGCAGAGGAAACAGTGGCAAAGGTGGGATTGGATTGGGAAGCTGGGGCCACGTCTCGCTGAGTGCTGTCAGCCGTGTCAAAGGCTTGAACTCAATCTTAAGGACAACTGGACGACAATTAAAGGGTTTATTTAGGGAACACATGAATAGATATGAGTTTCAGAAAAATCACTCAGGCCAGGTTGGGGACCAGTTAGGTTGTCACTATAATCCAGAAGAGATAATAGTGGCCTAAAAATAATTGCACAGACTGTTTGACTAACAGGATACAACTTGTATCCTCCGTTATCCACTTTGATTTTACATTATTTATCTCCTATTATGGAGAATTTCTTCCCTGATGTAAACTTTAAGCCCTAACCAAGCAAATGCAGAAATTTTAGGGTCAGGAGCTCTTAGAGTTGCACACTTCCTTGAATCCCATTAGACTTCTGCTCCCTTGAAGATGACATGCTGGGGGCTGGTCTGGCTGAATCACATTACTCTTTAACTCCCCTGTCCTTGTCCTTGCCCCAGCCTAGGCCACTTCTTTTAAATCTTTGTCCTAAATCCAACTTATTTTTTATTTTTTCTTCACTCTTAGGTTTTCTCACATTTTCTTGACATACGCTCCTTTTCCACAGAACTCTTTACTATTTTGACCTCTGCATTTTGCAAAAGAAATTTGACATAGATGTGCATTCTCTTCATTTATAAAAGAGTTACTGATGATGAGTTTGTTAGTACAATATATTTATAATTGTTTTTTGCACATATGTCCATACATTTACCTCCTCCCCTTGGGCTCGGCTCACACATTCCCTCTGTGCCCACCGAAGGGTCTCTGTGTCTGTATCCTTACAGTAACAGCCTTGAGCAACACAGTTGGTCTCAGAGCTCATGTTGGCAGGGGAGTTGTTTAGGGAATTAAATGTCAGGAGGAGAATAAAGTGGATGAACTCTAAGATTCTGTGCTCTCCACCGGAGTGTTGTCTCCTAAAAATCCATCAGATCACACATTCCACAAAAAGTCATCATACTTTGAAGATTGTGAAAGTAAACTTTGCCTGATTTTAACCAAATTTACATTCTGCCACTAAAGAACATGAAAATAACCGTTTGTTTGATAACCAGATTTTTTTTTGGCAATATGACAATGGAAAAAGCTTATTTGTCATGATTAACTCATGTTCTGGGTATTGTTAAAGGTTACATAAGTAAAACTAGATCCCAATACAGATTGACTCTTTACTGAAGAGAAACTGAAAAAGAAACTGAACTGAATTTGGGTAAGTCCCATCTGGACTGAACTTTTAGCAACACCAAAGTGGTGTTATTTGTGACTACACTACTCTGACACAGGGGAATAGGTGTACTGAATATAGCCAGGGTCCTGAATATACAATACAATGTGCAGGAGTGAAGTCCCCCTGGAAAAAATTGATGTTCTCACTGACAATCATCCTGCGAAGCAGTCAATCCTATAACAAGAATGGAGAGCTTGGGAGATACATCTCAGTCCCTGAGGACAAAGGAGACCTTTTTGTTTTTAAGGTTAGGGACTCATCTTTGTGTGAACACTGAAGCCTGACTATTATAACAGTGATTCTAGTGTCTTGGTAGAGAGTAGCCATCCCTGGCTATCAGGAGCAAGGACTTGTCCAAAAAGGAACTAAAAGCGTTATTAGGAGACCAGAAATGTAAAATGATATCTATCAAGTCTAGTCAGGGACTAAATGTATATTAAACTGCAGATATAAACTTAACTACATGTGGCAACATCGACAAAACTTTATCTTATCCTCGAACAATCTTTAAAATGCTCAAAGTCCTGAAAATTATAAAATAATGAAATGTACTTCCTGACCTCTGTTTTACTGAGGGAAATTAAAGGAAAAAACAGTACAGACCCAGAGTTGGAGTGCACTAGTCCAATAGCATAGTCTACCTTTTCCAAGGCCAGGGTGGCCCTGGCAGTAGCAATCATGGATGAAGAAAACTGTGCCCATAGAATGATGTTCTCACAGAGGCACTGCAGCAACAAAGACCAGCTGTAGATAGATTCCAGGGCGACTGGCATCTGAGCCAGTGGTTGCAGTTGCCCCTGTCATGAGGACCTACTGATAGCTCTTGCTCTACTAGCAAATAGTGAGAACAAGCCTAACGGTTTTTGAAAATGCTGAGTGAGCACAAACAGTGGTTCATGGTCAGACCTCGCCCTGTGTATCATCAGAACACAGTTTTCAGTTGTTTTTGTTCTTATCCCTTGTTTCATATATATCTGTGGTAGATATCATTGGTTAAAGACAGGAGGCTAAAGAACATCGATGTCAAAATACAAATTCTATACATTGTCTTAAGATTTTCTTTACCAAATTCACAGGTTGCATTTGACTGACCAAATGTATAATAGATCAAGATGTCTCTAGTTCTGCAAAAACCAGTGTTAAAAGGAAAACATTTTACCAATAATGCGGATTTTGAGTTTTTCCTTGTTTGTTTAGTAGGATTAAAGATTATTAAAGATTATCCATAACAAAATATTTATTTGAGAACAAGGACTGATAAATAACAACAAATTCTTCTCTCAATTCATACTGTAGGAACAGGATTATGTAAATAAGACATTTCACATTTTTAACAGCAAAGTGTAAGAAGTTCTATCTTTTAAAGGAGGCAGTTTTGTTGATGTTGCCACATGTAGTTAAATTTATACCTGCAGTTTAATATACATTTAGTCCCTAACTAAACTTGATGGATATTATTTTACATTTCTGGTCTCTTAATAATGCTTTTAGTTACATAATTAATTTTTAAAAACTGAATAGATGTTACTTGTTAAATTAGGAACAAAATAAATCTTTATACAATTACTATTAACAATGTATTTAAACAACCAAATAATTAAAGTAACTATGTAATTTATAATTTAAACTAAAACAGTTTTGAGAATGGAAGGCACTACTCATAATCACTAGGATAACATATAAAATCCAGGCCTATCTTGAGTATAAAGAACTTTTGGTATAATACTAAGAATATAATGTAATAATATATTGATTTGTGTTTTCAAATTTAAAATTATTTATTTATTATGCAATATACAAGATGACAAAATGGTTTTTAAAAACTAAAGGGAGTTTAAGAGTTTATGAACCAAAAAAAGACACCTAAAATAGATTGTGCTACATTAATCCAATCCCTTCATTTCGCAAATGAGGGTTATAAGCCTAAACAGGCTAAAAGATGACCAATGTACTATAGCAAAGCTAGAGGAAACTTTTGTGTCTTATCTGCTGAATGATAAATGACAATTACAGGCAGATTCACAACCTTGCTACAAAGAATAAACCAAGGAATTAAAAACACAATTTAAAAAAGTACTTCATAAAATTCTAATAATTAACATAAAATATCTAGTCCTTTTAATGAGAATCATAAAAAAATTATTTTTATTAATTATACTCTAAGGTTTTGAAACACATTTATCTATAGAAACTCCCCTGTCAATCTCGATAGCAAGAAAGATTACCAAGGGCATCAGAGGTGAGAAAGAAATGTCTGGACTGGTGACTTGGGTAGTTCTTCAACTAAAGGTTCAGGGGAAGGCAGTTTCTAACATAGCAGACAACCAAGGCTGCAAGCTCATCCCTACCCAGTCTCTTTGACATTATGGTCCACTTAAGTAGCAACAGCTGAGCGTGAGAAAATGAACTGAAAGAACTGTCATCTCAGTGCCCAAATGTGGAAGATTCAAGATCCGGATAAGCAGGGTCAATCTATGGCAGTGGACAAAATTGCATCTGATCTGTGGATGCAGTTTACAATAATGCTGAAACAGAGGCAGATGTTAGTTCTCAATCTACCTTCCATTTACAATCAGGCTGAATTCCTCAGAATTCAATGAACCTCAGAATCTTGGGCAATTTGGGGTGGAGTGCACTGGAGGTCTCAGTAAGAAGAGATAGAATTACTGCTGAAGGGCAGAGGGGCATCTTGAGCAGTTAATTGTAAAAATAAGACATGATTATTGTTACCCAGGTAGGTGATACAGTTTATACAGTTTTTACAAAAACCATTCTAAAGTGGTATTTTCGTTATGTTTAAATTTGAATTGTATGAAATCTAGTGGAGATAGAATGGTAATAAGTAAGTTTGGACATTATGAATGAATTTCTGGATAATTAAATGATTCCTACATAATTCCAACATATTAACTGACAAATTGGAAAAAAGAAAAGAATTAAAAGTTATGTCTGATTGAAGGAGTAAAGTCAAGAAGTGAGTAGACTAACGAAAAAAAGGGAAATAAGACAGTAATGATGAAGGAAGCCATGATGGCGCCTGACAGGGAAAAGGCCTTTCATTGTTATTTAATGGCAGCTTTTCCACATTTATTTTGTTTTCAGGGTAAACATCTGACATAGCTTCTTGCTGTAGAGACAAGAAGATAAGTTTTGAGGATGGAAAACTTGAACGGAGATCCTTGCCCCACCATGGACCTTGAACACATCACTTATCATTTTTTGTCCTTGCTTCCTTTTACTAGAGAGGAACAAGAACACCTTACTCACCAGGCTTGTTGAAAGGAATAATAAATAAAATAAGCATGTGGACATGCTTGACATATAGAAGACCTTTAAATATGTTAATTTTTTCTAAGAATATTTAAAATCATTTTGAGGAATACTTTAAAAGAATGTGTAGAAAAATAGAGAAATCGTAAAACAAGTGTGCGACTTTGAAAAGCTTTGTAATGAGTTAACAGCCATTTAAAAGTGCTCATTAGCATTTGATAACCTTTGCAGTTAGCAAAGTACTGTTCTGAAGATTCTATTATTATATGGTATAGAAGTAGAGAAGAATGAAAACTCAATCTATCAGAAAATTGCCAGTTAGTAGGACAGGTGTTAAGAATATAATTGTAATTTGAGTAAAGACATTAATAATTTAAAGGTCGAGATGGTCCAACCCTTAGGAATTCATGTAATAGGGAGATCATAATGCAAATTATAGCTTTTATTAGCTTTCTGAGGGGAAAAGGTCACCTCTGAGCACACAAACTTGTAAAAGGGACAGCTCATCAATTTTTGCTATCTGAAAAGATTCCCACTTTTATGCTATTTAGTTTGATCATCACCATCACCATCATTAAACAGTCGATGAATGTTTCAGGGATCCAAAATAAAACTGTATAAATAATTGTCCCTGTGCTAAAAATAAATAAATAAGTAAAAATTTAAAAGGTGCTCCAACTAGAAATTCAGGACTAGATTTTTGAAAGAGAGAAAGAGAGAGAGAGAGAGAGAGAGAGAGAGAGAGAGAGAGAGAGAGAGAGAAAGAAAGAAAGAAGAAAGAGAAAGAAAGAAAGAAAGAAAAAAGAAAGAAAAGAAAGAAAGAAAGAGAAAAAGAAAGAAAGAAAGAGAAAGAAAGAAAGAAAGAAAGAAAGAAAAGAAGAAAAAGAAGAGAAGAAAGAAAGGAAAGGAAGGAAGGAAGGAAGGAAGGAAGGAAGGAAGGAAGGAAGGAAGGGAGGGAGGGAGGGAGGGAGAAGAGGAGGAAGAAGGAAGGAAGGAAGGAAGGAAGGAAGGAAGGAAGGAAGGAAGGAAGGAAGGAAGGAAGGAAGGAGGGAGGAAGGAAGAAAGGAAAGAAAGAAAGAAAGAAAGAAAGAAAGAAAGAAAGAAAGAAAGAAAGAAAGAAAGAAGAAAGAAAGAAAGAAAGAAAGAAAGAAAGAAAGAAAGAAAGAAAGGAAAAATATTTCCCAGACCATATCAGGGTCATTTTTGTCATCCTCAGAACTATATTTATTTTTAATAGCTGTTATAAACTGTAAAACATTCCTTAAAATTCTTCCTAACAAATTTCAAAAGTCCCCAGAGATTATTTTAAATATGCACAATGTAAGCCTCACAGATAGCACCTAGTGTCTATAACTTTCCTCTAACCCTGTTCAAACAGCTGCAGTAATGACTGGAGAAAAATGACAGAATCAACAGACATTAGCCAAAACCAATGCAATGAGCATACCAGAGCATAAGTTCTTCCCCATTTTTTCATGTCAGACCCAGGCTGATTCAACTCACACTTCAGCTCTCCAACAGATAGAGAAGAGAAAATATGCACTGCTGCCTCTAGATGTGCACAACTGTAAAGTCTTCATGCTCAAAATATCTTAATATATTCTTATCAAACAATTTTTCTTTTTCAAATGTATAACTATTATATTGAACAACTGTGGTTTGAGAGAAATTACAAGGCAATTTTACTTTGTTTTTCTACTCTGTTTAAATTTATTCTTGGAGCTAGCTCTTCTGACCTTTGATGAAACCTTGAACAAGTCATGGGACTTTTCAGGTCATTCTTACAAAAGACTGCGAGTGCCGTGCTGAATCTGCTCAGCCTGACCAGAGTCATTGAGCATGTTTCTTCCTAACTCTGTGTTTAGTGATGTCATGTTGGAGGCTTGAAATCAGCCATGGTGGTCAAACACTACAAACCATAGTTGCCAGCACATCACCATTGGAGAAAAGGTTGTTAATCATTTGCCTCTCCTGCAAACAATTCTTTGGTTACTTTGAAAAATAAAACACACCTTCACTTCAGCAGTGAAAAAGCCCTATCCCTCATAACAGAAAAACCTGTGAACTTGCTTTAAAGTTGGAATTCTCATGTTTCTACTGCTTAGGTTTACAGCAGGTGGAATAGCTTTCTGCGAGGAAAAGAGAATGCAGTCCACTTCTTTTTCTCTCTTTCCTCAACTAGGGTTTCGCTCCTCCCCATCTTGCTACTGCAATTCCAAACTTTTTCTAGATGTGGAACAGGAGTAGGTGGATAAAGTCAGAGGAGCTGGCAAGTTTTTATTTGGCTGGGATTATTAGGATGTCCTAGTGTTAGGGAACTCTGACTTGGCAGATGTGCGGAGCTGACTCTTCTGTCAGCATTTTTCTGAGTTCTTCAGCATTCTCATCTCACTGGGGGTCCTCCACATGTAGCTGGATGTGCCACTATTCCAACTTGCCACCTCTTCTGTAGTCCTTTAACCACTGTTTTCTGTCCCAGTTTCCTTCTGCTGAGGTCCTCTAACCCCTTAAGGAAGCCTTTTAAACAGGACCTAAAATGAAGTTACTTTGGCTCTCTCTCACACACATCCTTTGGCCTGAAAAGCTTGAGAACACAGGTGTCTTAGTAGCTCAGGCTGCTGTAACAAAATACCATAGACTGGGTGGCTTAAACGCAAGCATTTATTTCTCACATTTTTGGAGGCTTGAAAGTCCAAGATCATAGTGCCTGCAGATTCAGTTTTTGGTGAGGGCCCTGCTCCTGACTTGCGGATGGCTAAAATCTTGCTGTATCCTTATATAGGGGGAGGGAGGGAGGGAGAGAGAAGGAGGGAGAGAGAGAGAGACGGAGAGGGAGGAGGAGAGAGGGAGGGAGGGAGAGAGGAGGAGAGGAGATTGAAAGATCTCACTCTGATCTCTTCCTCTTCTTATCAAGATAGTAATTCCATCACAGGGGCCCCCACCCTCATAAACCTCATCTAAACCTAATTACCTTCTGCACCTCAAACATCATCTTCTTGGGGGTTAGGGCTTCAACAAGCGAATTTTGGGGAAACACAAACATTCAGTCCATAACAACAGGTCAAATCCAACATATCAGTAATTCTACTTTGATATGGTAAATTCATTATCACACAACCAATTTTTTTAATACCTCTTTTGATAATTTTGTGTCATATTTTCCCAACTCGCTTTGGGTTATTGTAGATCTATGCCTCAGGAAAGCTATTTTAAGACTATTATGCAATATATTGTTGTAAAGACCCCTTTATCAGAACTCAGACTTGAGATTAACGAAGGCTGGGATAGAGCCATACTGTCCTCAAATCTGTGCAAACAGGGACTTGTCTCAAGTATTATAAGTCATGGACCCCCACAGTTTGAAGTACTGTCCTTTCTTATCTAGAGAGGGGTATTATAACCCATCTCCTTTCCTTCCTGGACAATCCATTGAGTGCAATATTCTCACCAGCACGTTTCCAGTCTGAGCTATGCTGACTGGAATAATGCAAGGACAGTAGGCAGATAATTTTGTCCAAGCTGGGTTTAGCCTCTGAGGTGGACTATAGGCAAGCTTACCATGCTTTTAGGACTTTTGACATTGCAGATTAAAATAGCATAAGGAAAATGTACCTGTGTGTTACCTAGTCACTCTTATATAACTTGAGGCTAATGACACAATATGCACTGGTGAAACAGCAAGAAAATGAAAATGGAAAATTTGAATATTAGATCTAAGTGACAAGATTTGCTGAAAGCACCCTCCTCTTGTTGGCAGGGATGGGGCATGTGTCCCAATCCCCATGATGTACGGAGGCAGAGGGAAAGGGCTCCAGCCCTATTTAGCGCTTCCTTCAACCTTACAGGATGATCTCCCTCATGAAATGAAAGACAACAGTCATATGTCAAACACATCTTCTTTGAAGAAACCAGAGGAAACCCCAACAGTGCTCATGAAACACCCCCTGATTAATGTTACCTTGAATGCTACACTTTGTAAGCTAAATATAATAAAGTATAATTTACAGTCTATGTATTTCAATCTTTATTTTCTTCCATCTTCAAATCCAGTCTTCTGCACGCTTACTTTACATTCCAGGTCCCTATTTGTTCTACAATGGGTTATACAAACACTCACACTCCAAGAACAAGATCAAGATCTAATTTTCACAGCACACGATGCACATTTTATATAATGACCTAATAAAAACACTCTTGCATATGTGTATATATATATATATATATATGAAAAAATGTTTGACACACAATAATTACCTTAATACATATGATATATTTTGATATTTGCCATTTTATTTTTAATGCTAATTTTTATGAACTGATTAATTAATCTAATAATGGGGTTCATCCTGCAGGTTAAATCTATTTTGCTTTATTTTCAATTTTCAGATAGTACTCTGGAATCCATCAATGTATAATCAATGAAATTAATTATATCACACATTTTGTATTTCTAAACATTGTGAGCTTTTCAAGGGCATGCACTTCTCTTCCTCGACTATAATACAGTTAGATGCTAAAAGAACTCTGCATTTCAATTTGCAGTAATAACAGAGTCTAGAATTTAGACAATCTTGTACAAAATATAAACAAGCATTTGCTTTAAGGCACTGGAGACTCAATGACTAGGGAAATCAAGAGAGGCACGGTTAGGATTTAAGCTTGCTTTCCCCTGGGGGCACTTGCTAATCCTGAAAGAGACTTCTAAGGGGCTGAGGTGAGCAGTGCTCTCAACAATATTCCAGGAACAGGTAGACAAAAGCTGGAGTCCAGGAGGAGCTGCCTGGGAGTACAGGGAGACTGATAAATCCCACGCACTTTGGGTTGGGGCTCTGAAGGGTTATATGTTAGGAGTAAGAGGAAACCAGAAGTGGTCCTCATTGAAACTACAGCCAAGCTTTCAATCTTTTCAATACCAGAAATCAAATTGAGGTGATCCTAAATGCCTGTGCCCAGAGGCAACTGTGGGCAAAAGTAAATCATCTCTAGTGAAAGATATATTATACCAGGACACAATTTGTACAAACAATTCTTAAGTACAATGTCTGGCTCACAACCAAAAACATCCACACATGTGAAGAGACAAGATAAAATAAATGAGAACCAGCAGAAACAACAGGCAATTTAAAAAGCCTACAGGGTGTAGGTGTTGGTATTAGCAGACACAAACTTTAAAATAACTATGCTTCCTATAATTGAGGTTATAAAGATACAATTGAGAATTTCAACAGAGCTGGAAACAGTGAAAAAGGACAGGGTACATTTTTAAAACACTTCGAAATTCTAGAAATCAAAAATACAATTGACAAATTTAAAAACTCAGTGATGGGTTTAATACTAGCTTAGACACAATGAAGAGAATTAGTGAAGTGATATAGAAACCAGAAGAAACAATTTAGAAAGAAACACAAAAACAAAACAAACAAAAAAAATTTTAATACAGAAGCAAGGATAAGAGAGGTGAAGAATAGAATATGAAGGTCTAAACTGGCTGTAAGTTGTAGTCCCAAAGAAAGAAGAGATAGAATATGGGATAGAAGTAATATATCTGAACAATAGCTGATAAAATTCCCAAACATTCTAAGACACAGATTCAAGAAATACTACAAACCCAAGTGTGTTAAGTAAAAAGAAATCCGTGCTTAGGCACATCTTAGTAAAAACTAATTATGATTAAGAATAAATAGATTGTTTTCAAAACAGCAGAGAAAAAAAGACAGATTACTTCAAAAAGAGCAATAATCACACTGAGAGTTGACTTCTCAAGAAAATGGAAGCCAGAGAATGATGATGATATATTTAAAGCATTGAAAGAAAATAAGTGCTAATTTATAATTCTAATAAAGGTGAAATAAAAACATTTTTGGAAAATAAAAACTGAGAGAATTTACCAGAAGACCAGTATTAAAGGAAATATTCAAAGGCATTGTTAGGTGGATGGAAACGAAACCAGATGAAAAAAAAACATTAAAAAAAAAAAAAGAAAAGAAAAAGAAAATAAAGTGGTAAATTTATGAGTAAACATATTTTAATATTGATTATATAAAATAATAGTTAAAATTAACACAAATAGTATTTAAAGAGAGAGTGGTAAATGGCACTAAAATGGTCTAAGATTATTATATTTTATGAAAATAGGTTAAAAGTAACATTAATGTCAGACTTGGATAAATCAAGGATGCATGTTACAACCCCTAAAATAACACTAAGAGTATATAGATTCCAATGGATGGAAAAAATTAAAAGTATCAATCCAAAAGAAGGAGAAAAAAATATAGGATAGTCAGAAACATGAAGGCACATAATAAGATGGTAGATTTAAATACAACTAGATCAGAGATTACATTGAACAAAAAGTGTTAAATGCTCCCATTAAAGATAGATTATTGGATTAAATTTTAAAAATCTATATGCTGTATACAAGAGACATACCTAAAAGAGAGAGAAAAATAAAAAATAAATGAAAAAACTTTGCAAACATTAACAAAAAATGACAGTTATGTTAATATCTAATCAAATAGATTTTAAAGCAAAAAGTATTATGATGTCACTTACATGAAATTCTGGAAAATGAAATTAAATGTTTTAAATATCAGAAAAGTGGTCATATCTGAGGCATTAGGGCAGGGAATACTCTGGGAAGGGCATGAGAAAATGTGGGCAAGAGAGAGAAATGTTGTTCTGCATGTGATTAAGGGTATGCAATACATGAGTGTATCTATTTGTCATAATTATATAGCTAAGATTTGTGCATTTCAAAGCATATAAAGTTTACCTCAAAAAAAAAAAAAAAAGGAACCACAGAAAAATAATGAGATTGGTTGAGTTGGGAGAAGTAGGTAGAAGTTTTAATAACAATACTGGAAAGCAGAACGTTATAATTATTGAAGCTGGGTGATAAGCATATGTAGGTTCATTATATTATTCTGTTTACCCTGTATATGTTTACATTTTTCCCAATAAAAAGCTTAAAAATGACATATATAAATTCACCAATTTTTCTAAAGTAGTAGCCTTTTCTTTAATCACAGGTTCTCTGGTTTTGCTTTGTCTTTGTTACAGAAACTACGTCACACATTTCTAGTTGCTTACATTTAAAGTAGACAGATAAAGATAGAAGTAAAGTCATTATTGTGCAGAGTTTCAGATTGCTATGATTTTCCTATAGAATTTTTCTCTTTAACAATTGTTTTATCCAAACCTAATTGGACAGATTTTTTTTTTAGCCACCTAAATTTATTGTGCCTTTCCATAATATTAAATTCAGTTGTCATAAAATCAATTTGTCTTTCTTTTTGCATTCACATTTCATTATTTATATAGTTGTTAAAGTATGTAATTAAAATTATAGTACACCTGACATCTCTAGGTTTGAGAACAAAGTCAAACTCAAGTAACTAAACCTTGGAAAGCAAACAATTCAACAATTCAACTGATATATAGGGGTACCAGGTGCACCAGAGTATTCCTAACCATTGCCCCAGCTACTGGATTGCTGAGATGCCCCATTCATTTTTAAATACACAGACCGATGTCCATGGCTATTAGATTCCAAGACTGTAGCCTGTTAACCCCTAAGATATCTGAATAATATACTACTGATATACTGCAACTACAGCTGACTAAAAATCTCTGTCGTCTTGCCTATTGGAGAATGTATTTTGAGTGCCCACTTACACATATTTCAGCCTTTCAACAGAAGTAGTTCTACCTAGCAGTGACATTTGGAAGCAGAAGGAAGAAAATAAACTAGAACACACACACTGGTACCTTTGCATAAATCATGCCACCAAACTCTCCCAAGAGTCTGAGGAAGGCCAGACACAAAAGAGTAACATATTTTATGACTTAATTAATGTGAAGTTCTAGACAAAACAAATACAACATGAAAAAAATCAGAGGAGTTGTCACCTTTGGGATGATGGGTGTTTAATGAAAGACACATGAATGAAATTTAAACGTATATAAAGGGCATTTATCCTTGGGAAATCATATCAACAATCTCATACATTTGTAAAAATGGGAGACAGAAAAAAAAGAAAACTGGGCACAGCTCTGTCTATTTATATGTTTATCTAGCCTGAACTCACCTTAGACAAAAGGTTGTTGTGTGTGCATTGTTTAACTTCCTGGAGGGGAAGTTAGAACATGAATAAGAGAATTGATTTTTTTGTTCCATAAAGACCATGGTCAGAAATACTCAGACCAATGGATATCCTTCAGTGGCTAACAATGGGCTCTCTTCTTAGTCCTTTGAAAGTCAAGAGAGCAGGAGAGAATAACAACTCCATGACTGACAGGTCCACAGAATAACTCTGAACACCTGTGCTTGCTGGCTGGCCCTGAAGCCCATTGTTCAATTTTGGTGCGCCTTTTGGAAAACCTCGGTAATCTGACCCTCTCCATCTCTCTAAGGTTAAAAATACTTGATTTCATATGTAATAATAATAACAACAACAGTAATATCAGCTCTTTATAAAGCTTTCAATTTGCACGGAGGAATAATCACTTTACATGGACTATTTTATTTGAACTTCCCAACAATCCAATCTGAGAGATGTTATTATTATGCACATTTTTAAAAATGGAAAAATGAGATTCAGATAGTTTGAATAACTAGCCCAAGATTGCCTACCTAACAAGAGATAGAGCCTGGATTCCAGCTCATGCAATCCAACTCCAGAGTGCATTTTATTAACCACTAAGAAGTAAATTGATTAACGCTCTGGAGGGAGCTAGTGGGAAAAGTGAGCAAAGTACCATCTCTTTCTTAGAGTTAATATTAACCAGCAAGCTAAAAGATACAGCTAATAATTTTGGGCTCAAATTGCCCAGTGATCCAATGTCTCTAAAAGATAATGAAAACAAAAATGATATGATTACTGTTCTAAGAAACTAGTAGAGATTTTTAAATCACAGGATTCAAAATCATGAGGATCAAGAAGAGGTTTGCATTTTATCAGGCAAAGGGGAAAGAATGAGTAAGAAATGAGGCCTGAATTTTTTAATGGCATTCCCCTTTTTTAGAATATTATCATTTTTGCTCCAGCTTTCATGAAAAGGGGGAGATTAATGTATACTGCTTCATATTCTTGCAGTTATATCAGATATGAATTATCAGAATTTAAATGCCTCATATAGTATATATTGGGTCAGTTTATTTTACTACTTTGATGTTTTCATTTTGTGTAAATTCAGACACATTTGCCTTCTGTTCCTGTAGACAAAAGAACTATTAATAGAAGCAAAACACATGCATTTGTATGAGTGTTTATATATATATAGAATACATACATATTTCTATCTTATCGAAATGTAGACTTTTGACAAGTCAGAAAGAACAGACCATATTAAACCTATCACCATTCAACACAATGTTTCATGGCCCCTAGAATAAATAACAACAAGAACAAAAAATTTCTTCACGAAAAGGAATTCCTTGTTCATCACCTTGAGATTCTTTTCCCAAAATCAAATGTATAATACTACAAGAAGATAATGGCATTATTACCTATATGACCTTATCTTGGGACAAGGGAGCTCAGGTCAAAGCTCCAATTCTGAGTTCTCCTTCAGTCTTAAGATTATCTGGGTCTCAGCTACAACATGATTGGGGTAAGAGGTATAATGAAAGAAACAACATGTTCATTCTAACTCATTTCATTTTCCCCTTTCTATATGGAGGCACCTAGAAAATGGTGGAGGTTAAACTAAGACTGGTGACATCTCTGATACTTTGCCACTAGCATTGCATCTGAGTTTTGAGAAGTCATCAGACATTAAAAGTATGAATTCCAAAAGTCTTAGGAAGCTAAAATTGCTTGATAAGTCTTGCAAAAAATCTTAATTGAATAGCAGTAGGAAAAGGCGTCTGGGTAACACTTACAGGAAGCTCCAGCTGATTGGGAATAAATGGGCTCTGTACTCAGCAACAGCTGCAACAACAGAGTGCTGAGCCTTGATAGGTGGACACGTACAGAACAAGCTGAGCTGGGGCCTGGAATTTCCCGAAATGAAATCTGAGAACCATTTAGGTTGACCTTCTCTCTCTCAGCTCAGTTGACCCTTAAGAAATATGAGATGACACATCCCAAACACACTAAACTTTTACAACAGCAGCACAAAGGGAGACAAAAAAGAGTTGGAAAATGCATGGGAGTCCTCTTGTAATGCTGGAAGAATAAACTGGTTGACTTGACTGCCTTCTGTTTGGGGAATAAACAAAGAGATTATTTAAGAATCATATAGGCCGGGGCTGCTGTGGAATGCAGTTTTTAAAAAACAGATTTATCTCTTGACTGTAATCAGGCTTCCTACACTGCAGAACCCACTTTTACATAACAGTTGGGGTTACAATGACATAACACAGAATGCCATGACCTGTATTTAGAAAAGCTGATATTAAAAAAGTACAGTGGGATGACAGACTGAAATGTTTGGAAAAATATACATAAGCAGATACAGTACAGATAAGAAAATATGTTCTTTAGCAATAGCCACAGCCTCCGCAATAGTGTTTTCCAAAAAATTAAAGAAAGAATTTTCTTGGCAGGCAAATCATGTAATTGGAGATATCTCTGGGGTAAATGTATAAAGATACACCTTTAAAGGTTCTTCTAAAGTAGGTTTCCCACGTGGAAAGTGATGCTATTACAAGATATTGCCCCTCAGACATCTCACTTCCATCTGGCCTAATAGGATGGTGTTTAGTAGGGTAGAATAGAGTGGCACCTAGAAATATCCATCCTGGATAAGGCTACTCTTCTAGTTGTGACTGTGTCAAGTCCCTTAGCCCTTGCTTTGCTCTCTTGGATCCTTATAATATATACTTAAATAATTTTGTAAAAACTATGCCTTAGATTCACAAGCTTAAAGAAAATAAGAGCTGTCTTATGGCAAGAAGCACAGGGACATGCAATGCTCCACAATTATTCAGTTGGAAGATATCTTAGAAGCTATCTAGGCTCTTAACTTCCATTCATTGGCTGAGGATCTGTATTTTTTGTAATTTAACCAATTATGATCAGAGAAAATATAAATCAGAGATAGTACTGATTCTATACCACAAATACAATGTTTATTGACATAATGATTTAAATAAACAATCTTACACTGAGTACAACACAAGTAAAAGAATGGCAAAACTCAAAGGGTTGTCTGTAATCAATGCCCTCTCCTCTTGTTCTCTCTTAAAAGCCATTCTCTCTTCAATAAGTCTTTTGGTCCCAACACTGACAACTGCCCTTATCACAGTCTCTACTAAGTCATGTCAAATCCATATTCAATTTGCTATCTTCATCTTGACCTATAAGCAGTATTTGGCATGATGGATCACTCCCTCTTTCTGGAAACAGTTTCTTCACTCAGTTCTGGAACATCACACCCTTTTGCCTCTTCTCCTGCCTCACTGTCTAATCCTTCTTACAGTCCTTCATTACACTTTATCTGTCTAGCCTCTAAGTATTAAAGTGAATTTGCAAGAGCTCTCTGTAATTCATTGTGCCGGATGTGAGTAATTTATCAGCTTAAGGAAAAACAAAAAGGAAATCACTAATTATGTGTAAATTGAGTGTACTAGGGACAATATTTCTTAGCAGGGGTCCTCTCAGCAGCTGAATCTGAAATTCCACTCAGGAGTTAACTCTGCTCCCTCTGTCTCTGGGAGAGCAGGCTGCTACCGTGATATTGTTATTTCTACAGTATAGAAAGCAGAGCAAACTCTGGAGGCTTCATCTTATTCAAATGCTGAAACTCACTACAGAGTGGCCATATGGTCTGGAAACATAGGCAAATGTTTGCCATACTTAAGTGACTAAATAATGCCTGTAGTTGATAGACTAGAATGTTATCCAGAGCGATTCTGTCAGGATGTTTCACCACTCCGTTGCACCAGAGTAGAGGCTTGTGCAAAGACTGATGGAAAAGCTATATTGTCCACCATGTTAATTGCAATTTTGTATAGCACACTAACTTATACCTGGTAAATGAGAAAAGACAGTGAATGAATCACATGTTACAAGGTAATATCGATATTATGGATATCCACGATATCCATATCATGCGTATTTTCCTATGTTTCCAAGATTTTATCGTAACCCATATACTACGGACTGAATGTTTGTGTCTCCCGAAATCCATACATTAAAATACTAATACCCAAAGTGATGGTATTTGGAGATGAAGCCTCTGGGGGTGAGTAGGTTATAAGAGTGGAACCTTCATGAATGAGATTACTGCCCTTATGAAAGAGGCCCTTTGTCCTTTCTGCCATGTGAGGACACAGCAAAACAAACAAACAGCCAATTGTGAACTAGACGGGAGCTCTCACCTGACACCGAATCTGCCATTGCCTTGATCTTGGACTTCCCAGCCTTTAGAACTATGAAAAAATACATTTCTATCGTTTATAAGCAGCCCAGTCTGTGGTGTTTTGTAATAGCTGCCCAAATGGATTAAGATACTAGAGAATCCTCTTCCACTGAGTAAAGCAGATGAATGTGTGCTACCTGTTCCAGTCCTCTGGTTCAAAACACTGAGGACAATATGAGCCAAGCTCGTTGGCTCCTGGAAAACAAAGATGTTTTTGACCTCCACAAAACTGCCCAGATAACAAATAAGAAAATAATATTTGTGTAGTCCTTTCTGTATACTAGACATAGTCCTGAAAACTTTTCCCTATCCATTCCATTTAACACTTATGAATTCATAAGGCAGATGGCACTTAATCCTCATCACAACCAATGAAATAAGTACTAACATCTTTTAGGCTCTAAGAAATTAAAGAACTAGAATTTAAACTCATTTCCTTTGCTGCTAAAATTTTCTCCTCTATGTCACATTATTTATTTCATTTTTACAAATGTGAATATAGGAACTCTTAAGAAATTGAAAAGTTTGCCTCAAGTCACATAGTCAATATATGGCAAAGCTGAAATTCAAACCTAAGCCTTTCTGACTTTAGTGTCCTGTGTTTTTTTTTTCACTGTGTAGCAAAACAGCTTTTAAAATCACAATGAGAGAAGATAGAAGAAAGTCAGGAGGAAATTTGGTCCAAGTCTTTATGGTGAACAAGGAAACTTGACATGTTAAAGAAAAGAGCAGATTTCTGAACATTCATTATTCTGTATTTCTACAGCCTTGAATAGTTAGTTGAGTTGGACTCATCCAGAATTAGGACCAAATTAAAGCTGAAATCACTGCAGTTATTTCTAAGGACGAAAGCACAGTGCTAATGAAATCAGGATCATGCCTTCCGATTGCCCAATTTTTCTCTTTTATCGACCTAAATTGCAAAGTTCCCTCTCCACGGTCAATCCAGAAACTCACCCTACTGGTCACAAGTAGCACCCAGAGAGCAGGGGTTAGTACATTGTTGTCATTGCCAGAAATACAAAGTTCTAACACATGCCCTATAGCTGGTGAGTCAGAGGAACTAGTGTTTCATTATATTCAAAGGAGAGCCTTTATATTGGGCAGAGGAACAAACAACATAAGCTTCATTTGTGGATGCGAAGCTGCTATAATGTGTAATCTAATCATGAGAGCCTATAAAAATGACATACTCTTTCATTCCTCCCTCTCAAGGATTCATCCCCATCTTCCCCGTGCTCTTCCCCTCATCCTCCAGGCACAGAGCTCCTTGTGACTTGAACTCCAACCAGCTGGTGACAGACAGCCAGAGAATTGGGCGCTAAAAGTAATCATTTCTTTGCTCTGAAAATAGTAAGGGTTCAGACCAAACTTTATAAATTTTGGAATTTTTTAAATGATGAGTTACTTTTGAGAAGTACTTTAAAAAGAACTCAGGTTTTAAGTGTAGCAGAACCTCTATGGACTGGAAATGTCTGTTCTCTTTTAATCTGTCAAAGTATTTAACGCAAAGAGGTCAAGAGAAGCGTTGTCCCAAACTACACTTCAATGGATTGTATAAAGAAACTATGGTACATATATACCATGGAATATTACTTAGCTAAAAGAAAAGATAAAATACTGCCATTTGGGACAACATGAATGGACCTTGTGATTATCATGCTAGTGAAATAAGTTCAATAGAAAAGTTGAGAACCATTTGATGTCACTCATTTGTAGGGTATAAAAGTGAAAGCAGCAAACATATAAGATGAACAAATAAACAAAAACTCATAGACACAGACAACAGAAGTAAAGAGGGGAGGTAGAAAGGGGTAAAGGGGGCCAAATACATGGTGATGAAAGGAGATTTGACTTTGGGGTGGTGAGCACATGATGCAATATATAGATGATGTATCATAGAATTACACACTGGAAACCTATATAATTTTATTACTCAATGTCACCTCCAATACATTTAATATTTAAAAAGTTGATCTTTGGACAAATTGCTTTTAAAAAGGAGAGATGGGTATTGTCATAGAATGGAGGGTAGGCAAGGTACTAGTCTTTATTTTTATATGTTCATAAAATCACGAGTGACATTTTTTCAGAAAATTACAACTAAATTGTGCAGCAAATGTGATAGAAAACTATTCTTTTTTTGGGAAGGGAGCTAGGAAAGTAATGTATCAGCTTGGAAGATTTCATTTGGAGAACAAAAGCAGCTCTGTCTGCAGTTTATTTCCAGGTGATTGTGATTATACTGACTCATTCTTCTGCCCTAAAGAAGGGCTGGTCTCTGAGAAAGACGGCTGGCCCACTTGGTTAGATTTCCTGGCAGCAAAACCTAGGAAAGTCCTTGGTACTTCTTCACACCCAGTGCATGTGAGGCCAGTATCTTTAAGCTGTCTTCTAAAATATTAGTCATCCACTCTGGAAATCAGGGGTATTTTAGCCCTTAGGTCCTATATGCTATTGTACATGGTCATTGCCTCCTGCCTTTCCTTCTTAATACATATATTTGCACATGCCCCTTGCCAGCCAAGAGTTGATCTTTACTTTCTCCAGAGGGATTTGTTGTCCAGTTAAACATTCAAATACTGATGGGAATTGCACACTCTAACTTTCTGTCTCTCGCCTACCCACTACTGTGGCATGTGTGTATTTAATGCTCTGGTTGCCTTTTTCTCCCTTGAGTTGCTATCCAAACACCAATATCTAATAATGTTGGAGAGTCATCAATTCCATATATATTCACAAGAAGGAGCTAGTGGGTAAATGAAGAAAAGAAGGCACCACAAATCTTTAATCTGCCAATAGTTTAGTCTAGCAATGCCTTGAAATGTCCCAAAGTATATGAGAAATGTCTCTAGACATTAGACACTCAGTCCAGTGAATTAGTCACGTACTTATGAAAGAAACACACCCTACTTTCGTGCTTGGCACATCTCTACCTGCTAAATATTTCCTGGCTCGGCTGCTCTCTGCTGGCTAGTGGTCAGTTGGACAAATTTATTTGTGTATGCAGGCATTGACTTCTTACTCATGGATCATTGTCTGATCCCTCACTCTAATTACAAAGAAATGACGAAACTCGTCAGTATCATGGTCTGTGGCCTCAGTGTGAAAAGGGCAACCCCTCCTTCTGGAATGTGGAAATTGAAGTTAGCCCCATCACAAATTGAAAAAAAATCAAACCAACCACTACAGCTGAATTATCTGCTTCAACAAAAAAATCTTGCTCTTCTAGCCATGTGGAGGGAGGAAAAGAATCTGTTCCTGGCATCTCAGACATAGTTGTATTCCACTGTGGAGTAAGACTAAATGTCTCTGCAAAAACTAAATGTTTAGAAGTTACTTGGAGCCGAGTTAGGGAAAGTAGACTAATGCATGCTCTGCTTGGAAGGAAACCCCAGGCTGGATTGACTGGAGGCAAGCATTTCCTACTTATGTTACAAATGTCCTCCTTTCTCGACTTTGATTTTCCAGCAAGCTCCCAATTTCTTTTGTCTGGTCAACAAAAATAAGAAGCTGATGCTAAGATTAGTACCTGAAAAGTAAAACTGGAAACAAAAGGGAGATAAAAGTTGGATCATAGAAATTATCTATTTATCCTTCACACGCAGCATTTCCCCCCTTCATACCAGAGTTCTTTTTATTGTGTGGCAACATATCAGCTTCTCAAAATGCTCATTGTTTAGGTAGAAAAATGTCCTAAATCAGCCAGGCGATATGTAATTGGTTTTATTTTTTAACACCAATGTAATTTGGCCAGAATTAATTAATATGTTATCAGTATCTCAGAGGTTTCTTTTGTTTTTGTTTTTTTTTTTAAGAGCATATAAGACAACTTGCTAGGTAATGCTCAAGGGAAATACATTTATTACCTGGACCATTTGCTCTCTGAGCAGGATTTAGTAGGAAGAGCCTGAGAATAACAAGTCAAAATTCAATTCTAACTTTTGTTTCCTTTATCTTTGTGGTTCGTGCTTGACTTTCCTTACAGTTTCAGCCTTTCCATACAATAATTTAACTGGAACCCCATAAATTGTAATATCATTTGTACTTCCTGTTGCAATAGACTCACCTTGAAACCGGGCAAGTTCCCAAGGATATAATGTCAAAGTCAAACTGAACTACTTTTCAAAGGTTTTTTTTGTGCCCTTTTCTAACCGAGGGAACTTTATTCACCTTGACTCACAGTTCCAGCGGCGTGGAAAAACCTTTGCTGCTAATGCTGCTAACGTGCAATAACTCTTTTCAAATTACCTAAATGTCAAACAAATGTCATCCATAATTAACTGAAAGTTACCAAATGCCAGATTCGTTGCATTTGATATGCTATCTTTTTGACTTTTTTAAAAAAGTTGGTTGTTCAATTCATTCTGGCACACAGAAAAATAAAAGAGCAGTGGTTTTTGTTTTAAATCTGTAATGAACTTCTGTTAGGTGGCATAATTACGGTCCGTTGTCCTAGTTGATAGTCTCCCTGTTACCAACAAGTTGACTGAAGAGTCAAGAGCTATGGAGGGAAGAAATAAATACACAGCAGGTTCTGGAGTCTTTTCTGCTTATTTGCTGAGTGGCCTTAACCTCTTTAAGCTTCCATATCTGCACCTATAACAAAGGGATAATGTACTTTAAACACACCTGGCACATAGTAAACACTGACTAGAGAATTATGTTATTATTACAGAGGTACGTGCTACACTCTTGTCTCCAGACATTACCCAACCCAGGGAGTAGAAAATGCTGAATGCCTGTTCTTACAAGGGCTGATGAGACAGCAGTCAAATAGAAGCAGTGCTCTGCCCTCTCTGCCTTCCTTGCTGGCTCCGTTCTCCCCCAAACCCAGAGACAATCGAATACTCCACCTGCCACCCAGCTTCTTGTGCTCCACTATCATGGCCACAGCTTCTATTCCCTACCATTCTTTTCCCCCTTTATTTTCTTTCGTTGTTTCCTCTTTTCCTTGACTTCTCTGTAAATAAACATTGCCAATTAGCATATTCTTTACCTTCTTTTCCTTCTAGTCAGAAAACTGATCCATCATAACACATTGGCCTTAGGTTATTATTTTGCTTTTTAGATTCGTAAATAAATAAAATCATATAGTGTTTGTCTTTGTCTGATCGATTTCACTTTTAAAGTATTATAAGTAATGCTCTTAGAATAGTGTTAGACACAGAAAATTTTCAGTTGAGGTTTGTTTTTTTTTCTTGACAGATGCAAATCCAATCATTTCAAGGGCTCACATTTAAGGGCTCTGAATGACAGTTATTCCACTTTGGTTATGAACAGAATGCTAGATATAACCCAGCCCCACTCCCCACCTCCCAGTGATCCTGATTCTTCTTACTGGACTTCATTTTTTTCTTTTATGACACTTAGCACCCTCTAACATATTATAAAATTTCTTTAGTTATTATGTCTATTGCTTAATAACTGCCCTATCCAAATCCACTCTAAGTTCCACAGGGACAGAAATACCACATTCTAAATGCATAGAATAGTGCATGGCACAGAGTAATTGCTCAATAAATATTAGTTAGAAAAATGAATAACTATAAGAACAGATTGTCCAATGTCTTTCCCAAAACTCTGCTCACTTCTTTCTAGCTCCACTCCTCTTTCAGGTTCTATTCCACAATGAACAACAATAATATAATGGTCAGTATTTATTGTGTACTTCCTGAATTCCAGATACAATGCCCAGCATGAAAAATGTATTATCTCATTTAATCCTATGAAACAAGTACTATTATTCAGTTACAGATGTTACTCACAGAGGTTCAGAGAGGTTAAGATGCTCGTCCAAGGTCACACAGCTAGTTTAAATGGGGATCAAGTTTAGAGCCCTGGGCAGTCTTATTGTAGCATCTGACTTCTTAATCATTACACTGTGGCCTATGAATATGACTGTGAGCCTGGCACTGTGTCCCTTCCCATGAATGGTGAAACCTGAATCCAAAGAATAGGAGTTTGTTCCATAAGAGATGCTTTATCTGCATACAGCAAGAACAGAATCCCCAAAGGGTCACTAAAGTGACACTAAGGCTGACTATGTTTGCTGGCAGGCTGAAATAACATTCTATGGTAATAATGTTCCGATCTTCCAGTTCATTGCATTCACTGCATCACTGTGAATAACACATCCCAGTGCATGCTAATCTATCAACCTAACCCCAGAGTAACAATAAAATAAAATTCTGCCATACACAAAGCCCTGAATTTTTAGTGGCATTTATCACTCAATATTAATTAACTTGAATGATCCATGAAGATTTGGCGTTGCAAGGAGTTTGACTATCTATGGCTGCAAGGTTCTGTAAGATTATGTCTCTGAGCTTTTGAGATAATTAATTCCACTAGCACTGAAAGAAAAGCCCTTGGGATTTGCAAATGAGACTTGGATTGAAGCATTTCCCTGTTTCTGTGGCAACAGTGCTTCAATGACAACCAGTTGGGGCATGGAGTTACAGAACTCCCATCACCCTGTCACTCTCGTCTAGCCTCGGGCACTTCCAGTTTGCTCAAAGCAGAATCACTTAGTCCATCTGAGAATATGCTCATTTTCCAGGCCTGCACAGAATTTAACAGAACAAGGTGGCATGTATCAGAGTGGCAATGAGATATGAAAAGAATAAACCAGAGGAAGTGATGGGCTTGAAGTTATAAAGTGAGCGTTGAAAGAGTTTATGATCAAAACTGTTCCATGGAGACTCAGACACAGCTAGACCATCTATCTCTAATTGCTTATGACCTGGCCTGAGAGTAATGCATAGGAGAGAGGAAATATGATCACCGCCATTGCTTGCTACTCCTGAGGCAAAAAACCCTGGATGAGTCTTCAGATGCACAAAAGTTCTCTCTGCCATTATCTTCTAATCCTTCCTTTAAGCCATCTGATCTTCAATATCTATCCAATGCAAATGTGGCCTTTTAGGGATTAGTTCCTCTGTTCATGACTTGTCTATCCTATTAGTAAATCATACTCATTTTAGGGATAAATAACTCCCTTGATTACTGGATATCAAAACAAATGGATTGGTATTTTAATGAATGAAAGCTGGAATTAAAAGAAGAAACTGATGCTGCTGGATGAAAGTTTACCAAGGACTGCTTTTTAGCAAATACACAGTCCAAGTCCAAATGATCTATGTCAGAAACATAATTTATTTTCCTGGGCAGCAGGGTGGTTAAATAAAGAAAAATCAATGTGGCAGTCTGATATACTTCAGTACTTATTTGAACCAGAGCTATATAAAACGTCAGGCAGGGGAATTGCTTCTTAGTCACCTTAGGGGAAGCCAGCATTTTTCCTTCTATGCACCTAAAGACATATTATTACCTTAGCTGAGATGGGTGGTAAATATTGGATGAAAGGGGAAATAAAGGAATAGATGGATGAATGGATGGATGAGTGGCTGGAAGAATGGATCAATTTATTCAATAAATATTTATCGAGCATTTATTATGTACCAGACACCAGGGGACATAGAGCGATCAAAGCAGATTAAAATCCCTATACTCATGGAGAGTATGGAATAATAGCTAGATGGCTAAATAAATTCTAAATGGATATGGGAACCCCTAAGTCCCTATTACATTGCTTCACAGGCCGCACGAGTACATTTACCTTAACCTGGGTAGACCCTGAAGAATTATTATCCCCATGCTCTACGATTATTGCTGGCATTGAGATCAAACTGCCCTTTACACTGATGAATGCCAGATCTTATAGATGGAGTTCAAGATTAAAGTTAAGGGAAGGTATTAAAGTGAAAAGGGCATTTGTTACTTCTCTGTAAGTGATAACAGATGTATCTAAAAAGTACCAGATGTTCTCTGTGCTTAAATGCGATTGCAAAGTAAAAGAAGACTGGTCAGCCATTTATAAGAATACACTTGGATTTTGCTTAAGAAAAGGAAATGAAATTATTCATGAATGGAGATTTTGGCACCTGTAACTCTCATTTCTAAAAGATATTAAGCCTGCCTAGAAATATATCCTTAAGGTGATTTTTTTTTCACTAAACTTTATTGTATAACCAATAAAACAGTGGGACCAGACTTTTCAACACTAATATATGCCATCATTATATGTATATTTTAACAACAAAAACAAAGAAAAAATAAAATTTTCTCTTAAATCTAATTTCCTTCTTTGAGATTTTCAAGTAAGAAAAATTGAGTATACGAATCCTTTAAGGCAGAACTCTTTTGAGGCTGGAGAGAATAAAGCATAGGGAAATAAAACTGTTTAGGAAATGGAGCTGAGTTTGCTAGTAATACCATGGCGAAATTATCCTGGGTCAGCCATTATCTTTAGGTTTTCAGGTTCTGAAACTTAATATTTATAATGGTACACAGAGCTTTTCTGTCCTATAGGGGTCAGTTTACTCAATGACAAAACACACAAGATTCTGATGTATAAGCCAGAATGCCAATCTATAAATCTATAGTCAAAGTTATCTCCTGGTAGGAGATTTGCCTTCCCATGGGTATGAATACTCAGACCTCCAAATTATTCATCAAAAGGCTTAAATTAAAATCAAGGAGCTGATGTCTTGTGTCTCAAGACATCAAAATTACACCAAGTGCAGAACTAAATGGATTGTATTTCTCTAGGAAAACAGTCCAGCACAGAAGCTAAGTGATTAGGATCTTAGTGAGACTAGGGTTGGGTTAAAAGCTCATCTACCCTACTAGTTAGTTTGGGAACACTCACCAATGCTTATTTTCTTCTACTGAATATGGTAATAATACTTTTAAAAAGTACTAAGCACAATGATTGAAATATAGGAAGTAGTCAATAAATGTTAGCCATTATTATATTCCTATTTTTAAAACTGATAATTGGTTTTCTGGGATAAAAGTTTATCTTAACAGGGTTGCCATGAAAATTTAATGAGTTGCTCAAACAATATTAACTATTACTGTCTCTAGCTAAAGAAATAGGTTTTAGGGAATCAAAAATCCTTTGCTTAGATAGTAGTACTCGACAGACATTAGAACTTCTGCTCCCAAAATTATTTTCATAAAACATCACCGAGTACCCTAGCATCATGATGGGCAAATTACAACCCAGCTGAATGGGGCTACAGTTTCCTTTTCATCAATCACATTCTGGGCATGCCTTTCTGTGGCTGGCAGCCACCTCTGGACTTGGGATTTCCTAAATCTCTGGGGAAGGTTAATTTGCAGGGATATTATGTTTATTCATTATGTGACTATTTCTACTAATTTCAGCCTCAGAACTGCAAGTAAGTTTTTCCTGAGCATGGTACATCCATACTACATCCATACTTCAAACACTGATATTCAAAAGATGAAGAAAAGCATATGCGTCTGGATCACTCGAGCAGCTGGTTAAAAATACAGACTCTTGGAATCATTAAAATGGTGATTATCTCAGGCAGGTCAGTGTAGGGTTGGCCTAGGATGGAACGTGAGCAAACTTCTGGGGTGTTGGAACATTCACAGCTCTATCTGGGCGGTGGCTACACAGATGTACACATCTGTAAAAATTCATTGAACTGGGGGTCTTCTGGCTTCTGGTTGTCCATGTAAGGAGCTTAGAAGCTGCTGCTTCATCCCAACAATAAGTAAAAGCTGGACACACTAAAAAAAAAAATCAATAATTCTTCTTGGATCCATAAGAAAGGAGAGGATACAGGGCAAACTGCTGCCCTCAGGATTGAAGAGATAGATAGGGGAATAGGGGAGTCCCAGCTTACCGTCAACTGCCCTAGGTATGGTGATGCTTTTTTAGATAAAATATCAAAGACATGATCTCTGAAAGAAATAATTGATAAGCTGGACTTCATTAAAATTAAAAACTTCTGCTCTTCAAAAGACAATATCAAAAGAATTAGAAGACAAACCACAGACTAGGAGAAAATATTTGTAAGAGGCATATCTGATAAAGGACTATTATTCAAAATATACAAAGAACTCAAAATTCAATAATAAGGAAACAGAAGTCTAATTAAAAAAAAAAAATGGGCCAAAGACCTTAACAGACACTTGACCAAAAAAGATATACAAATGGCAAATAAGCATATGAAATGATGCTCCACATCATTTGTCATCAGGGAAATGCAAATTAAAATGAGATACCATTACCCACCTATTAGAATGGTAAAAACCCAGAACACTGACAACACCAAATGATGGTGAGGATGTGGAGCAACAGGAATTCTCATTCATTGTTGGCAAGAATGCAAAATAGTACCATTACTTTAAAAGACGGTTTGGTGTGTTCTTATAAAACTAAATATAGTCTTACCATACAATCCAGCAATCAAAGACCTTTGGTATTTACCCAAAGGAATTGAAAACACAGAAACCTGTTCGTGAATGTTTATAGCAGCTTTATTCATAATTGCCCAAACTTGAAAGCAACCAAGATGGCCTTCGGTAAGTGAATGGATAGACTGTACTACATCTTGACAATGGAATATTTTTCAGCGCTAAAAAGAAATGAGCCATCAAGACGTGAAAGGATATAAAGGGGTCTTAAATGCATCATATTAAATGAAAGAAGCCAATTTGAAAAAGCTATATAATATATGATTCCAACTATATGATGTTTTGGAAAAGGTATAACTAGGAAAACAAAAGATCAGTGGTTACTGGGGTTAGGGGTTGAGGAGATGAATAAGCAGAATACAGAGAATTTTTAAGGCAGTAAAATTCCCTGTATGATATTATAATGTTAGATATATGCCATTATACATTTGTCCAAACCCACAGAATGTACAACACCAAGAGTGAAACCTCAGGTAAACCATGAACTTTGGGCGTTCATCCCTGGATAAACACGTACTATTCTGGTGAATAATGTTGATAGGGGGGAAGCTCTGTGTGGGGGGGTGGGGGCAGAGGGAATATGGGAAATCTCTGTGACTCGCTCTCAGTTTTGCTGTAAACCTAAAACTGCTCTGAAAAAATAAAGTGTTAAAAAAATTCATTGACCTATGCATGTAAGGTGAGAGCACCTTACTATGGGTATGTGACAACTCAATAAAAAGATTTAAACATCAATGAAAATGTCTGACCCCATCTCAGATCTTTTGATTCAGAATCTCTGGGATAAGAGCATGTGAATCTTCGTTTTTAATAAGCACTCTCGGGTGATTCTACTGGACATTGACATTTGAGAACCACTAATATAAAACACATTTTCAAATATCGAAGACCAAGAAAAATAATCTGAAATCAAGACTATCCCAGGAACTCTAAGATAAATGTCATATGAATACCAGTATTCATATATTCTGAAACCTTGGAGATTTGAGTCAAGAAACCAACATCTGTTTCCTGTGCTATCCGATAGGTCTCTACAGGTAGTTCTAACATAAAAATTGAAATGAGCCCTTGAGAGGAGAAGACCCACTGAGAAGCTGTGCTGCAGAGCTCTGCTCTTTACATTCACCTTTGAGACCAGCGCCTCAGGCAGAAGTGTTCCTCTCTCCAATCTGATAATGTCAAAAGCCGGTCAAGTTACTTGGGTTTGAATTACAATGCAGTGCTTTTGGGAAGAGCACTTGTCGAGAACATACCTACTCCAAAATAAGTAGGGGGCTGTTTGGAAAAGAGGAAAACGGATCTGCCTAATGGAGCTTTTAAAAAGCTGAGATAAAAGATTCCCTTCAGGGTAACTGCTTGCAGAGTGTCATGATTCCGAATGAAAAGCTCTGCTGGCTCACGCACAGATGCTCTCATGTTTGAGTGAATGGACTGGGAGGGTATTTAGAGACTGTCCAAGATCGAAGCAAGGATTTGTTTCCAAAAGGCTGCTATGCTTTTGGTGTTTCTTCACACTGCAGCATTTCCCTGCAATGTTCATTATGGTGTTATTATGGACTTATGCAGGGAAAGGCAGGCATGCCTTGAAGGGGCAGTACATGCCACATCCACGCCACTGTAGAACAAACCACAGGGCTCTGGTTACCCACCTCTTGGGTTTTCCTTTTATGATTCTGGACTAACGTAGCGCTCTTTTCATACAGGGAGCATGAACGGAACTAACATTTTCTGGGTTATGAATTGAATGAGAAAAGGCTAATCTATGATCTCCCTGCAGACAGTATGGCTAAGGTTACAGTGAAAAATGATCCCAGCACAATCTTCATGGCTAATCCTCTCCACCCATATCCCCTTTCCCCACTCACAATTTCCTTTAGTTCATGTCCCACTCCCAACAGCACACCTGTTATTGCTAACCTGCAATAACAGAGTGCAGATTTCCCTGGGGAAATGGCGAAGTGACTCAAGGTATTTATCTGTTGGCAAAACTGCACTTTTTCTAGGACTGTTGTATGTACACAGATATTTTCTCCTCACATGAATCACAGCATTTTCTAGCTGAAAGAGACCCTGAGGACAATTTCATTAATATACAAAAAGCCCAGAAAGGCAAACTTACCCAGGTTACAGAAGCAGTTAGGGAGCAAACCTGAGCTTCAGTTAATGGGTTCTGGCCAAACCAGGATTGCTTGATCACAGACTTTGCCAACACCTCTGAGTCCTTCTTCTTTTTTTTTTTTTTTTTAAGGCTTTTTTTTTTAAGAGCAGCTTTAGATGTACAGTTATATTGAGTGGAAGGTACAGATTTCCCACACACTCCCATTCCCCTCACATGCCTCCCGGTCCTTTTAAGTTGCTTAGTAGCTCTGGGCTAGTTCATGTAGTTTAAACCAAATTAATACCTTTTTCCCCTCTCTATTTGTCAGATATTTTTATAGGATGAGATAACAGACAGGAGATGGTATCTTATCAGGATCACAACTGGAAAGAACTTTAGAAATATCCCCATTCTTCTACATCCGAAATATACTTTTTCACTTCTCCCCAACAATTAATCCTATTCCTTTCCTCTTGGTAATGGGTCATGCCTCCCATTGCCAATATTATGTTTCCTTCTTCCCTTTGGAATTTCCTCACCTGGACTTTCCTGGGATCCATAACACACAGTCTCTTTTAGTACATAATACATCTGTTGATTATTTTGAAATAGTCCATGTCTTTTTCTTAATGTTTATCATCAGTTTTCTAACATGAAAGTATTGGGTCACTTTGGCATTTTTATGAGTCCATGGTTTTATTTCAACCATCTCCTACAAACCGAATGACAAAAATGTTCACCATATTCAACATGGTGAACATTTTTATTTTACTCCATTGTCCTGAGCGATGAAAGCACATGTTCAGGATGAGTCATCTCATTTCCTGCCAAGAATAATTGGCAGGCATACTGTGGCTTCTTCTAGTTTGTTACTTCTTAGTTTCAGTCATTTAATTTTTAAATCTTAAAACAGGGTTTATGATTTTAATCAAATCTGCAATTATTATAAGCAAATGCCTTGCTTATCTGATGACAGAGATATATGTGAAATATATATTAGCAATTCGGGAATTTAGTATCGCCTAGTAATATGTGTCATAGCCTCATTTGTTTTTCGTAACCATCGACAAGGTTCACGGTGCTTCCAGATTACCTAAGTTAAGATGAGGAACCGTAAACATTTTCCTGATGATATATCCTTCCAAAATGTCAGCAATGTCAGCAGTACACATAGTATTGTACTTTAGTTTTGATGAATGGGAAAGTCAAAACAGCAAGCCAAGGTCATGAGGCATCAATGTGAGAACAAGAAATGCAATGGTCGCCTAACTACTGAACTAAAATCTTGCAACAGATCTTGAAGTCTTTCATAATAGATCCCTAATTCGTCACCACTACGTAGACTCCCTACTTAGCCAAGCTCCCCCTTCATTAGTTTTCATGGAGTTTGTCCTAAGATTTTCAGTTATTAAACAAAGCATTCTGTCTCACCCAGCCTCTCAGGATCTCATGTCAGCATCACCCAATGTCTACTCTTTCTCACTTTCACTTTCCATTCCCAAAGACACAGCAAGAAAATGGATAGGAGCCACAAAAGGTCTAGAGATCCTTGACCTAGGTCTTCCAATTTTTAATTATTAGAGAGGCAATATGATTTAGTAAACTAATAATGCATCTTATGTCAGAAAATCCAAGGTGAACTCTGATTCTGTCACTTACCAGGTCTGTGACTGTCACTGAATGAATAACTCTCATAGAGCTTCAATTTCCTCATCGCTTTTATGGTGAATGGTACCCTGGTTCACTTAGGTACAAAATCCACTGAATGCACTTGGTAAACTATGTAATGCCATATAAATGTAAAATAGTTTGATGCTGACACCTTTAACCCCGAGGGCAAAATGGCACTCCAAGGGCCTCCTACAGCTTCAATGACTTCTCAACAAAAAGCTGATAATCATGGCCTAGACCAGTGATCTCCAACTTTTCTCTAGAAGTCTTCATTGGAGAATGGAAAATGAACCATTCTGGACTAAATGAAAGAAAGTTTTTCGAAAATTTATTTCTACTTTTTTAACATTTTATTTTAAATTATTTACATTGCTAACCAAATAAAATTGACGCTTTAGGAAAATATGACACATTTGCCACATGGTCCTCTGTGCTCTCTGGAATTGCACCCAATGGCACCCCGTGTCATAGGTCCCATGCGTTTCCATTTGCTGGTCTTTTTCCTGCAGATAGGCACTTTGGTTCATTTCTTGTTTTATCCCTAGAACCTAGCATGGTGCTCGGTATATCATAAACACCCTATACATATTTGCTTAAACAATCAGTTGACATTTTTTTCCAAAGATAAAAGCAGGTTGGTTGATAATTAATGTCCTAATTACTATTGACTTCCACTGTAAAACCAAAAAAGGCGAAATGAGAGCTTTAAAAGTTAAACGGCTAGACCAAAATTTTAAGTCCCATGCTGACTTGGAACTCTTCTACTCAAGATAGCCCAGCTATCTTTCCCTGGCACTCAATAGCCTTCCTCTCAGCATAGATGTTCATTTCATCACTGCTAAGCCTATCTTTATGGATGAACACCATTCATAGTTTATTCTGCCCATTTATTGTTTATAATCCTCAATTATAAATGTAAGAAAACTTGTTCCAGTCTTTGTTCCACATTCCACAATATCTGTTTCACACACAAATTTCCCCTTGGAACCAATAAGTATTCTGTGCCAGAAGATATCCTGGGATGGGGAGGAAGGCAGGGAGAGGAGAGAAAGAGAGAGTGAGAAAGAGAGAGCGAGAAAGAGAGAGAGAGAGAGAGAGAGAGAGAGAGAGAGAGAGAGAGAGAGAGAGAGAGAAGAACGCGCGCATCAGAGTCACCATCTGTTGACAATACTCTTGTGCAGAGCCAGTTTTGAAAGCTAATGACATGTCACGCATCCTCTAGCGTCTGGTAACAAAAATAGGCTGCTCTCCCAGAATTCGATAGAACAGTTGTTGCGCCCTGGAAGATGCAATACGTCAGCCAGCACTCCAACAGGGTCCAGGAAGGAAATTCCTGCCAAAAGCTGGATGAAATTTAACCGTGGTCCAGGAGAAACAACTTTTACTAAAATTCAAATATGAAAGTGATCATTTTTCCCTGAGGCCAGTAAAGGACCTATACAGTATTAACCTTCCAATATGACCCTGCATAATGTATTATTTTTTTAAAGAGCTCTTGAATTTCATCAGCAACGCTTCAATATATATTTGCTCCTTTCTTTACTTATTTTCAGAAAAATAAGAGCTATAAGCCTGTAATAAAAATAGGTCCAAGGGTTTGGCCAGGGTCCACCCATGTTTTTTTGGGGGGGGAGGATGGGGTAAATTATTGGCATTGCAGCTGATTCAAGGCAAATCTGGGTCTCAGCTTCATTGACAGCCTACTGTTTAATGACTCACTTTGCTATCTCATCAAGAATTCGCCTGGTTGAAAAGCTTGCACCTTCTCAAATGTAATTGCATGCTTTCCCCACATTTCATCTGGCTCTCTTTAATTTTCAAAGCCCTGCTGAGCAGCTTTTGAAAACCCAAGCCCTTTACCACCTGGTTCTCTGGGGATGTTTTAAAAGGAGGCAGCTCTGCCTATTTTTCTGCTAACCTATGAACAAACTGTCTGGTCGCAGCATGGAGTAGAGCGGATTGAACAAGGACTGTATTAAAGGACAGAGCAGGACACTGGACGGCTCCCAAGTTTCTCCAAACCATGTCTTTGTAGTGTGACATCATTATTTTGTTTGAAGTGAAGTTTCTGGACTAACTTCAAATATAAGTGTAGAATACAAATTTTAAAAACCTAAATGATTGATTACTTGCCAGTTTGAAGTATCTAACATTCTCTTAGGCAAGAGTAGACATACAAGTAAAAGTTTGGAGGTGCTGAAGTATCACTTTCACAAAAGTCAGATCTGGGTTTATTCGTAGGCTCTTCTTGTGTGAATTTGGTATAAATCATTCACTCTTCCTGGGCCTCAAATTCCTCAACCTTAAAATTAAACCGAATTTAACAAATGTGTTTTCAGCCACTGAAAATGGGAGGAATTTGTTCGGACTCACGGTGTCCAGTAAAACTTTCTGCAAAGAAGAAAATGTTCTGTATTAGTGCTGTCCAATACGGTGGTAACTAGCCATACTGAGCAGCATATGAAATGTGCTATGTACTATGATTGAAGAACTGGATTTTTAATTTTATTTCATTTTGAGCTGAAAGCAAATCTGTGGCCACTGTATTGGACAGGGCAGGTTTAATTTTTCTTAAAGTTCCTTACGAAAAGTCCTGTTTGGATGATTACTAAACCTAACTAATGACCCGTCATGAATTTTTCTTGTTATGCTGCCTACCGTGAAATTTACTTCACAAATTATTTGGTATAAATGAATAACTTTAAGTCTATATCAGTGTAATAATTAATCACGAATAAAAATGGTATCTCTATATGAGCAAGATAAAAGATATGTATGAATTTTATGCAAATATAAAGCAGTACTAATAAAATCTCTATCACAGCTAACTGCACACTCTCACCACGTGCCAGCTGGCAAATAGACTAAAAACTTTCTTATTTCATAGCCCAGGCCATTGAAAAAATGGTGGGACCTTGTGGTAGACCTGAAAACACTCTTTGTGAGCACTTTCTTCCAATGATGTTTAAGCCAATTTCATGTTCCTTTTCTTGTCCAGCATATCCATCAAGAGTTTCGACTTAGATGTTGCTATAACCTATATAAGAAAATGATGTTTATAAATAGTGTACTGTTTTTTGGTATTTGAATGGGTGCATTTCTTCTGCTTCCAGACTTTGGCTCATACAAGTAGAGCATATTAAACACTGACCAGAGGAATTCCAAAGGGATGACTCTCTAGAGGATCCCCTTTGGCTTGAGTGTGGATTTGTCTCTTTCTACCTCTGTTTAATCCCTTTCAGCTACTTGGCCTCCTCACACTGACCTTCAGACTCTTCTGGCCGTTCTCATGTGGCATACTGGCTGATCGATATTCCTCTCAAGTTCACAACCCTTTTCATTTATTCTCTGGTCTATTCTTGTCTCCTCTCTCCTGGCACAACATTTGCTCAGTTCCCTCAGTGACTATCCCCTTCAAGATGGCCCTGAGACTGTCTCCTGGGTATTGACCAAGGGAACAGCTTAAGGTTGCAGAGCGTAGAGATTCTGCCGTTAGCCCTTCCTCAGCTCTTCAGACAAAGAGTTTTGACTTGAAGAAAAGACCTCTCTTAGCAATTATTGAGGAACAAACATTTCCCATTTTATCTTATTTTTGAGTGATTTTAGCGTCTGTTCTACAAGATGTATGGTTCATAGTTCGGAAAAAGTTGTTTCTTTTTTAAAAATAGCTTTATTATATATATAGCTGGCATGCAATCAGTGACACATCTTTGAGGTGTGCAATTTGTTAACTTTCCACAAATGTATACATCCATGAAACCATCAGTACAACTAAGAAAGTGCATATATCCGCCATCCAAGAAGTTTCCTATGCCCTTTTTAAATCCCTCACTATCACCCTTACCTGCTTCCCTCACCTTTGCCCTGGAATCAGGCAACCACTGATCTTCTTCCTGTTACTATGGATTATGTTGCACTTTCTAGAATTTTAAATAAATGAAATCATACAGTATTTACTCTTTGTTGTCTAAATTCTTTCCTTTTTATTTGAGTAGTGTTCATTTTATGGATATACCATACAAATGGATTGATATACCAATCATTCATCTCTTAATGGACATTTGGGTTTGTTTCCAGTCTGGGCTATTAACAGATAAAGCTTCTAGCAAAATTTATAACAAGCCTTTGTGAGGACATATGTCTTCATTTCTCTTGAGCAAATATCTAGGAGTAAATGGCCAGACTCTTCTGTTTTTAAGAAACTTCCAATATTGGGTGTACTCAGTCTTTTTAATTTTAGCCATTCTAATAGGTAAATGATGCATACTTCTAGTTCTTAAAGTTGTCCCATAGTTCGCCACTCCTCTGTTTATTTACTTTTTATTCCTTTTGTCTTTATCTTTCATTTTGGATACTTTCTATTACAATGTCTTTTAGTTCACCAATCTTTTCTTTTGCAACATTTAATCTGATATCAATCCCACACATTGTGTTTTTCTTTTGAGACATAGTTTTCAGCTCGTAAGTTCAGTTTGGGCCTTTTTATCTTCCAGATCTCAACATCTCTCCTCTAGCTCTTGGAGCATGAAATACAGTACTATAACTTTTTTAATGCCCTTGTCTGCCAATTATGGCATCTATGTCAGTTCTGGTTTTGTGTCCTCACTATGGATCATATCTTTTCACTTCTTTGCATGCCTGGTAACTCCTTAATAGATGCCAGACATTTTGGATTTTACCTTGGTGGGTACTGAATATTGTTGTATTCCTATAATTATTTTTGAGTTTTGTTCTGAGACACAGTTACATTACTTGGAAACAGTTTGACACAATCAAATCTTATTTTTAAATTCATTAGGCAGGCTCAGAATGGCATTTAGTCTGAGGATAATTATTCTCCATTACCAAGGCAATGTCTTTCTAAGTACACTATCCAAAGCCTTATGAATTATAATTTTCCAATCTGGTTTGTGGCACTATTCCTTATTCTTCTAACCTTTCTGGACGTTCTTCCCACAGCCAGGAGTAGTTTTCTCAGACACATGTACTGATCGACATTTGAAAACGCGTTGAAAACTTGAAGAGGCTCCTCAGCAGGTTTCTGAGCTTCTTTTCCCTGCAGTTCTCTCCAGAATTCTTCCCTGCAGACTTTTACTGCCTTTGTTTCCCCAGCCTCTCGGTCCCTTCGACTCGCAGGGTCCACTGGCCCCACCTGGGTTTCCTGTGCCCCACAGCAACATGGAAACTTATTTAACTCCTTTCCCATTAGGGAAAAAAGTGCAGCTCACTGCCAGCGTTAATTTCATTTTATATAAACACACTTTTTGAGGCTGAAGTGAATCTGACTGGTTTTCAATGTAAAAATAAAATATAAAAACTGTTCTTGGAGTTATTTCTAAACAGAACTTGTCTCTAATCTTAATGGAATAGAATGATGATCAGTATTTAATAATTTTTTGTGTGTGTGGTAAATTTTAAAGCATAGAACAACAACAAGTAGAATATCTAGGGTTTGACATTTTCAGCGATCGAGAATTACTATATTTTAAATGGAAATACATTACTGAAAACAGAATGCTATAAATAGAATGATGTCATTTGTTTCCAAAACTGTCGATATACTAGAGCGATGTGAAAATAATAAAAGCAAGATATTTCATGGCAAACTTTAGGGGTAAAGTTAGGACTGTGAGTTATCTCAGGGTAAACACTGCAGCCACAAGCATCCCCAGTGAGTATTCTTGAGGCAAACAGGAAATGGGTTAAGTCAGTAAACTGGTGCAATTACAGTGCTTACCTTATTTTATCCGCATCCCTCAGGTATCACTATTCTTCATTGCCCGACCTCAAATGTCTTAACAACCTTTTTAAAATTATCTTTTGCCTGATTGATTGATTGATTGTTATTTCTGAGTAAAGGGTAAACTTGACTCCTTTCCTCTGTCTAGGCCAGAAAAGAGTTAATTATTTCTTTTTGAAAGTGTTTATTTCTACATCACACCCTCAATCTAATGCGTAAGAACAAATAAAATCATTGTATTCTTACAGGAAAACTTTATGAATTAGGAGGATCCACCCAGGCTGCCCAAGAGTACAAAGCTTCTGTTGGAAAATGAGGAAAACGGAATGGTTCTTCCTCAGTGCACAGGCCCAGAAGTGCAGAACTTTGTGGAACAGGGTCACATGGAGAAAGGAGAGAAAAGCAGCTTCCAAGGAGACATTGATACAACATGAAACTGTGGGCCCACTAAAGAAAAAAAGGAGAATCGAAAAGGAATTTACTCTTTGTTCATTCAAAGCTCCTTCCTTTCTTTTTCTCTCTCTAATTGCTGAATCCTTTGGTCACTGAGCAATTTGAGCTTCTCCTGCTTTTGTTAATATGTCTTTACTCTAGTCTCTAGCTAATATTGTGTGCTTCTCCCGTTTTTTACAAGCAAAAGCTCCTGTCTCTCACACATTGCTCCTACTCAGTGAGTTACAGTTAGCGGAGTGGCCAAATTGGTCCAGGAAAGCTGTCCTCCATTATAGATCAGAGGGCATCAGCCTTAAGAAAGAGGATAAGGCCGTCTAGGACCTTTATCATTTTAAAGGGCTCAATTGTAACTGGTGAAAATTTTTGTTTAAATAGAACTTTTTACTTTTTTTAAATCAAATAAATGTGAATTTTAATTTTAACATGAAAACATACACTTTCTGAATACCCAAATTTAGATAAAGGTAAGACTGTAAAAAGATACTCCTTTATTTCAGATAGAAAAAAATGAGATTCCAAATAGTACCTTTCAACTGATCATTTTCACATTGACATCAATATTCATTCTACTCTGACAGTATCTTTTTTTTTTTCACAATTCTGTAAGAATTATGGTAGAGAGTTAACAGAAGTATAGTAAAACTCAGAAGAAATACTAGACATTCTTGAATGGAAGAAAGATGCTGTAGTTCAGGTCACATTCTCAAAACATAGCTACGTGCATTAAAAGGACATTATAAAATGACTGAAATGCTGCAAATATTAGTTCTCACTCAACTCTAAAACTTTATAAAAGAATGTCACTTTTGATTGCAAAAGGATTCAGTTTTCTCTCTTACAGTCATCACACAATTTATTTTTGAATGGGTCTGTGGGGCATGGAAATGAATAGCTAAAATATTAGTCCAAAGAGATACTTGGAATCATATAGAATTTTAAAAACTTGATTTAAAACTAGTTTCATTCTAAGTGCTTTACATGTGTAGACAAAACCAATGTGTAAGATATATGATGAATAGATAAATGATGAATGGATGCCTAGATGATTCTTAAAATGACATTATTTTCACATTATTGTTTTTCTTCGCATAAGAAGTATACTGGGATAGTAAGAAACAGCCAGGGGACAAGCAGACTTTCAACAACAGCAACAAGAGAGGCTAATGTTATGAATGAAAACAGTATTTCTCTGAGGAACACCTACACGTAAGCATCGGGGGCAGTTTTCAACGTGTAAATATCCAGGCTCTTCCCGGACATATTAAATCAGAATTTCTGAGAATGTGGCCTGGGATTCTGCATTTTAACACACTTCCCTAAAGTCGGTACTTCACATTACAACTTAGAAAACCCCAGGTTTCAAGCACAGCTTCCAGAGCCAGCTTCTTGGGTTTAAAATTCAATTCTGCTAATAGCAGGTTCACCATGGGCACATTACTCTGAATCACCAGAGGTGATGATAATAGTAGTACCTACTCATAGGATTATAAGAGAATTAAATGAGTTGGTATAGAAAGCCCTTAGGACTGCATTGGGCATAATGTAAGTGCTCTCTATATAAGTGCGGCAGATGGAACTAAGTCATCCATATTCCAAGTTACTATATCCTATAAGCACAGGAACTCAAAAAGGACAAAATAGCAACAATAAGTTATAAGGAGTAAACACAAGTTTGACCCCTGGCGTTCCCCTTAGTGAACCATTTTGGAGTTCTTTTGTTTTGGTGCGTCTTGCTTTTACTAGCAAAAGAACACCTGTGTCGTGAAGTTGTTCCTTGCTGCTCTAAAGGATATGGGAGCACTACCAAGTAATTCTTCTTCATCTGGAACCGAAACATCTTTGCTTTCCTTCCCATCAAGTCCTAGTGAATCCTGGGAAGTTCTCCTCCCCCAAATAAAAGCCGTATGCCTCTGAAGGAAAAATGATTCTTCATTCAGCTCCCGTCAAGTTACCTGCCTCTGGATCTTCAGTGACTCAGGTGTTTCTATCTCACTCACACTGTCAGGAATGCACCTTGGCTCAACTCCACAGTTTCAATTTTAGTGTATGTGCTGCCAAAGTGAGTACAACTCTACAGTTTCTAGCAAAGACTAACTCTTGGGAAAAATTAGTGAAGATTCTGAATAAACAAGGTGTAGAAACTGTTCTTGTGTTATAAGTCCTTGGTTAAGACTAGACAGAGAGAGATAAATATAATAAGCCATGGAACAGTGTCTCATTCACTTCCACTGTGGGCCAGGATGTGACACATGGAGCAATGAGAGTCTAGCAAGGTGTATGCCCAGTCTCTTCTGAGTCATAGTTTCAAATTATCAGCCTCTTCCAGCTTTCAGTCACTTTCCACCTAGCCTGGCCTTCCTGGTCCATGACTTTTACCTCACTCTAGTTCCCTTGTCTCTCATTTCCTAAACTAAATCCCATACTGTATTAATATAAATACACACTCTGATAAAGTCCAGCTTCCTTAAATTCACCCTAAAGCTTCATGCTCTCCACTCTCTCCCTCTCTCTCTATATCCCAAACATATCGAACTGCTTGCGGTGCCTCTATTTCTCTCCTTATGGATCTTGCATACGTTGTGCCTTCCCTCCCACCCCCACCCCGCTCATGCACTTGACAATGCCTCCTCATTCTTCAGAACTCAGCTAAGGCATCACCACTCCCTCCAACATCTTACCTAATCCAGTCCCTCCCAAGTACACATCAACCCGGCCCTTTTAACACACCGTAAAAAGGGCTGATTTTTTTTTTTTTTGATTCATTTGTTTCCCCTTCTGAACTGTTAAATCCTTAAAGAACCATGTTTTGTTTATCTTCATACCTCTTAGCAGAGGGGTTCACACTGGTACACCACTCATCACTTACTAATCAGACGAATATGTCGGATCATGACCACGTATTTAGGAGTGCCGCAGCTGTGGAGTTCAACGGAAAGGACACATGCTTTGGAGTCAGTCAGATCCAGGCTTACAGCACAGCTCCGTCACTCCCTATGCTGTTGGGCAACTAGTCACACAAACTAATTTAAGTCTGAGTTGTACATCTGCAAGTGAGGACAATAATCTTTACCCTGCAGACATAAGAATTAAATGAGATAATGCATACCAAACACCCCGTGCCTGAGAAAAGGTAACTTTTACTATTATTGTATTAACAATGAGAATCAGAATTTATTCCTATACAAATCAGATAAAAATCCATTGTAACTCATAGACAATGTGCTGCAAATACTTGAAAGAGATTCTCAGGTATTCTAAAGGATTTGGGAATGGCTGCTTACACCTGAGAGAGACTCTCCGGATATAGTTCCTTGTAATCATGCTGCAAATAAAATGCACACCAGGTCTTTCAACATCGGGATTAATTCCAACTGTCAGTGACGCTAGAGGAGAAATCTCCAAATGTGCTGAAAGTAGTGTAGTCACTGTAACATCATATTATTAATTAAAACCCTTATTCAACATGGTTTTAAATGCTATATACCTCCCCCCTTTTTAAAGGCATCCACTGTCGTCTTTAATTGACAATTGAGTTTACAGAGGTTAAGCAACTTTGCAAGGTCACACATTGGCTGAATAAGACACAGCCTTCAAGATTTTAGAAGACATTTTTGGTGGCAGAATCACTGTTGATTATCACGGTTTGATAACTCAGGATGGTAGCATGTGAATAACTTGAAGTTCTCAATAGTTTCTCATCGAAAGTTCCTCTCCCCCAATTTTGTTAATTTTGCATTGGAATAGCCTGAAGCGATGGCTCGGAGAAGCTTCTGACTTGAACTTGCCCGGGAGCTTGCATGACCATGGGCTGGGAGACGCTGTGGATGACAGCTTGAAACAACACGGTTGTAGCGCTGCTGCTTATCCAGTCTGGCAGCTGTAGACCAGAGACTGTAAAACGGCATGGCAGGGATGGATTGTAGTTAAGAGCGCAGCTTTCCGGGATTGCTGCAGAACTTCTCAGCTCCCACCATGATGGCAAGGGAGTATTGTCAACGGGGGCTTATTTCCATTTTTGTCTATAACCTTGTTCTTTGAGCAAAAGCAGTTGTTGCTTCTATACTAACCAACATCATTGCAACCTCATGATTCTCTCTGCCAGAAAAGTGGTTTATTCTTAATCCGTTACTTCTTATTATTTAGTTTTTTTTTTCCAGTAGCAATTCATTATTTTTAAATTAATTTACTTTTTAAAATTAATTGATTTAAAATTTATTCATTAAGCACTTGCTATGTAGTGGCATCGCGAGAGGCATTACGATACTGTGGCTAGAATGTGGATTTTTCAAGTGCAGTAAACATGGTTTTGCATCCTGCTTTGTAATTTACTAGCTAATAACCTACACTGGTATAAATGGTTGTTAAGGGCATGAGTTTTCGAGTCATACAGACTCGGCTTTAAAATCTAGCTCTGCTCACTTATTAGATCTGTGATCTTGAACAGGTTTCTCTGAGCTTTAACTTTACCATTTAAAATAGAATAACAGCTACCATAGAGAATTCTTGTAGAGGATTAACATGAGGTGTCAATATTGGGCACCCAGTGTAGTACCTGACAGGCAGTAGGTGCTCAATAGATTTACTTCTCTCCCTTCTCCCACTGGGTTCCAAGCACTGCAGAAATAAATATATTTGAAATCTAAAACTTCCAATAAAAGGAATAAAGGGAATAGAAGCTAACATATAAGGACCTACATTGTCCTAGGTGTTTGCATGTTATGATACCATTGAATTTAAGTAAATTCATACCTAAGTAAATTCATTTATTCCTCACTCATTCATTCACTTATTCATTCATTCAATATGTACTAGGCACTTGCTTAGGTACTGGGAACATAGCAATGAGTGAAATGTAAGCTCCTGCCTTGAGCTTAGATTCTAGAGACTCAAACCCTTTCTACTATACCTACTGCACAAATAAAGAGCTTTGGAATTTCAAAAAAAATGTTACTTTCAATTTAGAAATCAGAAGGCCTTCATGGAGAAGGGAAAGTCTGACTTGAATCTCAAAGGACCATAGGGTTCAGAGGTGTGTCTAAGATTCAGGGTGGGTGGAATATACGCAATAGCCCACAGGCAAGAAAGGACCTGTCAGGAAGCAGTGAGTTTGATTTGGTCATGGGTGGGGTGGGTGAAAGTGAGTAATAGAAAATCTTTTGGAAACATATATGGAAATCAGATGACGGTGAAAAAAAAAAAAAAAAAAGTCCAGACCTTTCAGTCTGCTTTTCAGACTGAAAGGTCTGGACTTCATTTGTAGACCACAGAGTATAATTTAAGTTTATTGAACAAGGCGATAATAGAACTGGGGATACATTTCAGAAATATTGGACAAAAGCGTGCAAAGTGGATTAAAAGAAGGAGAGACCAGAGACGGAGAGAGACTTTCAAGGTTGTTGATTAAACATCACTGGGTATTGCTTAAGGATTCTTTTTTTTTTTATGGCCAATGACAAATAGATCACCAGAAAATTCAAGTACATCCTTTCCATCAGTTTGCAAAGGTAAAGTGGGTTAAAACAAACAAACAACAAACAAAAAAAACAAAAAAAAAACCAAAAAACAGGAACAAAAACCTGTTTCATCTGAGAAAGCACTCCATGATAGCATGTAAAGAACCAATTCCTTTGATATATGAAAGATATTTAGTGTCTTCAGTAAAAGAACCAACTAAGTTAGACATAAGGGATGATAAAACCTGAGACAACAGACTATATGGTATAATTTTCATGCTAAGTTGATTCTTAGGCCAGAGCTTTAAAATGTTTGCAAGCAAATTTGACTCTTCAGGGAATTTTGGTAATAAACTATTTTAAAATGAGAGTAAAGTTGAACATTTGTATAATACTTTCCAGGTGACGAATGTCCCTAGTCCATTTTTGGTCACTAAGAAAAGGTTTTCAGTACAGTCTATGCTCTTCCTGGCTAGTAGTGTCATTGGTCTAGGTAGAGCTCTCAGTTGATGGAGAACAACCCATTCCCAGACCAGCATTCTGCCTTGAAAACATTACCTGCTTGCTACTTTCTCTTGGTTTCTGCCAAATCAAATAAACTATCCTAGATCGAGGTCATTATCTTACCCTGTCTCATCCCCTTCCAACCCAATCTGTTCTCCCTGCCTCTCTATTTATTTAATAAATACTTTTTAATCACCTACTCTGTGCCTGGTTCCCTACAGATCACTGAGATCTCTGCTACAGGTGCCACTAACCAACAAAACATCGTCATTACCTTCACCTTCTCCCTCTCCCTCACCTTCCAAGCCCTTTCAACAATCAAGTCCACTCCTGGATCATTATAAAAGCAAATTAATCTTTACCACTGTCCTTTCTACCTTCACCCAGTATCCCTCCAATCCAGGCTCTGTTCCAACGATGAATTCAACCACGTGATCTTTGAAAGCCTTGCTACTCAAAGTGTGGCACATTAATTATACCTTGCAGCAGCAAGTGTCACCTGGCAGCTGCTTAGAAATGCAGAATCTCACAACAAAACCTGAATTTTAACAGAACCCTCAGATGATTCATGGGTGCATTTAAGTTCAAGACAAAGTGGCTGAAAGCACAAATCCAATCCTGTCATTTTCCTGTTGATATTCTAATTCAGGGGCCAACAAATTACAGCCCACAGACCTAATCCGGCTCACCACCTGTTTTTATGGTCTGTGAAGTCAGAATGGTTTTAAATTTCTAAATGACTGGGGGAAATCAAAGGAAGAATAATATTTCACAACATGATAAAATTATATAAAGTTCAAATTTCAATTTTTATAAATATGGTTTTATTGGAACACACCATGTCCATTCATTTACATATTGTCTATGGATACTTTTCTACCATAACAGCATCCAGTTGAATAGTTAAAACAGAGACTGTTATGGCCAGAAAATCCTAACATATTTACTATTTGGCCTTTCACAAAAAAAGTTTTTTGCCCGTATCTAGGAGAAAACACACATTGTAAAAAGAAAAGGAATTGCAATTGATGAGATACGAAGGCAAAAAAGAAAGAACTGAACAAAATGCTTTCTCTCCTGTGTACCCATAACAGGTGCTAACAGTCTTCTATCATCCCACATGTCATATTGTCAGTATAGTCTTCACAGAGTGGGAACTAGAGTCAGTTACCTTCATTCAGTTTCATGATGGTTGATTTCGCCCCTTAGGAAGACAGAGGGCAGGTTTTAAAAAAGACGAGAGCAGGAGGATTATCCTGGTGGTTCAGATATGCAGAGGGAAATATAAGGGATTTGAGTGGATGCTGTTTTCACTTAGGTCCTTATTACTAAGTGCCTCCCCCCCCGCCCCCACCACCAAAAGAAAAAAAAATGTATTTTCTGGCTCTGGAGAACTAATTGAATCACTGTAGGGCCCTAATACCCTGTTGTGGGCAATAATTCTTTCACTAAAAGGAATGTTTGAACATTCCAAAATGCGGTGTTTTAGATATCAACCACCCACCCCACCTGTAGGCCTTTGGGCCACATTCCCTGATTTAATGGCTGTATGAGACTTTTAAAAAGATCAGTTCAGATTTTATTCATTTCCAAATGCAGATCCCTTTGGAATAACACCATCAGAGCTATATCCAGTGGCTTACTCCTTGCTTAATTGATACATTCCTTTAGGGTCACTTAACACCACAGAAGCAGGTGTGAGAAAATAGTCCGAATTCCAGTGCCATCCCAGAATGAGAAAGAAGGGGAAGACTGTGGACAAGAACCTCTTAGGGAGGTTGTCACAGAAACATTAAATATCTTCAAGGCAGAAAGTGGTTTCCTTTCCACTCTTTTTCCCCATCCCTAAACTTCGCATTTTGGGGAACAGTTAACTTAATGATTTTGCGTCTACCCAATAGCAAATTATGTTGCCAGCTGACTGTTGAGTGCTATGAAAGGACTCTGGGTACAACAGTAAATAAGATACAGCTCTTGTCCTGGAGAAATGGACGCCCTGTGAAAAAGGTTGACGCAAAGGCAGACATAACACAGTTTTAAATGCTACAGGTCAGAGTGAGTAAAGGTATTGTGTGGGCACAAAGGGACACCTGGCTCAGGCTTAGGGAGCAGAAATGCTTTCCAGAGATGATATCTAAGCTGAGCTCTGAAGGACAAGTAGAAATCGGCCAAATAAAGGGCCCAAGGTAGGGAGTAAAAAGGCTATTTAAGGCACAGAGATGTCAAGGATGAGGGAGTATGGCCCATCAGAACTGCAGGAGAATGAAAGAGTAACAACAGAGAGAGAAGGGCCAGCAGAGTCAGGTGAAGAACAGTGTGTTTGCTATACCAGAGAGTCTGGACTCCCTACTGAGGACGAAGGGACATATTGTGGGGTTGCTGGTGTGGTGACATGATCAAACTTCTACTTCAAAAAGCAAATTAGCTGCTGAGTGGAAAAAGCACTGAAGGAGGGCAAGATTGGAGGTGAGGAGAAGAATAAAGAGAATAAAGTGATGCTGCCAGGCAGAAACGATCTCCCTCATCTTTGACATCTCTGTGCCTTTAATACCCTTTTTACTCCTAACCTCAGGCCCTTTATCTGGCAGATTTCTACTTGTCCTTCATTGCTCAACTCAGATAGCATCTCTGGGAAGCATTTCTGCCCCCGTGAGTCTGAGCTAGGTGACCTCTTGTGCCCACACAGTACCTTTGCTCACTCTGACCTGTAGCACTGAAAACTGTGTTATAAGTGTTTGCCTCTGCATTTCCCTTTTCCACAAGGCAGTGTATATGAACATGGTAGAGATAATGGTAGTGGAAAAGAACAAGGCCAAGGCCAGCATATATGGCCACGCTGGTTACGCCCTGCACAAAACTTTCTACAAAGGGAGTTACTGAAAATCAGACTGTGATCTGCTGACTGAGTATTGTGTCCTGGCAGGAGGAGGAAGGAAACTATTTTTTTTTTTTTTTATCAACCAGACGGGAATCATTTTGTTATTCTTACAATGTCACCATATGTATGAGCAGTTGGTGAAGGCCCTGTCAAAGATGAGCATATACTAGAGATTTTTAAAAAGCAAAACAGCTGATCAGATATACAAGCTAGAGAGAGGAAATTCTAAGAGGACACTGAAATGCTTGGCCCTAGCACCTTGCTTTTACCAATATGGGACATGCTCTCTCAGTCCTAGTCCAGCTTTACTTTGTCTGTTTAACCCAATTCCTTTTGGCTATCATGAATTTCTTAAATAAGTTCATATAAACCTATTCCAATAAAAATAAATGTATTTTTTTCTATTTAATATTTTTCACTTCTTTTATTCTTTGTCTATGCTGGTTCTATTACATCACATTTAAGACAACATGGTATAGCAGGAAGAAAGTAAGCTTTATTTTGGGACAAACTATAAATCTCAGCTCTGCCAACAGTTACAAGACCCTTCAGTCCTCTGAGCCTCCATATATTTGTTTGTAAAATGGAGATGATAATGCTTATCTTGTAGGGTTGCTCTAAAAGGTGGTGTATATAAACCACCTCACTTGGTGACCAGTACATACAATAGTGAACACTCAATATCTGTAGCTACTGTTTTTATTATTTACTGATTAAAAATTTGGAAGCTTACTTCCTTCTCTATTCCTATTTTCTTAGTTCCCATTCAAACTTTATAGTCCTGTAGTTCCTTCCTTTTATATTGTCAGCTTATGACTGCATCCAACCTAAAGAACTTCTCAAATGTGCCTATTCATCTAATAAAACTCCACTGATAATTCTAAAGGCATACCCAAAATGTAACTCCTTAAAAACAATAGATTTTAAGTGATGAATATTGATAATACACATACTTATTTGGGAAGTTTTCTGGAATGTATCAGAAAATGAAGGAAGGTGAAAGAAGAAGAATCCAGATCTTATTAGGCCAATTGGCATATATGACTTCTCATAAGCAGTAATTCTACTTTATGAAGTTGGATTTAGAGAGCATAAATGCATACTCAGTGGCTGGCACTATGTTGGATAACTTAGGGACATCTTAAGGAAAACTAAAGCATGGCTTCTCCTCTTGGGAAGCAGGGCTCCATTTTTTATTTTTAGTTGGAGAATTTAAAAAGTTGAATTCTATTTCAATGAAACTATTTTTACTGAAACATTTAGGTAGGAAGCAAGATCTTAGCAAAGAATTTTTAGTTAATCTTAGCAGCCAATACATAAAAAGATGTTACTGGAAACAATTTCAGATTTGCTTATCCTTAAATAATGTGGCCCATTTTCATTTTGAAGGAAAAAATGAATTCCACAGGAAAAAAAAGGCTTCATGACTGACTGAGTCATCTGTGTAGATTTCTTCCAGTAAGCTACATTATGCTGGATGCTGTTCAAAAGGGAAAATGTCAAACGCGCTGGGGTTCAGTCTGGCATGTGGGTGGGTTTACTCAAGCACAGAAATCAAATATAGCTTAGGAGCCAATACCTTGGGAAACAACAGAATGGATTGCAAATCAGAGCTGGCATTTCCAGAAGTTCTTTTTTTTTAGGTGACTCCAAACAAATGCCAATATAAATGAGCGCTACACAAGTGAAGCATTTCAATGAAACATTTATTGTATTTCTTTCTTAGAAATCCTAAAGTAAAGAAGAACAATTTATGTTATAAAATCAGGCTTCGTCCCATACAATCATTCCTCTATGACACATAATCTCTAACAGAGTTTCACACTTCTGCTTAAAAACCTCTGAGAATGGAGAGCTCACTACTTTGTAGCTCAGCCCTCTTCCTCAAAAGAAGTTATACAGAAGAAAGGCCCTAGAACTATGTAAGCCAAAGCAGTAACAGTGGTGTTATACAGATGGGTGAAATTGTGGAAAGGGGCAAGTGTTACTGTTGTTCGTTGCTTTTCTGTATTTTTTAACTTTCTGTAATGAATTTGCATGTTTTAAGTAAGAAAAAATAAATATTTAAAAACCATGAAGAATTCAAATACACTGAGATCATTTTAACTTTTCACTATAAAAATCAAAGCAGAGTAAGATTAATCAGCTGAAAATCAGGCACTAAAATTACGCACCATAAATCTGTGACTAGGAAATATCACTTTTAGCCACATCATGATGTCAACCAAGGTGCTGCTGATCAAACTGTTTTTAGTTACAATGCTCTTAGTCAAATCATATTCTACTTTTTAAGTCCTATGCTATGCACCCTGCGCTTCTGTTAATGTACTCTAAGGATGCCAAGATTTCAGAAACTGCATCACTCTGTGGATTCTAATCAAGCTAATATTGAACTTACCACCATCTTTCTTGTGCCCTATAATTACCTAAATGGTTTTTTTTTTTTTAATTGTAGAACTTCACATCTATCCCTATGAAGGTTGATTGTATCTCCTTGTTTCCTTCCTTCTTATGAGGTGCTAAGCAGAGAACTTAAGTTGTTGTAGGGGACAAATTGTTCCAGGACAAGAAAGACCGAATTCTGCAAAATTATTCATTCCTCCTTATGACTGTTCCTATGCCCCTGCCTTGCAGGTCCTTGGCCTTCCTTCCCTGTTTCCAATAAATTATTAGCCAATTCCTATTAAATAATATGCTTTAAAACAAGTTCTATAATATTAAACATCTCTTCATGCCTAATGTTTCCACATAAGTTACCCCACTTATTCCTCAAAAAAGTCTGATTGGAGTGCATATGGCCACACCATCCTGAACAAGCCTGATCTCATCTGATCTAGGAAGCTAAGCAGGGTTGGGCCTGTTTAGGACTTGGATGGGAGACCACCTAGGAAGACCAGGTGCTGTAGGCATAAAAAAATAAAAAATAAGGGATTGTAAGCTGACAAGGTCCTTGCAATCTGTGAGGTCAACCAATAGTTGCCTCCCCCCCCCCCAAATAATAATCTGGTTGGTAGGTATCATTATCTTCACTTTTACGGTAGAGCAAAAGAAGCCCCAAGATAAGTTACTCATTGGCAAGGGTAGGATTTGAACCTACATCTGAGTGGTTTTAATGCTAACGATGCCTCCAGGTATTTATTGACCCTTGTCCTTCTGGTCTCAGATAGAAAATCACTTACTCTCTGATTTCCAACACTGACCCGGAACAAATTTTGTCAAATACCTTGCTGAAATCAAGGCCTATAACATTCTCTTGCTCTACATCATTTTAGCAACTTTCAATTACTAAACAAAATTTAACTCATACTGAACTGTACCAGATCATTTACCTGGACAGTTCGAAGGTACAACTGGGTTGATGCACACACTCAAGTAATGTCCCCAAACTTGACCTCTCTATGTTTTGGTTCAGTGCTCCTCCATCTCAGCTTCAATCTCAGGCTTTACATGATACGTGATAACTGCCAGCAATTCCCAGTCTACATCTTCCTATGTCTACTGCACACAAATCACCTCCACTGTTTCAGAAATTACAAGAGGCACATATATGAGTAAAAGCGAACCCCTGACCATGAAAAGGCAGCATAGCCTAGTAGAGAAAATTGTGCTTTGCTATAAGATGGATCTAGATTTAAATCTAGCACTTGTCCTCAAGCAAGTTACTCAAACTCAGTTTCCTCAATTAGTTCATACAGTTGAGGTGAAGTCCTAACATTTAAATGAGATAATGTAAACAAAATGCCTTGCATAATTCCTGGAACATCGCAAGTATACAACATATTAGCAAAAGCAAGTACACAAATAATAATACTAATAGGGAGACATGTTTTATAATATGAAGATAAACTAAAATAATAGGAAGTTAGAAAGCTCTCACCTGATTGGGGTTATGGGTTTGGAAGATATTTCATGAGTGCAATGGTATTTGAAGTTGATCTGAAAAGGATGTGTTGTGCGATCAAATTTAAGACCCACGGAGCCAATTGAGATTAATTATGAGCCTTCATGAGCCGGCCGGCGACTGATTCTCCCACTAAAGAATCATACCCGAGCCTCTAGAAGGGATAGCTTAAAAAGCCCCAAAACCCCCTCTAGCAAGCAAGCGGTTTACAGAAGTAGAGGCTGGCCATTAACATATCTTTACACAGGATAACTACACACTTAACATTAGCATATCTTTGCACAGAATATCTCCTAGAACTACACCCTGTTTAACATTAAACAATGGGAGCTGAAGTTGGCCATTTGAAAAATTTCCACCCTTAACAGATGAATAAATGAAGTTACGAAAACTAGCTCTAAGAGAAAAGCGCTTAGGCCATATTCAGGGTATGACTTGTGTAGTGGTCATCAGTAGTAGAGGTGATTGGCGAAACACTTGGAAAGGAAGACTGAAACCTCTCTTTGTGGGTTTTGGATGTGACTAAGGGTTTGTGTTTAATTCATTGAATGAGACCCCCTGAAGTTAATTAAGAAGAAGAATGACATGATATGGGTTGTGTTGTAGAAAGAAAGACTAACATAGTATTCAAAATGGAGAGAAGAACCAAGGTACAGAAGGCAGACAATTTAGGAAAATATTTACAATAAGTGAGCAAGTGAAAATGAAGGCTTCTTCTCAAGTAGCGCCATGGTAAAAAGAGGAAAAGATACATGTCAATAAGATTTCAGAGGTAATACCTATGAGATTCATTAACTGACTGGATGTCAGGAATGAAAAAGGGAAGAATCAAAATGTACTCATTTTCAAGTTCTGGGTGTCTTAAAGAATAAAGATGTCATTTTATAGAAATAAAGAACAAAACAAAACAAAAATCTTGGGATATCAGGATATACATAATCTGAATTTTCCAGAGCTGCACCAGTCTAAGGTCACATTAATGATAAAGATACAACTTCCACTCTTGCCGGCACTCTGACCCCAGAAAGTCTCCCCCACCCGCACCTGTCCCCATCAGAAAGCGTGGTCCAAAACCCCTTCCCCACTGGGTGTGGCTGCTGCCCTTAGGCTGTGCAGTCATCTGCTGGTGCTGCCGCTAGTACAGTGACCCTCACGTGCCACAGATGCGGTCTCCAGAGAGGTGGGAAGGATGTGCCTTTCCCCCTTTGCCTGCTCCATTTGAAAGGATCCCCAAAGCAGGGCTACCTGGGCCCCATTTTTTCAAGAAAGTGCTAATTCAGTTTCCATTACAGCTCCTGTATGGGATTCACACTTGGGTCAAGTAGGAAGGAAACCACAAACAAATCCTGAACCTAGGTTTGCATTTTCAGAAGCATTTTTAACCTGAATTCAATCGTTTAAATCAATGACTGAATATCAGTCATTGATGTTGAATCACAATTCAATAATTCAATCAATGTTTAAAGCATAACATAACCTAGGGTCCCTGCTCCATGAAATTCATTAAAAGTTTACCATCTCATCTGTTTAATCTTCAACATTTTACATTTAATTCTAAGAAATAACTAAAATTAAGAAAATAATTCCCTTTTGAGCCATGAGACTCTACAGCTGAGCACATTTTGACCTAAGACCTATGAAACACTTTTTTTGGTGGCTAAAATAACAAATGAACTATACCAAAATTCAAGAAAGCCATTAATGTAGAGCAAATATTATTTCCTTTCTTAGACACACCATCATCCGTAGTTCCACAGGATGATAATCTCACGCTTCAGAACTTTGACTTCTAAACCAGGCTATAGATGCAATGAAAATAGAAATTCTATAAAATCAGATATGAGACAGTCCCATCCGGTGCAGTGAGAACCCAAGGAACAAAGTACCAAAACAGGAGAAGCACATGCTCTCAGTGAGTCTGATAGTGAAGATAAAGTTAAAAAAAGATCTAATTTTCTTATTCTAGAAAACTTTTATGCCAAGGGCCTCTTGCATTTAGGACTAAGTTGTAGGTTAATACAGGTAGCTAATTAAATTGGTAAATTATTATTCTGACATATGCATAGCACTTTGCCTTTAAATCAGATTTTCTTTCTTATACCTTATCTCATGTCCTCTCATTAAGCAGAGCACAAGATGGCTGACAGAGGAGAGGGAAAATGTTACACATATAATCAAAACCACCTGATAAAATTTGGTGTGGGCTAAAGCCGTGCTATGGATTCCAATCAATTCGTACTCAAGTGAAATTTGTATGCTTGCACATCGCAAATGCCTCAAGCTTGTGGTTTTCACACTGCAAATTTAGCAGATGTGTAATCGAGGGAATCACCTTAACACAGGGTTTATGTAACGTAATTCGAAGCAATTCACACAAATTCTCCTATGAGGGGAAAGAACTGTTAATCCATCGACCTGAGAAAGAGGGAACTCCCTGCCTTTTCTTTCCATGAAGGTCATCTTCAAGCACAATATGTTAGCCCCATGTAATTCCTATGGTTTGTTTGCCCTGGCTTAGAACCGTAAGTAAAAATTTAAATGCTATAGTATTACACCTGAGAAAGTTTATATCTCTCTGTAGGGGAGAGTCAGTGTCAAAACTATAAACCACCTGATACCTGAAATGGATGGAAAGCTTTTAAATGTCATAACCCAAACAGAACCCTCTGTTTACATTTTCTTATGTGAGTGAAATACCAAAGCAAACCAGAAGTCTTTGATGGGCTTGGTATTTTTCCATACACACAGGCTATACCCTGCCTCACACCCAACCCCTTCATCTATCCTCTGACTCCTTCCTTACCCACATGACCATTCTGTGACAGCCTGTGCATCTGTGGGACTCTGATGCTCAAAAAAATTTTCTGTCCAGTGAGTATATAGACTGAATAAATAACCCAATCCAGAAAAGAGAAAGAAATCAGCAAGCAAAACACAACATTCCCACTCCCTCACGTCAACAATTTGTTTTAACAGGACCTGTGATTCCTCCCTCATTTTCTGAGAAGCAACGAATGGGTGCATGGTTAACACTCTGAGCTGCTATTCATTTGCCATCTGATATCTATTTCCCAAACCCATCTCTGAGTTCCAAATCCTGCTGAAATGAAAACATACTTATTTGTTGCTCAGAACAAGAAGACATCAATTTACAGATACTTTTTGAAAATCACTTTATTGAGTTCGACACCCAGAGCTAATAATCAAAGCTATTTCCTTTCCAGCCTTTGCAGCCTTCACCTTGGCTCTCCCCACAGTATTATTATCATGCTCTTTGTCTTGTGTACATAACAAGAAATTAAGTTCTGGGTGATTCTCCAGGCTAGGATATAATTTTCTGACTATATGCATACAAGTCAGAAATGAACGAATTAGCCATAGGAAAGTATAACCTTATTTTCTTAACAACTATAATGCTCCCTGGGGAAATAACTGAAAGATGACAACTCTATTCTGGAATTAAAAAATAAAATCAATCTACATTGAGGGCAATACAAGCAATTCTCCATTCTACACAGAATTAATCCAATTCTGGGGAATACCTAAGGGAGGAACATTGAAACATTTTAGGAAGCCAAAAGAAAACACTGCAAATCAGAAAAAGCAATCTGGGTGAAAGGCTAAAAAAAAAGTGATTTGCAGTCTTTAACACTGAAAATCGAGAAAAAATTCTAACAATTCTCGCATATTATTTTAGAGGAATTTCAAAAAATACATACAGAGAGGGGAATGCTGCATTTCTTGTCTATTGATTAAGAGAAAGTAGGTATGAATTAGTACTTGTTAAAAGCAGGCGCAGCTGCAAATGACAGAAATAACAAAATAACAATAACAGAAGTGTATTTTTCATATATTCAGTCTGGGGAAAGACAAGCTAAATGCTAGCAAGCAGCTTTGCCATACACAGGTGTTCCACTTTATTGTTCAAAATGCTGCTTAAGCTCCAGACATCATGTCTGCACTCCATCAAGCAAAGAAAAAAAAAAAAAAAAGAACAGAGCAAAGAAGTCATGTCCCTTCCTTTTAAAAACAGATCCTGGAAATTGCACAAAATATTTCCACTATCATTTCATTAGCCAGTCACCTGGTCGTAGTAGGCCAAAAGAAAGCTGGAAATGTAGCCCTAATTCCAGACAGCCAAATGCACAGCTAAAAATTGTGGGTTCAGTTAACAAAGAAGAGGTACAAACAGATACTAAAGGGCAACAAGCAAAGTTTGCCCCAGAAATACATAGAGAATTGCCTTAGAAATAAAGGTCCCACAAAAGACCTTACCTAATAAGGTCTACTGAAGCCTGCAGCAGTTTATTTAGGTACACAGTATCCATCTTTGAATATTACTAAGAAAAGATCAAATTAAAGTCTTTTTTCAGTGTTTCATAGGAGGCAGAGGATACGAGTCTGGAGATCTCGAAAGTTCTCAACCAGTTTCTATGACCCTAAGGTAACAGTTTTCTCTTCATTATGCCTTCCTTACTCTTCTGCTTAAAACCATTCATTATCTCCCTATTGCCTACAAGATAAAGTTTAAAATCCCTGGAATGGCATTCTAGACCCTTCCTACATGACTTGGTTTCTACTCCACTTACTTCCTCACAAAATTTTATTCAAGCAACATTAAATTACTTTCATATTCCTGGTGATAGCATGGTGCTTCATGTTTCTGTCCTTCATTCATTCACTCTGCATACGTATTGTCTGATGTGTGTCTCTATACCCAGTGGTAGGAAGTAGGAATAAAGTGATGAGTATTTAATATTTAAATATTATTAGCAACAAATATTGAGTGCTTAGGATATACCTAGTAGTGTGCTAAGTGCTTTGCACATATTATCTTATAATTGCTTATAATAATCCAAGGATATAAAACCTAATTATCCCTGTTTTATAAACGAATAAACTAGGGCACAGAAAGCTTAAGTAAGTTGCGGGAGATCACAGAGCTCGTAGGTTGAAGAGCTGGCTTTGTTTGGTTCCAGAGCTGCTCACGCTTATAACCACAAACTACCTTGCACTGTCAGTTTCCTCTTCCTGAAATGTTCACTTGCCCTCTTTCCCCTCCCCCCTATTTCCAAGGCAGGCTCACATTGGTTCTATAAAACAAAGCCCAACTATCCCTCCTCTAAGAAGCCTTTCTTAACTCCTTTGGACACTAAATAATTCCCCCTCTGTCCAACACTACACCTGGACACATTTACTTTTTTTACCCATAAATCCAGTTCTGTCTCATCCCTGCTGCACAAAGAAAGAAGTATAAATTGAGTAGGAATGGATTACTCAACAAGTAGTTACCTATTTGGAGGGAAAATCAATCTAGATGTCAAAATAGACCATAAACCTAAATAAATACATGTGCATTAAAGCATTAAAGATTTTTTTTTTCCAAAAAACAAAATTCAAGTATGAGAGAGCTAACACAAGAGCAGATATTCATCAACATCTGGGAGGAGAAGAATCTTCTAAGTTTCCAAGGAATAAAAGAATAATAAAGCAAAAGATCCATAGATTTTACCATGTTTAGAATGTCTGTATGTTGAAATATAACCAAAATTACAATGAATTTTTAAAAATTAGGAAAACATATTTGTCTCACATTATAGAAAAAAAATTGCTATCATTTTTGAATTTGCCAAAATAAATGGAAATAATAATACTGTGATTCAATGCAGCTCCCCAAAGCAACACGACTGAATCCTACAAATGAAATGTCGAGTAAAACAAGCTTTAAATAAATTCCATTTACATGAAGTTCAAAAACAGGCACAACTAAACTCAATTATTAACGAACATCTACATAGATAATAAAAATAGTAAGATAAACAAAACGATTAGTCAAAAATCAGAATTGTGTTCACCAGGGCAGGGGTGGAGAGGATGCTTTGGGGGTTAGTGGGACAAGTGGAGAAGAAGCTGATAGTTAAGGGGGTTATATGGGTCTTAGGAACAACATATTCCTTAACTAGGGCCACGATTGCACGGAAGTTCACTGTTTAATTATTCTTTAGACTGTTCATATGTTTTAAACGCTCTTCTGTATGTGCAAGGTAGATTTTATGATAAGAAAGGGAAAAGGAACTCAAAAGATAAATGGGCAAAGGATGTGCACAGAAAACCCACAAAAAGAGGAAATGAAAATGACTAAGCATCTTATGGGAAAGTTACTGAGAATCAAAGACATGTAATTTTTCAAACAATAGGGTGTCATTTTCTGCTTAATTTTTACTTTTGCCTTTTATTTTTCTGAGAGTACTCAGTGCTGTGGATAATGTAGTAAAAAGGATTCCCTCAAACACTGCTGGAAGAAGGGAAAACAATTTGGTAACACATGTCAAGGGTCAAAACTAGTCTTTAACCTTTAACCCACAAATTTCACATCAGGGATGTCTATAATGAAAGAGCCCTGAATTGGAGAGGAAAAAGCGATGAACATCAGAGAATGACAGGTAAAAATTTTAAATGTTAATCTAAACTCTAATCAAAGAGAAAAGAAAATAACTATACCCTTAAGTGATGGAATATCATATAGACTATAAGACAATGTTTATAACAAGTTATAATTACATAAAATGTGCTTATGTTAAATTTATAAATATGCTACATACTAAACAGTATATATAGTTTGGCACATTTGTATAAAAGTATGTAAGTATTTTATCCAGAAGAGAAATAAACTGGAAGGAAATATACTAAAATATTAAATGTAGTTTTCTTTAGATGGCGAAAGCTATGGTAAATTTTCTTTTGCTTTCTTTTTTTAAAAAAATTCCCTCAGTGGTCTAAATTTTTTATAATGAGTATACATCATATATAATTTTCCTTTTCCTTCTCCCTCTCCCACTCTCTCTCCCTCTTTGCCTTTCTCCCTGTCTGTCTCTTCCTTTTCTTTCAGTCAAGGTCTTTTCTTGCAGTGGTCACCAGGCTTTTTGGCCCCAGGGACCGATGCTCCCATGAGAATATAATGCCTGATGATCTGAAATGGAGCTGAGGCTGCGATGTTAACACTGGGGAGCAGCTGCAAATACAGATGAAGCTTAGCTTGCTGGCCGGCCACTCACCTCCTGCTGTGCGGCCCAGTTCCTAACAGGCCAGGGACCTACCAGTCTATAGCCAGGGGTTGGGGACTTCTACTTTATGGTACTGATTGTTGCTTAACAAGAGTAGGTAAAAGTATACATGAGCCAGAATTCTGATTTTGCAATATTCAGTCTGAATCAGCCTTTCTCTATTCATATGAGCCCTATTTTGATTTATACCTGCATTCCACAATCTGATCCATAGTTTTATTTCCATTAATTTTATTTTGACCGTTAATTTTCTGACATCCCTGTTGTGGCCCCTGCATCAACTCTCCTAAGGTTCTCCCAAAGAGAGCCCCAGTGTATATTCTATGGCCTTCCTGGGACTTAGTGATACAATTCAGTTCTATGATGGGTACTAATTAGAGCACCCTTCATTTCCAGTAGAAGAGATTGCCCTACAGAACTACTCCTAGAGCAGATTTACCTTAATATGGTGGAATGGTTAAAAGTACTGGACTTAGATTCAAAGACTTGAGTTTGAGCCCCAGTCCTACCACTTAGTTGTTATGTGACCTTGAGCAAGTTACTTATTCTCCTTATGTCATTCCTCTTCTAAAAAATACAGATAATAATACCTTCTTTAAAGCTTGTAAAGATAAGTGGGATGAAAGTGATGAAAGGGTACAAACTTTCAGTTGTAAGATAAATAAGTCCTAGGGATCTTACCTCATCTTGACTATGCTTAACAATACTGTACTATATATTTGAAGGTTGCTGAGAATAAATCTTAAAACTTCACGTCACAAGAAAAAAATTATATATGGCGATAGATATCATTTTGCAATATACACATATATCAAATTATTATGTTGTACACCCAAATTAATGCAGTTACTTGTCAATCATACCTCAACTTTAAGAAGTAAAAAAAAAAAAAGTTTAAATGGAATGATCGATATAAACACTTCGTGACTAGCATATAAAACATGCTCCACCAACCTTCCCATTATCACTATCTACTTGTGCAGCCTCATCTACCGCCACTTCTCACTTCAAATTTTATATTCTAATAGAAGCTAAAACACTAATCCAGAACATTTTCCATTTAATCTTATTATAGTTTTTGTCTTTATTCATTCCATCAAACCAACAACTTTATCTAAGAATGCTCTTTAAGAATTGTTGCTCTCATTTCTTCTGTGCAACAGATTCCTTTAAGGAAGTATAGAATCCAAGAGCGTCTTAAAAGGAGGTAAAGAATATACACCAAGCAATGCCCCCTAAAAAGTCCAGTGCTGCAAGAGAGTGTGTGAAAGCTATCTCGAGAAATTGAAGCCAGAGTAATTGAGAACTCCTCAAGCATGGAAACCAAAGAAATAGAGCATGGAAACACTCAAAGCCACTTGTGAGATACCTGTACCAAACCTACCTAGGAGGATGAATCATGAAAATAAAACTAGTACGTAAGGTTTGCCTACATAGACTTTCTATATTGATGGCTTTGCTTTAGATCACTGGTTGACCCAGTGAAAACCATCAGTCAGTTCTGTGTTTTGCATTTTGAGAATGTGATCATTGATTGACCATTTCACTTATGTATGAGCAGTGTATTTCCCCTCTGATTATGAGCAGTATATTTCCCCCCTGATTATCCCCGAGCAGCTGTAAAGAATATGCACATGTACCTTCATTGTCTTAACTGGAAATGCTTTCTCTTTGTGCCCTGGGAAGACCCTGCCTCTTTCAATTTCCTTCTGCAGGAAATCTAGACCAGCTGCTAGGATAAAATCAATTCCTTCATACGATAAAATGTTCCCTACAAATTGGAAAGTTTTTATATCCCAGGATACATTATTCAAAATACCTTCAAACTCAACTTCTTACAGTGGTGTCAAGAAAAGTACGAAACAATAGCTATGCCTTGCAAATAAAATCAATGGTTTTCTCACAAATTAGAGGATGCGGCATGCAACACAAAACGCAATTACTTTTTGTTCAGGCTGAGCAGTAGCAGAACCAGGCTAGCAATGTTATCAGCATTTACCTTGTTAAATTTATATCCAAGGACATGGGTTTCCTCATTTCTCTTGATATCTTACCTGATTATCTGCAAGCAAAATTATGTGGTTTTTGTTCTATATTCTGGGCTAGAAGAGGCATCAAAATATACATAGGCCTAGAAAAAGGCAGATGTTTCTCCTTATGATTGCATTTAACTTGAATACATGCACAGAAAAACGACAGAGAGTCTGGCTGGCATATCCCATGCTTAACTATGTGTTTAGCATTTATACATCATTTAGTCCTCATCTGCATTATAATTTTGCTGTGTGCCATAAATGCAAAATAAGTTTTAGTGCTTTTTGATATACGACTTCAGTTTATTACATTCCATAAAGCTGTCCAATATTTACTAGGGTTTTAAAACTTTATTAAGTGATTTTCTTCAAGTGCCAAAGAGATGCCATCACCATAGTAACAGTCCAATTTCCTACATCCCATTTTCAGGTTTCTTTGGTTTCACTGAGGTGGCACATTTTCCATTAAACTTTGTAGTACATAAAGTCGTTAAGGTGACAGTTAAGTACTATTATGGCTGTAGTAAGAATATCAACAGAAACTTTACCCCTGGGCCATTTGGAACAATTATTGGGAAAAGCTTCAAGAGATAGTGAATGACTTAGAAAATTCAAATTTGCTTTTTTAGGCAGATGACAAAGGAATAGCATTTTGAAAGTTCAGCTTTGCCTTCTGATTGCTTCTGGTTGCTGTAGCAATGAGGTGAGCAAGGTGATGCCTCCTTTCCAGTATCTTAGAGGTAGCACCTGATCTTTCCCTGGGGTATTTAATGTTAAGACAGACCCTTAATCCTCTATTGATTTTTATTTCTTTCTCAGGCTAATACAGCCTGTAATTTCAGGAATATCTTCCATTTATTTGTATGTTTGTTTGTTGTTATCACAGACTGCCACACTCAAACCAGAGTAGGATAGTGAATTTCATGGAAACAGGTATCTTCTTTGCTTTTTTATGATATCCTGAGTATTAAACACAATGACTAGCCCTTGTGCTTAATAATTGGATAAATAATTCAAGTAGATGCTGTAACTCTCCTCTCACATGTAGAGTCCTCAACCCTGTAGACTCCGTTATTAAAAAAAATGAAATGTAATGAAAAAATAAAATACTGTTTCCCTTCAGGGGGAATAAAGCTGCAATAAGCTTAAATTAGCAGAATCTTTTTTTTTTTTTTTTTTTTTAATGCAGCTGTAACTTCAAATGTACCTTGTGCATCAACCATTCCTGGGCCAAGATCCCTGTCCGATCCCACAAACCCCTCCTGGTGCAATGGTCCAGACAGACAGTTTACATGGTAGAGAGCCCTGTCTTCACTAACGTTGCAAACATCCTGCTCCTGAACTCAGCTTATCCCCCATGTTCATGGCAGCTTGATTCACCAAATCATATTTTCCATAATGAAAGTTTGACTAACAGCAAAAGAAATGTCCCACCCATCTCACATATTCTATGTGTGAAGGATACTGGTTTCCTGAATGGGAAGACATGATCCATAAAGGTCTTGAAAGAGAGAGAACAACAAATCTGGCCTTGTGTTTCAGAACTGTTTCTCTAATCTAAAGCAAGATAACTCTGAATTAAAACCAAGTGTCGAGTCAATACACTTCCAAATTTTAAATAAAAGGGAGAATACTCAGTAGCTACTAGGAAGTCCATTTGCCAGGTATGTTCATGTGCGATAGTTCCTATTGTTTAAAAGCAGCAAGCCTATACTAGGCATCTAACAGGCAATCCAGCTAACAGGGTCCAAGCACAGAGAAAAACAGGCCAATACTGGCTCCATCCCTACAACAACCAGTTGGCTTGCTCTGCTTCACGATAGCTGTACTGCTCACGTCGGCAGCCATTCTTATTCCAATGGTCACAAAGGCGAAGCTAGTCAGAGGATATGGGTAGATAGGGCTCCTGCAGAAGAAAAACATCTTAGCTTCACAAACGAGCAATTCATAACAAACCAGAAGAGGAATTTTCACGTATTGAAGGATAGCACGTTAGCTAACAGGTTAATAGTATTATCAGTAAGAATAAAAATGTTAATAAATAATCCAAATTACATTCTTTAAAAAAAATGTTTCCGCTTTATCGAAATATAATAGACAATCAGTTGCTCATATTTACATTGTACAATTCCAAATTACATTCTTATTGGATCACAGGAAGATGAATATAGGTTAATGGAAGTATTGATCCTGAGCGTGTCATTCTATTTCTTAAAAAAAAAAAAAATCCTGTATATATGGTGTCTAACATTCAAATTTATAAATAGAACATCAGTATAAGGACATTGTGGTTAATTATAATGACCAAGCATTATTGGCACTTGGTTATTCAATAGATAAAAGATTACATAATTTCAAATATAGGAATAATTTGTTTATCAAATTGAGATATAAATTATTTCTTTAGCGTCTTTATTTTCAGTTGTAAAGAGTACTTCCATCTCTTTACAACTCTTACTTTCTGTTAGCTCTGCAACAGAAAAACTCTTATTGGTGCATTTTCAAGTTTTTCTCTTGGATTGATTGGTACCAATATAGATAAAATTTCTTACTGTTATATTAATGAAACAACACAGAGCTTTGCTACAAAATAGTTTACTATTTAATAAAAATGTAATGTAATAAAACAGTTAATATGTTTTTTATTATCCTTAAATTCTCTCAGTCTGAAAAGTCAATATTAATTAGATATAATTACAGTAAAGGATTCATAATGGAAAAGTAATTAAAAAAAATACAACCAACTATGGCCAATTCTATAATGCTTAACTTACTGACATACATTATTACCACATTATTGACGAGTTCAGCAATAATATTCAACCACAATGTTAGTGGAGCAGAATAACATATATCTTGCAATGAGTTTCGTTTTTCTCTTTGACATAATGTATATGATAAATGTATCATAAATGTATATGAAGCAGACCTACCACATTCATTCATAAAACAAATTTGCATTGCCTCACTACTCTGTATCCAGTACTTGTGCTGTTGGTGTAAGGGACACCTAATGGGGATGATCCAGTTCACAATCCAGGGTGAAAATGGGGTAGATAAACTAATAGCTACAACAGAGTGGGGTACAAGCTAAGAGTGGTACCATGGCACAAAGGGGAACATGCTTAACTGCATCAGGAGGGGGCATCTGGGTAGCATCCTAGTGAAGAGTCAATATTAGACATCAGCAATGCCGTGCTTTCATCATTTCCTAGCACCATATAGGACAGCAGTTGCCAAAGGATTGTCAGCGAGCTGTGGTGGTTTTGTCACTTCGTAGTAGTATGAGACAAATTTCTAAAAATTAATTTATTTCCTAAAGCTGATTTAATGCCTTCTGAGAACCTCTCTTTCATCTTGATCTTGTGTCCTTCTAAACTTGTTTATATCTTTTCTGAAATCAAGAATCATACATGATAGGGCTGCTTTTTCCTCCTTAACTCATCTCATAAGTAGTAGACAATTCTAGGTGAGTTCTCCAAAATGCTTCTGAAATTTTCCTTGTCAGTGAAATACAAAAGTCCAGAAATCACTCTCATAGACCATAAAGTGTGGAAATAGGCAAGGTGATTGATTTATCAGTTGATTGTTAACAGAAATGTTCCTATCCAATATGATCCAGAGCAGTAGTTGGTGAATTAATCAAAAATCAATTGAGAGGGGACATCATTAAAAAAGTACATATTTTGAATATTTTAACTTAAAATATTTGTTTATCTGTGTTAATCTAAATGGGTCTTTTCTTTGTGGATCCACTTATCAAATATACCATTTATTTTTTTAACTAAATATACCCTTTTAATTTTTTAAACTGGCGTAATAATTTCATGACAATTGTGAAGCAAGATCACTGTAAAATCGATCTAGAATTTTATAAATTTTCTCCCAATTTTTACAGCTCATATCAAACTTCATTTGACAGGCAATTTTATATTTACCTTTATTGTCTTCCAAAATATCCTGTTTTGTTTCGTGGAAACAACTGTTTTTGTGCACTTGTAATTCATCAGTTATATAATGTTTATATAATTACAATTACAGCTGGATACGCAGATTTAAGAATAAACACATCTGACCCTTGGTATCCATGCTATTTAGCAGATAGTGACAAAAGTACATGCGTCCTCTGGAGCAGGCTTTCTCAGATTTAATATGCATGCAAATCACCTGGAGATACTATTAAAATGCAGATTCTGCTTCAGTGGTTCTGGAGTGGGCAGAGGCTGTAGCTTTAAGCTCCCAGGTACTTCCGCTGCTGCTGGCCACAGGCCACACTTTGAGTAGCTAGAACGATGGTTCTCTGCTTTGACTATACATTAGAAGCACCTGAGTCCCAACCTGAGCTGTTCTGATTTAAGACGTCTGGAGTGGGGCCTTGGAAGGGTCTTTAAAAACTTACCAGGCGATTGTAATATCCTGTAATAGCCTCCTAGCTCGAATATTTTATGTGGTCTGAGAATCAGGGAGTCTCTTTTACAGAGAAAATGGAAATTGTCAGCAGTGCATTGAGTAACATGTTCATTGAAGTCAGTTATGAGAATTACTATGTATATAATCAGTGGATGTCACTTTTCTACCTGACATCCCTCAGGTCCAATGTGTTTTAAGGTATTTTTTGTTTTGTTTTGTTTTTTTAAATCAACATCTTTTCTAAGACTTCTGATTTCCCCTGTATAAAAATCCTAGGGCTTAGGGAAAGGGAAGAAAAATCAGAATATTTGATTGGTACCAATTGACCTGGTACCCATTAAGCTAGGTAGAAATTAAATGTGCCCATCCTCTTGGCTTTGACATACCAGTTCACAGGCACAACCCTAAATCTCTTTCCTAGGGAGACCAATCCAATCTGATTCAATATCAAATATTAGGAAGCACTGATGGAAACACAGCAAGCTAGAGAGGAAGACACAAAGGAAAAATCAGGGAGCTTCAAGTTTAATACCAGCCATTCGGTTTATGATGCAAAGATAATATACAAGTAACATGTAATTAGAAATCATTGTTGTTTTTTGGAAATACATAAGCATGACTTAAGACTGTTCTGTGTGGGACTTGTTCAATCATGATCTTGTTCTTTTGGCATAGAGCAGGGGCCGCTGCCCATTTTTTTTTAATTCTTCTTTTTTTGGGGGTTGGGGGGTTAACAAAATCCAGTAAGTTTCAGGTATACAATTTAACAGTAAGACGTATATATATTTCATTGTGTGTTCTCTTCCCATAGATAGATTTCTTTGTCACCACATATTTGACCCCTTTCTGTCACCACATATTTGACTCCATCTACCTTCCTTCTCCCTCCTTCCCCCATAACCACTAGTCTACTGTCCATGTCCATGAGTCTCTGTTTGTCCTATTCATTTGTCAGCTAGCCATTTTTAAAAGTACAGTTTTATTGAAACACAACCATGTTCATTTATTTACATATTGGCTGCTTTCAGGCTATGCATTTCAGAGTGAATTCTGACTGAGACTGTATGGCCCACAGAGACTAAAAGATTTATTATTTGGATCTTTAAAGGAAAAAAAAACTTGCCGACCTCTGATGTAAAGAAATGATCATCAAAGCTCACTCATCTTTATCACCAGCAAAACACAGAATCTGGCCCCAGCTCCACATTAACACTGGAGGGCTAGTCCCCAAAATCAATACACTCTCTAAATTTTCTGTTAACGATCCCTTTTTAAATCACTTAAAATCTTTTCTGGGGAGGACACCTTAAAGGTTGGCCAGCCAGAGTGTGGCTATGAGCTCAGAAGGAAGTTGAAATGCAGCCTATATAATAAAGGCATGACAGAGAAAAGAAAATGGGCTCATGAGAAATCAAGCTCTAGGGAGTGATGTGGATCCAGAAATTGATTCTGTTCACAATCCCATTTCATGCTGTGTTTATGCCGAGCTATAGATCTTTTTTAATGCAAAAGCACTTATTTCAGCCTGGCCCAATCTTCTCAGCGGCAGAGAGTTTCTAGGCACAGTTTCTTTCACATTATTCAAACTTCCCCTACTAATTGATTGCCTTTTGTTAGAGTCGCAAAACGGAACATTATCCTTTTCATCAATTTCCTCAGCAGTCTGCAAATGTGCTATTTATTACATGTAAAGTTCTGCTTAAATAACACTCTGTCATCTTTCCACAGATTTCAATGAGCAACGTTCCTGGAGACGCTTAACAACCTGTGAAGCTTGTTCATTGGTGGAATGCTTTCTAATGACAAATGGCCCATGTGGGGACTCTTTAGGCTTATAATTTCTTTAGATAAATTTTCCTGACAGCATAGAAAAAATGAACTCTACTGTTTGCAAATGAGTGTATCATGCATTCCTAGCAGCTATTCTTAAATCTGCCTTTGTTCAAACTGTAAGAAATGAGATGATAAATCAGTTGCCTAGCGAGTGTTTTTTGGGGAGCAGGGGATAAAAACTCCATAAAGGATATGTATCGGCATATATATTTAATATATATTTTTATTTAAAATATATTTTACCTGAGGTAGTGGCTTCATTAAAACCTGGTACTTGTAATTTTTGCTCAAAGTTCCCCAAATGAGCACGCTCTAAAAATGAAAGTATCTGTTATTCAAAAGTATCTGGTTGCTGCCGTTCTGCTTAAATAAAAGCCTTAGTGTGGACTATATAGTTCTATAAAAAGTAAAGGATCCGAAGATTTGTCCAAGTTTTTAAAAATAGTTATATAATGAGTTAAAGTAAAAAAAAAAAAAAAAGCATTTATTGCATGCATATTATGTCAGGCCCTGTCAATCACCAGGTATACAAAGAATAAAATGGCTGTTCCAAGACAGTCTGGCCATTCCCAGGTGTTAGTTCTCTTGGTAGCTTTAAGTAGCCTCTATTAAATCTTTAGACCAGGGGAAGAGAGAGCTACCAGTCCCCTCTCACACAACCTGAATGCTGTTATATAACATTGCAGGTTATAATAAAAGTAAGTCCCAGACTAAATTTTGCCAAAGATGCGTTTATTAACTAGGAGGTGAAGAGGATTCAAAAATGCTACCCCAAATATGCCACTTTGGTATGAGGATTATTTTGACCTAAAGGCGATTGAGAAGATATTCATCAGATGCAGGAAGATTCTTTGCCCTCTCCTTATCTGCCTAAAGTGGGGCACGAAATTCCTTTTATGAAGGTGTCTATCTCCCTTTTGTACCAGGAAGAGGAGAGCATTCCTATCCCCAGAGACACAGTTGACACGGAGATTGAGTTTGCATAAACAGACCTTACTAAAATAGCCCTTTTCCTCCATTAGTTCCACCGTAGATTGCTTAGTCTCTTTCCTGCAACTTATCATCTTCAAATGCAAACCTCCTTTCCTTTGTTAAAATAGTAATAAAACTCCAGAGGCCAATGAATTCTCAGAGTTTTAGTTCTTTTTTGTGAACTCCATACATATAAAATATTAATAAAAATTGTGTGCCTTTTCTTTTGTTATTCTGTTTTTCTTAATTTAATTCAGTCTTCCCCAGTCACTGAACCTAAGAGGTTAGAGGAAAAGTTTTTTTTCCCCGACAGAGGCAAAACACAGTCGAACAAACACGTCATCACACACAACCTGCCCCTGTAGGATCAGTCAAGTCCTTTTTATCAGTTAGGCGTTCAGGACAGTACCATGCATGAGAGGTTCTCTGGCAGCAGAGGTGACCATGTTCCAGCAGCAGGTTTCAGCTAACCATCCAGTCTAGATTCCTCCTGTTCAGTGACAGGAACATGGGAACAAAGGGAGTACTCCCCTAGAGCACATTCCTGAGGCTGTTAGGCTGCTAAGCCTGCCAGGTTCTCATACCTCATTCATGGAAGGGCTGAGGCGTGAGCACCATCTTTCTGGACAGTCCACTTACCTGCAATACCACTCCACTTACCTGTGAAAAAATATTTCTATCTACCCTTTGACCTCAATTTAGATAGCAATGTCTAAGCAATTAAATTGCCTATCATCCTCTAGAGTGTGGATTATAGACTCTTAAGATTTTAGAATTGCCAACTCTCCACGCTTTTTGAGATGCTTCCTGAGTAGAAAATTCATCTAAACTAGCTCTAGGATATATAGGACTCTTTAAGACATAACTAACTGTGGTGTGTGTGGTGTGTGGTGGTTGTGTGGTTGTGTATAATCACAATGCTTATGAGGAATTATTTAAATGAATTATAGGCAATAGAACATACGCCAGTTTCTCAGCCCCACAATACCAGCATGCACAAAACTCTAATTGGGTATGGAGAAGGGAAGAATTTATTTACCCCAAGGTGTTATGGGCACTTCACAAGGAAGCAATATTTGAATGGAATCTTGAAGTTCAGCAGGGAAAGGAGAGTTAGGCACAAGAATTCCAGGCTGAAATAACAACATGTACAAAAGCAAAAAGACAGAAACGATCATGCATGATGAGGTACTGCAAGAAATTCAGTGTAGCTGAAACATGGACTTGAAGGAGGGGGTAGAGGGACAGAGGTGAATGAAGGCATGTGAGGTTCAGATGGCCTTTATTTCCTCCTGTCCTTTCTATTTCCATCAGCAAGAGAGGTAGAGAGAACACAAGCCTCCTAGTCAGAATTTGTCACTTTTCATCATTCAGCTTTGGGAAAGTGATCTGTTGGGTTGCATTCACTAAAATGTTGATTCAGAGATCCAGCTAATCATTGAATCAAAATGCAATTTCCCAGGCCCTCCCCCTAACTGAATCAGTGTGGAGGTAGTTCCCGCAAGCTGTGCATTTTAAGCTCCCTGTTTGTGAATCATTGGTTTAAATACAACATTATGTGAAGAAAATCACTTTTGTTAAAAATGCTTTAGGTAGGTGCTATTTCTTTTGGCCTTATTTCTCCCAAGGAGGAAAAAAAAAAAAAAAAAAAAAGAGCAGTAATCTAAGTCTGAAATATTTCAAACAAAACCTTTAAAATCCTTTAGCTGGGTTTTGGCATTTGCAGGGGGAAAGAGAGATTATCCAAAGGTAAGAGACTTTTCTTCCTTTGAAGCTATATTGGTGTGATGTGAATCAAACCATTCATGCAGAGAACAAAAGCACTTTTGACTTCAAGAGCCAGTTAAGATGGTAACTTAAATAAACAGGGAGGAAAAGAGATATGACAAAAGGTCAACTTAGTCATAGCTTTTTGAGCTTCTATTGAAGTAGTGCCTAAGGCTGAATAGCTGAATTGAGTTTGCAATTATTCACCCTTCCAGAAGCCACCAACCTGAAGTCAGTTCAGAGGGAGGTCTGGAAGCCATTTTCAATTTTTGAAATTTCTACTATAGTCTCTTAATGTGGTTGAGGGAACAATGAGATCTGAATGAACCACCTGAAGAATGAGGACAGTGTTTATTAAAAACGAAGATTTCTGCGTCCCGACCCAAGAGATTATATTTCAGAGTGTTTGGTGTGGGGCCTGGAAATCTGTATTTATTTTCAAACATTAAATGATTTTGAGGAAACTCATTTGTGATAAGGCTAATTAAAATGTCCCTATGTAGCATCCCAATTTTCTCTGCTTTAGCTGAAATGATCAAGTTGACTTAGTGCATGCGAATCAGAATTTCTATAATCAAGTACAGATCTTTGGTTAATAAAAGTGGGAAAATCTTTACAATGTAATAAATATAGTTTTCTTAGTAGAGAAAAATATATCAAAATGTGGATCTACAGAGAAACTTTCTTTTAAAGGAATTCTTGATAGCAAAAAATTAGAAATGACTTTCAACTGGTTTCCTCCTCCATTCTTGGCTGAATACATTTTATCTAGAATCTTGATAGCAGAAAAATAATAGTGGAAGGAATTTCTTCTCTTATTTTCCCCCTCAACATCACTCTTCTTTCCTTTCTCCACATGACCCCCTTTTTTATTCAAATAGAGATAGCTGATTCCGGGGCATGTCCCCAATGTCCTGTGTAGGAACCTACACTTCTGAAACAGTTCTCTGGAGAAGAAAACATTAGTGATCTACCACTCCTTGGTACAGAAGTATTTCCAGAGCCAGTTTTGTTAAGAATTTGACACACAGTTCATGAATTTTTTTTTTTTACTAATTTCTATTGTCAGTAAAATGACTTTTGGGAGTTCTGACTTGACCAATTACCAAAAAGAGAGAGAAAAAGAATAGTAATATTTAGCCCAATATTAATTTAATAAACATAGACTTATGAGATTCTATGAATATAAATATAAAACACAGGATTCCATCAAGTTCAATAGTCTTTAAAATTGAATGGAAATTTGACATAATTAAAAGCTGAAGAAGTATAACATCTAATCAAACAGTGCAGAGATTATAGACTCCTTTGAATAGAAAAGTAAAGATCCTAACTATGAAACCACCACCTCCCCTGCAGTTATAAATTCATTGGCATAGCAACTGTAATAGGGTTCTATCCAGGTTGCCCAAAAGAATCTCTTTGCATTATGCAACTGTAAGTTAATTACAAAATTACATTAGAAAGATGTTTTCAACTGGCTTATACCAAATTAGTTAAGAACAACCATTAGTTCTTTTTGGTGAATAACAATAGCAATCAGCTACTCATTCTCCACAATTTTATCACTATGTTATTAAGACAATAAGACTCAAACCAAATTCTACCACACACAGATACATTTAGAGATAAAGGCTGAAAGGCTAGAAAGATTGTAAGCTCCTCCCCAAAGGTGAAAACTGTCTCTCATGTTTTTAGCCAAACCACACATCTTTAATAACTCTAAGTCCACATATAAAAGTGTATTTCTATCAACTATTATGCTAACAAGCCACTATTTCAGAATATTTCCATCATCATGCAAATTAGACAAAAATGTCTGGTGTTGATTGGTGATAAAGATAGCTGAAGTTTTTGCAGAAATTGTCTGTGGAATTCAATCTTTCTGACTACATGTGAACTGACAACTCTTGGAGTGTAAATTCCTGATCAATGCTACTGATTTTGCTAGAAATTAGCTTAAACTAAGACCTGTGTACATAGGTGCACATATATCTCAGAATGGGAAAGGAGGGACATGAGGTAATTGTTTCCTTGCTACATATATTTCAGTCTCAGGAAGATTTAAAATTACGTACCAAACTATGCATCAAAACAAAAGAACAGTATCATGCGAAGAAAGCTGTGCATATTTGATCAGTCCATTTATCTCAATTTAAAATATATATGAGAAATTAATTTAGACTTGTGAATTTAAGTTGAAATCCAACTAAGTATTAAAATCTAAGTATTTACATTCAGTATTAGAACTTCTTAAGCAGACTCTAGTTTGCCATATTTGTACATGATAAATTTATACATTTATAAGATTTATAAGAAGTACATAAATATGTAGAAAACTTGACAACCAGTTAAAGTCTTTTAGCAGGATTCAAATCTATAAAATGTAATTGTAAATGTTTAAAGATGTTTAAGTGACCAAATTTTAATGGGACCAAATATTATTCAAAGACCCCATCAAAGTAGTTGCTAAAATTTACAAGATTAAGATTTTGAAATTAAATTAAAAGCCAACAGAACTAGATTAATTTATCTATTTATTTGTTTATTTATTTAATTTATTATTATTTTTTTTTACAGCAGAAAAGAAATGCTTTATTAGAAGGGAAAGTATACTTCCAGATGTGGAACCGAGCCTGATCAAGAGGAGTATGGTTCAAAAGGCCCAGAACTAGAATTACTTCTAGCTTCATTAAATTGAATATCAATTTCTGTGACTAGAGTAAAATTGAATTAGAGTTATCTATATAGAAAACTCACTTTCGGGGCACCAAAATTTTTATTATTAATATCACAGAACAAATTTTCCTTGCCACTAAAGACGACTTAGCATTTCTCATTTATTAGTATTAGAATAACACCTTCAGGCCTACAAGGTGATGAATCAGGGAACTCTATTCCATGCCTTGCAGAGTAAATTGGGTATTATAAGAATCAATGTTTTAGGACTAGGTGGGGTCATAGAGGTTATTTGATCCAATCTATAGAGGAAATAACAAACTGAGACCCAAGAAAGCTGACTTGTCCAACATGCTGTATAAAGTGGTGGTGAGCCAGGATTTAATACAGTTCTTACGACTTCCAAATAAGCATTCTTCCCAATAATAATTAATATTTATTACTTACTGTAGTGCTTACTATAAACCAGGCACTGTACTTAGACTCTGGGGATACAGCAGTGATGAGGACAAAATTTTTAACATCTTGAAGGATGGAGATAGACAATAAACACATATATAAAGGAGAAAATGTGAGTTCAGTGATAAATGCTCTAAAGAGAATAAAGAATGTGTCATGATGGAGAGTTGTATGTCTAACAGGTGGACGTGGCTGGGATGTAATGCTTTCGTTTAGGTTGGTCAGCAGGAAAGTCATCGCTACAATGTTGACATTTGAACTGGATCCTGAATGTTAAGAAAAGGCTGCCAGGCAAAGAGCTGTGGGAAGACTTTTTTAGGCATTAAAAGGTGCAGCAGGTATGAAGAGCCTGAGGCAGAGAAGAAGTTGGAACATAGGAAGAGTAAACACCGGAACATGAAGGCAATGTAAAGTTATCTGGAATTTATTCTGAATGCATTATGGTACCATTGGAAGATGCTGAGCAAAGGGTGACAAAATCAGATTTACCTTTTTTAAGGATCATTACAGCTGCTGTGAAAAGAGTGTTCTGTAGGGGCATGAGAGTAGGAATAAAAAAACCAGTTGGGAAGTTGCTGCCATCCTCCTGATGAGTATGATAGTGACTTAAACAAGAGTGATAGCAAAGGAGATGGAAAGAAATGGTCAGACTCTGAATATATCTTGGGGGTAGAATCTACAGGATATGCACTGACGTATTGTTCTTCTGTAACTGAGATATTTCTTGTGTCCCTCTGATACACTACAGTAAGTGACAAGGCAATAGTAATAATTGCTCAAAATTTGGGATCCCCATATTTTAAACTATCAGAATAGGACATAAGATTTTGCTTAATTCCAAATGAACAGATCTCCAGCCCCAGACATGGCCCACCTCACATCTCCTCATCATTCAGAGATTGCTCAGATGTTGGTAGTGCTTAAGAGTTGTGTTTTATGTGCTAATTGCTCAAGAGATACCTAGGTAAAGCAACAAGGCTTTAGGAAGAGACAGACCTGGATTCAAATCTCAGAACCATAACTTTCCAGTTAGATCTTGAGCAAGTTACCTAACTTCTTTAAACTTTGTTTTTATTGTCTACAAAATGGGCAGAGTCTTATGAATACATTTTAAATATTAAAATATCTTGCAGAGTACCTAATTATGCTTATACCTGGTATTCAAAAAGGATACTTGTTACCCTTACATAGTTCTCTGTGAACTCTTTCACTTAACTGGTAGGAGACTATACTAGGACCAGGTGAACTACAGCTCTTTGAGCTTAGAAGTGAGTATATAACATTAAAGCACATTTTATGGAGACTTGGAGGATTTCAGGAATACTGTAAACATCTTCTGCTAGGTTCACAAATATGTAAAGTAGATGGCACTTAACATAGGCTGGCCTGAAATAGTGACTTTAAAGTTGGTCTCCTGAGGGTTTGTGAAATTGCCTAAAGTCCCTAATGTTAAACATTTTCTTAATTAAAACTCTCATTCTGAATGAAAGAATCTAGAATAGAAATAGCCAGAGTGGGTCTCCTGACTGCTAAAATTATCTAGCACACAAAATAAGGGCTTCAAGGTCAAGGACTATTTAACTAAGCTTAGTAGAGATATTTTCAGACTCTCATGCAAATCAAAACCACTAGATTAAATATAATTTTGGGCATAGTATTCAGACAGGTCAGTTCAGCCAATTCGGCCTCTTTTCCCTGCTGAACACCTATAATTTGTCATATGTTCCCTTTTTGGCATCTTCGACTCTATAATTACTGGGAGAATAAATCATATGATAATATGGTGGCTCTGTCCACAAATATCACTACCTTTAGTTTTCAAGGTCTTTCATCAAACTCTGGCCTTTTGGAGTTTTACCTTTGTTATCTTAAAGGTCAAATGCTTCTACTTCTTTTGGACACCAACAGCTCTGCCAAGCGAGTAGTCAATTTTCAATTGTATGTCCATTAGCCTTTCTTTGTCTCCTATCTCACAGTTCCGTGTTCACTTAGAAAATTGTCACATCTTTGATATTTTAAGAATTTTGCAAACATGATTACTAACTAATCTCAAACACTAGCCAAGCACATACTGTGTACTAGGACATGCACTGACATCTTTTTCATTTTAAAATCATAGCACTAAGTTGGCTGCAGGAAACCAGCAAATGGTAATAACAGTGTCACACGGTTCATTATCATTTGGACTCCAATATTTTACGGATCTCATCAAATTAATAAGTCTATGTTGATCATTGCCTTTTAAGGTGAAGTAACCCTCAAGAACATACTTGTGCAGAGATTCTACTGTTTGATGGTTCTTATATATACTCTGTGCTATTTAACAACTAATATTTACTAATATTAATTACTAAGTACTATTTAATTAATAATAATTACTAATAACAACTAATCTTTACATGGTGCTGACCATATGTTGCGCACTGTTTTAAAAACCTTAAATGTATTAATTCACTTAATCCTCATTAAAGCCTATAAGGAAAGTACTGTTGTTATCCTGTTTTACAGATGGGGAATTGAGGAAAAAAGGTTAAATAATTTGTATAAAGCCCAAGTTCAGAAGTGAAATTCAATTCATCTGGCTTCATAAATTAAGCTTTTAGCCCCTACATCAAGGTTTTTCAACCTTGGCGCTACTGACATTTTGTACAAGATAATTTGCTGTGAGGGCTGACTTTTACATTGCAAGGTGCTTAACAGCATTCCTGGTCTCCACTGACTAGATGCCAGTAGCACCATACCACCCCACCCTCAGGCTGTGACAACCAAAAGACTTTGGACACTGCTAAATGCCCCCTAGGGAACAAAATCGCCTCCTACCACTACCCACTAAGAATCACTGTTCTACACTACACTGTTACTGCTCAAAAAAAGGGGAAAAAATTAAAGGATAACTATGTTTACAGTTGTAGAAGACAAGTCAAGAGGTTTGTCCTAGAAATTTGAGGATTGATGTCATCATTAATCAAATGGATCCTCACCCAAATATAATTAATATTAACCCTAATTCCTCTGCACTTTCTTTGTTTTTACTTCTCTTTTCCTAAATTGGAAAATTGTTTCTCTAAGGCCCACAGCTGCCTGAGCTGGTGATTTCACTCTTTCCTTCAAGTCTGTGACAGGCATTTAAAAGAGGTGTGCAGCATTTTAGGCTGTAACTGAGACTGATCTCAAAAAAGCACCAGAATGCTTTAATATCCTTTAAAACCTTGAAGGCACAATAGAAATAAGCACGAACGGAATTTCATTCCTTTTTAGAAAGGAAAGTTACTCTCCTCTTTGGCCCCACAACAGGCTTTTGCTGCCTTGTTCTCTAAATAGTGGGTTAAAACGTTGTATGGTTCATGGGACTAAAGGTTTATGTACCTACATGGTATAGCTCAGGTTATCTCTCGATGTTACCTGTGAGAATATATTGAGAACTTGTCACTTTTTCATAGCCCCTTGATATTTTCTGGGACTAAATACATTGGATTGAAAATAAGAAAGACTTTTTATATTTTTCAAATCTCTATAACCAAGAGGATGCCTCCGATAATCTTGGAAACTGCTGCTGGAGTGAACATGTCTTGTGGCCAACATCTGGTGAATAGGTAGGAGACTGTACTGATCAATAAACAATGGTGGAGTTGTTTTTACCTGGCGCGTGTTTTCTATGGACCTGATCCAAGCAAATCACACCATACATAAACCACCAGGCAATGTGAAATCTTTTAGAAATCAGACTATGCTCAGCTGGAATAAAAACATTTAACCACGTGTCATCAAGCTTATGAAAGCCTTTAGACCGTCAGAATTTTTCCTTGAGGTAATGATTTTGTTCAATATTGATGCAATAAGCGTTTATTATCTACTGTGTGCTGCAACCCACAACTTTTCTGGCAGCTACTATGGTAAACATTTCAACAAGGTAGGTATAAAGAGGTCTTGGGTTCCATTGTATCTTCTGCTAACAATAAAATTGTAACCTTGAGTAAGCTACTTAACTTCACTAAGAATCAAATTCCTCACCTTAAAGTGAGGAGGTTGGATTGTGAAATAAACTATAAGGTCTTCTACAACTGTATAGTTCCATGATTTTTAAAATTTATTTTGTAGCAAAAGTTAGTGAGCTCTGAATATGTGCCATGCACTGAAGTTTGAACACTTTACATGTGTCATCACCTAAATTTCACAACCCAGTTCTTATCATCTCCATGTTAAAGATGAGGAAAAATTCAATACACTGTTTATCAAGAGGAAATCAGCCAATCTGGTGGATCAAGAATCACATTAGACAATGACCAGCATAAGGGCAGATGCCAGGGCCAACTCATTAACCTATGTCAGCACCTATCACAGGTCCTCGGAAATCAATAAATACTGATCAAATAAATAAATGAAAGAATAAAATTTAGTATCATTTTTATCAAGCATATCAATAAGGATGGGAAATAGTTTGCAAGTTTAGAACCTACTCAAAAACTCATATTCTAAGTTTCAAAACAGTTGAGCATTTAGTTGTCACATGCGTTTTTGGCCAAAATTACCCTATGTCTTCTTTTAAAAGATAAATGTATTCACATAATGCAAGAATTTAAAAAATCAAATATTTTCTGTGGCTTTTCATGAATAATTCTGGAAAATATGGGAGTTTTCACTTTCTAATCCTGGTTCATGTAGGTCAGGGAGTATACATATTTGCCAGAAATCTTATTTTGAAACTTTTCATAGAAAAGATAAACATCTGTGTATCTTGTTCAGAAATCACACTTTTGTCAGATGAAATAATAATACTCACTGATAATTCGGGCAAACATCAATAAGGAGAAGGTTTCTAGATGAGGAAAAAATATCCAAGTTAATCTAATAGTTTATTTAAATTCAAATGAAATGTTACTCTGTCCTTTTGGTATGCCTGAAATATTTCATAAAAGTAAAAAAATAAAATTTACCAATAAAAAAGATCAAATAAAAGCTCAAAAATTAGTAATTTGTTGTCGTTATGGTTGTTATCCTTAATTTTCTCCTGTTATTTACATTTGGGAGTAATCACATAAAGAAAATGTTTTAGGGTCTATGTCAAGGCCAAAGTTAACCACTGAAGAATGAGCATTTAAAGATAGTGGGAAGAGTAATGAAATAAATAATATCCAAACCTTGTAAACACTCTGTACTAATAAAACAATGAGGTCTGCTGGAGTTTAAAAAGTGTATTTCTAATCTATAAACTTTTGTGCAGACATTTACTTGTATGTCACTTATATATCATGTAGGAGAGTGACTAAGATTATCACAGGGCCCAATTCCTTTATAGTAAAGCTCGTGGCCCTTTTAATTGGGATGATAACCATGGATTCTATAACCCAAAGATGAAAGATGTAAAAGAAATTTAGATTCAAAGCTGAATCTAAAGATAGAAAAGGCCAGGGTAAAAAATTAGAGAAAGGAAGAGAAAGAGAAGTTAGCGAAATAGTGAGCAAGGCTGTATAGTTGGTAAGACAGTAGGGAAAACAAATGCAATGAAGCAGAATGGTCCAAAGAACTTTTGGAAGTGAGAGTGCTAATATTCCACTTTAAATAGTTTGCTTTTCTCCAATATAAATCCCTCCTTAAAACTCCACTATAAATGCTGTACATAAAAAAGCTATGAGTGAATGGCTATTCCAACAAAAGAGAATCAGTTTCATGTCTGTGTTCATGTGAAACAAAACAAGAATGACATAGTCAGCAGAGTTAAAAAAAAAAAATCCATAGCATAAGCAGAACCTAGGAGCCAGATATGAAGCCATGAGGTATAAACCCTCCAGCAGTTTGCACAATCCTGTTTTACGAATCTGACTTCTCTCAATTCTAGAATAAGGTATAGAGAAAGTAATATTAACTAGATTTCAGGAACATGTGAGCTGCCACTCAGGTGATATAATGACTCTGCTGAGTTCTAGGTCATGTGACCTATACGATGCAATAAGAATATCCTAACCAAAATATCTAATAACTACCATGGCCTGTGCCAGACCCTGAAATCAACAACACTGTTACTCCTTTAGGCTGAAGCATTAAAATCTTCTGTTAAAATTGAACTATGCTCTCTCACCTATTAGGATGGGTACTAACAAAAAAACAAACAAAACCAGAAAACAGCCAGTGTCGGTGGGGATGCATAGAAATTGAAACCCTTATGTGCTATTGATGGGATTATAAAATGGTGCAACTGCTATAGAAAACAGTATGGCAGTTCCTTAAAAAATTAAAAATAAAACTATCATGTGATCTAGCCATCCTATTTCTGGGTAAATATTCAAAAAAATTAAAGCTGGGCCTCAAAGAAATATTTACACATCTGTATTCATAGCATCACTATTCATAATAGCCAAAAGTTAGAAGCAACCCAAATGTCCATCAGTGGATGGATGGATGAACAGATGAGTTATATACATATAATGGAACACTATGCAGCCTTTAAAAAGAAGGAAATTCTGTCATATGCTACAACATGGATGAACCCTGAACAAGTCATATAAGGACAAATTTACATGAAGTATATAAAGTAGTCAAATTTATAGATACAGAAAGTAGAATGGTAGTTGCCAGGGGTTGGGAGGGGAGGGAAATGGGCATGTCTTTAACAGACATAGAGTTTCAATTGATGAAAATAGTTCTGGAGGTCTGGTTCACAACAATGTGACTATACTTGTATTACTGACCTGCACACTTAAAAATAGTTAAGATGGAAAATTTAAATAATATGTGTTTTTTACTACAATTTAAAATGATGTTTTATATTCTGTATAATAGGTCATTTTAAGCCATCCTTGTTTATACTTTATTGTAAGTTCATTTATCAGATTAGCTTCATTGCCTGAAACAGATCTGTTTGTTTTGATAAAAAAGAGAAAGTGAGATCCAGGACAGGGGGCTGTTAGGAAAAGCAGGCTCAGGGAACCGTGGAAGTCTCTGGGCACCCAGGGCGGGCACCGGCACAGAAGCTACCTGGCTGCTACCTGGCTGATGTGGAGGAGGGCTTCTAGGGAGACTGAGGAAGAATACGCGCGCACACACACACACACACACACACACACACACACACACACAAAGAGAGAGGGGCAACAAAAAGTTATGAGCACATGAACTAAAAGTATATTTTATTCTTCTTTCTATTTTCCCTAAAGCTGTTATCCTTGAGTGACCTCAATAATTTGCAGGCAGGGAGAGCTCGCCTTTGCAAAAGAGGCTACCCTGAGAGACACTAAAAATAATACAACTTGAAGGGCCCTTCTGGCAAGTATACCACAGCTGAATTTCCAGAACCACAGAGGCTGACTTCAAACTTTCTCCCTTAGCTGTGGACACACACCCCTGAACTTTGTGGGCTCAGCTGGTGGTTATTTTTAGGCACGTTCCTAAAGTGACATATGGAACAAGGATTGGATCTAGGAGCCAAGACAAAGTCTCCATTTTTAGGAAACCATTATAATGGGAGAGGAACTTTGGCCCAGAAGTCTTCCAGGTTCCTGTCTCTCTGTTAGGGGAGGGAAGTCATGAACGTGGAGCTGAGGAAGCCCTGAGAACTATGAGCTCTAAATGGCTTTGGCTGGTGAATTGGGAGCCCTGGCTACTGAAGTGTATTGCCCTTGATGCTGCCTCCAGGGGGGATATTCCTCAGTGGCGGGCTTTCAGAGCCCTGCCTGGGCCTGCCTAGGCTGCTCACTCACCAATAGGCAGGACTCCATGCCTCGAACTGCTCATCTTGCTTTTCGTTCCAGGCCTTGCTCACACTGCATTAAGGGCAGCCTTGCCTAGCATGGAGCTCTAGTGTTGTCAGAAGGCGCCTGGCAGAGCAGCTCAGTGTGTACAGAAAAAAAAAAAAAAAATACAGCGTTTTCTGAGAGATTTCATTCAATAAATACAGCGACAGATATAGAGCATGAACTTCATTCCATTTACTCAATATGTAAAAAGTCTGCATTAGCTATTTTTATTTACCTTACCCAATTTAATTCTGACTCTAAGTTCCATCATCCTGGAATGTGAAGAAGTTAAACTTTAGGCCTTCTTGGGGGTTTCCTCCTGCAAAGATGCAAAGCCCTGAGCTCTTACCTAGTTCCAAAGTGGGGAACCCCCTCAGGTTGTCCAACATGAGTCTATACTGGTTATGGCTGAGACACTCATTGTCCTAGGCTCTGCTGTTTCTTTGCCAAAGCTAGAAATCCCAGGTAAGTTGGAGAAAAGCTGAGTGGTAGAACCCGAGCCTCCTAAAGGTGCCCTCACTGTTTGTTGACACTTCCCTCTTGAGGTCTTGTCCCCTCCTGAGGAGAGTACGAGTTCTGAGTTCCGAGTCTCTCCCTTCCAGTTGCCAGAAATCTCTTCTTCCAGCCTTATTGCCTCTCTCCTGCTCCTAATTCCCTCTGTCACACCCTTTAACCCATATAAAATTTTAAGACAGAGCCTTGAATTTAAGAGTTTTCTGCTTTCTGCCTTAATAAATCCCTGAGATAAAGAACCACAAAGTTTAGCCAGCATTCGGGATTAGGATCTCTGTTTGAAATAAAGCACAGGGAGGTTAAGTGACATGCACGGTATGTTGGAGGCAAAAGCTGGACAAGAAGCCAGGTCTGCTGATTGTAGTCAAGTGTTCTTTCCATGATACCACAAAACGGCGAGTCAGAGGGCTTATAGCAAATGCTGGTTTTGGAACCAGCAGGCAAGAAACTGAAGGCTCGCTTGTGTTTTATTATCAACAATGGGGAAGCTGAATAAAACCAGTTAGTGGTGGGCAGAGAGCCAGCATTCACTTGATTAGATCTTCATTCTTGTGGTTACCAGCCAGTGCCATCCAGGGAGAGCCTGAATCTGGAGGAAAGGCTGCATTGCCAATGCAGACAGCACCTGTGTTTGCCTGTTTCTACCGCCATTTAAAGCAAACAAGCAGTGACTTGAGGGAGGCAGGAAAGAGGATTCTGAACCTGGTATCTAGTGGGGTCAAGTCTCTCTGGGCATGTGCATTATTCTCCCTCCATCTGACAATAAACCACTTGCCCCTCGTCGGAAGCTCTCTTAATCAGATGTCCAATTTTGGAGACAAAAGTTAAGTAACAGGTTGACTTCTCAGTGTTTATTGCTTTGAAGTCAGACCAGGGGACAGGACTGGTCTGAAGCTACGTCAGGAAGGAGGCCTTGTTTGCCCTAATGCTCTCTCACTTCCCTTTCAGAGCATTGCACATCCCTCTGGACTCTTCGACCTTCCTGTGCCCAGTCTCGCTGGGCTGCCCGGTGCCCTTTATGAGCACTTTACCCACCCCTGCACCACTCAGGCACTAGCTCAAGCACAAAAATGATACTGCCCTCCTCATCCTCATCACACTGCCATTTTCTGGATGTCATACTGTCAAGAATGGGGTGGTGGGGATGCAGAAGTCCACAGAAATAATTCATTCAATATAAGTTCAATGAATATTTTTATGCAAAAGGAACATTAGAGTGTAAATTCTATAAATTTGAGAATGTTTATCAGCCTCATTCACGACTGTGATTTGATAGAAAATTACTCTATTAAACAAAACAAAAAAGGACAGCAATAATAACACGGTTTAAAATGAGCCTCAAAAGAAATATTTAGTAATGTTTGTCGGGTTTGAGATACAATACATTATTTTGGTATTGTTGAAAGTCTCAACAATAATAACAATGATAAAAATATGCTTTCTCATAAGAGACCATAATTTTGCAGTAAATTTAACTCTAATTTATGAATATTCAGAAAACATATATATTAAGTTTCGAAAGGAATAACACACATAGGGCAAAAGAGATTCCATCAGTAGAAGGTCAGGTCATTGACAGACAAGTGTCCTGCCAGAGTACGTTCTTCTGGCAAAATGAACATGGTCTGATGCAGATTTTTCCAACTTCATGCTGTGTGTGAGTGTGACGGAATCAATTTAGCAAGTTTCAGTGAAAGTCATCTTTCCAGTGATGTAAAATGGAAAGAAAATGAATGGAATGGAAAGGATAGGAATAGCAGAGTCGAATAGAGTTGAATGGAATGGAATGGAGTTGGTACACAATGTATATAACATATATGAGTATATGTAATATAAAATGTAATCATTACTGTAGACTGTGGTCTAAAATGTTTGAAAACGATGCCTAAAGCACTGGTTCTTAAACTCCTTTTAACCTCAAATATGTGTGTGGATGCCTAATGTATAAAATAGACCCAAATCTGTGCTCACTGAAGGCAGTGTGAAAGCAGTGGGATTCAGCCCTGCCAGCTCATTATACTCCTTTTGAGGAGCAGAATTTGAAAACTACTAGTATATAAATTACACTTTATCACTTCTTCTAGTATAAGTGTCAAATTTGATGCTTAGCGTTGAGGTTTAATGAACCACTAACAGCATTTTCACCTCCACCTAAATTCTAATTTAGAGAGACAATGGAGTCAAGCAGATGAAGATCAAGTATTAACATAACTCTAACAAAGGCCAGACTGGGGAATGTAGCTTAGGTGCATGGTGTCAGTGAGTTTCCTAATCTGAATTACAGAATTAGACATCTGCAGTCACAGCTGTGCTGGAAACCTGGAAGGCCCCAACACTATCTTACCTCCAACTCAGAGGCAGTGGCTCAGAGCAGACAGGCTTATCCCAAAAGCAGAGGGGAAGAAAGGGCTAAGCCAGACTAGCCCAGTTCAGAGAAGCCAGGAATGCTACATCAATTGACGCCCTTCTATAAGGAAATATAAATAAGTAGAAAGGTTTGTCTCTAGAACACTAAGCAAAATGAAAGAATAACAAGAGCAAATCTTCCTTCTTCTGGAAAGTCCCCAAAGAAGTCAATCAGGTTCTTAGAAGAGAGGCCTTTTTCTTTTGTGGTCTCACACAAACTCTTGACAGTAAGTAAACTGTAAGCACTTCTTTTATCTTCTTCTATGGAAAATCAGCTTTGATTTATCCAGCCTGTCTTTTAACATGGTGCATGCCTTCCAAATTTCCAGGATGTTCAACTGTTGTCATAATCAATGAATCTACCAGGAGTAGATATTGAACTAACATAAATCATGGCCATCTTTCTCTACTCCATAGATCCACGCTTTCAGGAGGCAACAGGTCTCCAGCCACTGAAGACTTCTTTAACAACAGCAGCTTGTGAGATCTAATGGGAATATACAGTGACGCCAAGAATAACCCTCACCAAAAATCTCTCCTTAATTCATCCCAATAAGGAAACTGAAATTCTTGTGTTATTCACTCCTTTGAGGGAAGGCTATGAGAACTCTTCCTAAGATATGAGTGTATTTTGAGGGGATAAGCCTGTTTGACCTTTACATCATTCCTCTTATGAACTTTTATCCCATCAATAAGAATTATTGCTGCTTTAAACAGAAACCAATCTTACCCTCTCTACAAAAAAGGAGCAGTGTTTTAATAATGACAACAAGCACACTAATTGCTAATACAAACAACAGACTGAATGGTAAACTCAAAGTTTAAGATAGTAGTTACCTCTGGAGGTAGAGCATACGTTGAAGAAAAGGAGTTTGGATACTCAGGAGACTTGAAAATTAATTATAACATTCTTTTTCTGAAGCTAGGTGAGTACATGGATTTGTTTTATTGTTAGTCTTTACCCTTATACTTACTGAATTATTATCTATATTTTTTAAAAATAAATTTTCAAATAAAGCAATAGGTTGAGAACAGATGAGACAAATGTGATTTACTAATCTGCGTTCTGTTGGTTGACTCTAACTGTTCATTCATTCCTCAAACATCTCGATTGCCTACTGTGTACAAGGCACTGTATTAGGTTTTGGTGATAGACAAGGCTGAATGAGAAATGGTGCTTGTTTCAAAGAGTTCTGAGTCTAGTTATCTAAAAATTGACATCTACCAAGAAATATATGCCCATATGTGAATCAATCTCATAATATTTAGAACACAAAATTAATTCAGTAAGCTGGATTTCTTGAGTGCCCTATGCGATATAATTGACCTGAGGAATTTTGCACAGACACAGAAAGTAAAATCAAAGTCATAAGCTGACAGCCCTAAACGTCAGGTCAGTCAATTCTCTAGGTCACATCTGGAGATACAGGGTACCCATTCATGCCATCTTCTTTCTTTTTGACATGTAATGAACCAAATCCAGAATCCTAAGAAACAGCAATATAACGTCAGGAAATGCTAGTCAGCTTATTGAGAAAATTTGTTCTGTGGAAATAATCTTTTAAAATATACACCCATTGCCCACAGCCTTGAGTAAATGACACACGGTCATTTAAAAATATGAGGATATTTAGCACACACATGCCAGCTCATCTCTATTAATCTGGGAAGTCATTTCCTTTTCTCTGAACTAATTTGATTTGGTTTTCTTAAGACCTCAAGTCTTTCATCTTCACTTTAGAGCCACTGTGAAATTCAGCCTCAGCACACAGAGGTTCCAAATTATCTTACTTCCTTGCCTTTGCATACCACATTTCATGCCTGTGCCATATAAATCATTTTATTTTCCAGTTATTCTATAACTTTTAGACAAAGAGATGTTGGATTACATAACAAAGAGATAAGAAAGGTATCTAATGTCTTAAAGTTTTTTAAAAAAAGAATTAAAATGAATAAGTATTGTGAATCTATTGGCAAAATGATCCTTATGTTCAAGTGGGAAATGTCTAATAAAGATGTAGCTTAAGCGAACCAGGAAAGTAAAACAGAAAAAGCATAGGATTTAGGGTCAGGGATATTTCTTTTAAATCCCAGTCCTTCCATTCGTTAGTCATATAACTCTGGGTAGATTCTTCATCTTTAAAACAAAGATAAAAAGTCATAATTTTGAGAATTAAATGATATATAATGAAAGCTTGATAACACAACTCTTAGATATTTTGTGATATGATACTTTTGTAGAGGCAATGTTAAAATATCTGACAGAAAATCATTATCTGCCAAAATTCCTGTTGCTAAATTTTAAGATATTCGAAATCAATTTGACAACCCAATATCCAATATATAAATATTGGATTATGTCAATAATAGAATACCGTGTGGCAGTGATTTTTTTCAATTTTAGTTTGTACGTGTACATCAACCACCTGAGAGCTTGTGAAAATTATAAGGTTCAGGGTTCTCTCTCCAGTGAAGCTGGTTTAAAAGGACTGAGGTGGTTTAGTAAATTGCATTCTTAACAAATTTCCAGGTGATTCCAATGGAGATGGTCCTCAGCCATATTTTGCTTAATTCAACTTTATTCAAAATGTGTTTGTGTATTTATAATGTATGTACAAGAGGATTTTTAAAAGCAATGGCCCAAATTAGCCATTACCTCTCATGCTAAAAACTATCGTGCTCACAACATCAGTGGGAATGGTAGAATAAAACCCCCCAAAAACCTGCTCCAATGAGAACATGGGGAAAATCTCTCATAACTAACATTTCCAGAACTCTGGAAATTAGCCTAAGACAATCTGAAAAGCATTTATTCAACCAAAAAAAAAAAAAAGTAAAAAGAAAAAAGAAAAGGCTAAATCCTGATAAGAACACCAAGTGTTGTGGAGTTTCAACTTGCTTTATTCCCATCCCGCCTTCCACAACTCTGCAATAGTCTTGAAAACCAACAGCCTTGCAATAATGGTTAGCCATGAAAACCAGCTGCTACTAGAACAACTGAAAAGAAAACCAACAAAAAACAGAAATCCCAGTTTCCTCATCTATGAAATATGGCCGATAAGTTACTTACCTTAGAGGATTGCTGTGAAGGTTAGATGAAATAATTCATGTCATGCTCTTAGCAAAGAGTCTAGAAAATAGTAAGTAAATAAAAAGATATTAGGGAAATTGCTATGTATTTAGCAATTTTCTTTAGCAAATGCAAAGAATTTTGCAAAGTAGCTTATATATTGTCACATATCCTTTTAGAGTTAAAACCTTGTTATTAAAAATTTAATAACAAGATTCCTCTGTGCTCATGGAATCATTTATCGCAAAAGAGTGAAATAAAGAAAATTTTCTCTGCAGTGATCTCCACTGCTAAGTTAGGGAAGAAGGCAACACGGTAAAATATCATACAGGACTCTCTCTAATAAAAGAACAGGTGATCCTAAGAGAATGTAATGGCTAGAAGCATTTGTGGTTACCTTTGGGGCGGGGGACGGGGGAAGCAATCTCTGAGAGATTTATCTCAGATTAAGTTATTTATCTCAATTTTAGCAGAGAATACCACTGTCATAAGATTCCACATCTCATTTGTAATCTAGTGTTCTTTTCTTATACATTTTGTCTCTCTTTGATCCTTTATGTCAATAGAAAGGACAGACCTGACTTCTCTTTCATCTCAATAACCTGATGTTAACACTCTTTAAAATATAAAGTTCTCCTGGTCATGGTCCTAGTAAGCACTGAGGAAAATACTCTTCAAGGATCCAAAATAAAATTTTTAGGGAGCATCCTATATTGATTTCTATTTTTCTAAGGCTAAGTTTGGGCAAGCACTATATTTTAAACTCTCCTTTTTTAAACATCTAATTAACATAATTTTGACATCATTTTAGCTGAGGTATGAAATTTTACTTGAAAAGTGTAGTGCGCACTGTCCCAGTGGAAACAATCTATGCTGAAAATATTAGCCTCCCTCAGGTTTTATGGGAAAATATTGAGATGCTAACTCCTAGGTATCACAGAAACAAAAAATTTCATTTCTGCTAGAGATGGTACTATTCTAAATGTCCTAGAAAACTACTCCATCAAAAAATCTAAAGATAAAAATAAGAGCTGGTATTAAATCTATGATTACCATTAAAGCATAATTAACATATTATCCACCCACTCAGCAAGTGTTTAAAGTGGATAAAGATATTTAGATTTTCTCAATCCATTTGTACATGTGCTTCCAGGCCTGTGTTCCTTTTTATGTTTTCGACAAATAGTTATTAAGAATCTACTCTTTCTTCTCAGTAATAAAAAGGAAAACAGAATTACAAAAAAAAAAAAAAAACAACGTGGATGGATTTCAAAAGCATTATGCTAAATGAAAGAAGCCAGACATAAAAGACTACCCACTGTATGAGACTATTGATATGATATGCTAGAGAAAGCAACACTATAGGAACAGAGAACAAATTGGTGGTTGCCAGGAGCTGGGGATAAAAGCAAAGTAAGAGGTTGACTGCAAAGGGGCATAAGGAAACTTTGGAGAATGATGTGACTCCTCTTTATTTTGATTACAGTAAAAATTACATGACTCTTGTACATTTGTCAAAACACATGCAAGTATATACTTCAAGAGGCAAATTGTATTGTGTGTGTAAATTATTTTCAGTTTTAAAAAGCATCCATGAATTTCCTGGCTTTAACCGCCCTCTAACACACATACATACCCGCATACACGCACACAAACACACCCCAAATCACAAAAAACCTACCACAGAGCAGTGGTGTGCTCACAGGAGCTCATATCTAGAGACGGAGACAGACTTTAAAATAATAATCACAGGAAAAATATATAATCACAAATTTGAGGAAGTCCAATGAAGGGGCCAATAAGAATGGGTGACATACAGAGACCTAATTTAGACCTTTGTGGATTATATGGATTTTGATTTGAAATCTTTTTTAAAATGGCAAGACTTGTCTATAGGATCCCAGGCTCATCTAGAGCTCAGAGGAAATGTGGGTCTTTCATTTAGTCAGCTGAGTTCTAGAAACTGGGAAAAGCTATGAAGCAGAGGATAGGGAGAGTCTGTTATGTCAAGAGGGAGTCTCCTTATATTAAAATTCCAGGACATTTCCACCCCCTCTGGAGTTCCTGGACAAGGGAACAAAACTGTGTGTGAGACTTACTCATGGAAAATGCAGATTTAATTAAGATCATTTGTATGTTATTAATAAAAATGGATAATATTTATGAGCTTGATTCTTGTCTGCTTCTTGTCTTTCTATTTAATTAGCTGTGTGTAGGAGGTGCTGAATTGTGAGAGACCCTTTATTTTAGAGCGATATTCCCTGCACAGCTTGAGATGCATTTAAAACATAACAAAGAGAAAATTAAACTGTTCCTTTGGCCCTAATATAAAAAAACTCTGTGGGCTCACACCTTCACTGAAATTGCTCCCTCGTTTGGATTATATTCTAACTCTGATGGTTAAGATGAGAAAAAACTTGCCCACGAGTAGAATATTTTCAGCATTACAGGGAAAGAAGATTCAGTCTATAATTGAATAATAAAAATATTAATAAGCACACAACTTTAAAAATTGCCATATATATTTGCACACGTACACATTTATATATGTCACACACACATAGTCTTCAGAAGAAAAGAAAAAAATTCAACTTTCAATATTTATAAATTGATTAACAATGAAATCATCACCTCAGAGCACCTTAAACATGAACTTACTGCAAAATTAGACCACAAGAGTATAATCATAATAATAATTAACATTTATTTGGCAGGATGCATCATTCTCCTGGTTTTATACATATGAACTCATTTTAAACTTTTGACACCACGGTAAGATTAAATACTATTACCAACAGCCTCGTTTAACAGATGGGAAAACAGACACTTGAAGAAGCTACGTTAACTTGCTTAGATCACAAAGTTAATTAAAAGTAGAGGTAAGGTTGGAACCCAAGCTGTTTGACTCCAAATGTATCTACTCTGTATTCTTTTAGCCATATAGCCATTTCATCAAATATGTATAGCTACGTGCATGATCTGACATCCAAAGAAGCAGTTTTCCTTAATATTAAAACTATTGTAAATGTGTAGGGTCTGGATTTCTAACATGGGTTACATTGTTTATTCCTAGCAATAGGTAACGTTATGAGAAAAAATATAATTTGAATAAGCCAATAACCAAAACTTCAAAGCTCTCAAATAGTATTTTTAAGCATGTTTATAATTTCAAACAGTGGAAAATCGAAGTTCCTTGGATTTTTACATGGTATTAAACTTTAAAGGAGGATAGAGTGAGGCTAAGCACAGGGTGGGTAATGAAAATATTATTAGATCTATTATCATTTTACTTTATTGATCTAAAATTTTAAAATAAAATGGAAACTGAGTTAGCACTTATACAATTCAGTATAGACCTGTAAAATTTAGTTGCCACTCCTTGATCCCGTTTCTCCGCCTCCTCCTCTCATGTTACGTGTTTTCAGGCCACAGTTGGGCCCGAGGGTATAATGGCTCAGGCTCCTCCACTTTTCTTCCTTAGCTCAGCTTCCTGCTCTCAGTAAGACCTATCAGTAGGCATTATCCCTTGGCCCATACCTTCCTCTCCAGGCTCTGATTACAGTTCCCACTGCCCTGTTGAGATGACCAGCATTCTTCTTCCCCTTCACAAAAGCCATACGGTCCAACTGGATAAAGCAGGGCCAATGTGACACCTGGCTTCAGTTCAGTCTCTGGCATCTCAGCATACTATACTCCTGTTGGGTCATACAATAGAAAATCATAGTATGAGATTTAAAGATTAAATTTTCTCATGTCAAATGAGATTAAACGATGCTCTTGAATGGGAATTCAAGACAAGCAGTGGCTATAGAACGTGGACAAATTCAGTAGGAAGGTGAAATGAAAGTCATCAAAATAGAAATAGCAATGTGGTAAGCCTAAGGCCTTTGGCAATGTTTGGGGGTAAACAGTAGATGTCAATGTGACAGGAAATATGTTATATTTGTTGAGTACTAAATAGGCACTGTTGTCAAACAGGAAGTACAGGAATCTTAAAACAAAATAATTGTCTTTAAAGTGTTTGAGTTCTAATTGGGAAGAGAATATACATGTATAAATGACAAAATAAGGCAAAATGGCATTATACAAACTGAATATATAAGAAGTACTAAGAATAAAGTGTTAATTAGAAGGATATGAAGCTAACCAGGCTTCCAGGAAAGGGTTCAATTTGAAACAAGTTTTGAAGATGGTAAGGGAAGGCAAATAACAGAGAAGTCAGGGAAATTCTACAGATTATATAAGGTGTTCAGAAACTTCACCCAGTAAGACTGAAAGTTTGCTAGCTAGCTGTTAAGTATGTGAGGCAGTTATTTCAAAGATGTCAACATTTAAAAAAATATTTTTTAAATTTAGCTGGAAATAGAAGCATCATTCATAATAGTAGCGGATGGGGTACTCTTCTCTCTTGGGAAAAAAAATTCTTACTTAGAGCTTTGATTATGTGAAAATAAAGCCCAAATTCAAATCTGGAATGGAAGATGTGAGACTATGAAGAGCAAATTCTCGGTACAATTTTGCCAAAGGTTATTATCAATGTGGACTGAAGTGCCACTCTGAGAGAAGAAAGGATTTTCTTGACTCTCTAGAGACAATGAAGACTTAACAGCCTGGGCTCCAGGTAGGAAGGGACTGGTCAAAGGCCATGGTGTGTGTTAAACTGATCTCTGCAACATGGTGGCAGAGGACATTTGAAAGATTGAGATGACAAAAAGGGACCTCTTCTTGAGCTAGACCAATGACCTCTGGTGATAGCTAACACCCAAGTTACTTTTCCCTTTGTGCAGAATAATTCTATTCTATTATCTCCAAACTAATGGTAACATTTTTTAAACTATGCAGCTTTGTTTTAGAAGTATTTGGTAAAGGAACTCTGTTCACACTGAGACTTAAGCGAAGTGGAAAGATTCCCAATAGCCTGGAGAAATAGTTGTGAAACTACCAAAGTCCACCCACAGAGAAGCCCAGAACATCAAGCCAGACAGAGGAGGTGGGTGAGAACACAGGAAAGGCTAGATTTCTTGCTGATCTGAGATTACAAAGGGGGCTTGTATGTTATTAGTTACTGAATAGAAGGTAACCCCTGGAGCCTGAAGAACTTGGGATATTCACGTGTGAGACCATGAAAGTCCAGATTTGGGGTTTTATAAATTAAAAACCTAGAGGTGTGTCACTCACTGGAAGTTCACAGGGATGAGCAGTAGTTACTTGCAATTAGCTGTGAAACCCAGAGCAAGTCAGGTAACTTTTCTGAGCCTCAATTTCATCACCTGCAAAGTAAGGGGGATTAGATTGGATCATCTCTAAGATAACTATTAGATCAAAAGTTCTGCAATTCTGTCTTCCCACTCCCTCACCTTGATGCCCTATAACATAGGAAACCTAAAGGAAATAAAAATAGAAATCAAAAGCCAAAGGAAAAAGAAAGTCATTGTAGTAAATACCAAGTACCCAGATGGTCACTAGCTATATGATATACTACTGTGTCTTATTTAATTATGATTATTATAGAGATATTATCCATACCTTCTGAGGAATTCACCTTTTTTAGTGACTAGTCCCTCTCATCTACGGTATTCTCTCCTTTATCTTAATAGTACTTACCCCTTACTTTATTTAATTGCTGTCTGTCTTTCCAATTAAAATATGTGTCATGAGTTTTTTTCTTGCCTTTATTGATGTATTACTCACACCTAACACAGTATCTGGCACATGGTAGATATTCAATAGATATTTATTGACTCAATAAACAATGAAAGAAAGAAAAAATGAATGCTACTCCCAGTGTCTTCACCCTTTTAGATAAGACATTGAAGTGGTTAAGTTTTATGCATTATAGTAGATAATAAGCCAAAAGCAAGGTGTTAAGATTACCTAGTGATTTTCTCAGTGACTAACCATGGAAATACTAACTATATCTAATAAATTTGTCTCCAATGAAAGCATCTTATCAGACAAAGTATGGTGCCCCAGGATTACAAAAATAATTATTTGATGACTTAAAATACCTTACAATTTTTCATGAGATTATTATTTTTTTAATTTGTATTTCTCTTCTAATAATCCAAAACCTTGATAACATGGAAAATACCAGGATAAAGTCATGCTGAGTTGAGTAGGAATGAGGAACAAAGCTTAAAACCTGTCATGGCCACCTGGTCTCATGAGATGACATCGCCATCATCACCTACATCAATAATTAACAGCAATGAAGCTCTTACTATAAGCAAGGCACAATAGCATGAATTTGAAAGACCAAAGAACTACTTTTACTCAAATAAAAAGATGAATCCTGCACCCACAGAGAAAAAGGCCAGTATTCTGCTCTCTAAGCCTATTCCTAGGGCCTAAGAGATTTCCAAGGTCCAGCTAAAACTCTCAAGCTAGAGGATCCTAATGGAACTTAAATTCTTTTGAGGTCTACAAAACAATTTCATCTGATCAATAATATTGGTGATTTTTATCACCAATTTTAGCTGTTAAAATTAAACTCAGCTCCTTTCACACTTACTTTTAAAGAGAGAAACAGGCCAGAGTTAGTGTTGGAAGAAATTCAAAGAGAGAGAAAAAAGTCATGTAATGTCAATAAGTTTTCCAACCAATAAAACACAAATTGAGGTGAAACCTTTGGGATAGGAACTTTATTATTTACAGAGATAACCTCAAAAAATGTTCAGCATCAGCTCGAAATCACTGTAGAATACTGCTGGGGTAATACTGGAACACTGATTGAGTGAACACTGGAGATAGCTTAACAGCAAGAGAGAGCTGTGTTGCTGGTGTGTACGTTTTCATGAATTGGGCCCCAGGGTTATAATGCTAGTTTTACCATAGGCTTTTTGGCTTCTTTTTAGCTAAGATGGCATTTCATATCAAAAGAGATTTTTTTCCCCCTAGCTCCCAAGTTTGCAAAGAGTAATCCATTTAGATTAAAGCAATAAAACTCAGTATAAGAAGAATCAGCATGTATCCATACATGATTTGTGTTCTCATTCAAAAACTTCCCACTTTGCTCCATTTTATATGGACATCTTTTCATAAATTGCCTATTTTTTAATCTCTATAGTCACACTTTTACAGACATATGCACAGTACTTTCGTATCAGTTAATACAATACATATTTAGGGCTTGAACTTCCCAAGGACAAGACTAATGTGCTTTATGTCAAGACAGGCAGAATATTCACCCCTTAAACACATAGCAAGCACCAATTTGCCATTTACAGCCTTAGTTGTGTCTTATTTTTAGCTATTGACCTTGCTGTTTTTTTTTTTCCCCCATTTCCACTTTACTCTTTGAACTCTAGCATGGTATAATTATGACCCCTCACAACAATCATTCCAGTTCTAATCTTAGTCTCATGTCACTTAAAATTCCACCCCCATTTCTCTAACTCTATCCCCATAATGTCCTCCTATCAACGCTCGGTCAACAAAAAACAATTTGGGTTTTTCATAAGTCCTGTAGTCTCCTTTCATCTATTAGATACTTTTAATACTTCTCTGAAACTTAACAATGGAGTCAATTTTTTTTGAGAAACAGAAAATATAACAACTGAATTCATTTTTTTTTAAAACAGTGAAAATTGGTAAGTATGGGTGCTCTTGAAAAATTATATAGTTGCATTAGCACTGCATGTTGGTTTATAGTGATGGGTGCTGTTATTGAACTTCTTGTAGGTATCACACTTGGAAGACAATATTAATTGATCAAAATACGATAAATACTCTGCTTACTAACAGGTAGTTAGGCCTTATATTTGCTCTCATACATTCCAACCAATGGTTTCCAAGAAACCAATGGCAGTGTTTCTGATTATAAGATTTTTTTTTTTTTAGAAAAGCCATTAAGTGTTTCTGATATTATCTACATACCAAAAAAAAAAAAAAAGTATATTTATCTATGGAAAGTGTTAACCTTACTACCATGTTGGGAATGGGTTAATATTTCATTTTCATTCAGGTGTTGGTTGAGTACTCACTGTATATCAAACCCTAAGATATGCACCGAAATTTCAATGATGACCAAGGCACACTGTTCCCCTTAATGGCTTTATAACCCAATGGAAGAGATGAATAATAAACAGCCATAATACAAAGTAACATGGTCAGGTGTTAAGTCAGCACACAAGTGGGACATCCCATAAGTAGACCCATGTTATGCCGGGTTCTATTTTACACATCCGCATGGGGAAAAATCAGGACAAACAGACTGGTTTGTCAGAACAGAGATCAAAGTGACTTAAGTTTAGAAGGAAAGTTTTCTTTGACTTAATTAAGAATGAGCCAGAAAGAAATTCACTAAAATAGGTAGTGTCAGAATGCAGGATAGGTGCAGTATCAAGGACCTGGCCTGTAAGCAAAAAAAAGTGACAGAAATGGTGACAACCAAAGACAAGCAGCAGCATTCTGCCAGGAGTTTGATTAATAAAAATAATGTGATTGGAGACTTCTTGTGCTGTGCAACTCCTTGGAATGAAAAGAGAAGAAAGAGATGCTAAGAACAACCTTCCTTCTTTTTTTTTTGAAGAGTAAATGAATTAGTATATAGAGTGCTTTAGATTATGCCTGGAGTACAGTAAGCACTCAATAGATGCTGGTTATTATTATAATTACTAATCAGTATAAGGAAACATGAAGTAATAAAACTAACACAGGAGGACATGGCAAAGAGCCCAGAATCTTATGAAGTCCTTAACGGCCTAAAGTGGAGCACCTGGAAAGGATCTTTTTCTATGCATCATCAGGTCATGATCCTTCTCTGAGAGATCATGGAACAAAGAAAAATAAGAATATTTTATTCTCTGAAGAAAGAATAATAAGAGAAATACAAGTTTAAACTCCCCTGAGCTACCATTTTATTAACTATCATAAAAACTAATAAAAAGAAAGCAAAAATAAAAATAAACAAACCCCAGAAATTTGACAACATTCAGTCAGTAAAGCTGCAAGGAATAGACGCCTAATACTGTACTAAAGGGAATGCAGAATCATCAAACTCCATGGAAGAATATCTTATAGTATCTATCAAAATTACAAATAGATTTGAATCACAATGCTGATTTTGGGAATCTACCCTACAGTTGCTCTAATACATATCACAGAATACATGTCCAAGACTATCCACTGGAGATCTGTTTGTTATAGCAAAACATTGGGACCAATGCAAGTGTCTGAAAATAGGGTACTAGTCCAATGAACATTGGTAAACCCACATGGTGAATACAATGTAGGAGCAATAAAGAAGCACTTTATGTATTAACATGGAAAGAATTCCAAATATATTGTTCAATGACAAAAACCAAGGCACAATTATAGTATGCAAAAGGTGCCATCTTTTATGAGGAAAAAAAGGGAAATAAGAATATAAATATATACATATATATAATATACACATGTATACTTGTATATTCATAAAGAAATGGGAAGAATAAGCAAGAGAATAATTAAAATGATTAGTTATTAAGAGCAAAAAGAAATAGGGTAGATGGAAATGTGTGGGAACAAAATGTCTCAATTTAGATCTTTTTATTTCATTTTCTTTTGACTTCTCTAAATGTATTATCTATCAAAAAGATCAATTTAAAAAAATAAAATGTAAAAAAATCAAGAGCTTTTTATCTACATCACTAATGTAAAAATTAGTACCTCTTACTTCTATGAAATAAAGCTCATTTGAGAAACCAGAAAATTGTGTTGAAAACAATGGAGTGCTCCATCCACCAAACAAAAAACCAAAGACTTCTGACATGTGAGTAAAAGAACCACTCCCTTACAGCTAAACAGAAAGGAACCAAGGGTGACATTCTGGGGTACTGATTTGTAGTCCTCTCAGTCATAAACATAGTCCCCTCTCAACCCAACAGTGTGGCCAGCATCTGAGAGGGAAAAGAATACAGTGTGTGTTCATTTTTCAGCCAGGACGAGGTTTCATCATCCCATCCTTTGATACTTGCATGTTAGGAGATCTATTCTGCTTTTATGTTAATTGGAATCGGCTGCTTTGGGCTCTGACACAGGCATTTAGTACTAACAGTCAATTGCTCTTTCCTCAGCCATCTGGCAAAAGAGTTGAAACCAGCAATTTTCTGAGTCAGAATTAGACATTTGAAAAAGAATGTGCACACAGGCAAACCCCTTAGAAGCGCAGAATGAAAGAAAGGGGCAGGTAGCCGGATACTATAAACCTCAGTCTGGAGTGATGCAATTTCAAAGAGGGGAACCAAAAATGGCACTTTGGTTTCCCGACACCACCACCATGCTTCTCTGTGTGCAGTAAGAAGTACCAGGATTAGGTAGCCTTTCTCTGCCTTACTTCCATCCTGAATGGCAGGAGCTACCCTAGCTGATTCCCTCCATCTTCCTTCTAGATGGGTGCACTCACTTAGACATTCTCATCTTTAGTTGATGAATGGCCCCTTTCATTTCAGCAGGATTTATGAAGCATTCTGGCTTCTGGGACAGCATCTTCTGATCCTTCAAGCTCTCTGTTCGTGCTCCCTCCCTTTCACGTGTTGCCCTTTCTCCATCTGCCCTTTAAATGTTGGTCTTCTCTGGAGTTCTGTCCTCCCTCATCTTACTCCATACATCTCCTCTCCCATTTTCAGGTTCGAGGCATTCACAGGCCTAAGGGCCCCCATAAAATGGTGCTGGTTTAGTTCTTAAGGAGGAACTTTTTCAGACCTGGTTACTTTTTTATATGGGTCCATTCTGAATTTCACGGGGAAGCATCACACTCTTTTCACACAAAAGCAGCAATGAATATATTTCTGTCCGTCATTCCCTGCTTCAAACTCAAGTCCTTCTTAGCAAAGGGAGAGGTCCCCAAAACTTGGGCGAGACAACCTCCCATCAGTGTCAGTAGTTTAAAAACTACACAAGCAAACCTTAAGTATTAGTAAGTACAAGTCACGTCACTTCCAAGCTGCTGACTATGTTATCCCTGCAATTGTCTACACATTGGTGACACCTATTGTGGTCTCACTTTGGCACCATAAAGCCTCTGCCTAGAAAATGCACTTAAAATACACACATGCTCATCAGGTTAATGAGGGAGTGGCAGCTGCATTTGGTATATCTGCCCTTCGTCTCTCCCAAAGAAGACCTATGCACCAGCTCCAAGCATCCTCCATCTGCTGAGTCCCGTAATCCCCCTCAACTCTGCTTCTTATATTCACATGGCTAGGAGGGAAGGTTCATGTGGCAGAGAAGCAGTGCATATGAACACCGTGTACCACAGGATTCAGGCAGTGTGGTCCTTCCTCCTGCACACACCCTGCCCTAAGTGTGTCGTGTTCCCCTGTCTCTTGTTTCTCACTTTGTATTTTAAATCAATTCAATGAATTACATGACCGCAGCATAATTAATTCAATGTGTGAGCCTTTCTGTTCTATGACCTCTAAAAACTTGTCTAGTGTGACACTCCCATTGCGTTAAAGTAATTTCCTGCAAGAAACATTTTACTGGCTAGTCTCTCATTTTCTATGAAACGTCTCTTCATCTCTATTTCACTCTGATTACAAGTTATCTCCCTATCCCCAGTTTTCAGATTTTCCTATAATAATTCTATAATCTGAAAAGTATGCTTTTTTAAGGGGTAAAATGATCCAATGTTCCCTACTGAAAACCAGGCACATGATTTTATTAGGCAAAACCCAGACTAGTCCCCAGTGGGGTAACACAGTGGATAGGATAGTGGTCAGTGCTACATGTGTTGGCTTCTTTCTTGTCAGAGACTGCCCACTTGCTCTTTCTGTCCCTTCATTCTCCACTTTAGTCAGGTGTTTATGACTTATCTGCAGACCCCAGACTAGTCTAAAGCACAGGCCTGGCTCAGTGCTGGATTCTGAGTGCTAGTGCCTATTGTAATTCAGGTGAAAATAGTAAAGGGAGGGAGGCCATGGGAGATGGCTTTAGGAAGACTGGTAAGCCACTTGGAAAGGTGTTCGCAACTTCTAGTGTTAGAGACAGACTGTGTAATATGTGTCATTTTGGACCCCTTTTAAATCTGCCATTCAGGTCATTTTTATCCGTTGACATATTCCTTCTCCAAACCAAACCCAATGTAATTACTTAAATGTAAACCATCACACACAGTTGTGCTTCCCTGACATTACAGATCAAGGCCAACTTGGTTGAATTTGTTGTGTTGGGGGTCTCATGGTTATTGTGCAGGTCATTATATAGGATCCCATTTCTCCGGCATTTCCTATTTTCATTCTCGAAAAGTATAATTTTACAGGATGCAAAATGGCAACCCACATCATGTCAACGTTATTTTAAAATTTTATATTTGAAAAAAAAAAAAAAGTCAGATTTCCAGCCCCGTTGCAAAATGAGAGCTCTGGGTCCCCCGTGGCCACACAGGCTGCTCTCCTTCGATAGGCACGTGCTCCTCAGTTGCTCACAGAATCACCGGCTCTTGGCTAACCCACTCATTTACACTTCCTGTGTGGCTCTCTTGGACTGCACCACTAGTTTTAGTTTTCCTGGCTATTGCCTCATGTTTTACCCAATGTGCCACTGTCTACCTGGCATGCTTTCTCCTTGTCTAATTTACAGGCTTCATGTGGCCCAGTTCCCTTGCCCGTGTTCTTGCTCTCTGAGTGTGATCTGACCTTGGCCCAACTTCTACTCACTCTGACCTTAAACCAGTAAGATAATCTGACATCAAGGACTACAGGAAGCTAGGGGAGGGATCCTCTTTTGATGTTCGCTTGTTCACTTTCAATATTTCAACATAGGGGTCATCACACCAACCTAAGAAATATCACCAGAACACCAGAACCTTCTTTAAAAATTAGTCAAGTACTTCAGAAGTCTAATGCTAAGTCCCTCAGGCCTGTGACCTATCCATTCAGTTGGCACCAAATGCTGCCTGAGATTAAACAAAGCCTTGAGAGATAATGAGATGAAATGGCTTGACCTTCAGATGTGAGATCTCTCCTTTCCTTCCAAGCTTGTCGCTGGTTCAGATTATTTTTATCATTTTTCAAAGCAGCAACGTTTATTTCTTCTGCTTCAGTGAGCTGTGCAGATGCAAGGTCTAGAAGGAATATTTAGTGGTCGCCATGGTTACCATTAGTCATATGAAGTTATAGCTAGTGTGCTGATTCCTCTTCACAGCTGTAAAAAGAAAGCACTCTCTGAAAAGCAGGCTTGCTGGGACTCTGAAGACTTTAATTCTGTAATGCACTCAGCTCCTCTGGTGATTTATCTTGATGTGAGAGTTTAATTTGCACTTTATAGATTTTAGGCAGGGATGGTTTTGTAGAACTTGAAAACTAGAAGGGAACTTAGAGAGAATTTAGCCTCAGCATCTCATCTTACAAATAAGGAAACCAAGGCCCAGAAAAGAGAAGGGACTTAGGTCTAAACGGTGTCAATTAGTCATCAAAAGATGTATAATTAATGAGTACCAGAGACAATACTCCTTCTGTCTCCACTGTTTCTTGTCCTAAATAATCAGAGAGGCTAAGTAATATCAAGATCCAGGATAGACAAAGACCATCCAAGTTCAGTGCAAGGCAGGGAAATCTGATTCTACACGGAAGGGTTGGAGCCTTGAAAGGGAGGGAGCTTGAGCCAAAAATCACAAACGTTCTCTAAGACCATATTATCTTTGGAATATCAACCAAGTTTTATGATTGGTTAAGTCCGGATGGTACAGTCACTATTTCAAAACGATACTCTCTGTCTGCTGGTCTGAAAAGTGGGTGCCCAACTGTACTTTCTTTTGGGGTTTTGACCTCCTACTATCTCACAATTTTTCCGCCTTCCTGCCTCAGCATTCAATAGATCCTCACTTCCATTAAGCCCAGGCATATGGCTCTTATTCTATTGCTTTGTTATTGATCGGATGTAAAAATAATATTGTATATAGAACGTTTTAGGCAAGGGTTAAAGAAGCACTCTAATATCTTTTTCTTTCTTTCTTTCTTTCTTTCTTTCTTTCTTTCTTTCTTTCTTTCTTTCTTTCTTTCTTTCTTTCATGAAAGGACATTAAGAATAAGAATGTTTTTTTCCTCTATGCTTTCTAATTCAAGGAAGGTCTCTGTTTCATGATTTCTCTCTTTTTTTTTTGCCTAACAGCCTCAACATTAGATGACATGCACAAATGCTTCCCTGCAGATCTTATTTCTAAGTACCATTGCTCACTGAAAGGAGCCAGAGGAAAGAGGGCAGGGATAAAGAAACAGAAGAGTCGGAATATCTTATTATACTAAAAAGTAAATAAGTGCTCAAAGAAAATGATGGGAGACATTATGGACTAAATGTTTGTATCCCCTCAAAATTTATATATTAAAGCCCTAACCCCAATGTCACTATATCTGGAAATAGAGCCTATGAGGAGGTGGTGATAAAGTTTAAATGTGGTCATAAGGATGGGACCCTAGTCTAATAGGGCTGGTGCCCCTGTAAGAAGAGGAAGAGACACCAGAGCAGTCTTCTACCATATGAGAATGTGGACTCAGAGAGAAGGTGGCCATCTACCAGCCAAGAAGAAAGCTCTCACTGAGAACTAAATTGGCTGGCCTCTTGATCTTGTATTGCCCAGACTCCAGAACTGTGAGAAATGAATTCCTGTTGTTTAAGTCCCCCAGTCTGTGGTATGGTGTTAGGGTAGCCCAAATAGACTAATGTAGGAATATGTCAAAAGAACTCAAAACTAGCTTTAAGGGCACCCAATGGACAAATTTGAGATAATTTGAGCTTCAAATGAATTAACTAATAACACTGGATTATAATTCATTTAACAACAACAACAAAAAAATCCACTAATTCAAATATATAAGGTGAAAGGGAAAACTTTTTCTGACAATAAAATGCCAGCAAATAGAAATATAAGAAAAACAATAACAAAATAAAAAGGCTCCAAAGAATGAGAGAAAATATTTGTACACCATCAGATAAGGGGTTAATATCTAATATAAATAAGGAACTCATATAACTTAATAGTAAAAAAAAAAAGTAATTCAATTTAAAAAACAAGCAAAGGAACTGAATAGACATTTTTTTTCCAAAGAAAGTGCACAAATGGCAAATGAATACCTGATAAGATATTCATATCACTTATTATCAGGGAAATACAAATCAAAATCACAATGAGATACTACTCGACACCTGTTAGAATGGCTATTATCAAAAAGACAAGTGATAACAAGTGTTGGCCAGAATATGGAGAAAAGGGAACATTTGTGCAAGGCTGGTGAGAATGTAAAGTGGTATAGGCACTACAGAAAATAGTATGGAGGTTTCCCAAAAAATTAAAAATAGAACTACTTTATGATCCAGTAATCTTACTTCTAGGTATTTATCCAAAGGAAATGATATTAGCATCTCATTTCAGGAAACAAAATCTGAAAGAGGTAGCTGCACACCATGTTCATGCAGCATTAGTCACAACAGCCAGGATATGGAAACAACCTAAATGCGTATCGGTAGATGAATGGATAAAGAAGATGTGAAATATACACACACGCGCACACGGACACACACACACATATATACATACACACACACATATGTATATTAATATATCAGTGGAATATTTGTCAGCCACAAAAAGAAGAAAATCCTGACATTTGTGATAACATGGATGAACCTGGAGGACATTATGCTAAGTAAAATGAACTAGATATAGAAAGACAATACAGCGTATTCTCACTTATATGCAGAATTAAAGGAATGTTGAACTCAGAAACAGAGAGTAGAATCGTAGTTAACAGGGGCCGGGTGGAGGAGGGGAGGTGGGGTGATGTTAGCCAAAGGTTATAAACCCTTAGTTATAAGATGAATAAGCCCTGAGGATCTAATGTATTGCATGGTAACTATAGTTAATAACACTGTATTATATACTTTAAATTTTCCTAGTAAATAAATTTTAAGCATTCTCACCACATACACAAAATGTAACAATGTGAGGTAATGAATGTGTTAATTAACCTGATGTGGTAATTTTTTACAAGGTATACGTATATCAAATCATCATGTTGTACACTTTAAATATATACAGTTTTATTTGTCAATTGTACCTCAATAAAGTTGGGGGGAGAATTAAAGTAGTGGAAACAATAAAAATTAGAAAATCACCTTTTTTGAAACCATCACAGTAATAACTGATTCAGGTATGATTCATTATGCTAAAACTATTAGCGAAGGTTTGGAGAGGACAGTACATTAAATAGTCTCAATATCTCCCCACTGATTACAAAAGGAAGTAGAAATTCTATAGCAGACATACCTGGCAGTAACTACGTTATACAAATGATCGAAGTTAATGAAATCAACAATGGGATAAACTGATAATATATGCCTCCTGAGGTGAGACACTGGTAAGGACACACACCATTTTTATGATAGGCTTGCCCAAAATTTCCACAATCTTTGACTTAAATCATGAGAAAACCTGAAGCAAACCCAAATCAAGGTTTTCACCAAACATATCTGGCCTGTATACTTCAAAACTGCCAATTTGTTATTGACAGACAAAGCTAAAGCATTATTTCAGAGTAAAAGAGACTAAAAGAACACGTGACAGGACATAAATTCCATTTGTGATCCTGGTTTGGATCCTGGTCCAGAGAAAAAATAAACTATATAGAAACATTATTAGGACAATCGTTGAAATTTTGAGAATATTGTTTGTATGTTAAAAACCATTCAGCACTGAGCTCGATGTTAAATTTCCTGAATTTGGATAATGGTGCTATGGGTTTATGAAGGCTAAAGGGGTATTGAATGAATGATACTAACCTCTAAAATAGCAGAGAGATAGACAAAGAAACAGACAGAGAGACAGAGACAGAGTGAGTAAAAGTAAAATAAGGTCAAATGTTGAAATAGGTAAATCCAGATGGGCTTATAGAGTTAGTTCTTTGTACTACTCTTAAAAACTTCATTAAAGTTTAAATGATTTTAAAAATAGAAATTAAAGTATGAAATTTTAAAAAACTCTTCAATTTCAAAAGAGGTGTCCCAGCAAGTAGCAGGTAGGCTGCAGAGACTCACGCACAAGCTCAAAACAACAATTCACAACTAAATAATTATTTAATTACTGTTTAAAAGTTCTAGCAAAAGGTAGATATACTGGTTCATTCTTAAGAAAACACTTATTTAGTAATATTAGTAAGAGTTAAACTTTTGTGTGGTTACATGCTTTCCTATATTAGGGAAGATTGCATTTTCTAAATATGGCCACATTAACATATATGCTATTCAGGGAAGTAAAGGCAAAAATAAATGAATGGGACTGGCATCAAAACTAAAAGCTTCTGCTCAGCAAAAGAAATTGTCAACAAGGTAAAGAGACAACCGTCCGAATAGGAAAATATATTTGCAAGCAACGTCTCCAATATGGGCCTAATATCCAAAAATACACAAAGAACTCATATGACTCAATAACAACAATGACAAAACAAAAACAAAAAACAAAAACAAATAAACAAAAGGATCCAATCAAAAAATGGGCAGAGGATCTGAACAGACACTACTACCTAGAGGACATACAAATGGCCAAAAAATATATGAAAAGATGCTCAACATCGCTAGCTATTAGGGAAATGCAAATCAAAACCACAATGAGATACAATCTCACACCTGTTAGAATAGTTAATAATCAACAGGACAAGTAATAACAAATGTTGGAGAAGATGTGGAGAAAAGGAACCCTCATACCCTGCAAATTGGTATAGCCACTACGGGAAACAGTATGGAAGGTTCTTCAAAAAACTAAGAATTGATCTACCATATGATCCAGCAATCTTTCTACTGGATATTTACCCCAAAGACTTGAAAACTCATATCTGAAAAGATATTTGCACACCGATGTTCATAGCAACATTATCACAGTGGCCAGGACATGGAAGCAACCGAAGTGTCCTATGATAGATGATTGACTAAAGAAGTTGTGGTACATATATACAATGGAATATTACTCAGCCTTAAGAAGAGCTGAAATACTGCCATTTGCAACAACATGGATGGGCCTTGAAATAATCATACTAAGCCAGACAGAAAAAAGCTGGAAATCACATGATATCACTTATATGTTGGATATAAACCTAAAAGCAACAAATGAGCAGGACAAACAAACAGAGACTCATGGACATGGACAATTGACTAGTGGTTACCAGAGGGGAAGGAGGAGGGAAAAAAATAAAATGTAAAAAATAAATAAATAAAGTTCTTATTATAAGAGGGAAAAAAAAACTTACATGCTATTCAACATGCTCTTCTTAAAATGTGATGTTAACATCTTCTATCAAGAAGTGAGGTGTATTTTCCTTTTTCGTGAACCTGTGCAGACCTTTAACTGCCTCGACCAATCTAATATGGTGGAAGAGATGCTTTAAGGGATGCTATGAAACAGCTATGCATAAAATACAATAGGAGCACATTGATAAGAAAAAAATGAGCTGTCTGAGTAGAGCTTCACAAAGAGATTTCCTGGACCCCTCATCTGCCACCTTGACCAGTGGGGTAGGTACCAAGGACTTCAGTAACCCTACTGAGCAAGCAGAGATGCCAGCCTGACCTTTCTCCAAATATAACTATAATCTATAGTGTTTTGTTCAAGAAAATTTAGTTACATGCCTTGATAATTATGTTATTATGATTTCAGAAATATATGTTTGGTCCTTTTCCCTGGATGCTGACATAGAGTTTCTAAAACCCTTGGAATTTCCAGAGTTATATGAGCAACTTTGATATACTAATGAGATGACTCTTGACTGAGTGTTTCTCAGAGATAGCATCAGGAAGGTGGCTGGTTGCCATAAAGACCAAGCCTTGATTAGAAGTTTGAAACTTTTAGCCCCACCTCAGGCCTCTGGGGAGTGGAGGTGGGTAGAGATTGAATTCAATCAGAGATGGCCAATGATTTAATCATTGCTCTACACAGTGGGACCTCCATAAAAACCTTTAAATTAGAGGAGTTAAGGAGCCTCTGGGTTGGTGAACATTTCAGGGTGCCAGGCGGGTATTGCAGTTCAACTCCACAGGGACAGAAGCTTCTGTGCTCAGGATCCTTCCAGACCTCATCTTATATACTTCTTCATCTAGCTGTTCATTTGTTTCCTTTATAATAAATTGGGAATATTAAATAAAGTTTTTTCTGAGTTCTGTGAGCCATTATAGGAAACTATTAAGCTGAGGAAGGGGTCATAGGTTAGAAGTACAGGAGGTTTGGGACTTGCAATGGGCATCTAAAGTGGAGGCAGTCTTACGGGACTGAGACCTTAACCTGTGGGGTCTGTACTAACTCTTAGCAATTAGTTTCAGAATTAAATTGCATTTTTAAACATCCGGATGGTTTTCAGAGTATAAAGATCGGTGGTGTGGGAAAAACCCCTCACGCTTTTTGTCGTAAGTGTCAAGTTATAAAATCAGCTCAGAATAATACAATGGGTTAACATTAGACATTACTATCTAAGAATTTAAACTCTAATATTTTGCAAACAACACATAAAACTGAATTTGATACACTCCATCCATCATCTTGATCTTGATACAGAAGACAGTGAACTAATTCAGCACACATTTTTATAGGTAGTAAAAGCTAGCTCCAATGTTTCCAGAAGTCCCTCCCTTTACACTTTGTTCACCACTGAAGTGCAATCAGCACATAATAAATAACAACACACGCTTTTCTCTTCAGTGCCTCATTTCCTTCTGCTTTCTAAATTCTCTCAATTCTCTAAGACACAGTAGTTCTTCACTCTTCAAATAACACATTAAAGATCCACACAAACCATTTCCTTCCACCAAGCATCCTCGACACTTACAATCATAGCACTTAGCATTCAAACTTATGTCTCATGACCCTTAATAGTTTCATGTTCTCTGTGGAGGTTGTAAGTCCTCATGTGCCATTGAAACATCACCCAAATCCATGTACCTTGTACAACTTTAAGGATACTTGCCAATTAATCAACTGGTACTAAAATACCAACATGTTCTCTTCTATAATCCAATTTATGTTGATAACTTGTCGGTAATCCCATACAACTGACCTCTAAAGAAAAACATAAATTTCTTACACCCTAGTAAGAGGAGACTTGGCTGGTGAGTGATATATTACTGGGAAGATGTATCTTTCTCTTGCTGACCCAGCGCTACCTATCACTTTATAATCATTGTGCAGATATCAGCCTCCAAAGGAGCACAAGACTGACAGCTTTTGCCAAGAATGTAGGCAGCCACAAAGGCGCTTATGAGCATAGAGTCTGGGATCAGGCAGAATGTGTTCAAAACTAAGCTTTTCCTCTAAGTGTGGGACTTTAGGCAATTTTACTGCTATAAATGTTAATATTGATGTCTTCAAAATGGGAATATTAATCCACTTTCCTCATATGGTTGTGAAGAAGATTAAGTAGGATGTGTAAAGCATTTAGCACGGGTACCTAGAAAGAGTTAGAGAAGTCTTAGTGATTATTCTTCAAAAGAGGGTTTCTAGCACCTTTTGCAAACAGTCAGATTGTTTGGGAGAATGAAGAAAAGGTGGATGTTTATCCTTGGTTCTTTGTTCTCCTGCAGGTGAGAGGAATTTTTTTGCTTGCTTTTTGTCTCCCTCTGGCATACCTGAAAAGTTACAACCATACACAAATCAAAACTCAAATCACAAGCTAAACCAGCTCTTGCCAGATCCTCAGGCAATTTTCCTCCTGCTGCTGCTATCTCTCTCCCTCAGCTAAACTCACCGCCAGGTAAATTCTATATATGTTTCTCTCCTCTCTTTTGAAATAATCATAAAATTTGGGAGAGACATACTAATTTTGTTCTCTTAGACGACTTTCCATAAAATTTTTAATTTAGCCAAAGTCAGTTCAATCAGACAAGTTAACCTTCAAAGGAAATGGGTCTGGTGTTAACATTTCGGTTTAGGGGCATTTGGACATGAAAATTATTGAACATGATGTACTACTGCCCATTTAACAATGATAACAGCTTGAACTCGCCAAGGACTCAATTAACTGTAGCATTTGTTAAAAATGTGAAAAGACATCACAAAACTAAAGGTAACCTCTATCTCCTAGAAAGAAACAATAGATGCTCAATTTTTAGAGGCTTGTGTTGGGATACAACTTAGAGTTCATGATCTGGAAGTGACTTGTGTGGCTCAATTTCCTTGTCATTTGAAAGGAGAACAACAGAAAAGGCAGGTAGACCTTTGGAGAGCAAAGATAACAGTTCAGACCCAGTGTGAAAATGTGGTCCTATAGTCGGTCCTCAGCTAATGGCTTTGAATCTTACCCCCATATTGCCTTTGGGGTACCTAGAGAGAGACACATCAAAAGGTTGAGAAGAGAACAAAGCTACCTAACTTTGATCACTCTCAAATGACAAGCTCATGTGTCAGGACATGGGCTTTAATTCTATGTAAGGGCCTGAGTTCTGACACTAGATATCTTCATATAATTACTTGGCCAGTCATTCACACTGAAGCCCCACACTCTAATGATTCATTTGAAAATCTCCTAAACAAGCACCAACTTGGGGATCTTCCATCCCGATTCTTTTGGACTCAGAACAGAATATGCTAATCCCTGGGCAGAACTTGGTGGGGTGAGATCATGTTTGGAAACAGAAGATGAACCAATAACAAAGATTAATGGGGCTTTTGGAAAAGCAAGTTTAAACAATAGGCTCATGAATCTGGACTAATTGTAAACCAATCAAAAAGAGGAAAAGATGTGGCTGTCTTTTACCCTCATGTTTGGCCACCCTGCAGAACAGCTGCACCTTAGTGCCTTATTGGCTGTCCCTGACCAACGAGGGTTTATGAGCTGAAGTTCCAGGCTCAATACAACCTCCAGTTGGGGAAAAAAAAAAATAAAGAAGACGAAAGTAAGGGAGACTTCAACTGTAAGAGAGGACTGTGAATTGCAATGTTTTTTGAAGAGTCTATAACTCTGCCTTTTTATTAATCAGTATTTTAATAGTGTCCTGCATCTGACATGATCATGGTTATAAGGCATTTTCTCACTGGAATTTCAGCAAAGCAGTGACAGTCTTCCTGGCAAGAGAGAATAAGGTAGGGAAAGAAAAGGGCCTCCAGCAACGATAAGTGACCTAATCTTTTATGATCCAAGTGATTCGGCCTAAAAGCTAGAGTCCAGAGGAAAGCTAAGAAAGCTGCTCCATGTTGCTAATTTTCAAATATGCCTGGAAATTAACAATAGCATTTGAAAAGTAACATAAATTTTCTTATTGACTTTCTTCTATTCAATGAAGTAGGCATTGTCAGTTGCCAATAATCTCCCACTGTGGACTCATTAAAACTACTGCCTTTTGAAAGATGGGGAAAGAGTTAATTTGTAAAAATGTGTGTGTGTGTGTGTGTGTGTGTGTGTGTGTGTGTGTGTGTATACAAGCAAAGTAAGGTAGTTTTGCAATGGTTATAGAGTTTACTGCCTTGCATATATTTTGAGCAAAAAATTATGAAAGCTCTATTAGTGGATACTTGGTGTCTTGTAGAACTTTTGTCAAATCTTGAAGCAAGCAATATGAAAATATTATTTTTATCTCGGCAGCTGACTAGGACCAAATCCAAAGGAGTGGGAAGGGGTGCAGAAGCATTTTATTCTCCAAGTTCAAGCCACACATGGGATTAAGAGGTGACTTTATTTGGGGAATCAAGCAAGGTGCAGACCCATAACCACCTCATAAGGGTACCGTGGGTGTCAATCACCAAGTGGATATGTGATCTGGATTCTCAAAATCAGCTGCTCAAAAAAGGCAAGATTTTATACTAATTCCCCTCCATGTTGAGGACTGGGGAAGACAGGAATGGGAGCAGACCCTAGTTAGATCGTCTGAAGTTATTTAAAGTTATTCCTACTGGACATCACCCCTGAATCATAAGAGAGAAATGTCAGATGCCCAGATGATTCAGGTAAAAAGGAATCTGAACCTTTTACATTCTTGCAAAGAACAGAGTAACTTATTGTGGCTGTTCATGGGCCAAATGTGATCATGAAATTTTACATTCCTATAGCATTCTACTTGGGTTTGAGAGAGATGCAGAGAAGAGTATGGGCACCTAAGGGTACATTTAGGACTAGGATTAGCTACAGCTAATCAGCAACCATTCCAACTAGACCTCATTGGACTGGCTCAAAGTAGATCAGGGTTATGGGTCCAGCCAAAGATGCTGAGGTGGGACATGAACAGAAATGGCAGTGGAAAAAGGAATGCTCAGAGCGGAATGAAATAGAAAGCTGGATGTATCAATCTCTTAAGCATGGCAGCCTGGCATCATGGCTTGGAGAATGGCAGGCATGAGTAAGGGGCAGCTTGAAGGAAGAAGCAAGGGTCAGGCAGATATGAAGATGAGAGCAAGACTCCCAGGCTTTCTGAATCTATTGCAGTAGGAGCCTGTGAGGGCTTATGACCATAATCCAGATTGATTCTAAAATCAGATTATGTCGAAGTTGGTTAGTGAAAAGCAAGAAGTTGAGCTGGAAACAAAGGAAGTAGAACAAATATCTCTTATTTTAAATCTGATGATATAGAATTCAAAGGCAGATTTATAAAATCTATTACCCATTTAGCACATCCCACAAGCCACAAGATATTCTGCTAAGTGCATGACTTTCTTTGATTATCCAACCATCCATAAGACAGATATTAAGAAAGTTTACAGAGAAGGCAGTGGAGCTCAAGTAGGTTAACTAATTCCACCTCCCTCATTCCCCAACCCCCGAAAGATTGCTATATCTTTATCTTCAGAGTATGCCCTATCTTATGAGGTATCATTTGCCTCATTAAGATATAGCCTCTAATTTTAATCTTTCCAGTTTTAAACCTTTCTATTATCTGGCCATGAGATGTCAGAGAAATCACTAAACCTCTTGAGGTCCTGATTTATTTTATTCATTAATACATAAAAGGCTAGAACTCCACGATCTCCAAGATCTCCTCTAATGCTCAGGAAACAAGTTCAGAGCTGAGTCTGGGCAGGTGATACTAGAAACACAGCAATACTTCAAGCTTGGGGTGGGAAAGAGCATTAACTAATGAAAGTTTGTGAATTGTTAAAAATCACCCCAGGCATTTTGGAGTTTGTCATGTTCGATCATTAAATGAATGGAGGCAGTCTGCATGTCCAGCAAAAATCTTACCCTCGTCTGCAATAAAATTTCCACCCAAGAGGGAAATAAAATTACATGATTTATGAATTGTCAGAAATGGCATTCCTCTCATGTTTTTATGGAGTGCCCTGGTGTTATAATTAAGGAACTCAGTGGGGAGCCTCTGATCACTGCTAACTAAATAAATTCTGATGTGTTTGGTTCAGGGAAAGTATGATTGTAGGACATTTCTGATTTTTAGTGTGCCTACACTTTACCCTTGATCTTTCAGATCAACCATGGCTTTTATCAGCTTAGCTTTGATGATCTAATTTGAGTGTAATTGCTGAGTTCTCTATGAGTAACCAACTAACTGCTCTGGGTATTATGATTTCCCTTACCTAGGAGATTAGTGTATAGATGGATAGACAGATAGATAGATAGATAGATAGATAGATAGATAGATAGATAGATAGATATCTCTTTGTGCCCCTGAAAACTGAATAAGATGAAAGGGCTTACAGTTCTGCATAAGGGGCTTGAGAATGACCCAAGAAAATTACCTAATAGTATGAATTACAATAAGCCATGACAACAGTGAAATATTTTGAAATTTTCTTCTCTAGTTTGTAAATAACTTTCCTAAGATGATCTAACTGTATTGAGAGGAGCACTGGGTATAAAGTCAAACATACCTGAAGTCAAATCTGAACTCTGCAATTGACTAGGTTTTGACCTTTGACCTTGAGAATTGCATTGAACTTCAATTTCTCATCTGTCAAGTGTCATTATTAATAGCCATTTCACAGAATTGTTGTGAAGATGCAGCAAGTTTATTGTGTTACACTCTGCTTGATTCTGGCATGATGCCGAATAAAAGCAACAACCACCACTTATTAAGTACCTGCTGTGCCAGGCTCTAGACTAAGAACTTCATGTACATCAACTGCAGAGGTCACATGAACCCTGCAAGGTGTGCCCTGTGTTATTAACTGTGCCTCATTGAAGAAGAGAGGCAGAGGCATAAACAGGCAAAGCAACTGGCCCAAAGTCTTAAGTAAACAATGACCCTAGGATGGCTACTGTATTCTGTTATTTTCACATGTACCAGAATAAATGAGAATCATAAGTGCACAATTTGAAATCTTTACTCTTCTGGAAAACAGTGAACCCAATTCAAAGAAAAGTATCTCATCAATGAAGAAATAAAATGTTTCTAATCATATACCTGAGGTAAGGAAGGAGTAAAACTGCTCCTCAAACACTAGGTATTGTGACCTTCCATCCAAGGATGACTTTGGTAGATAACAGGAAAATGGTTAAAGGAACAGAAAGATGAACAATCACGGGACACAGGGATTCCACAGAGGTTCTGCTGGAGCCCTCTGGTTACACATTTCTCTGGATTCATGCTTTCTATTAAGGCCTTATCATAGGACAGGTGACTGTCCTCGCTTTTGTAGGAAGCTTAGGAACTACAACTCATGAGACAATCTCTGAAGACAACTTAGTCATAAGAAGAAAAATACTTTATTCATTGATATTTGAAATGGAATATTGTTAAACTCCCCTTAATTTAAGAAGGAGGTCTTAAATTGGCAAGTTGCTTCTAGTACCATTTAGAACATTAGTTTCAACCCTAAAGAAAACTCATATTAAAATTCCTTTTGGAATCTTGAGGTTTATGAACAATACCATGCATCACACCCCTGACACCTTCAAAAACTGTCCCAAAGATAAGGCCCTCCAATCATAACACCAAACTAGTACTTGGACCAGGGAGAAACAAATGCCCACATCTACTGTTCACTCCTAAGTCTTTCTCCTATCTCTAGAACCCCATTTCCTGATCATCAGAATCTAGTGCATTTTTTCCTCCAGAAGGGACTCTTCCACCACTTCTTCGCTGAACTTAAATGTAGACCTCCCTCAGGGTCTACATTTGATTTCCCAAGCCTCACTTGACATGAGGCTTGGAGGTGAGCCAGGATTTCTGCAGGTTTATGTCTTCTAGTATGCAATCCTATTAAAAGTCTTTTCTTATTGTCATCAACCAACCCCTTCGCATTTATCTCCACACATTAAAAGAGAGTTGAATCACACTCTCCTCTGCAACTCTAGCCTTACCATCATCCTCACTAGTTTTGAAGTCTATGTACATATCCCATAAAATTTCTTTCTCACAATTTTTTAGGTCCCCTAACTCCAATAACCTCTAATTCTACTCCAGTTCTGTCACTCGAGTACATAACTACACCCTAAAACTTGTCATACCACATAATTGTTTTACTGATTAAAACTTAATCTCCAATATCCCACAGCCTGACCATACAACGTAAACTTCCTGTTCTCTCTGTCACTTCCTTTGAACTTGTTTTTCAACTTCATAAAAAATGCTAGTCCCTTGACCCACTTTCCCATGCTCCCATTTACACCAAGTTCCCATTTTCCCCAATTAATCAGTTTCTTTCTGTCTTCACTTCCCCTCCTTTTTCAGCCTAAACTAACCCTTCAATTATTCTCATATCAATGAGTTTGATTTTTTTCACATTGTTCTTCTTCCTCCAAATGAGTCCACTGAAATCCTAAATATGAATCATTCCTACATCCGTCCACTCCCTCTGAACCTACACTCAGGCATTCAGGGAAAGCAGTAGAAAACTATACAATGTTCTAGAAGTCCATGATTTCATCCTTAGCTATTATTTCAATGATTTTTTGGTGTTCATAGTCCTCCTTTGCTATCATTCTCCACAAAGATTACTCAACCCTTTACCATACTCAAGTTATCTATACTCTTATTCAGAGTAGATGTCTTCACCAAAAACATAGAGGAATCAGGTAGGAATTCTCTCAACTTCTATCTACTCACACAACCATTTCTTCATCAGCATCTTTCCTTACCTCCTTCTTACTCATCCAAGAGACCATACCTGAAACTTCTGAACTATTCCTCTAGCTCTCATCCTCGTGTCCTTTTTCTACTACTTTTCTACAACCCAATGGTGAAAGAAGAAACCAAAAAAGAAATTATAAAGTATTTTGAACTTGAAAGCTACGGTTTTCAAAATAGTACAATATTGGTTTGAAGATAGGTACACAGATCAATGGGACAGAAATCCAGACATAAACACAGCATGTATGGACAACTAATGGACAAAGGTACAAATGCAACTAAGTGGTGAAAGGACAATCTTTCAACCAATGGTGATGAAACAATTGGATATCCATATGCAAAAATGAACTTTGACTCTACCTCATGGCATATATAACAAACAATTCAAAATAGATCATAGACTAAAATATAAAACTTAAAATTATAAAACTTTTAGAAGTAAAACATTGGAGAAAAATGTCATGATTTTAGAATAGGCAAAGATTTTTAGTGTCACACTAAATTTATGATCCATAAAAAAAAAAACTGTTAAATTGAACTTCATTGACATTTAAAACATCTATTCAAAGGACACTACTGAAATAATAAGACAAGCCACAGACTGGAAGAAGATATTTTCAAATCATATATCTGATAAAAGATTTCTATCCAAAATATATATTTTAAAAACCTCTCAAAACTCAATAAGAAAACAGCTCAATAAAACTGGGAAAAGATTCAAAGAAAAACTTTATCACAAAAGATATGCAGATGGCAAATAAGTCATGAAAAGATGCTCAACATCATTAGTTGTTAAGGAAATGCAAGTGAAAACCCAATGAAACACTACTTCACCCCTATTAAAATAGCTGCTAAAATTTAAAAGATTGATTTTAGCACATGTTGGTGAGGATGTGAAGTAATTCTCATACACTACTGATGGAAATGTAAAATGACACAAACAACTTAGAAAACAGTTTGACAGTTTCTTAGAAAGTGTAATGTATGTCTACCACCATCCAGCTGTTTTATTCCAGGTGTTTACCCAAGACAAATGAAAGCTTATGTCTATACAAAGAATGGTACACAGACATTCATAGCAGCTTTATTTGTAAAAGTCAAAAACCTAGACACAACTCAAATGTTCATCAACAAGTTAATAGATAAGTGATAGTATATGCATCATATATATTTCTCAACAATAAATGAACCATTGATGCACACAAAACTCAATCTCAAAGTAATTATGCTGAGACAAAAAACATGCATATGTATAATTGCATTTATATAAAGTTCTAAAAAATGCAAATGAATCTATATAAAAGAAAATAGATAAGAGGGAAGTGGAGAGAAGTGAAGGACCAGGAGCAGGGATTACAGAGCTGTATAAGCAAACTTTTAGGGGTGATGGGTGGGTATGTTTAGCATCTTGATCATGGTGATGGTTGCAGATGTATAAATATATATTAAAACTTATCCTATTGTATACTTTAAATATGTGTAGTTTTTTGTAGGTCAATTATACTTCAATAAAGATGTCTTTTTTTAAAAAAAAAGCACTTGTGAGAAAGAAATTGAAATGTTTTGGTTTTTTAAGTGAATCCACTTGTGAACTTCATTATTTAAATCCTATTACAAGCAAATGTCTTGTGATATGGTTTATAAAGATAATGACACAGCACCACATCAGAACACCGTGACTGAGATGCATCCTGTAACATATATATTGAATTATTACAATAAGAAGTGAAGAAGAAACCCCTGGTCACCCTGGTGGTTAGTGAGTAGCAGCTAGGAATGGGATCTGAGGGCTCTGGCTTCAGATTCAGCATATACATTTCAGCAGGTCCAGAATTTCAAAGGAACCCAAACTCAAGTGGGAAAAAGAAGCAGAAACAAATCTGATCCTAAAAGTTAACAGAATGATGTCCAGGCCCCGAAGTGCTTGCTGTCCCAACATCCTCCCAGGATGTAATCACAGGATATAATTTCTTGCAATCCAACTATTTCTGTTTCCAAGTGCTTCCAAGATTGGAATATATAACTGGCCTCATAGAGAAGAGATTCAACAGCACAGAGTCATTTTGGACATTGTATACACAAAGAACTCGCTGTTTCTGGTGTCCCTTTTATTTACCCATCCCAGGATCTAACTAGGGCTGGGTGCCCACCCAATTAGAATCAGGCCCATTTGCATCTGACACCAAGCCATCTCTGTTATAGTTGGCCTTCTCCTGCACCCCCATTCCCAATCAAACTCATACAGATTTGACACCACTCAGGTATCAATCATTGATCCATGATCAATGGATCATGGATCCATCAATGTTTCCATTGATGTGCATTGCTTGAGCCAAAGAAAATGTAGGCAGTTCAAATTATTTGGGGCACTTTCTCTCAGAAAGCACTGAGGACAGGGTAGGACATAGAGAGTGATGATAAATATGGATAATTACAAAAGCTGCCAGAAAATACAGAGTTGGCTCTGAATATAAATAATTATACTTTAAAAAGACTTTTTTGTTGTTGTTTTAGCTACCATATGTTTAATTTGCTGCTGTCACTTTTACTCTCTTGTGCCAACTTAACTATTATCACACATTTTATGTAGACAGATACAATTAATATTTTATGATTTCTGTGGTTGTGACAGTCTACAATTACCTAAATAATCATGGTTCTGGATAATTTTCTTTAAGTACCAAACTTAAAAGAAAAAAAAATAACCAAAAAAATAAGATTAACTTCCCTAAATGCTCACCCCTTAATTCCCAGTTGTTCTCATAAATAAATACAGAAAAAATATCACAGCATTATCCTGTATTATGACACGACAAACATGAATTGTGGATACATTCTAGTATTATATTCCTGGCTTTACAGAATTTCACAGGCATTCTGTGAAATTCAGAGCAAAATGTTCCTTTATTCAAAAGCCAATCTTTCTTTAGAACATCTAGTAAATTGGAATTGATTCATGAGAATTTGCTATTCCTTAGTACATTTAAACCTCTTCAACTGAAATGATGTCAATAAGAGTTCTCATTCACTGCATGCTATTATTACTAAGTACTTTGCTAAGCATCTTAGTTATTCTAACAACCATATGAGAAGATTTTATTACTTCCATTTTTACAGAGGAGGAAACTGAAGCTTAGTGACATTAAATAACTTGTCTAATTTCACCTGATGAGTAAGTGGTGGTGCTGAACTTGAACCGAAGTCCAATTCCAGAGTTGAAATTTGAGTTATAATAACAATGCATATTTTGCCTTAGCAAACATACTATTTTATATATAATTGAGTTTTTATGCCTATACCTTCTTGCTTCTTCCACTAAATGGAGGTGTTTTAAAATTAAGTAGTCTTTCTGCTGCCAGGAAGCAATGAACTTAAGATAATTTTTCAATGTGCAAAATAGGAGCTAAATTCTAAAAAAAAAATCTTACATTACAAAGTCCTAGTGTTTTAATCCTGTAGAAGATACATCTGTCCCAATTTGTATTTATACTGATCGCTTTTTCCATTGCTTTAGTCATTTGCATAATTTAGTTTCAGTTGCAAATGTAATTGTTTTCATAGGGCAAGCTTGTATTTCTTAACCACATTCATGAATGCACATTAACTTTTTCATGTTTTATGTCAAAAGTATCAACTAGATTACCTATTCCTAGGTAACATAGGAAATAAAGAAGAATATGATGTTTAAATTAGGAGCTTGATAGGACGTTAAACAGACTCTTCTATCAATATACAGTGACAGAGTTTGGGGTTTTTTCTTGTGCTCTGTTTTCTGGCCACGCTAATGCTAAACACTGCTGCCACTGGGAGCCCAGCATTTTCTCTCTCAAGAGGAGAAATGTGATATAATTGGCACGACAACTCATTCTGTGGATTTTCTAAATTCCAACTGAGCCATACTCTCTAGGCTAGGCTTTGGCGATGTGGACTGTTATCAAGTAGGAAGTAAGATAAAACACTGGACTAAGTTCACATTAGGCCACTGACTTATCTGAATCCCTATTCCCAGAAAATCATAACAAGGCAAGCCTAGTCTTCATTTTTCTCAAGAGTCTTACTTGAGTTTGTCATTTCATTCCTTCTTGGCTACTCAGCAACATGAAATCAGGAAAACTCACCACAATTTCTTCAATAGAATATTCATATACCTCCAATCCCTAGACATCGGCTTTACTGAAACAATTCGAGAAAGTATAAAGAAATAGGATAATAAATATGAGTATATAATTGACAGGAAGCTTTATTTCATAAAGATGTAGGGTAGCTTCAGGACCTTCAGAAGGAACCACCCTGAGAAGGCATTCAGCCAGTGAACAAGCTTCCTCCTGACAAGGAAGCCATCTTTAAACAATGACCCTCCCAAGTTAGATCTCTTCATGACTCCCAACTCTTTTCATATTGCAATTAAAGAGGTACCATAGATGGTAAAGAAGCATGATTTAGCAAGGGTCAATCAGGTCCCGAAGGTTAGAAAAAAAAAAAATCACCCAGATAAACTCTCTCAGACACGTCAGAGGCACTCTGGGCAAAACAGCAACTTTGGGACAGGAAATTAGAAAACCTTCATTTTAATATCACCTGCCACAAGCACCAGAAGTAGAGGGAGAAAGAAGTCAGGAAACACGTTACCTTCAAGCTTTTACACATAAAGTTTAAAGATTATTCTCCCTAGTGTTATCTAGAATTTGAGCTCAAGTATATGTGCCCTTTTAAGCTCATCTCTGGAACCAACATCTAAAGTATTTGTTTTATTCTATTTTCCTGTGTGGAACTGAGCATAAAATGAAATGGCATTTTCTTGAATAAAATAACAGCTACCATTTATCGAATGCTTAGTACTTGCAAGGCATGGATCTAAGCACTTTCTCTACATTAACAACCATATAAGGTAGTTAACTAATGTTATCGGGCGTTTCACAGATAAGAGACTGAGTTCAGAGGAAGTAGCCAAGTCCTCCTCCCCGTCATTGCCTGATTCTAACATCAGCTCTGAGAAGCCTTCTGCCTGGGACTTCGAGCCCTCCATGCTTTCTTGCTCCCTCCCTCCCTGGAGCTACATTGCGCCCAGCATATTTGTCCTCTGTGGTACTGATTACACAGTGTATTATGCTTATTTCTGCACATCCATCTCCCCAGGAATGTTGAGCTCCTAGAGGGCAAGACCATATCTTGGGCTTTCTGTATTCACAGCACCTGTTATGCTACTTGATGTTCACAGTAGGGACTCAAGAATTGTTCATGAATGAATCAATACATAAATGAATGGATGGAGAAAAAAATTAGAAAAATAAATCATATAAAAGGACCTAACAAGGAAGGAATACCTGAATAATGTGAGGAAAGCTATCCAAGAATTATTCTAAATCTTACTTCAGCTTTGATACGCTCATACTGCCCTCTCCCCATCTCCTGTCAGAGTAGCCAGAAAGCAACATGCTTCTCAAAGAGCCTGGCACAGGGCGGCAAGACATGGTGGAAGACTGCTGGATTAGAGTTCGACTTGAATTAGAGACCTGACTCTACTGGCCTTGGACAAATCAACCAACCATCTGAGCTGCCTTTTCTCCTTTGTGAAACAGAGTCACCTCCACCCCCATGTACCTACCTCACATGTTCACATAGTAATTTAGGGAGATTAGACTATATATCTGAATGCATTCAATAGGTGTAAAGAATAATACAGATGTTAATGACCATAGTAGACAGACATTATATGAGACTTAACATTTTGGTTACCTTCCAGTCATGGGGAATGTAGATGGGAATGAGGTCCTATCGAGCACCCACTCAGTGCCAAGCACTGCAGAAGACTGTTGATGCTCATAACTTCACTTAAGCCTCCTACCAGCCCTGGAAAGTGTAGGCACTATCATCCCAACTTTACAGATGAGAAAAATGAACTTTAAGGTGTTGAATGAATTACCCAAAGCTATTTGTAAGGGGTCAAGCTGGGGACTGGTATCTTATTGATTTTAAAATATGTGATCTTTTCACCAACACTCTGCTGCTTTTATAAAATATTAGTTGTCATTGTACAAGATTATCTGGAAGTTTGAACTTATGGTTAAAAGTTCTGGCTGTCAGGATTAGGAAAATTTTGAATATTTATTATATTATAATCTATTGGCATCTCTCATATCGGTTCTGCCCAAGCTCAGAATCAACAGAGAGACAGAAAAAGGAATGAGACTAATGGAGATCATGACACATTTACTACTGATAGAGTGGGACTGAAGGGCGTGTTTAACTCCTGATGTGTTGCCCCTTTATGCAGCCTTATCCCTCCAGTCACTGGCATCATGCAGTATTCACAGGCCTTGCCCAGACAGCTTACCTTGTTACAAAGATCAGAGGAGAATGCACCTTTTAGTAGACAGACAGGTAGAAATAAAAGAGGCATGCAGGAGCTTAGCTGAGCCCACTCAGTTCTTACTCTCAAACTCATCAATCAGCTAAGATCTGTCCTGATGAGCACAAGTGAAGACGTCAAGAGAACCTCAAAGAGTTCCTCCCAAGGGCTACTACCTTCCTAAGGCACAGGGTGAATTTCCTGTCCCTCTATGGAAATATAAACGGGCAATGGAACCATTTTTGGTTTCTCATGTCTATTTTTTAAATGGTCTAGAAATCTTGGTCAATGTGGATTGATTTACTCTTTTATTCACAATAATTGGAAATAATAAAATAGAAATCTTAGACCATGATACACAGATACTTGAAGACATTCAATAACTCAGCCATGTGTAGGGGATGGCTCCTGTTTTCAAATGCCCAAGGCAAAGTTTCTTAAAGGGCACTAAGATTCAGGACAACTGTTTCCCTGTCTACACTTGTGAGATACATGAATAAGCTTTTTTAAATAAAATAAACCCACTTTCCTTTTGCTACTTTCCTTTAGCTAGTCAAACCTGAGGTCAGAATGTGGCTGTATTTTACTGTGTTATGGAAATGTTGGTCAGGCAATGCAAAAGTACTTATTAAACACCTATTATTTGCTAGGCACTGAGAAAACTGAGCCTCTCTAGGAGCTTCCCTTCTTGTGTGAGAGAGATGGATGGTATGCATGTAAGTAAACAGGATATTATGATACTAATAAACACTATGTGGAGGAGAAATAGGATATTATGCTAAAGAGGAAACCGTAGTTGGGACCTGCATGATGAGAAGTTGGCAGCATACAAAGATCTGGGGCAGAGCAGTCCAGGCAGAAGGAATTAGCACAGAGCCCCTGAGATGGGCATGAGCTTTACGAGTCTGCAAAAGAAACAGATGGAAAAGTCTCCTTGAGTATGGTGATAAAGAATCCAAGACAAGGATTCTGTTTCAGGGAAGGATGGTCAACAGTGTAAGAGGAGGCCACTGGTTTGTCAATACGCGTCCCTGCGCCCCTGATATGATCTGTTGCAGTCGATTCTAGAGACATAGGCAATTGGGCATCTAAAGTCCTTTTCCATCTTATGATTCTATGCTTTTGATGACATGCCCCAAGGTATGAATATTTGATCCTTCACTTGTCCCTGAAGCTTCCCTTGGGGGCTCTTTTTGCTGTCCTCACTTCTCCCATTAATTTGAAACAAATAGGAATTTTACCTGAAGGAAAATGAAATAAAATAAAATACTACAATGCACTGAATTTATCCCTAGATTGTCCAAAAATCCAATGACAATTCTAAGTGTTCCAGTATGTCTTGTAGAACCAAGTGTTTATGTTGATACATAAAGGTTTAGCTCTGTGAGTCCTCTCACTTGACGAAGGTCTTGCAGGTCTCGTTTAACGACCTCTCTTCATCACCAGTTATAATTTGCCGTAGATCATTTTTGGTGTCACGTCATTTCTGAGATAAATCAGCTTTTCAAGTGGAGGGGAAATAGTATAATTTTATTAAATCAGAGTTACTGTTAACATTCTATATATGTAAACACATTATGTGTAAGAGATTGCTATTAGTTTCATGTCTTAGAAAAAAGAAGGAGGGGTGTGTTTATGTGTGTGCATGTGTGCACAAATTCATACACACTTTTAAGCCTACATGGGTCAGAGTAAATCTAATGTAGTGGTTTTCATTGAAGAGGAGGGCAATTTTGTCCCCAGAGGACATCTGACAATATCTGAAGATATTTTGGTTGTCATATTGGAGGATGCTACTGGCATCTAGTGAGTAGAGGCCAAGGATGATGCTAAACATCTTATAATGCACAGAGTATCCTCCTTTACAACAAAGAATTTTCTGACCCCAAGTGTTAAGAGTGCTGAAGTCGAGAAACCCTGACATTATAATGGAAGAACAGAGAGCACCAACCTGAACAGAATATTCCACAGACAGTGCATGTGGTACAGCAACATCACTGACCTGATCAGATATGTCAATGTAACGGGACTGCTAGGAACTGTAGGTGTGAGACACAGGCAGTGATATACTTTGCTAATGTACACAGCTGCCTGTGTGAGTTGATGTCCATAGAAAATCATTTTCTAAATGTCAAATGTCAAATTAATATATATCATTCTAGTCTAGCTTTCCTCAAACCTGATGAAATGGAGGTACCAGCCTTGGCTCCTGGACTCAATTTTCTCTTTCTAATAGATGGTCTTCTGGTATCACCTGAACACCCTGGCAGTGGCTTTATGTAATATTGGCCACAGTATGAAAGAACTTGCCACCAACTAAATACCATCATTTCTCTCTGCAATCTTCAAAGGACTCTTTTACCCTCCCCTTTACAGGCATAGGAGGGACTAAACCTAACAGTGCCAGATGGGAGGACGAGTGACTAAAGTAAAATGATCATCAAATATACAGAAGGGCTGGCGACATCTTATAGAAGCCATGATACCTTCTTCTTTCCAGGACCCAACAGTGTCAGTATTTGGCAATGCCCACAAGCTTTCTTTTTAAAATATGCCTCTTGAAACTCAAATCCCAGTTAAAATTGAGCTGTCCTAAATTTAGTAAAGAGCTTATCCTCTAACCTCCAGGTCAGAGGATATCTGGTCTTCTTTTCACAGCATGACCAAGTCTTTTATCCTGTATTTGGTGGGGAAGGGCTTATTTGAACAATATTTATATTATATTCTTAAAATAAACCTGAGCCTAGAGAAAAAATACAATTCAATGTCTATAACAAAACACTAAAGGGCTACTGAGTGGAGAAGCTTACCACAATCAGAGAAATGGCTTGGGTTTCCATTTAATTCTTATTTGCTCGAATGCCAAAGTAATTTTTCTATGAGCAAAATGAGGTCATTCTTCACAGAAAGGGATCACTGTCTCAAAATTCATATGACCAGGAAACATAAGACTAATATAATGAGGGGTTTTAGAAATGTGAACTAAAATAAAATGGGCTTAAGAGATGACAGATCTGTACATGTGACTTAAGCACACAGAGATATATTAACAGAGTACTGTGGATTCTCTGCTCTTTTTCCTGGGAAAGAACACTCTCCCATACCCGGCCTTTCCCCACACCAAACCGCCCTCAATGTTCTACATCAGTGGGGCTCTTCTGAACAAACAACATGAAAACCCCAGCAGCCTGGTTCTTCAGGGCTAGCTTGGTGCCTTAGGGGAGGCAAGTACCTGGATGGTGGGGCACTGAAATGGACTAGGACATGTACCCACGTTATCACAAATATGGAAATACTGACAATAACGTGCAAAGAGAAGAAACAGGGATGTCACAACATCATCAATCTGTTGATTTGTTTACATCTTGAATTTTGTCTCTTCTACCTTCCCTTTTCAAGGTACACAGTTACACAGTAGAGCACGGGAATAAAGAGCATGGGCCAGGTCACATTTCAGCATTGCTTTGTCCCTGCTGTTTGACATTAGGCAAGTTACTTGACTCGCTTACTTTCTCCATCTTTAAACTGCTTAATAATGATGACAACGACCACTAGAGCCACTCCGATGGTGAAATAAAGTACTATTAGCATGAGCTTAGCAGAGAAACTAACACTTGATAAGTTCATGAATACTGGTCACTATGGCACACAATTTGGATTCAAAGAACAAAGGGGACAAAAACCTAGAAGACCTCAAAGATGATCTAATCCAGACCCCTTTTAGAAGGCAGACACTCAGAGAATTTACGTGATGCATTTATCACTACACAGCTAGTTAGCAACAGGATGAGATTAAAATCCAGGTACCTTGAATGCTAGACCAGTGCTTTGGGGAGGAAATGGTGTACATGTGTTTGAAGAAATATATGAATCAGCTCTCCTGATATAGAAATTGTGGATACTTCCATGCAGTGGAATCATGTCTTTTAAAGTCTGTTGTCTGCCTTCATTCAGCCAGACCACACTTTAGTTGCAGGGAAAACAGCTGGTCCAGCCCAGACTTATCACATAGTCACCCCAAGCCTCTAAATAAGCCATTAGCTGGCAACAGCAGATTGGGACCATCTGTTACTGCAGGGCACATATGGCCCCACTAGATTGTAAGAATAAGGTTGTCACAAAAGGTCATTAACTATGCATCACTTTTCTGTGATGAGCTCTAGGCAGGCACAATGGTCCTCCCATTTCATCTCATTTTCTTCAACTCTCTCCAGCACTTGGAGCAACTGAGGCCAAATAAATCAGGAATCTTCCCGCCACAATCCCTAGCAAATCCCAGGAAAACTTTCATGATTTATTTTCCCTTCAGTGAGTTTAAATTCTTTTCAAAACATGGTTTACATTCTCTTCATAAAGAATACCAGAAAGAGTGAAAGTTCGTAAATAGTGTCTAATGCAACCTAAAGTTTGGATTTGAAATATATATGAGGAAAGTAGAAAGACTAGGGTGAGCTGGGCCAACTTTGGGAGGTAGATTGTTCTGGAACTACAGAGAACACAGTCAAGAAAGAATTATACCCTTCTCATTCACAAAGACAATGACCCAAGCACTTCAAATGAGGTGGTCAAGTTTTTTTTTTTTTTTTAGGCTCAGAATAATGAATACTGCTTTAAAAATGTGACTGCAGATTTTTTGATATTTCTTCTGTGGGGAGGTAAGGTCTATGTATTATCGCCTTGAATATAGGCAGGTTTTGCCTGTTTCAACTACCAGAGCATAGCGAAAGTGACACTATATGACTTGGAAAGCTAGATGATAAAAGACCATGTAGAGGCCATCTTATTCATACATACACTTACTCTTAGAGCCCTGCCCGCCATGCTATGAGGGAGTCCAAGCCACATGGAAAGGCCCTAAGTAGATGCTCTAGCTGACGGTCCTGACTTAGTCTTCCCTGCTGGGGCAGCAGACATGTGAGTGAACAGCAACTAGAGCTTCCAGCTCCCAGCCACCCAGTCACTTCCAGGCCTTCAAGGCTTCCCAGCTGAGGCCCCAGGCATTGTAGAGCAGAGAAAAAGCCATTTTTACACTGCACTATTTAAATTCCTGCCCCGCAGAATCTATGGGTATAACAAAATGGCTGTTGCTTTATACTTCTAAGTTGGGTGTGATTTGTTATACAGTAGCAGATAATCAGAACAGGATTGATGAGGTGGTGAAAGCATCCCCAGCTATATTTAATGAATGTAATAGGGACGAATGAGGACAGATGAGTCCTCTGTTGCCTCACGCTTTATGTGTTATCTCATTTAATCCTTGCAGAGGTCCTATGAGATGGGGATGATTTTTCCCATCTCCCAAGTGAGGAAACTGAGGCTCCTCACCCAGGGATGAAGCTGAGATCTGCACCTGAGACTTTCTGATGACCACATTTCACTTCTGATCAAGTGTCCAGATTAAGCCACTTGTTATATTCCAGAAATTACACACTCACTGTAAGTAAAAGAGCATTTATGTTTGACAATTACTTTTTGAGCTCTCTGTATGCCAGGCACTGTGCTAAGTACACCTAATAGTGAACAAAATAAACCCATATCCAGTCCTCTCCTCCAATCTCATGTCCACCCTTTTTACCCTCCCTTTTCTATATCACAGGTCATTTTTACAATCCACATTTCTCAGCTACTCCCCTGCTTAAACTCTTTCAGGGTTTCTCTCTCACCTATACTATCATGGTAATTTACAAACCTGATCCAATAATCAGAGTCAGGCCTGGCTGGATGACAGTCAACTGAGGTGCACCACAAAAATGCAGATTTTCAGGCTTCAGGTTCTGATTCAGTAAGTCTATATATATTTTCAAAACTCCCCAGTGATTCCAATATTCAGCCATGTTGGAAAACACTGGTCAAAAGAATGATGTCCAAACTCCTTAATATTACATGTACTGTCCAGCATATTCTGGCTATCATCTTCCCCCATATCACTTTCTGCCCTCACCCTTTGCTTCATTCAGCAAACATGTCCTTTGAGACCTCGCGGTCTCTCTACTTTCTGTGTCTTTACACCAGGAAGGCACTTCCCTACTGAACAGTCTGGTGAAAGCATTTCCTCTTTCATGAAATGTCCTTGACTCCCCCACCACCCCTCAGAGATATAGCCTGTGCCCTTTCCTTGAGTTTTTACTGCCCCTTGTATCCACCTTCAATCACTTAACTCATGGCTAAGTTATGTGCTGAAGCCAGGGACCCGGGCTTATTCATTTTAGAGTCTCTAGTGTTAGCACAGTGCCCCATTTATCAGAGATATTCAACAAATGTTTGCTGAATGAATAACCCAATGTGTGTCCTTTCAGCTTTAGCTGCCAAGAAACTCAGAGCCAAATCCAGTTACCAAGTACAGTAATTAGCTCATCCCAGGTGCCTGGTAACATCTGCTCCCTATTTCTTTGAGATGGTCTCTGTTCTCTTTTTAGCCATAATTGTCCTATTTTATATTACTTTTAATTTGTATGCTGTTTCAAATCCTTTTTTAAAGACAATGAGTTGTAAATTCTGAATAAATCAATAGATATATAAGCTCCTCAAAAGACACCTATGTTACACCTATGGTTTAGGACTAAGGGGCAGGAGGAGGAATTACTAAAAAATATGCTACACTTCTCAAATGACTTATACTTCTTCATGTTCTCTTAAATGGACAAGAATAGAGAATTATAAGAAAATACACACTCAGATGAATGGCTGTTCATTCAACAAATAATTCCTGAGTATCTACTTTGTACAAGGCACTCTGGGTGACATGGGCAACGTAGATGTGATTAAGATCCCAGGAACCAAAGAACTCAGTGTTTTGTAGGTTAGATGAGACCTTAATTTAAATACAATGTTGCAAATTACAGTGTTAATGTCTATATCAAGGATGCTTAAAGAGGGAGTATTTTTACCTGGTAGGGATCAGAAAAGGCTTCAGAGAGGCCATATCCTCTGACCTGGGCCTTAAAGAGGAACAAGATTTAGACTCAGAGAGAGAGTTAGACAGAGGCAGGCATTTCAGGATAAAGAAAAAATGTGAGAATGCAGAGCAAACTGTGATTTAGCTGGGAAATGCTATCTAACATATATCGTGCTCTTACTATGCACCAGGCATTGGATTACATAGCTTATCATTGGTTTTCCTTTTAATTTTTAAATAACCCTATGGGTTAGGCTAATAAAGAAACTGAGGGCTTTGAAGTTAAGTGACTTGCTTAAGGTCACACAGCCAGCAAGTGACAGAGCTGAGATTCAATTGAGGCAAGCTCTAAGGCTTTATCCTTACACACTCCCAGACACTAATTCAGGAAGCAAAGATTTGTACCTGGAAATAGTAGGGGCTGATACCGGAAAGATGGGATGTGGACGAATAGTAAAGGGCTTCCAAGGCAGGTAAAGGAGTGTGACTGATTTTGTTAGCAATGCGAGAGCAACAGATGACTTTTTAAGAGGAGAAAAAAGAAACACACTATACAGACATTAAGTAGTTATTTCATGGATTAACATATGAATCAGTGGATGAATTTTTAAGGTAGATTAGTCAAGCAGGGGAGGCAGGATTCCAGTGGAGCTGTTCTGCTGGATGAGGTCTCAGGAGAGAGGTCAGAGGAAAGGGTGAAATTGGGCATCATCCACATAGAAGAAATCATCAAAACCATGACATGAAGATAACTGCCAAGACCAAGTATACACAAATCAAAGGATTTTAAACATAACGTCAAGAAACAACGTAGGAGGTAAGAAGAAGAGGAATCAGATGATGTCAGGTGGTGTGAAGGAAGTCAAGAAGAAAGGCTGTTTAAGATGAAGTTAAGCGAGGGCAAAAGGGCAGGCGGACAAGGCTTTGAGAAAGAGTTAACAAAAGGTCATTTGATCTAACAAGTGAGAGGTGACTGTTAAGACAGGTTGATAGTGGATGAAACGGAAAGAATCATCTAGCAAGGAGCTGAAGAACTGTAGAGACTCACAAAGTGTAATTCATTCCAGGGGTTGCAAACCCAGATGCCCAAGGAGCCAGAATGCTAAAATACAAGAATGAAAACAGGCTGGGTACACGAAGATCACACAGTCCTCTGGATCTTTCACTTCCTGTACTTTATGGACGTATTGGTACAGTGAAATGTTTCTGTAGATCACACAGTCCTCTGGATCTTTCACTTCCTGTGCTTTGTGGAGGTATTGGTACAGTGAAATGTTTCTGTATCGAAGGAGAGCAAGACTGCAAGGCAATAATAAATGGTTACTGACACTTTGTGTCACTGTTGCAGATGATAGGGAGTGGCGGAATCTGTAGTTAACTGGAGAATGCACACCCTGTCTAAAGGGAGAAGCAGAAATTCAATTCTAAGAGGCCGTTGTCATGTGCAAACGCGGGCTCAAGTTCTCAGTTCCCCAATGTCTTAAGAGAAAAATGAAACAGATTTTTATGCAAATCTCCGAATTTTTAAATGTTGCTGGGGTGAGGGGGACAACATGGTATGGATTAACAAAACAGGTTCGCAGGCAGAAGCCAGCTCACTGCCTGACAGTCTGAGACCTCCTGAATCCACTTTGCTTTCATGAAGTCTATGAAAAAATGAGAAGGACAAAATGGTTATTTAACAGGATAGCAAAATAAAAAAAAGTTTGTTTGTTTTAGAATTATGAAGAACTAAGTATTTTTATTGTCCGACAGGAAGATAACATAACTATTAGCAGAGATTTGAAGTCTCGTGGAAGGGAGTACAAACTAAAACAACCATTTATTTTATTCGGTTTTAGTATTCATTTTTTTTTTCAATAAATAATCATCAGGGAGAAGAAGTTCTTTGTTAAGGAAAATTCAGAATTAATAGATTAATAGCAAGTGATAGCTGTGCTATATAAATGCTGTCGTGACCTTATTTTGTAGAGGAAGTTTCTATAGGAGGCTGACAAGCCTACAGGTAAGGCAGGACCCACTAGCAGCCAGAATATTTTCATTATTGAAACAGGAGTTCTTGTGTTGTGGTATGGCAATGAGGACTGCCACCGTGGATAAAGAACCTGTCATTGAGCAGCTAGCACCCTTCCTTTCAAACAATGGGAACCCCCTTCTGTGAGAAGGAACTTGGATCTGACATTCAGAGTTTCTAAGTTTAAGTTTCTCATCATTTGGAAGCTAGTTGATGTCTTCAGTGCACCACCAAAAAAAAAAAAAAAAAAAAAAAAAAAACAACAAAAAAAAACCAGCCAGCATTTGTCCAACTGTCCTGGAAAACTGCCAGCTTTTGTTGTCCAGCCTAGCTCAGTGCAGCAGAGGGGAAGTAAAAGAGAGCCACAGACAGTCTTTGAATTCCAGAAGCCATGACGCGTGGGACATGATTCACAGGCTGATGACTGGTACTGGATTCTGAAAAGTCCATCAGTATCTCCAGTTTCCAGATGAAACTAAGGTAATTCAAACAAGGTGAATAGATTATCAAACTAGTTTTAAATATTTTCCAACCCAGTGTTACAGAAATTCTGGAGATCTTTTTCTTTTCTTTTTTTTTTAAAGAAAAAAAAAAAAAGTAAAGAAAAGTGCCAGAAGTCATGTTTCTTAAATGTCTTTCCAAACACCATAAAGGAAATTTTTTTCTCTTATATAGCAATACTATTCTACGTTGACTTTCTTCTTCCTGGCTTCCTATGCCTTCCAAGATTGGCCCCAGCTTACAAATCCAACTTATTCCTCATTATTGCCAAAGTTAAGTCCTTTGCTCTTATAAGCTAGTCACACTAGAATGGTGATATCCCACAAAGATACCGTTGATTTATTTATCAAATATTAGTAGACTATATGCACAGGCACTGTACTCGGTGGTGGAAAACAACAGTGAATAACTGACATGAACAGGGCCCTCCCTTGCCCTCACAATGCACACCTGACTAGTTCTACCTCTGACATGATTCATACTCTCCTCTCTCTACAGGAATATACACCTTCCTGCTCACTGCCTACACATTCTTTCCATCTCTCCTCTTCTAGTAAATCTTCTCTGGATATTACTGATTGGTTTGTCAACCTTTTCTCTGGACCTCATCAGTTCTTATGAACCTGTAAAAGTAATGCAGCATTTAATGATACGCTGTATCACCTGCTCTTGTCTTGTGAATGCCATCTTGTCTCCCCAGTTAAGCCATAAAGCTCTTGAGGAAAAGAACCACATACCTTTATCTCTCCTCTGCCTTCCATGTATTCTAACATAGAACTCAATACATTTAAGAATGTATTGCAGATGACTGATTACTTTCCAAACAGAATTTTGTATAGTTGCTTAAGGCCTCTATAACAAATTGCCACAAATGTGGTGACTTAAAACAACAGGAATGTAATCTTTCTAAGTCGTGGAGGCCAGAAGTCTGAAATCAACATCCCTGGGCCAAAATCAAGGGTCAGCAGGGCCACGCTCCTTCTGGAGGATCTAGGGGAGAATTTGTTTCTTGCCTTTTCCAGCTTCTGGTGGCTGCCAGCATTCCTGAGTTTGTGGCCACATCATCCAACCTCAACCACCACGGTCACATTCTCTTCTCCTCTCCTATTTGTGTCAGATCCCTCTCTGTCTCTTTCTTATCAAGGCATTCGTGATTGAGTTTAAGGCCCACCCAGATAATCCGGGTAATGTCCCCATCTCAAGGCCCTTAACTTATTCACATCTGAAAAGACTCTTTTTCCCTTTAAAGTAGCATATACAAGTTTCAAGGATTGGTGCCTGATATCTTTGGGGACCATCATGTAGCCTACTATACGCTTAGGATAAGGCCCTTTGATTTAATAAAGCTATAGCAAATAAACAAATAAAATCAATGAAAATCATGAAAACTATTCTTTCTCTCATTTAGGGATTTCTTATCCAGCAAAGTCAAACACCCAACTAATAGACACGAATCAGAAAATAACATAAAAGGGGTATCATAATTTGCCAGTAGAAAATATGTTATAAGGTTAAAATTTGCCAAAAGAATTAACTGTTGGGAAAGCAATAGTTTGAAATAAGTCAAAAGTATTAAGTATTAGGATTGTTTTTTATTATAGTGAAAAGCATCACACAAAAGGAAACTCTGAGATCTGAGATCAACCTTCAAATGAGAAAGTAAGTATTGCTGGTGAAACCAATCTGGTTAACCTGTTAAAATTACAGCTTAGTTGATTTAGTATCTATAGCTATTATTTTTCCACAGCAGGATTTGGGTATTCACAGATACTGCCTTTATTTGTAGAATTCTAATAAAAAAAAAATTTCATTCATGGTCTGGAATAAAAATACAAGTCCCCAGAGGTACACCCAACCATCACCCAGCCAATCTGCAGTTCCCCCAGGGAACTAGTGTAGAGACAGGCAGCTCGGAGCCCACAGGTATCACTACAGTAGAGCTGGTAGAGGTACTGATTACCCTGAATCACCAACAACATGGCATGTTATAGTCCACATTCCTACTGATAAGACAAATAGGTGTATAATATTTTTAAATAAATTCAACAAAAGTACTTTTAAAAATATTATCTTCATTTATCTGGAATTTTTTTTTAGGAGAAACATCTTCTCTCCCAGAAAAGCTAGATCAGAGGCAATTCTTCTCTCTCATTAGTGTGACTCAAAGCCATTTCCTCCAATTTCTAAGACCCCAGTGTGTTCCCGCCAGACCTCAGTTGAATTCTCAACTCAGTATGGACTTGAAATTATTTTCATATTATAACATGTCAACTGTTTGTCTCCCCTCTTTAAGCTCAGTCCTGGAGCGAGAAACATAAACATCCTTCATGGAGGCAGCTTTGTTTGTCTAGACCCTGTCCTCTGGAAAAGTTATGATCAGCAGGAAATGAACAAAAACAAAAACAAAAAAACAAAACAGCATTGCTTTTGTTGTCATTGATTTCAGTGGCATTTTGAAAACGGATCACCTAAGCCAAACCAAATCCTAACCTCATTCTGACCAAAATCTGAAACGAGGAACTTCACGCAGAACATTAAAAACTCAATTGTCTTCCGCTACAGCTGAATGAAAAGCTCAGATTAAAACTGGCAACCATTTACTTTCTACAAACATGCTTTGTTCGTGGCTAACTTGTCAGCTCATAAAAAACGCCTCTGTACAAGCAGCTGTCTCATTCAAGACGCTGAATCCTTTCATGGTCGTCAATACGAATGTGTTCCACAGAGTCCAGCCCAGGACCCTTGCTCTAAATCGCTGGCCCAGAGTGTGGGCCTCCCCGCTTCCCTGGTATGCCTTTCTTCTAATTTGATGACTTGCATTTTTGATAAATGGTCACAGAAAACGCTGAGCTCTTCATGGAATCCCCTCATCATCCTGTTTCCCAGAAGCCTGACTGTGGAAAAAGCCAGCCCCAGAGGCAAAACAGAGGAGATCTCTGAAGTTTCCAATTCTTTGTCCTAGCTCTTGCTCTTGGCTGCTCAAGGCTAATTTATTTAATGTGTTTTTATCTTTAAATGTTTACTTGGTTAGCTGGGTGACTTATCATGACCACCCTGAGCTAGTTTGCTGGAGAGAAATCAAATCAAAATTTGCAATTATAAAGTAGCTGGTAAATAACCACTATGGCTTTCCCAATAAGCCAGTAAATTGATGACACATCCAAGGTGCCTCATTATCTCCTGGATTATCTCAAGAGGCATTGAGAGTCCAACCTCAATGTGAGTAGTAATATATGCCATTGTACAGACCAGAGAGTGAACAGATAGTGGCTACAAATAAGGAGCCCCATTTACTTTACTCTTCCTGATTCTACCTTTGCTCATGTGGCTCCACTCACCTGAAATGATCTTGTTTCTCTTCTCATCTCATTCTGAAAATCTTCTGTGAGAACTCATGCACTCTCATGCATCGCAGGCCCAAACTCTATTTTTGTAAAGTGTATTAGCTCTGACCTAACAGAAAGATGATTGCAGGTGCTCAAAATTCATAGACATAATTCTCAATTCTGACATGCATGCTGTGTGACCTAGGATACGTAACTTGACATCTCTGAGTTCTAGTTTTCTTAACTATTAAAATGGATGGACTAGGAATGCCCTCCTCACAATTTCTTCAGAAGTCTTTCTCATCTTGGATCATTTGGGTAAGGAATTAGGAGATTGATGAAGGTTGAACCACATTAGTTGCCCTGTGGCAGAGTCTGTTTAGGGCTGGTGGCCAGAGCCCTGAATTTATTCCTGACAGAGTGTAATATATAGGAAACATTTTGGCTGAGGCAAAAGACATTTAAAAATCATTTTATGAGTATATTATGTAACACAAACTATTCCACAGTTGTTAAGGACTCAATTGCCCCACCCCTAATTCGTATGTTGAAGTTCTAACCCCCAGTACCTCAGAATGGACTGTACTTGGAGACAGGGTTGTTAAAGAAGTAATTATGATTTAGTAAGGTCATTCAGATGGGCCCTAATCTGATATGACCGGTGTCCTTATAAGAAAAGGAGATTGGGACACAGACACACCCAGAGGGAAGACAGCCACCTACAAACCAAGGAGAGAGACTTTAGAGGAAACCAACTCTGCCGATACATATATCTTGGACTTCTAGACCCCACGCCCATGAGAAAAGAAATTTCTGTTGTTTATACCACCGAGACTGTGGGACTTTGTTATGGCAGCCCTAGCAAGCTAACAGCTATTATCTCCACTCTTCAGAAACCATACACAACCGAAAACATACACATAATTAAAACGTAAATGACTCTGCTCCCTGGTTTTAAACACTAACAAACAAAAATGTTGTTGAGTTTTTACATTTCTTCTTACTCGATAGCCTATTTCTCCATTTTTTCTCTTCTGTGATAACATGCGTTTCGAAATCATGAATAATAGAAAAATCATCATTTCCTGTTTTTATGAGTCAGGACAGGTTAGGTTATGATACAGTAACAAATAATCCCAAAGTCTTATGGGCTTTTAACAATTTAGTTTTATTTCCTCCTCTAAATGAACAGAGAATCTGCTCCCTGTTTCCTCACTCGTCTCACTTTACCATCTGGAGGGTTAACAGTTGCTGTGTCCAGTAGAAGAAAACCTGGTGACTCTCTACTTGAAGTGACACAGGTCACTTTCACCCATACCCCACTCCTCACAATAAGTCCGCAGCCATGGCTATCTTCCAGGAGTGGAGCAGACCACACCTGTGTGGCAGGAGAAGAACCAGAACATCAGTGAGCAGGTCTATTAGCGGCCACAGTGCTTTTGGGTAAGGATAACAAAATTCTCCCCACCATAGAAGCAGCAGTAATGAAGAAGTACTATAGATTTAGAGGGACCCACAGGTGACATACTGTAGCTTGACTTTGCATGAAACCAAGGAAAGAACATAGATTTTGGAATCAAACCAATCCTCTCCATTTAAGCTAATTACTACAGACTTCTCTGAATTTGTGTTTGTTTGCAGCTTTTCTCATATTCCTATAGGGAGTAAGTAAAATTACATTTGTAAAGTATGCTTCGCAGATGCTTTTCCCTCTACACTTACTGCATCTTTGAAACTGATATCCCAAGTGACTTTTTTTTTTTTACCCAATTTCTTATATTAATCCATAATACTTAGCTGTTTCACCTGGCCCTACACAAGGCTCGGCCTTGCCTAAACCACCAGACACCTTCCTTCCAGAGATTCTTCTTACTTCTAAGACACCTAGCCTGCCTGGACATGTATCCTTCTTCGCATACTACTTTCTCTAGTATGTATTCTCTGTCTTCTCTCATCTCTCTCCCTCTCCCGTCAAGTCCTGTGCTGACCTCAGGCCTCCTAACTATAAGCTAAAAATAAGGCCAAATAAATTTAATGCATGAGATGATAATAGTGGTGATCCATTTGTTTTCTCCATTGTTCCTGACATTGGAGTTGTTTCCTCTACACGTAAGGAAAGCAAACCCTGGGGGAAGCAAGCGTCTCTTTCAGTTAACTGATGCTGCCTTCTACTCTTGCTCTTCAGTTTCCCTGGACTGGAAGAGGAAGACGAATAGCAGCGGCAGACCGCCCACCCACTCACTGCTCTCTCCCAGGGTAAAGTGAATCAGAGACTCAGTAAACATCTGTAATTTGATAATTAACCCCTTTTAAATTGAAGCAACAAGGAAGGACTGGCTAGGGCAGGTGCTCCCTGTCTTCCCTTTGGCATTCACTATCAACAATTGAAACCAGGGTACTAATGGGGCCAAATGGCCATCTCTTACCTGCTATGGATGACACACCCATTTCTCCCCAGCTCAAGTCTAAAAGCACTTAGTATAATTGATGGATGTAATAGACGTGTGTGTGTGTGTGTGTGTGTGAGCACACCCATGTGCTTTGATTGTAAAGCAAGGTCAAGAGCTCTCCTACTTTATTAATATTTAAATGAATGTCCTGGGGCTGTTGAGCAAATCTGAACTAAAGTGAAAAACTATTAAATCTAACTTTTTATTATCACTTCCAAGTGAAAGTTCCTACAATTGTTACAACAATTTGTATAGCATTATACATTTATGTCACCTTTTACAGTTTAGAAAGTGTTTTTCATACATGTTCATTTCATCTCTCTAATAATGTAGGGCAGTTTTTTTTTTATCACATTATTAATTTTAAAAAACCCTAAAGTTTGGAAAGTGAATGACATATGTGCTCAAAGTGTCACAACTTTTAAATAACAGAGCTGGACTCCACCACAAGTCTAAAACACAATTCTGTGTTGATGACACAGCTCAGAATTCAGAGGAGATAATAAGTGTTTTCGCATACGGGACCTGATATAAGCTTCACAGCAACCCTGCAATAGCACAACACTAAGAAGTACTTCCATTTTCCCTTATGCGTGCGTGCATGGTATGAAGGGGACTAAGGGGAGGGCAAGTGGTGGTAAAGAATTAGTCCAGAGGGACAAAGATACTTAGATGTTTATTATTCCCCTTTAACATATAAGAAAAAAAGAGGTTGAAAGAGGAGATGAGAATAGCCGACAGTGAAATTTTAGGTAGAATCAAAAGTCAAATCCAATACATTTCTAATATCGCAGCAGATGGATGCATGAAGGACAGTGGACGGTGAATCCACTGTCAACCCCAAGCCTGCCAGGGGAATTTCTCCTCCAAAAGCAATGATTCGGACTCCCCAATACCTACCTGGCTGAGCTCTTTTGAATCCTAATATCTGTCTCTTTAGTAAAAAAGGTGATGAAAGGTAACCCAAAGCAGACTTAAAAATGACTGAAGCACAGATGCAAAAGTATCAGTAGGCACTGTCTCACACATGAACAATTACAGCAAAATATCCCACGTCTAATGGAATAAATCTTGTGCCAACTAAGGGAGTGGCTTAATCACTCCTCTTGTCGGAGATTTTTCCAAATGAAAGAACTAAAGACAGGCCCGAGTCAGAACAATAAAGCAAGCAGGTAAAAACTTGCATTGAACAAAGACAGAGACCCATTCTTGTAATTGGCGAGCCAGTGGTCATGGTTCACTAATACTGAGATGGTCCCATTAGCTCCCTGACTCACACAATTCCCCTTCAGAAAGACTGTGCTGCCAGGTCAGATAATTGCAGGGTGCTCTCTGCCACCCAGGCTCTCGTTTTTCTAGAGATCCCATCTTCCCTTAATCAGAGCAGCATTTTCATATGACCCAAACAACCCATGTCTTTGACATCTAGGCAAATTAAGTTGGGGGCGGGGTCTGGGAGGATTGGGGAGGAGGGTGTAGAGACAAGCAAGAACCGGAAATTAAGATTCTGGTAGAGCTTGTTTGAATTTCTGAAAGGAAAATATAAAATAATATCTATTTGCCACTGCCACAGTACTAAGCCTTTGTCTGCTTCATCTCAATTAATCCTCATAACAACCTCATGAGGTAGGTACTATAATCATTAGGAAACTGAGACAGAGAGATGTTAAGTAACTTGCCCAAGACCACACAGCTAGCTAGTAATGGTAGAGCCACAAATCAAATCCAGGTGTTTCTGGCACGAGAGGTACATGTTTATTATTTTTATTTTAAGTTTTATGCCCAAATCCTGCCTTTACCTATTTTATTCACTACTCTATAAGGCCTGTCCTTAAAGGAAGAACTGGGCAGATGGTCATAAAGTGCTTTTTAAAAATAGCATTTTTATTTTATAATGTAAATGTGCTAATTATAAGTAGTCTTATTCCTAGTATCCATCTGACTCACAAATCTTAAAAGTTCTTTATCCATCAGGACTTCTTAAAATATTTTCATCTTGCCTTCGAAGGAAAAAGAAGTTCAATTTTCAGATTCATTTGCTTCGCATTTAGGTGCCAGCGAGGGCAACTATTCACTTTAAAAAATACTGGAAGCCTGCTGTTTATCTAACCCATGTAGGGTGATGTGCAAACATCTGCTTAAACCACCATGAATAACTGAATGACTGAATGATTTTATGTACATAAAAACAACGATATGGCAGTTTATGAGCAATTCATAGTTTTAGTTACTATACAGTTTTGTAAAGCACTTCAAGAGTCAAATTTAGCTTTTGGCTTAATTTTACTCAGTCTGCCTCACACATTCACAGCTAATGGAGATTACTACAATAACACTTCATCCTGGACCAGAGGTTAGGAAACTTTTCTGTAGAGGGCCAGATAGTAAATATGTCAACTTTGTGAGCTAAATGATCTCTGTCACAACTATTCAACTTTGCCATTATTGCACAAATACAGCCACAGACAATAGGGAAACAATGTCCATCACTGGGTTTCAATAAAACTTTATCTACAAAAACAGGCGGTGGGCTGGATTTGGCTAACAGACTATAGATCGCCTACCTCCCAACTCCTTTCCCTGGCAAAATGATGACATTCCCTTTCCATCCTGTCTACTGTTCTGATGCCTCACCCTGAGCATCATGGAAGTCTTTTTAAAAGTTGCAGAAGTTCTGTGAACAGTGGTTATTGCTACAGAGCTCCTAATCACATGCAAAATTAACAACTAAAGTGAACTGTCATAGAAACTAAGCTGACCAACGTGATGACCACTGTATAGGAAACCCCACACTTTCTCCTTGTCCCTGTCCTTCCCTTTCCATAGTTCTTATCACATAGAGAAGAGAGAACATGTTTATTATTTTTGGTTTTAAGTTAATGCCCAAATCCTGCCTTTTAAAGTAATGGATATTTTATATCTCTCATCCAAGAAAAAACTCTTAATGTAGGTGTTTTGTTTTGACTTGGTTTTGGTTATAGGTCACTAGGAGATAAAGCAGACCCACAGGTCATCACCCCAGGTTCAGGGTCTCCGGTGAAGGACAGGGGAGACGCTTGTGCCGTGTTCTTTCCTTCACAACAGCACTGTGCCTTCCCCTAGGTCCTGCACCATGTGAGCCTTTTGGCAACGTAGGACAGAGATAGAAGATACTAGAAATAGTGAGAAATAGATCATGGAATAGATCATATGACAAATTTAACTCTCTATATTTATTTTCTTTTTTTTTTGTCCTCTCTCCTTGTTTGCCTACATTTCTTGAAGATAGGAGCCCAGAAAATTCTTCCAGAAATCTGCAGTTTAAGCAAGAGAGAAGTAAAAAGTACATACTAAATGTGTGGTGACCTTCATGCCTGGGCTGGCCACCAATACACAAGGACCCCTGTTGCTTAGACTTCACGGTATCCTATAAGTCAGCCTATGCAAAGATGGCTGTTCTCAGGCTATTTCTATAGACCTCCTATTTCATTTGTATTTATTTTGTCTTCTTATCAGTTTCAATAAACACTTTAATTAATTATATATTTTAAAGTGCTTGATCATGTGCTGTATAGCAAAAGGGGTACAATTTTTTAAATCAGTGAAGGGGAAGAATCACTTATACAGCTCATCATGGAACATCTGGTGTTTCACATATAAAAGGGAGGATAGGAGAAAAATTCTACAAATCAAGACTTCTATAACTTTGCCTAGAGAAGTTTCTGCCTCACAATGAGATTTGTTGTGGAAGCTCCCAAGCATAAGAGGATGAATCTGTCTTAAGCATGGAGACCTAAGAGTAGAAGGGAGTTGTTGGTCCTCCCCAGAAAAAGAAGAGCAAAGGATGTCAATCAAATATCAGCTCATCACATGGAGAAAAAGCCGGGGGTTATGGAACTCCCTGAGGTATTGAAAAAAGCAAACTGAGCAAAACAAAAAAGCAAAACACATTGGCTAAGGTCACAGCCAGCTCCATCAGTCCTGGCTTCCTACACACAGACAGGTCTTGGTGGGTACCTGGTAGGCTCAGGATCAGGCTTGGAGGCAGGGAGAAGGGAAGATGTGGGCATTCTGGCTGTAAAAGGAGAAGCCTATGGAAGGAAGAGTGGCTGGATTTCCCAGCTGCTCAGCCCAGCACCCTGCATATGGGTTTCTGGCCTAGTGACTGCCCAGCAGCTACAGCATAAATAACAAGAGTGGCAAATGGCAAACCGAGGGTAAAAATAATAGCAAAAACTACCCTTTATTTAGTACCTACTCTGGTCGACAGGTCTTTGCTGGGCATTTTACATGTATTACATTTATTCTTCATAGTCTAAGAGACAGGTGATGTGATTTTCATTGTACGGTTGGGAAAAAAAAAGCTTAGGATTATAGTTTTTTAAAAGGACTAAAATCTAGGTCTTTTGAATCCAAGGTTTAGATGGAAACATCACTAACTCTCAAGTTTGCTGTTGCTTTCAGAGAATTAAGAAATTACTTGAATCCAGGTAACTATTGCCAGTGAGTACAGCTGCCTGCAACACAACAGATGATTCCAAGGGTATTACCTAGTGGTTGCTGAAAAATCTCTATCCATTAAAGCCTTTACGTCTGCCACCACCCACCTCACCCACCCCCAATTGCCGGAGGAGCAATACTTATCACTTCCGCCTCCAGATGTCTCACAGGTGTCTCTTCTTGACAGAGTATAACTGGGAACACGATTGGCAAGGTATTCCAGAAATGTAGTTCCCAAGTTTCTAGCTCTGTGAGAGGAGATCAAAGAAGGAGCAAGACTGACTCCATACTGCCCCAAAAACTCCAGACAGGGATGGGCCCTGCAAAAATCTGGAATTCAGAAAATTATGTGAGTGTAGTTATAATCCACTACAGATAACTCCACAATGGGGGTGGGAGGGCTATGAAGTGGCTACGGTTCAGTGGAAGCAGCTGGTGGGATCAAAGCCACAGAGTTCGGGCCACTATTTTGCACTCTGACGGTATTCTAAAGATCTCAGGATCTAGTGAAGTAATCTTTTGCAGATTCAAATCTTCGATAGCCTCTAGAAGAAAAGTAACATGCTGTAAAGGTCACTTTTCAGCCCTTCTTATTCTTACCAGGCTTTTCCACTTGGAGAGGCCTATGCATCAATGACTTTAATTACAGTATAAGAACTCTGGCCTGTTTTCTACTCTCAATGAGAATTCTTACCTGTTTGCTGCCCTACTTCTCTGCTTACCTTAATCCCTTCAAGAGAGTTTTTGATGTTAACGGCCGAATTAGTAAAATGACTTAAGAAAATTTTTGGTTCATTTTTAACTTCAATTATCAAAGTTACATTCTTGTTTTCTGTTTCCTGAGGGCAATTACTTCTAATTCTTCCAGCTCTTTCTTACCTTCATATTTCTCACTAGTGTGCTTATACTGCTAGTTCTTGATTTTTCAATTTAGATATTATCTGTTGACTCCATACTATTGGAAATGACAAATTAGCTTCCATATAATTCAACATACACACAGCACAGCACACAACTCTTGCTTTTCCATTCATCTTCCCAAATATAACTTTTTAGGTTAAATCAACATTCATTATTACATTACTATGACTATGTAATACATATTAACAGCTGCATCATTTAGTTTACTATGTATCTTTTCTTGTAAACTTTGTTTTTCTTAGAATTAGTAATCTTTTTTTTCCCTTGCTTAGTTTTCCAGTAATCAGGAATTGATCTGCACACTCTCCACCAAAAGGAAAATCTCTTTTTAATAGGCTGAAACATCTCTCAGTTTCATATTTTGTGAGAGATACCCTCCCTCCCTAGAGCTTCCACTCTTTTGTTCCAATATAGAATGGCTGCTCCTTGGCTCGCTGTTCAGCTACCATTCTGAGATCACTGTCACCACCAACCAAAGAATTGGACACTGTATGTCATGAGATGATCCCAGGCGGCTCCCTCGAATCCCCCCTCTCCCATGATACGAGGTAGTAGTGGTGACGGTGGTTACATTTTCCCTCAGTTGAGCCAAATGCTATATTTAGCTGCTTCTCCATATCATGACTCCCCCCTTTCCTCTCTAGATGATCCCACGTGTGTCCCCAGCATGTGAAAGTAGGAGGCTGGTGCATTCCAGAGCCTAGAGTCTCCCTGTGGTCAGTCTGCCTGAGGGGAATTAATGGAGAGATACCAAAATATAAATGCGTGGGAAGCGTTTCCAAGAAGAAGTGATCCAAACCATTTCTGGAAATAGATGATCACATTATCTCCTTAAACACAGGATGCCACGAAGAGAAAGAGAGACTATAATAAATGGTGCAACGTAAAAACGAGTTTCAAAACACCACTGTTTTACTTTTTAAAGCCAATTGCTTTGTGCTAAGTGTTGTCACCAGGGCTCTACGAGTGAATTTTGTGTAGGCTCGGTGCCCAAACATTTTTTCCAAATCCATTTTCTGAAATCATTCATAACGCTGTTGCTCCATGGAGTAGAGACTTTGGCTGCCTTCCTCAAAATCAAATATCGGGTAGTAGCTGAACTACTGCAAAAGTTTGGTTAGCTGAGGCTTCCTGGGAGCCCAAATAACGTGAGGGGGAGAAAACAATGTTTTTCCATACATTCCACAAAAGAATACAAAATGCAACTGATTCAGACCTTGAACGACCATCCCTTCTCCCCATTGCACACAGAATACAGCGTCCATCACTCTGTAAGTGTTAAATGTGTGTATATAAATAATGTCCACTTGACCCTCAAACAACATGGGGTTGAATTGCATGAGTTCACTTATACATGGATTTTTTTCAATAAATATGTATAGTACTATAATGTATTTTTTCTTCCTTAACATTTTAATAACATTTTTTTCTCTAGCTTACTTCATTGAAAGAATACAGTATATAATACATATAAAATACAAATATGTGCTAATCAACTGTTTATATACCAGTAAGACTTCCAGTCAATGGTAAGCTATTAGTACTTAAGTTTGGGGGGAGTCAAAAGTTATACATGGATTTTCTACTGTACAAGGAGGGGTCAGTACCCCTAACCTCTGTGTTATTCAAGGGTCAAATGTAGTGTGAATTCTGACATCAGGCTTAGTTAGTATTTTAATTAGTCAAACATGCTATAAACATTACATACAGTAAAATGCATAAATCTTAAGTATGCAGGTTGGTGAACATTTACATATGTAAATCCCCATATATTATCACTATCTACGGTCAAATCATAGAATATTTCCGACATCATCCAGAACAAGTTTCCTTCGATGTTTATCATCGCCTGTTTTGCGTTTACTTTTTTTTAATGGTAAACATACTTTATTTTTTTACACTATATAACTTTCATTAATGATAATATTTGATTAAGCAGAACAGTTTGATCATGCCAGGAAGAAAAGAAACTAACATTTAACAAGCAAATGCATTTTGCCAAGCACTTTGACATTTTATGCTAATCCTGTTAGGCAGGTGTGATTCTCTCCACTGAGGATTGAAGAAGCTGGGGCTCTCAGAATTTAAGGGAACTTTCCAATGTCTTAGTAGTCCATAAACAACTCCAAAGCCTTTTTTTCCCATTTAATCACATTGCCAGTTAATATAGCTTACTACGCTTTGCCACTAATGAGATGGTCCCCCTCCCCCTTTTTTTTAACCAACTCTTATTTATGTATGCCCAATAAAGAAAGGGGATAAAGGCTAAATGAAATCCATAGGAGGGGAAAATGCCCACTTCTCTATTAGATCCCTTAAAAATAGCTTTATCTTTTAACTTACCTGAAAAAAAATTTTTTTAAAAAAGACGTAGTGCCCATATTCTAACTATGTTTTTAAAACAAAAAAGGCATTGCTTTTTAATCTTTTGAAACGGACACCTTTGTCATTGATTTTCAGATCAAGTTCAGGGCCAGGAATAAAGGAGCATTGTTAACTAGACTCTTTAAACTACCTGCAGTTCACCTGATCACAGGAACCAGGAACAAACTGGGCCAGGTCATAAAAGTGATAGTTTTTGGTGTCCTAAAGAATGGTCTTCAAGGGTCAATTCTTGTGAGCTTGTGGCTTCTTGGCCAACTGTATCGGTTTGCCTGGGACTGTTATGGTTTTAATGAAAGTCTGGTGTCTCAGAAATCACTCAGTCCTAGGCAAACTGTGCTGGTTGGTCACCACACTGAACGCCACCGTGTGTCAAAGTACCTTAAAAAAATGTTGGTTTCGGTCTTTGGGGTTCCAAAGGATGGACGGGAAAGTGAATACGATCATAAATGCAAATTATATTAATTTCTTCACCAAAAAGAATTTAAAAAGAATAGATGTCCACTTGCTTATACACAGATAAGAAATCACCAGAAGGTGGACACGGAAGAGCAGTCTTATTTCTTCCAGGAAGAGGACTTAGTGCTAGCAGACAGGGAAAGGTTGGTGCTCTCTCACTGCAGGCCCTTTTAAAGCCATTTTGAATTAAATGGATGCATGTGTGTGATTACAGTAATCCAGTGTTGTCGAACTATGCTCCTCGGCCAACTTTGAGGGGCTGTAGGAATGAGAGGCAGGGAAGTAATGGAGACGACAGCACGTGCCCTCCACCTGTTTAAACCAGTAGGTACTTAGCCATTTTCTATTTTGAGCTTCCTCATAAGACTTCATTTAAATAACAAGTTTTATGATGTCTTTGAAAGTCTGAAAACCGTAGTATTAATCTCTTTAGTTATGGTGTGTGAATAGCCACACTCTCCAAAAAATTCTTTTTAGAAGAGGGACCCCAAGGTCTGCAGAGGAGGAGACACTGAGTCAAAGGCATCAGGTTCATATCCTGGTTCACAACTTGCTATCTGTGTGACCATGAGCAAGTTTCTATATACCTTCTGAGTTTGAATATCTTCATGTGTTTAAAAAAAATGTGTGCATGGGCATAATATCAGCTCAACAGTTCATTGCAAGGATTAAATGCTATAGCATTTATAAAAGTAACTCGCACTATACCTAGGTATATAGCAAATATTCAATTACTGGCTAATTTGAAATTGAGTCAAAATGTGAAAAAGCATTAATGCAGTAGGAACCTTCAGACCCTATGAACATTTCTACATTGGCCCTCCTGCTCCCACCCCAAGCTCAGCATTCAAATATAAACCAAATATAGCTGAGGATCATATCTTCAGAGCCAATTCCAGACATACTCCATTCTGGGGATTGGACCTTTGGAGTTGTCCTCCAGTACAGAAATCAACATGGGTCTTGCAGCAAAAAAGGTGGGTGCATGTGAAAGGAGGGGAAAATGAAGAGATGGGGTGGTGGGCAGTGGTCCTCTGGAACCACATAGCTGGGTGGAGCATGGTTCGTTCCCCCACAGCTAGTCACCCTGGTGTTCAGCTTTCTCTCGGGGATTCTGAACCAGATGGAGAAGCAGTGTTGGGACAGAAGCAAGAGAGGGAGGGACTCAAGAGAGAAGACTGCAGGAAGGTGCAGAGATAAAGAAAAATGGATGAAGTTGGGGAGACCTAGCCCCAGAAACACTTCCAGAAAGTAAAGAGAAAGACTTTTATTTTAACATTATTTTCAATTAACTACATGTACCAATGCTTCCCGCACACACACACACACACACACACCACACACACACACACACACACAGGAAGATGACGTACTTGCGATTTCCATGTCAATGAAAGTCACCTTTGGCGTTCCAGACCTTGACCTGCATCTAATACCTGCCCGCCTGCCTGAATGAGTGAGTCTACCCAGCAGAAGCTGGAGAGCCCCCCTGCAGCAGTAATACCTGGGAAAACCTCAATCCCAGCTCCTTAGCAGCCTTCTGGGCTACTCAGTAGCTCTGGCCCCATTCCCAGTCTTAATCAAGAGCTCTAGCTTCCTGACAACTCCAATTCTAACAACCAGTTGGCAAGGATTTCTAGGCACTGTCATGTCAGCTACAATGAAAACTTAACCAAATTCAGTAGAAACTCTCTTAATCAACCTTTACCTCCACTTAACCAGACTAACTGGATTAACCCAATAGGAAAAAAATTTATTACCCAGGACCTCTTGAAGAGTAAAAAGGGTGCTCCTAATGATTCAGCCAGGACAACAGGCATAAACTGGAACATGTGATTACATCTAACAATCTCCAACCCTGTTTAAAACCACTGACAAATGGTCAAGGATGGACTGTCCTCCAGCAGCCCCTGCACATCTGTGCCCATCAGCCGAGCTATAAAGAATCATCTGTCCTCATTCCCAGATATGTTTACCCCCACCGTATTTATTATTAGAATTATGTAATTATATTAATTATTGTGTATATTGGTGATATATAAAGGTAAAAAAAAAGGTTTCTGTAAAAACTTAATCAAATGTCTCAAAAAACTCAAAAGTGGGTTGCTTTAAAAATTGCTATTAGGTGTGGGTAAATGTAAAAGGTTGGAAAAAATATATTAAAAGTGTAGTCTAGACAGAGACTACATTCAGTTTACTTTACAAGTGTTTTCAAGATCTTGCATCACTTTAAAGAAATGAAAACTAGATATTGTAAATGATGCGTGCCAAGAGTGGTTTATACAAGAATGAGGACATGGAACTCCAAACAGTGAACCCACAGCAAGGAAAAGTTGGACTTTACAGTAAAAGATAATCCATGAATTTAAGTTTAAACTGAAAGCTTAAGACATATATAGACAAATATAGATGTATAGATATCTATATTGATATACAGATATTCCTCATATATCTCTGTATATTTATGTAGATATATAAATCTCTCTTTTTAAAAATTTCTAGCTTAGCAGACTTTACCAATTAACCAACCAACCTCAGGTCTCTACCGTGACAATTGCCAAAATTACAGCAGGTCCTCTATCTTTATATTTAAGCCAAGTCTTAAAATAAGAGGTCTCTGGCCAACGTAGCACATTTCATATTATACCCCAAAAGCAAACTTATTGATCATACTTTATTTATGTGATGAATCTTGGATGGAAAAGTTTTACCCTAGCCTGTAAAAAACCTAGGGAGAATGAAACTAAAAATGTCTACTATTCTACAAATAAAGCTTCTGGGTAATGTAAATGTATATAAGAGTCTACTTGATTATATATCTCTACATAAACAAATTATAGTACAATAAATAATTTTTATAGAAAATTCAAATGAAAAAATGCCAAAAAAAGTGAAAATGAAAAATACATCAGTATGCCTTTGATCACAATTAAAATTACCGCCAAAAACATGCATAATTTAACAAGAGGCAAAAGTATCCACCAGTGACAAATAAAGGAGAAAAAGAACATGGAGGTCACTGTCATTGAAAACAAATTTAGAAGTTCAGGTGTGTGAGCTGAGGGTTAGGGGGCTAGGAGGAAGGAAAGCAGAAGTCAGCATGTTGCCAGAATGTACTAAAAGGAATAGTACAATAACCTAACCCCTATCCTTATTACTGTGATCTTTATTAGAGAAATCACTTATTTATTAGAGAAATGAGTCTACCTTTATTCAAAGTACTATTAAAAGGATGTAAAGGAAAAAACTTGAAACTATGTTTACTTTGTATCCAGAACTGTTCAAAGTGCTTTATACTTATTAATTTACTTAAGAAAAAAAAAAAGACTGAGAGTTTAGAGATGAATGAAAGGGAAGATTAAAGGAACGGAAAATGGATATTATGAGGCTATTGGTCTTTAGAAGATCAGATAAGAAGATAATGGCGACATTATGACAAAAGTGATCTCAGCTAAACATAAGGACGACATTATTTAACCATCAAGCTGATCAAACACTGGGAAAATTTTGTTGGGTACTGTGACTTCAAAAGGCCATTTGCCTAGAGAAGGAGCCAAAGTACAAAAAAGCCAGGAGAGAGCCAAGGAGTCTGATAGGCTAATCAAAGTTGGCAGAGTATGGCCCAGACAAGCCCCAGCCAGAGAAAGCAAGCCATCACCAAACTGCCAAACCAGAGGGACACAGTGAGATGGTTACCAGGTCACAGAAGCTGGGTTCTGAGTCATGGGGTGGGGTGCACCACACTGAAAGAGCATACCAGAGGCAAGGAGGGCAGGGTCTAAAAAAGCCACCTGGACAAATTTGTTGAATTCAGCAGATTGCCAACTGCTCTGCCCTACATCTTTTTCGACCGTGTTTTATTTATTGTGAAGTATTCCTCCTTGTTTGTTACCTGATTCTGAGACTTCTAGGAAAATTTATTGGGCTAAACGAGTACAGGATTTCTCTAAATGGTTTAGTTATTTACCCTCTTTGATCTTAAATCAGGGTTTGTATAAAATAATCGCAGTGTGTGTGCAAAATTTAGAGTCAATGAAAAAATGCAAAAGGGGTGAAAGAAAGAGAGTGGGATGAAAAAAGTATATAAGAACTTTAAGTTACCATTAATGTAATTTCATCCATTTTTTATTTTACACTGAATCTAAAATTTGTACATACACTGTGATTACTTTGTCCAAACCCCACTTTGAGATAAAAGAGGATAAGTAGCTAAACCATTTAGAGAAATCCCTTACTTGTTTAGCCCAATAAATTTTCCTGGGAGTCTCAGTATCAGGTAACAAACAAGAAGGAATGCTTCACAATGAATAAAACATGGTTGAAAAGATGTAGGGCAGAGCAGTTGGCAATCTGCAGAAGCTTATTTCTAAGTTTTAATATGAGTGACCCACCTCAAAGTAGAAAGAAATGAGAAGTCATACAGTTAACCTGGTACCATGTCAGACTAGGTACATCAGAATCACCTGAGAGGCCTTTTCAAAATATATTCCTAGCTACGAAGTCAGATCTTCTGTGATGGGACAAGTTATCTCTATTTCTTCAGGCTCCTCAGGTGTTTCCTATGCACGAGTAGCCTTGGAAACCCCTGACTTCGCAGATACCCTCAGTTTTTCAGGGCCTGGTACCAAAACCAAGCTACCTGCTTGGGATACTAGGATAGTAGTATTGATGAGTGCCATCTGATTCAGGTACTTCCCAACAATAAGAGAAAGGTTTTGTTTTGTTTTTAACTCAGGACATGATGAGGAAAATAGGCAATGTTTAAGGAATACAATCCCCAGTGATTAAATAAATTGAATACATATCTTACTTATAGTAATTTTAAGCAAAAATATGTTCAGTGAATATAAATAATTGCAAGTATAAATGCCCTTCTCTCTAGGACATTGGCGAAGCCCTTAGCCAGGACTATTTAGAAGTCCTGTCATTGTCTAAGTCCACATATGCATCTTCTTTCATTTCATTACGTTGTCTATTTCCAGGTAGGTTTTGTTGTTGTTTGTTTGTTTGTTTTGCCATTTCTTGTTGTCAGTGCTAATCTGCTCATCATAAAAACCTCTGAGGTTTTTATGTCTGTAATTACTCAAAGTCCAATGCCTAATATACAGGCTTTCTTCCGCTTAGGACCCCAACTATATTTCTATTACTGTTTCTATCTGTACTCCTAACTGCATTTGTACAAATCAATAAACCAAAGAAACTTCTAAAGGTAAAACCCTCTCGTGTGACTTCTTTTGGTTGGAATTCTGTTCTCCTCAGGACTTCAGATCTTTACAGTCTCAGGCAAAAGAAAAAAAAAGAAATCACTTCTGAATTGAATATTTTACCTTTATTACTCTAACCCCTTAACTTGTATATATTATATAAGTGGCCCCCTTATCCAGCATTGATCATAATGCACTATAAATTTATATTTAATTGTTTATATCTACCACAAGTTTTAACAGGGCTAAGAGGACAGGGAGTACATGTATTTCCCCTTTTTGAATCATTTATACCTAGTTTGGTGCCTGGTCCATGTAAATGCTTCATTATTATGTATTGAATCAATGGGTGGGTGGGTAGATGGGTAAATGGTTGTTTCCTGCTATAACCATCATATTTTTTTGGAAGGTACTATTTGCCTTTGAGCCCCCAGAGAACAGATATGGTATTACATTCATTCGTATGTCCTCAGTACAAATGTTTGAAGAATGACTGTTTAACCTAAGATGGAGTGCAGTAAGCCACATGATTCACTTTGTTTCACTGGTATGCAACAAGAGTTGCCTAAGCCTGTATATTATCTAAACCAAATCAGAGGATTCAGCAGACATTCTCTGAACACAAATAGTCTGGCTTGTAAAACGGCTGAATATCTAAACATTCCCAAGTTTCCAAATTGAATGTAGACTAATTTGCAACCAGAAGTTGTCCTTTTTAGGGTGTAAGTGCTCAAAGAATTCTAACTCATATACTATTAAATCCAAAAAATAAATTATATGTCCATTTACTAGAGCTACAGTGTCTTATGGCATTATCTGAGATGAGTCAGGAACAGAAAGGTAATCAGCATCAGAAATGTAATTACTGATTTCTTCCTGCACAGTTGAAATACAAGAAATGGGATTTGGAAATTGAGATTTACTGCCCAAATATTCTGTCCCTCACCTCACTCCTCTTAAATGTACCCAACAAGTGGAATTTGGTTACTTGGACAGACTATGAAAAGCGAGACTTCCCTGTTTCCACTTTCAAATATAAAACAGTCACCTATGGGTTATAAAATAAACATAACTATAAGGCAAACATTCTATTGTTACTGAGCCAATAAACATAGATCAGCTATATACCTACAAAGATAATCTGAAAGAATTTTAGGTGCAGGATAACAAAATAATAATTAGAGGTACCATCTATTGAGCATTTGCTGTTTGCCAAGCATTGCAGTAACTATACAGAATATCTTATTGAATCTCCATGGTAACCCAGGAGGTAGATTTTATTCGTATACTGTTTTATAGATAAGAGAACTGATATCCATAGATTATACATTACTAAAAGATAGAGCCAGGATTCAATCCTAGCAGATGAAAGAGTAAAAATCTAAGCCAATCAATAAATAGCTGAGTTAAGCAGAAAACTAAGTGGACACTTTTGAAGGTTCTTTTGGAATTAATGGAGAATGGCATATATGTAAGACTTCCAGTTCCATGCAGTTCAAACAGAGAAGGGTACTGTCCCATAGGCTGTGAATACAATCATTTGGACACAAAATGAAGAAAGAAGGATCTAGAATGGTAATATCTCTCTCTCCCAAAGCCTATACCCAGAGAAGCTGTCCAATTTCTAACACTTTCTGTCAAGGGTCACTTCCATAAAATCAGTTCTTGGAGGCTCAGAAGAGGTAGCCTTTTTATACTAACTCTGGAAAGAAATAGCTTGCTTACTGATCCAGCTGCATTTTTGGGTAAGGAGAATCACTAAACTTTTCTCACAATTCATTCACTACTGGAAGCCACAAACATATTAGAATCTCCATTATTTCCATTAACACAGGAAATAAGAGGCCTAATCATAATCTATTCCCTGGGTAGTCCCTAAGCAGGTGAATTTATGTAGGGCAATTCAGTTTGTACCTGCACGTAGCCAGTACCTGTTACCTGTTCTATCAGGCTCACCTAAAGGGTGACACAAAAGGGTGATACCTGCGATCTTTTCTTTGGTCTTCAAATGTTCTGAGGAACCAGTTTCCCCTTGATTTTTCCCTGTGGGCACAGATTGAACATTAGCAACAATACTTATAGATATCTTTCTTAATAGTAGGTCCCTCCCAGAAAACATTCTTTGCCCCGCTGGGTCAAAACTCAGTCCCAACTCCCAATCTGCACAGAAACGTTCCATCACAGTTCTAATGAGCACATTCAGTTTTTGTAGTTAATGGCCAAAGGCAGGAGTCAAGGTGGGAACTTGGAGCCAGAAGGTCAAGGCCAGAAAGACCAGAGTAAATACAGAGGTTCTGAAGTAAATGGATCACTTCCTATGATGGTTAATATTATGTGTCAACTTGAATGGGCCACAGGGTGACCAGATATTTAGTTAAATATTATTCTGGGTGTTTCTGTGAGGGTGTTTTTGGATAAGATTAACATTTAAATTAGTAAACTGAATAAAGCAAATTGCCTTCCCTAATATGGGTGGGCCTCATCCAATCAGTTGAAGGCATGAATGAAACGAAAAGGCTGAGTGAGCCTCTTCCAAGAAAGAGAAAATTCTAATGCCTTCACACTCAAGCTGAAATGTCCACTATTCCTCGGTGTCAAGTTCACTAGACTTAGGACTGGAACTATACCATCAACTCTCCTGGTTTTCAGGCCTTCAGACTCAGACTAAAACTAAACCATTGACATTCCTGGGTTCCTAGCTTGCTGAATTACTCTGCAGATCTTGGGACTTGCCCACTTTCCTATTCACATGAGCCAATTCCTTTAGGTAGATAGACGATAGATAGATTAGATAGATAGATAGATAGATAGATAGATAGATAGATAGATTTCTATGGGCTCTGGTTTTCTGGAGAACCCTGGCTAATACACTTCCCTTGTACTTCACTTCTCATACCCATGACCCACGACCATATTTTGAACCTTATCACCACCTGAATCTGAAATTTAGCACTCCATCCTGACTATAACTTTCTATCCCTTCAGCTCTCTGGGTCCTTTATACCCACTATACCCTCCATCTTTGACCAACTTCTCCTAATTAAGCCCCTTCTGTACTCACTTCCTGCCCTACCTGCCAGGGCTTCAGGTCCATTAATGCAGCATCTTTCATCACTACCTTCAAGTCCTTTGCCTGTGGTCAAACACATTTGACCCAGAAAAACCATAAATACCAGACCAATCTCACGGCCTGCCTACCTTTTCCACATTTAGAACCAACCTGCTCCAAAAACCACACATACTGATTCCCCTACAGATTTTGGCTTTACCAACAACACTCTGACTTCTCTTTCTCTGTGCTTGGTCATTCATCCTCATTCTCTGATTGGACTCTTCTTCTCTCACCTGCCCCAGGAGTCCATTTTCCAATCTCTTCTCTGCATATTCTTTTCATAGGTAATCTCATCTACCCCCATGCCTGACTACTCTCCAATCTACATCACCAGGGCTTGTCTTTCTCTCTCTGGATTCTATATCCAATTGTCTCCTAAGCAGCTGCAAACACTCTAATTCCACACTCTAATTCCATATTATGTCTCTTATCTACTTTCACCTTACCCACCAGTAACAACCTGTTCTTCTCCTTATACTTCCCATCTCAGTGAATGACAACACCAAATAGAAACCTGGGACTTGCCACCCATGTCTAAATAGTCATTAAGTTCTGTATATTCTTACCTCTTCGATATCTTCCAATCAGTGCCCCCTTAGCTCCTTACTAGTTCTAATTGGTTCTGTAGTTCAAGTTTTTATTGTTTTCTCAACTGAATTAATGCCTCAGTCTTATTTGCCCTTCTCAAATCTGCAATAAGCTTTCTAGTTATTTATTGAATAAATATTTCTGAGTACCTACCATATGTCAGAAACACCACTGAGGATATAACAAAAACAAACACAGACACAGTCCATATCTTATTGAGACTTACACTCGCTCAGGTTCTTTTTCTAAAGAATGAATTTGGTATTCTCCTTTACAGACAAATGGTATGAAGCCAGACCCCTCTGGTTTGAAGCCTGGTTCCTCTGCCATCTACCACACACGCTTGGGCAAGTTAACAACCTTGTACTTTAGCTTCCTTGTCTTCAAAAGAAAGAAAAGAGTGACCTCATCCTGGGCTGGTGGTCATTGGTACATATGGTGGTGAGTGATGGTGCTTTACAGGTGGCAACAATTTCATTCAGATTTGATGGTCACCAATCATGACCTTGCCATATCTGTTGTTGAATATTTTTAAGTTATCCTTGCTTACCTGATAGGGTTACCTGATGTGAGAATGATGAGCTAATGCATGTGAAATACATAGAACACTGAGCACTGGTACTTAAAAGTGCTCAAAAATATTAGCTGATTTAAATTCAGCTAGGTGACTTCCCATTCCATGGTGTACAAAGCTCTCCATTTCTTGCTGCATGATCATCTTAGCTTCTGCTCCAGCCACACATTAGTTCCCAGAATAGGTCACTTTTTTCTCCACTTTCGTACCTTTATACACCCCCCTGCCTCTACCTGGATCACCCTAATCTCTCATGTGTCTCCATATAAGTACACGCATAAACACCTAGAGAATTCTTGCTCTTTCTTCAGTATTTAGATACATTTTTAAATTACTCAGGCCAGGCAATAACTCTTCTGCAGTAAAACATCCCTGACTCCCCTCTTTGGTGTTCTACTTATGGTGACTTCTTAGGTAACATCTGCTGCTGTAGCCTTTTCAGCATCCTTTCCCTTAATAGTAGCCTCACTTCATTCCTCCTTTCTTTGGAAATGGCTCCTCTCCTACTCCCTATTCTGTGTGAGTCTACAGCATCTGCAAACACAATTTGCTGCCCTCAAGCCACATTACCAAGATCCAACAAATCATACTAATCCATGGCCCTGGAGACAGTGGTCGGTCCAAGGAGTGGGGATGCGACCCAGCTTAGTCAACAGGAGTCCTTGCCTTAGACTGTTCTAACTGGGGCTAGCAGGCAAATTTCTTATGTCTGGAGTCATGGAAATAGAAAGATGTGACACAGGGGTTACTGATAATCATGTTTTCCATTAAATTCTAATTAGAGAATCCTGATATTGTTTTTAACACACTGGCCTTCCTCTATCAAAGTCCACTTCCTCGCAGTTATCTGTTTAGCAGGTGTTTGTTGAATGACTCTCTCATGTTTGAGTGTACATGATCTCTAAAGGGAATACTGAAAATTGGGTACAGACTAATCCCATCCCTGGCCATATTTGATATTATGTCATGTCATGCTATTATTTGACAACAGGGATGGGTTTACTTTGGTTATTTGAAACTTTGGCCAAACAAATCTTGAAGAGAGAACGTATGAGTCTATCCACAGCTTGAAACCTAAGACTGAAAACTATGGTATACTTGGCCAAAGCTCAGATCTTTCCTTTAATGTGAAAAATCTTTTAGCTCTATAGAAAAATCTTTTGAGCTAAAATGAAGGAGAGCAAAAGAAGGATTTGTTTATTTATTATAGAAGAGAAAAAGCAAGATGTCATTTAGTTAAACTAGAGAATAACTTACCTGCAATAAAGAAAATGCAGGATCCAAACCTTGTGTAGACATTGAATTGCCAAGAACATAGTGACTCTACTTTGAATCCTCTCTTCTTCCACAGCCAGATCTATAAATTAGAAATAATACTTTCTGTCCTGGCTAGTCTCACTACAGATTAATGAGATTATTCCTAGGAAACCCTTGACTTCAAAAAAGTCATAAGAAAATTCAAGGAACTTTTATTACAAAAAGGTTTCAATTTGATTTAAAAAGCCTTTATGTGCCTCCTTTGTGAGTCATGCATATTCCCTACTGACTTGCTATGCATCTCTATTATCAGCATTAAATATTTATTTTATATCTATTGAAGTAAAAAATTATTCTCCCAGCCCTTAGCCCAAGGTGATTTCTAAGGACTATTTAGTTTTTTGAAGATTTTAAAATTTGCATTAACAATAGAAGAATCTAATGTTAAATTGACAGTTATTAAAATTAGCCTTCTTTCAGGTTGTCTGACTGTTGAAAGATCTTTTTTTCTTACCATATCTTCCTTTAATTGCATAAGAATAAGGTTACACTTAATTATTATCTAGACTTTCTATAGCACATTTGTACAGACAAAGGCAAAGTGATAGCTTAGTGAAAGAAGCCAGAATTTACTGCCTTTCTCAACATTCACTTAAATGTCTAACACTTGTTTCAAATTTAACATGTCCCCAAAATACTAATATTCACCCCTCCCCGCCCTGCTCTTCCTACAGCCTCCCCTAACTCAGTTAACAGCAACTCCAGTCTTTTAATTGCTTGAGTGAAAACCCTGACTGAGGTCATCTTTGGCTCCTTTCTTCTTCTCGTACTTCACCTTCAAGCTGCCAACAAATCTTGTCAGCTCTACTCTGAAAATATATCTCAAAATATGCCCCCACATGGTCCCACCCGCTGTCAGCCCTCACCTGAATCACTGTGGCTCTCTGTATTATCTTCTCCCTGGATATCTACATGGCCTGTTCCCTTGCTATCTTCTAGTCTGAGTGTGGCCTTTTCTGGAAACTTCATCTAAAATCGCAACTCCCTACTTCCAGTACATCCTTTTCAGCTTCCCGCTTTATTCTCCTGCCCCTTCAACACTATACATAATAACTTGATATTTTATCATTATTATTTTAATTAATAATTAATCAATTAATTATTTATTTTTTTATGGTGACACTGGTTAATGAAATCCAATAAGTTTCAACACTTTAACTGTAAGGCATATATATATTTAAACTGTGTGTTCACTTCCCATTTTAGATTTCTTTCTGTTGCCACATATTTGATTCCCCTCTACGCCATCTACCTCCTCCCTTCTCCCATATCCTACCTTCTGGTAACCACTAGTCTATAGTCTATGTCCATGAGTCTCTATTTGTTTGTCCTGTTCATTTGTTGCTTTTAGGTTTATAGCCCACATATAAGTGATATCATGTGATTTTTCAACTTTTTCTGTCTGGCTTATTTTGCTTAGTATGATTATTTCAAGGGCCATCCATGTTGTCATAAATGGGAGTATTTTATCTCTTCTTAAGACTGAGTAATATTCCATTGTATATCTGTACCACAGCTTCTTTAGCCAATCATCTATCATAGGACATTTTGGTTGCTTCCATGTCCTGGCCACTGTGAATAGTGCTACTATGAACATCAATCAGTGTGCAAATATCTTTTAAAATATGAGTTTTCAAGTCTTTGGGGTAAATATCCAGTAGAAAGATTGCTGGATCATATGGTAGATAATTCTTAGTTTTTTGAAGAACCTCCATACTGTTTCCCATAGTGGCTGTACCAATCTGCAGTCCCACCAGCAGTGTATGAGGGTTCATTTTTCTCCACATCCTCCTCTCCAGCATTTGTTATTACTTGTCCTGTTGATTATAGCTATTCTAACAGGTGTGAGATTGTATCTCATTGTGGTTTTGATTTGCATTTCCCTAATAGCTAGCGATGTTGAGCATCTTTTCATATATTTGTTGGCCATTTGTATTCCTCTAGGGAGAAGTACCTGTTTAGGTCCTCTGTCTCTTCTTTGTTTGGATTGTTTTTGTTGTTGTTGTTGTTGTTGTTGTTGTTGTTTTATTTGTTTTTTGTTATTTTTGTTCTGTCATTATTGAGTCGTATGAGTTTTTTGTATATTTTGGATATTAGGCCTTTGAAGGTGTTACTTGCAAATATATTTTCCCATTCGGATGGTTGTCTCTTTACCTTGTTGACGATTTCTTTTGCTGAGCAGAAGCTTTTTAGTTTGATGTAGTCCCATTTATTTATTTTACTTTTACTTCCCTTGCTTTTGAGATCAAATTTATAAAATCCTCTTTAAGCCCAAGGTCCTTGAGTTTAGTTCCTATGTTTTTTTCTATGCATTTTATTGTTTCAGGTCTTATATTCAGTCCTTAATCCATTTTGAGTTAATTTTGGTGTGTGGCGATAGACAACAGTCTAATTTCATTCTTTTGCAGGTGGCTTCATTCTTAACACCATTTATTGAAGAAGCTTTCCTTTCTCCATGTATGTTTTTGGGTTTTTTGTCAAAAATTATTTATCTATATAAATAAGGTTTACTTTGGACTGTCGATTCTGTTCTACTATCTGTATGTTTTTGTTGCCAATACCATGCCGTTTTGATTACTGTCACTTTGTAGTATAATTTGAAGTCTGACAGAGTGATGCCTCCAGCCTCGTTCTTTTTTTCTCAGAATGGCTTTGGCAATTTGAGGTCTGTTTGTGCTTCCACACAAATCTGATGATTTTTTGTTCTATTTTTTTAAATGCCAATGAGTTTTTGATAAGGATTGCATTTTGATAATGATTTAGGTAATATGGTCATTTTAACTATGTTGCCTTTTTCAATCTAAGAACACAGACTGTCTTTCCATTTCTTTGTATCTTCTTCGATTTCTTTTAATAGGGTCTTGTAGTTTTTCATTATATAGGTCCTCCACATGTTTCGTTAAATTTATTCCTAGGTATTTTATTCTTTTCGTTGCAAATGCAAAACAAATTATTTTCCCCCTTTTTTTCATGATGTTTCATTATTAGAGTATAGGATTGCTATTATTTTTGAATGTTGATTTTGCATCCAAAAACTTTACTGTATTTGCTTATTGTTTCTAGTAGTATTCTTGTGGAGTCATGTCATCCACAAATAGTGACAGTTTGACTTCTTCATTTCCTATTTGGATGCTTTTTATATCTTTCTCTTGTCTGATTGCACTTGCTAGGACCTCCAATGTTATATTAAATAACAGTGGCAATAGTGGACAGCCTTGCCTTGTTCCTGAAACTTATAGGGAAGGTTTTTAGTAATACTCCGATATTTTTAAGATCATCTAACATAATGTTTATTATTTGTCTCCCTCTCGAAAATGTAAAACAGCGGGGGCATATATTTTTATCCCTTTAATTCACTACTCTATCTTCAGGGTCTGGCACAGTATTCAATAAATATTAGTTATCTAAAAAATATGAAAATAACTTTCAGCTATCTTCACCACAATACCAGGGATGATGTGTTCTTCTTTTAAACTCCCATCTTGCTAAGTATAATATTCCTTTTCTAGTGGATATTTCAGACCATGAGAATAAAGAGCAACTGTGGCAAATGGAAGCTGGGTTGGAAGATGGGTGGCACTTTAGTTTACACATAATGCCTCTTGATGACTGTGAGTCTCTGTCAGCTAGCACAAACAGCTAGCACAACAGCTTTATTCAAAAATATGAGAACCCAATCAGAACCATACATCCTGTGGCCCAGTAAAAAGTTCTCAGAAGCGACTAGTTCTTAATCACCCCATTGATTATGGAGTAGGATGCAATCATCGCTAGCCCACACAGGATAAATCTGAAAAGTCTTTGGGTATAATGAAAATAATGTAAATCAAGACCCTGGAGGCAAAATGAAAAAAACATAGTCTTAACACCAGGCAGCTGCTAGGAGCTGACTTCTGCTATGCCAGATTACCAGACCTTCTGATTTTTTTAAAAGAAAATGAGACTTCAGATTTCATGTGAAATCCCTCAAATGTAAAAAATTGACCTCTAACTCAAATCTAAAAGAACCACCACCATATATCATGAGCTAAACCAAATAGCTTCTAACCACACTCAGCTGGGATTTAACCTCTGCCTCATAGGCTGTTGAAAACTAAACATAATTCTGAGAAGAGCAAACTAAAATAAGCAGCCTTCTGCCTTTCTTAATTTTCTGTTAAATTCCTCCTCCAAGAAAACAGCTTCAAGGGCTTTATACACAGGTCAGAACGCTAGGCCATAATGTGTTTGATGCTCAAGTCTTAAAAAGGTACATCTATGTGAGCATGTTCCATCTCTCAACTTGCTAGACAGAGCAAGTCGGGAACCCAGCCCCCTCCCACCCTGCCCAGGTGAGGTTCACTATCCCTCAGTAGAGTCCTAAGTGTCCTCGCTATCTACAATGGTAGGAATGAAGAACATGGAGAACAGAGAGAAATTCTCACCAATAGCAGGTCAGGAAAAGAGAATTCTGTGGCTGTCAGAGAGGGGAATGGGGCAGCTTATTTGAGTGTAAGAAACACAATCAGAGATGAGAAGTCAGGAGCTAATCATTATTACTCAGTCCCTGAGTAGACTCTGAGCATCTCAAAAGCCAGGACTATATCTAATCCATCTTTATATTCTTAGCATCGACCACAGTACCTGGCACATAGTAGGCATTCCCCCAGTAGGGGCTCCGGCAGAACAATCAGTTTTTCTATCGTAGGAAAGAGTTATGGAAAGATCTCCAGTCCACGCGAATCAGTGGCCTCAAAACTTCCCCTAAGAAACTGCAGTGTAAAATTTAACATTTCAGGGCAGTGGTATGATTTGCAATTTCAGATTTTATTGTGCTTTTTTTAAATTGTCATAATAGAAAGAAGAAGAAAGATGAACAATTTAAATCTAGTACTCATATTTTATCAATTTTCAGAAGCAGGAAAAAATGTAATCCAAATAGGAACAGGTAAAACAACTGAGAACCCAAAGAAATATGGAAAAACTGTTTTACAGCATTTTCCCCCAAAACACATATTTTTTTAAGTGAAATGATTTTAGTAAGGGTTGGAGAACTGATATTTGTTAGATGAAGAATATGTAATTAAAGCTACTATTCTGAAAGCAAAGCTTTGTGAGTCCTTTTTTTTTTTTTTTTTAATCTTCTATGCTGGGCTGGTAATTTTTTCCTGTCTCACACCTACTCAGAACCTAGGGGATTTGTCCTTGATGCCTGGCATGAATATAATTACAGTACAGTTCTCCAGCGCACAGTTCAATCACAGCAGACAACTACTGATTTATGTGTAAATTGGAGTACACATAATTTTCTCTAGTCTGGGAATTGTTAAACTGCATTAGCAGACTAGGGTTTCATGTTTCAGATATGGCAATAGTGGGGGTAATGTTAGTTTTGCTTTGTATTTTTAATTTTCCTTTTTCCTTTTCCCTTCAAGAACTGAGATAAGGTCTTTCTGAGCAGGAAAGCTCTACTGACTTGTAACAAATTCTCATTCAATTTCACACTGGGTCACGCACAATTAAAAGAAAGACATAACCACAACTATGGGAAGAGCGAGAGGGTCGTGGCCGATGGCACAGAAAGCTCTCTCTCTCTCTCTCTCTCTCTCTCTCTCTCTCTCTCTCTCTCTCTCTCTCTCTCTCTTTCTCTCTCTCTCTCTCTCTTGCTTTGACAGGGACTTTGCTGAAGCCCATTTTCTTCTCTTTCATTAATGAGATAATTTCTCAGTAGAAAATCTTTAATAATCTCAAAAAATGTTTTTCACGTGTATTTTTTTCAGTAGCAATAGTAATAACACAAAGTATTCATTCCCTTCTTGTCGATACAAAACACTCTCTGACTGCAGAGACCACGTTTTCATGAAAAAGGGCAAAAGTAGGCAAATGAGGAGACCTGGATGTGGTACTGACCCTGCCACGATCCTGGTGAAGTCACATACCTTCTCTGGGCTTTAGTGTTCTGGGTACACAAAGGGAACAGGGCATCACTGGTTTTCAAATTCTGCACCATGGAAGTTTGGGGTATAGCGTTAGAGAACGTATGGTTCTCAAGGATTCTATTCTTAACACCACACGTTAGCCACAACTAGTCAGTTCTTCTCTGTTTATATAGTGAATTTTCCTTAGAAAAAGGATTGTATAGCTTATAAGTTTGAAAAAAAGTATCTGTCTTTTCCAGTTCTCACCTTCCATGATATGTGGCTTCTCTCTCTGACAGTAACATCATTTCCTGCAGTGCACATGTTTATTAAAACAGACCACTGTATAAATCAGATGCTGGTTCACGCATGATGGTTTTCTGCAATATAATTACCTCCACCATCAAAAATGAATTTATTTGGCATTCATCCATGCAGTGTCATGTGGGTTACTTACTAGCTCAAGCAAAGTTGATAAGTTTTGGTTTCAGTATGAGAGTCTGAGTGATTTTACAGACTTGGGAAAAGAGAAATCGTGATCATTTTTTCAATGTGCCATAGCTATAAAATAGCATAGGCAGAAATGGAAATGGCTAATAAATTTGAAAACGCTATTGTAACACAAAGTTAATAAGAAATCAATAAGCAATTAAGCAGTCTCATCTGGAACTAGTGTTGCCAGAAGATATTTAAGCATTCCCTGTAGAACCAAACAGAAGAGTATCATCTCTCTATGAAAATGAGTAATGAAATTTCAGCATCCATTCTGGGTGGAAGTGAATCCTGCCAGAAAAAGGGGTTCTAAATACCTACCACCCATTACCACAGGCATAGGAAAGAACACTGATCCCCCGGAACATAGATTACGAATTCCAAAGAGTAAGTAGCTGCTGGGTGGCAGGGGAAATAGAGCTCAGGGTGGAAAATAGAGATCTGTAGCATTGCATATCCACAGTCAGAATTTGCAATTCATGTTAGAAGGGAGCAAAGGCTTCCATATAAATTAATTGATGGAAATTCAGTATTCAGAATGACCTTTGAGAAATACTCAAACAAAGACTAGGACTTAGCAATAAAGATTGTTAAGCAAGAAGGGGCTCGCTTAGACCAGACCACAAAGAATAAAAAGAAATGGACCACATTACCCTGACCATACAGGTGGTACAATCACTGGGTCCTCTGTGAAGAGGAAATAGAGATCAATATTAGAGTCAGCTCGAATCTTTTTTAGATATATTAAACATCTACCTTGTTGAATAAACATTGTTGTCAAAGCTGGAATGCAGTTTTTTAAAAATCAAGAAGCTATAAAGAGTAAATGTTGATCTATTTCTCCTTTTCCTTTCATCATTTTCCCCTGAATTTTTCTATTTTGTGAGCTTGTTTGGCTAACAACCTGAGTGATTCAATTCTCCTCTGACTCTTTAGATTCAGCACAATTCTTGATCTGCTGACATTCCCCAAAACAAAATGCCTGAACACCTCAACACTAAAAGGGAATGTAAAAAAGATGCCTCCTGCTAAAGAGAAACAGCTCAGGTACTCCAGGGTTCAGATAATATTGAATGCTTTAGTAGAGGGCTTTGGGTTTCTGGTAATCTTATACACAACCACAAATGATACAATTGAATTTCTTCTCAAATGTCACAGAAATTTCTAAGAAGTGGTCCTAACAGTTATTTAAAACCTATCATCCATGAAAGTTGTTGTTGTTTTTAATGTAGCATTCAGTACCATTGTATAGTTGTCCTACTAGGTGAGCATGTGATAAAAGAAAAAAAAATTACCTGAAAAGCAGTTAGTACATGGGCACAAGTCTGGCTACAGATGACAGTTCTGTGGCTCCTGGAACCGATGAAGAACATTCTAAGGAGTTCATTTAAATCTAAAGTTCCTTGGTATAGTTGTTGGTGCTGTTTGCCAAATATTTCTGGTTCACCCTATTGGCAGACACAGGGTAATATACCTTTTCTAGTCCCTTTACAGAATGACAAGTTAAGGTTGATGACTTGTGAGCAGAGAGAAATAAGTACTTCCAAGAAGAAGCGTGTAATTGATAATGCAAGACCTCTTGTCCCTCTGGCACAGTGACCAGAAGTGTTAGTGATGGAGACTGCTCCATCTTTCTAAGTCCCAGAGTAACTCTGAGGAACAGAGCCCTCATTCCACCCCACCCCAGGTGTGGACACAAAATGAACATACAGCACAAGAAAGAAGTGAATCTTTGTTGTTGTAAGCTGCTGAGATTGGAGGATTGTTTGTTACTGCAGCATTACTTAGCCTATCCTAGCTGCTACAATGTTCCATAGGTTTGGATCTCCTCAATTCAGGAGGAATATGCAAAGCATGGACTATAACAAGAGACTCCAAGAACTGGCCCAATCATCACTGGGAATCCTCCAAACCAAGGATTATGCTAGACTTCTCAGAGGGTCTCAGGCTGACTACTCTCACTCTTCAACCCCACATTCGTAAGCAGTTCTCTTAAGCCAAAGGGACATTCAGGGGTCTCTAAGCTTTCAACCCATTGGTCCCATCAACTAAACTGCTTCCATGGGTTGGGTTTATTCTCTGCATTCTTCACCCAAAATGTTTTAGATAATAGATTCAACTATTAGATAATAGATTCAAGAATAAAACAACAAATCCTACAAAGTGGCTTGAGGGACTTTAAAGTTTTTTGGTAGCTTCCATACAATGGGAAATTTGACAGGTTAATTCCCTTTTCAGGACTAAAAATTGGCATATCACATGAGAACATCTCAGCACAGGATATTTTTCCTCACAGAGCATTTATTTCCGTCTGTTCGCAACAGAATATTCAATAATTATTTTAAAATTATTTCATTTTCTGTTTATAGTCACTGTTCATTTATCACACAGCACTGGGCTGGCATGCAAACTGCCTCAAACGGCAGGCGTCCTTGGCATCTCACATTGACCTTCAGGGATCAGGGGTTTTTAACCTGCTTTTTCCTAAAATCTGTAATTTCAAGTTACTTCAAAAAACATTAAGTTGAGTACATTTCTTTCACACACACACACACAAATTATTCTGTCAAATTAGAAGTCATCAAAGTGGAAATAGTTCAGAAACCACCATTAACAGAAAGCTACAAGAAAAATAGAGAAGGAAAAATGCTGAAATGCTGTTTCATTCCTTTTTTTTTTTTAAGCTGACAGCAGCATGAATAGAAAAAACATAAGCAAAATAGGTAAACCTATTATCCACAGGAACTACAAGCTTCAAAAAATGTTCTTTGAATATAGTCATTAATAGGGTTTATTATTCAGATGATGTTTGTTCCCTTTGAGTCTCCTCTTATAGCTGTAATATGTTTTTTAAATGCCTAAAACCTCTTAGTACCTAAGAATTCCCTTAGATTTCATGAATTAATGCAAATGGTAATCACAAGTGCAAATGAGTAATTGGTAACACAAGTACCCATCTGTGCTTGCAATTAACTGCCTTGAGCAAGTAATTGCCTGTGTTTACAAGAGCCTACTTAGAAACCTCAACTTAAGCATATATTTTTCCAATAATTCTGCCATAACCCACAGCAGAACTTTTACTTGGGACAAATACTTTTAAACAAGCAGCTGAATACCCTATAATCTTTAGTCTTATAAAGATTATACCTAAGAAGCCACCCACATAGTAATTAATTTCGAAAGAGTCTCACACTTGTATCTGTTTAGGGCATTTTCAAAACAAAGCTGGCCATTTGTCCAGGAGAGCCCAGCACAGCTAATCCTGAACGATGGCTGCTCTCTGTTTAAGCACCTTTAAAAGATTTCTCAAGCTTCAGGTAATTTTCTAATTTATTCACTCTGCAAATATTTTCTGAACACCTACTGTATACAACGTGTTCTGTTCTAAGTTTTATACCAAATATAAAAATGAATTGGAACATGGTATTTTCTCTTAAGGAACTTAAAATCAATCATGACATAGAAGTTTGAAGCTAATTATCCAAAACACGAGTAGCTTTGTAATTTAAGGACTGCAAAGGTGTACCTGTTACTTTAGGAAGCCACGCCTGGCAAAATAGGCATGTGTTTTGGTTAAAAATCACAATTGTGACAAAAAGTAGCTTTAGATCTGAGAGTTCACCAAGCTGTGCCCCTGGCCCCCTGCTCTCCCAGATTGGCCTGACTGCCTTCCCTTTGCGAGGTCAGCCAATCTCCTTGCCAAATGCCCTGATGTTCTCATCTCTGCCCCTTGCCTTTAAATACCAACCGTTTACTGACAATTCCCAAATTTAGATTTTCAGCACTGACTTCTCCCTCATCTATCTACCTTGTCAGCGTCTCCACTTAGGTATCTAATAGTCATATCAACTGTTTCCTAAAGCAAACCCAAACCCACTCCTCAGACCATTTCTCTGTCTCAGTGGTGGGCAGTCCCTAAACTTTGAGTCATCCTTTCCTCCTCTTTTTCTTTCACACTGGAATTCAACCCATCAGCTAATCTTTCTGACTTTACTTTCAGGTAGATCGAGACTCCCACCACTTCACAACCCACCATTATCACCCTTGCCCAAGCCACCAGCATTTCTTGCTGGATTATTGCAATCACCTCCCAACTAGGCTTCCTTTTTCCACCCAAACCCTTTTAAAGTTATTCTCTCAGTCTGTCATCAGAGTGGTCCTTTTAAAAGTCAAATTATATCAGTCTTATAAAAACCCACAAATGGCTTCCCATCTCACTCGAGAGTCAAAGCAAGTTTCCTTTCCAGAATCTACAAGAGCCTTCATGATCTATCCCAAAACTTCGTCTTTCTTTTTTCATCTCCTACATCACCACCACCTCCTAGTCATTTTGATTCAGCAAACGGCTTCCTTGCTTCTCTTTGCAAACACCAAGCTCACACCTAGTCTCACTCACTGGGATGCTCTTCCCTGTGTGTCTGCATAGCTCATTCCCACACTTTCTTCAGGTCACCTTTTCAGAGGCATCTGCCTTGAGCTCTGAGGTAATACAACAATTCTTGCTCACTACCATGCTTCCTAGCCCCTTACCCTGCTCTCTTTTTGCTTATACACCTCCTACTATGTGATATACATTTATTCTCTACTTTCCATATTAGAATGCAAGTTCCATGAGGGCTGAAGTTTTGTTCTGCTAAGCTTTCTAGCATCTCAGTGTCTGCCATGTAGCTTCATGTGTGAATGAATGAATGAACATCTCTTAAGTGGAAGAGGTTCTTCTCCCAATCAGAATTGTGATTCTTAAAGGCTTTCAAAGAGGTGTTCTTGCTTTCTCAGTTCTTCTCCCTCTCTTTCAAAAAAAAAAAAAAAAAAAATTGGGATGATGTCTCTGAGACTGACAAAATTTGGAGAGATACTCTCAAAGAGAGTAAACCAGCAGCATTCTAGATATAGTCTAGTTTCCTAGAATCTGTTACCTCAGGTTGAAGTTCTTGCCTTTGAATGATATTTCCCAAAAAGCTTAGAGAGCTCATTGTTTGGGTAGTAACCTCTCAGTGGGCCCAAAATTTAGTCACCATCCTCTTCCTCTTCTCTTCCAGGCCAACCATCAGGTTGCCATGGTGATAAAACACTCGATCAACCCAAATCTCCTGCTTTAGTCTTCCTCTGGGTAGTCATTAAACAAACAATAAAACAGAATGAAAAAAAGTGAACTCTTTCAATCAACCTTACCCTTATCCATTAACAAATTCAGGAAGCAACAACCTTAATTAACACTGAGCTCAGAATTTCAGATACTCAGCTTCCTCACTAGAAAAATGAAGCATCATCTCCTCATTAAGTAATTAAAGATATGAGGAAAGTATGACTAAGAGGTTGAAAAAATAAAGGTAAGACCTTCAGAATTCAGCCACTTAAAAAAAAAAAAAACAAATGAAAAGAAAACTCTTCCAGATGCTAAAGGATTGTTTTTTAAATGTGCATGAATGTGTGTTAAATGGACTATGCTTTGCTAAAATCAGGATGCCAATTTTAAAGATTTAACTTGATTTATTCAATTATTTCTAAGGTGGAAAAGTTTGAACCATGATCTAACTCAGTAAATAAAAAAAAATTTTTTTGAAAGTATATGACTTTCAGATAAACTTACTCTTAAAATTTTAAATTAAAATTTTAATTAGATGATCATGTTATCATACATTTTCAAATTCTGTACCAATAAAATTATCCTTCATGTTTTTCAAGTATGTCCAGTAGATCATAAAGTACTATCTTGCTGTTTAATAACAACCGCAAGATTTAAGGAATAATGAAAAGAGAAGGATGAATTATTAAAACAGGCAAAATTCTGTGGCACAGAATTTTCTCTTCTCTAGCTTAAATACTAGCCCTTTGTGTGGAAAAAGACAAGAACATGGAATATATATATTATATTATATCATATATATATAAAATCTTTTAAAATGGGAAAACAAAGCTATGAAGGAAGAAAAAAATAGAAAACAACAGGAGGTTCTTTAGCAATAAATAACCCTACAGTTTCTGCTTGTGTGCTAGAAAATCAGAGAGCTGCAATAATAGCACAATTACATGGGGTGCTCTGAGCAGTCAAATCACAAATTTTTCCCTTGAGCTCTGGCTCTACAAAAAGGTCATTAAATAAAATGCCATATGTTCCCATTTTCATTTTAATTACCTCTTTAAAATGCTAGGATTTGGGGGGCAACATGGGAGTCATGTACATTTTCAATCACATAGGACTCAGTATTTTAAATCATTAAATTTCCATTACACTCTTCTGCAGTTCACAAGCTACTCTGTCTATATTTAATATGATGTGTTTAAGTAACTTGTTTAAGACCATTTAAAACATTAAAAAGAACAAAAATGAGACCTGCGACTGCAGTTCTGCACACTAGCTGAGCAACTTTGGAATCCAAACTTCTGTGGGTCCCTATTAAAGGAGAAAGTTGGTCCACAAGGTCACAGCAACTCTTCCAGCCATAACAGTCAATGCTTACCTATTCTTGATTTTGTCTCCATATTGGGTTTCAATTTAAGACTCTCAAAATTCATCATCATTTGTTCTCTCTCTAAAGGCATCTTGAAGACAAGCCCCTCGAGTTTTATATCAACCAAAAACCCCACTCATATGAGTGCTTATTTCTTTTACAATTTCTTGGAGAAAACTTTTGACATCAGTGAAAATGGATACCCTCTCTGTCCACACTATGCAATACCCATATTATAATCCCTGTTGTGAATTGAATGTTTATGTCCCCACCCCAAATTCACATGTTAAAATTCTAACCTCCAATGTGATGATATTAGGAGGTGGCACCTTTAAGAGGAAATTAGGTCATTTAAAAAGAGGAGACATGAGAGCTTGCTCTCTCCCTCTTCACTCTCTGCCACTGTGAGGATACAAATCAGCCATCTGCAAACCAGGAAGTAGGAAGTGAGCCTCACCAGACCAGATCTGCTGGTACCTTGATCTTCTCGACCTTCTCGACCTTCGAAACAGTGAGAAATAAATATTACTGTTTAAGCCACTCATTCTGTGATAATTTATTACAGCAGCGGAAGCTGACTTAAGGCCCCTACCATTCTTCATATCATGAGGCTGTCTTATTTCACTTCTCAGCTTTTATTGAGCTAAAGAATTTTGGTTCTTCTTGTCTTATCTCCATAGTTTGTTTTCCTATAGTTTAATAGTTTTCTTCACCCTTCAAATTGCTCATTTTTTAAAGCCTCAAGTGGCTGGCACGATAATATGAAAGCCTGATCTGTACTGTTTGAGTAGAAATTTTCCTTGTTCTTCCTGCATGCTAGGAATTTCTTTTTTATCTCAATGGAGGGAAATGTAGTTATTTTGTTTTGTTTTAATCAATCATACTCAACTATATTGTAACCTCTTAGCTTTATTTCAACATCTCTAACTCTTTCTTATACTCGCCTATAATCAGTAGTTGTCTATTCTTCATTTTTATAGCTTCCATTTCTAATAGTGGAACAAAGATCTGGCCACTCTCACCCTATTATGAACTGAATCATGTCATTCTGAAATTCACATGTTGCAACCCTTCCCTATCCCGGTTCCACAAAATGTGACTATATTTAGACATAGGGTCTTTCAAGGGGTAATTAAGGTTAAATAAGATCATTGTGGTGGGCCCTATCCAATATTACTGGTGTCCTTATAGAGGATTTTTGGATACAGACACCCATAGAGGGGAGACCATGTGAAGACAGAGGGAGAATGTGGCCATCTATATGCCAGGAGAGAGGCCTCAGAAGAAACCAATCCTGCAGACACTTTGATCTCAGACTTCTAGCCTCCACAACTGAGAAAACAACGTTTTGTTGTTTAAGCCACCCAGCCTGTGGTACTTTGTTATAGCAGTTCTAGAAAATCAATGCAGGCTCTTCTTCTGATTATGACCTTGGAGGAGAGAATAATATTGCTCATCTACCCTCCATACACACTGCTCCCAGAAAGAGTAAGGTCGCAAGTGTGTCTCATACCAGCACACACAAACAATATCGATGGCTAACAAACAATGTTGATGGTATTTCACCATCTTTGCTGTCATGCCGAGTCCCATTGACAGAGGAAGACAGATTCAGGACTCTCACAAGAAGAGAAGCATGTTCTTCAGTAAATTAAACTAGATCTTCAATATTTCCCTTTATTTTCTTCTTCACATTCAAAGAATTACTAATAGACTAGTAAGTCCCAGGTAGGCAGATAAATAGCCAAAGTTTTTCCTGAGGAAAAGTGAAACCAGATTCACTCCGGTTATCTTTCTCCTGATCTTACCCCCAACATCCATTGCACTGGATGTTTTCCCAGAGTTTATGTTCCAAGGGAAACCAAGCTCAGTAATAACCCAAGGGAAAACTAGCCCCTTTTTCAGAGAAGCCTAATATTTGAGCCTGGTATCAACACCAGAATAGTCCTAAGCAGACAGTCTTACTCAACAGATTTTCACTGTAAATAGTTTGAAATTTTGACCTTTCCACTTTCTATTCATTCACTCCTTCAGAAACACATTTATTGAGCATCTCCTGTGTACGAGGTTCTGCCTAGGGGCCAGGACTACAAACAATAATAAATGATCAGTAAATCAGCTAGATTGTGATGAATTCTAAGAAAAGAGAATGAGAAATTACTGAAATTAGAATGTTCAGATTATGCGAGAAAAAGATTCCAAAAACTAGATGCCCTATTTTTTCCAGGAAATTTATAAGCTTAAGAAATCAAAACAAACATATCACATGCATCGGGCAGATATTCAGATGTGATGTGCTAGCTAAAGACATGTGATGCCTCACAAAGAGAGAAGACATATGGACCTCTTTTCCTCTGCCTCCCTGACAAATATGCTGATTCATTCCTTTGCAACGCCCCTAAACGGATACCATTGACATGCATGTAATGCAGCCAAATTATTTTGCAAAATGTATTTCCATTTTTCGAAACTTCTAACGCCATGCGATCCCTGTTACTTTGTTTGAAACAAGTTTCCACTAGGCAGAGGGAATAAATAAACAGTGTGCGGTTCGCAGTTTCTGTTGTCTGGGTAAAGGGGAATGGAGGTGGCAGTGGCAGCAACGCCGGCGGGGGCATGGCCCAGAGGAAACAGTGCAGCTTTTTCATGTGGCTCTGTGAGAGAATCATGCAGTCTGCTACAGGAAGGGGGAAGATCCTGAACCCGCTCAACCGAGCGCCTCAAGGGCAATGGTGTTCTCTCTGGAGGCACGTGATCAGGAACAAAGGAATCTTTATTCATCTCTTTCTGCTGTACTGCTTTGCTTTATATTCCTTATAAGCAGCTGAAAAAGACCATGAGCAGCCCTTTTAATCAGCTGTGGAAGAGATGAAAGGTTTCAGAAGAGAAGCTGTCATTTCTGAGAAAGGTTTATTCACGTTATAGAATGATCTTTGAAGAAAAGAACTGTACAAGACTGATCTTTTAATTATAGAGGGATAAATACATCTGTGAAATCCAGCAATTTCACTTTGGATTACTCTCTCTTAAAAGCCAGATATTCAGTCAACGAAGGTCTCAATTTGAAAATGGCTTCTCTCCCTAACACATGTCTTTGAGTACACCCCCTTACCCACCCCACATCCAAATTTTAGTCACTATTTGAGAACAGTGAAGAGAAAAATACACATCCTTTCAGAGTTGGGGCTTGGGGCCTTATATATGTTCTGTTTGCTACCAAACAAGCCCCGGGGTCTCAAAAATCAGATCCATTATCTATGAATAATTTTACAACCACACTGTCTTATAAAACATATTTTTTTATTTTCCAAAAATCCCAATGCATTTTCATCCCACTCACAAATCATATCTCAGCTCTGACCGAAGAATACAAGAATCAAATCTTAGAGCTTTTGGTGTGCCTCCACGATGCTGGGGTGGTGGGCGGTGGGGGCGGGGGGGGCACCAATATTCAACAAATATTTATTGAATTGAAATGACACCATTCGCAATGCTGGGAACTCCACCACCCAAAGAATCACGGTTTCTTCTAGTTCCTTCTAAGCAAACAAGCAAAGACAATTCCTGGCCCCTAGTGGGCTGTATCTTTACTGATTCATATTTTATATAGTTCCTCTTATTAAGACAGCCTAGAAGCAACTCTCCTGCCTGGACACAAGTGGGCCACGAGCTTTCTGACACCACTTTCCCTTTCCTGCTATTTCTGGATCTTGAGTCAACCCTCTTCCTTGGGGAGTTCAGAGACTTTGTAAGTTCTTATTTCAGGAAAGACCATTTAAAGTTATCTCTCCCAGAAAAAAAAAAAAAGAAAGAAAGGAAAGACAGAAAGACAGACAGACAGACAGACAGAAAAGACTATCTAAAGGAAAAGATCAAAAGACTATTTCTTTTCTGTCTATATTTTGGTTCCTTTTCTCTGAAATCCTCTAATAGAAGGATATTTACTCAATATTTTAATATCCCTCATTTATGTTATCCCTTAACTTTGTAAGGAATAAAGATACTTTCATAGATGATATTTAGATGACTTTCCAAAGGTAGGTTGATTCTTCCTATTATTTAGCAATTTTTTATTCTGAAGCATCTTATTTCTATCTGTTGGTTTCAGTTAAACTGTGTTTCCAAAGGTGAGTGCCAAGTTTTGGTTCCTCCTGTTTGCAAAATTATCTTCTCCCCAAGTCAACTGTTCCTGGGGAGGGCTCTCTGAGCAACACTTCTGTGTTGACATACCCTGTGGTGAACATCTCTTCTGTGCCCAGATAATTGTTCATTATTCTCAGATACTTCCCTTAGCATTCAGGACCAGGCTCCAGGAACCATCATTTCTTCAAAATAACATAACTAGCTTCCAGACAGGTTTTCATCCGGTTTCTTCTTAAATCCTCTTCAAAAAAAATGTTGAGACCAACCCACCCAATTTTAATCTAAGTAAGAGAGAGAAAAGAAGAGATGGCGTCAAGAAATGTTCTCTTTATGATGGGAAAGCATAATTATCTTACATGTTGTAACTGTGTTTCTTCTGTACTCCGATAAAGCTAACAGGCTGGTCAGAGAGACTCAGAGGCATACTCTGGGCCAACATAGTCCTCTGCCTGCTGAAAATGGTGTGAGTTCATCACAATCCCTGATCATCCCTTCAATTTCCATTCCTCTGTTTCTACCAGTGCCCTGCTGCCAGGTAATTACCTACACTGATCTCTTAGTAGGTGGAATTCCCCGGAGATTGAATGGGCTCCACTGGCATGAGGGAGACCTTGAGAAAGACTGGCTCAAATTCAGCATTGCACACATTCTTAATATTATATTCTTACACAGAATTATATATATATTTTTTGTAACTGTGTTTTCACCTCTTGAAAGGTCACCTCCATAAAGGGATGTCACCTCTTTAAAATAAAGACTTTGTTTCATTGATCATGGTTTTCCCAATGCCTTATACATAGTAGAGGCTCAATAAGTAATTGTTCATCTTCACTTACTGTTCCTTCTTTGCAGGGTCATCAGAAATTCAGCCAGGAGACTTGCAACAAATGGAAGGATCTTAACAAATCACACTCACAGAAATAACAGTTTATAAAACAAAGCAATAGGAGAGTGTCCTCTGGAATCATCAAAGGAAGAAAACCCTGAAACAAGCAGGGGAGAGGGAGGAATGGCAGAAGAGAGGGAAAACCACAGGCCAGGTGTCAGAAATAAGAGGTAAATTTCTTAGAAAATATTAGCCTAAGTCAAGACCAGACACCTAAATGCCATCCTAGAGTATACAGCAGCTAAAAAAGATAATGAATAGACTTTGTCATTCCTCCTCATACTCCCCCATTACACCCTACATCATGGACCTCCCCCTGGACCCCAACCAGGGAATTGATGGATAACAGCTATCAGCTTCCTTCTTTTCCTTGTGTCTGAGTGCTTTCCCTCTCCTCCCTTATAATCCTTTGATAGGGTCTTCCCTTATCCTCCCCCCTCTCCCCCATCCATTCCCTCCTTTGAAAGATAACCAACCATTTGGAATGAACTCTTTCTTATCACTCTTTTCATTAGCTCTACCACCACCCATTTTGCAATGGAGACTTAGGTCTACCCTGCTTGTGTTACCTCCCTGCCCACAGACATTCAAGCAGACCTAATCTATAGGCCTAATCTTTACTTATCATCTATACCCAAGTAACTGATTCAAATAACTTAGATTTTAGTCTCTAATCTATAAAGAATTTCATGGAAGATCTCAACCTTTCCTTAATGCTAGATGACATGATGAATAGTTATGTTTATTCTTCTGTTATCTCTATCTGCATTACATTGATGTGGTGTGTTCTGGGGATCAGGCAAAATAAAAATATAACAACAAAAAAAAACTTGCACAATCCTGAGGCTATCTTAAAATAAGAGCCATTATTGGGAGGACAATAGCATAAAAGTATAGTGCTCTGATGTCAGCCAGTCTTAGATGGGAATCTCAGCTTTATTGTAAAGCTTTGAGCAAGTTACTGAGCTGCTCTGAATCTCAGTTTTCTTATCTATGAAATGAGACACTAATACTGACCACCTATCTCAGAGAGTTGTTGTGGGTTTTTAAGCACTCTAGCCCTTGGTTCTTGCTCCACTCCTCCATCAGATCCCTGAAATCCCGGGTATCATGGAGCGAACTCCACCAGCCTAAACGAGATACTGTGCCAGTTCTGTTGGGGTTTTTTGAACTATGTTGACATGTTTAAGATCAACTTCAGCCTGATTTCTTTCAGATTCAATGAAATTTCTTTCAGGAAAAGGATCTGTACTAATTTATGTGACTGGCATATAGAGTGAGCATAAAGTTTTAGGAAGCCTGCGGTTCCCTGAGGGCTGAACATCCCGCGGATGTCTCAGGGGCCACAAATTCATACACCGTGCTTCCTGTGAAGGCTGAATGAACAATGCTCCAAGAGCATATACGTACATGTACGTGTATATACTAAAGGGAAGCAGGGTTTGCAACCTCAAAACATACCTTTGGGATACTGATTTTAAGCTGGCTATTTTAAGAAACGAGGGACTCGGAAGAACCTTTGAATCTTTACATGCCTAAACGAATTTTGATAGAGAATCTACTCCAGGAAGGGTGATATTATCACAAATAACTATGTTTTAATATAAACTAGTGTGTTGATAGACAGAGAGGAACCTAGCAAGGCCCATTTGTTCAAAGTCTTCTCTGAGTCCTCAATGTTAAAGATGGCCCAGCAAACATTTATTTACCAAACATTTGCTTTTCCATCTCCATGTGAATGGCCTTCCTGCCCTTTGAAGTCCCAAACCACAACCACCCTCCCCTTCTCTTCAGCTCCAGCATGACAGATAAGCCACCACTGCCCCATCTGTTGTTCGGTGTCTCATATTCTTATAGCACCCCACATGTACATCTGTAATATATTTTGGACATTTTCTGTTAACCTGTCTCATGTTATTGGATTATTAGCTCAGCCGGAAGAACTTCAAAAGGTGGGAGGAAAATTATTTTTTGTACCCCCACAATATAAACAGATATAGCCACATATATTTCAAAATACCTAGTATTGCTATGTTTTAAATGTACATATAAATGCTAATAAAATATAAATTTATCTAAAAGCATGACAATTTATAAAAGCTTTTATCATTGTGTTATTTTCTTGGTTAACATATGCTAATATTACAGCATGTAGTGGTTCTAAATTTTTTAATTTAATATTATTAAAATTTTATTATACTCAATATTGATAGTATTAGTAATATTTGATTGTTAATAATAACCAACACTTATTATGTGTCAGGCACCATTCTAATGACTTAACACATAACAAATCATTAAAATCTCTCAAGTACCCTATGAGGTAGAACAATGATCATTTTTAACTTATATATTTGGAAACTGAGGCACAGAAAGGTTAAGTAACTCGTCTCAGAGATAGTAGGAGGCAGAACTGAAATTCAAGCTCAGGCATTCTGGTTCCAGAGAATGGAACCAAGCTCTTTGTTTTCACCCTTAATCACTTGAGAGAGAGCTCAGCTATTCAATAACACATTGGTGCCACAGTTTTCAATTAGGAGAATATTGGCAACCTCAACATTGAATTCATTTTCTATGAAAATGGGCATATTTCTAACTATGTACAAAATGAAACATATGTGTATACTATGGCTTATATTCAGCCAGGGACATGAGAAATCTATAGTAATTGTTTTATGAAAAGAACAACAAATTAATTCAAACAAAAAATGACAATAATAAAAATACTTCATGCTGCCTGGTCTGCCCACATATGCTCCTGCCCAATGAGGTCGCACAGTCCAAAGTGAGTTTCCATTAATGGCATTGTCTTTGATGACCATTTTGTCACTATCTTGTTGCTTTCTCTGCCTCCATTTGGAAACTAGCTTTTCAATATTGCGCTATTAGATTATTTGCTAAACTGAACGGTAACAGCAACCACAGCAAAAGAAGTGACAACTACTAAGGAAGTCAAATGAAATGCAATACAAATAGAATGACGCATTTCAAATTTTCACTTCTATACATGACTAATATTCACACTCACTGCCATGGTTCTATTTCACTGATCAAACATTCAAGAATATTCATTGATTCTCAGCAATGTACAAGGAATTCTGTTGTAAATACGTAAATAGACCAAAGAGTGCATCAATCCTTTCAGAATACAGTCTAAAAGATTCCAGGCAGGGCATTCACTCAACTAGCAACTATATTGCAAGGTAGAATGTTATCAATACCATTGGAGGGACAAAATTCTATACATGTTATGAAAGGGAGAGATGACTCCAAGAAGACCAGTCACCTGATAGGAAGCCTCCCTGTCAACTCTCCCAAGGGCTCTCTAGTACTCCCAGAGCCACCTGGAAGCCATATGCAGATCAGAAAGGCAAGACCTTCTGGAGCCACCTTCACTTCCTGAGACCAACTCGTGTCAGGGTACAAAGGCGCAGGGTACAAAGGTGACCTTCTTATTCCATGTTCTCTGCTACTTCCCTGCCATTTCCTTCAGCTTCTTTCTTTGATTTATTCAACATTTTTGTCTTCTTTCCTAGTGTCTCTTAAGGTATGCTATTTCCTAGGAATGTTTCATTTAGGCAACTAACTTCATATTATGTTGATGGTTGTTAGTTACCATTTCAGAAGTTGGTATTTTCTAACCCTGATTCCAATTATGACAATTTATGCTACTTAGAAACTTATAGTCCCTTTAGCATTAAATGTTCTATATCTGATGACCTCAAAGCATCTTTTCTTTCCCTTCTGAATCAGAATCTGAGTCAGAGATGTTGGATAAAGCCAGGTCAAAAATGAATTTAGTAAAAGTGAGAAATCTAAAGAAAGGTTTGAAGAGAAGAAAGGCACAAACAACGAAGTGATCACAGGAATTCTGACACCACAGACAGATAGGATACATGAATTCTTGGGGGAAATAGAAAATAGACAAATATCTACTTGAAGCAAATAAGCTACAAAGGTACTTACTGATTTGTGTTCATTCCTCCATAAATTCTAAACTATAGAATTTTTACTTTTCCCAAAGCACCCTATAGCCCTATTCGCTTTTTGTAACCTTACATTTTGTTGGAGCCCCAGTCTTTTGAGCTAAAAATATCGGGGCTAGTTTTTTTGTGGGGTTTTTGTGTATGTGTGTGTAGTTTTTTGTTTGTTTCTTTGTCGACCCCTGGGATGTAAAAGTAAATGTTACATTTAAAGCTCAGAGGAATTTTCTAGCTTAACTTTCTATGCCTGTTTAAAAGGACAATGTTGATGCTAATTCTTTTTCAAATTTAGCAAGTTGTGTTCAGGAAGTAATTCTCATTGTCCTTTGCATTGTTTAAAAGACAAGGTAATCAAGTGAGAAGATCATTTAGATCACTGATTAGATTATGTATTCTAAATCCAGCATTCTCACTAATTTGTATTATTTTATTAAGCCATTTCACCTCTCTGGCTTCAGTTTTCTCATCTGTACTTAGCATATAGAAGGTCTTTTTATAAATACCTGTTGAGTGAATGAATTAATAATATTTACTACCTTGTAAGATAATCATGAAGAGCTAGATTTTAAGATCCTCATGGAGTAGGCAAGAGTTGTATCTGTTTAGCTTACCATGTAGATAACAGAATCTCATCAAAAATATGGTGAATTAATGAATAAATGTAGGAAATAACAAATTACATGATAGTCACCCTACTTTACAAAGTTACTAAGAATAACTTGATTTTAGGCTCAGAGCGAAGAAAACTATGTTGATCATATTAACCACCATATTTCAAAATACCTAACACTCTGGCATTTGTAGGTGTTCAGTAAATAATTTTCAATAATAATAGATGTAAAATTATTTCAAAAAAGTACAAAGTATGATGCATTAAGAATCTCTTTCCCCCGTCACACACCTATACAAACAATCTCTGTAGAGAGATGGCTCCAAAGTAGGAGGCACAATGAATTGGAAGAGGATAATATAAAACTTTCTGACGCACGTCTGGCTCTCAGGTTGGAAACAGCCATGTGGTAAAGCTCAAAATATTCCAAGGATATTTAGTGACAAGAGTTACATTTAGAAACATAATCAAGATGTTATTCTGGGTGCATTAACTACGATATTTTCAGCTATAAGCAACAGAAAGCCCTGCTATAAAATGACTTAGACCACAAAGAATATGTATTATCTCAGAAAGAAGTCAGAGGTAGAAATATACAGTTTTGGGGTGAGTATTTGGGACTCAACACTGCCATCAAAGACCCCGAGCAGTTTTCTTCTTTCTTTCTGCTCTGCCATCTACCAAGATGTCCTCAGATGGTTCCTCTCAGTATTAAAAGATGTCTGTCACAGAACCAGGCATCAGTGGATGACACATGTAGAGGAAGAAAGAAAGGGAAAATGAAAACCTTTTCCTGTGATTTGCTTTTATCAGCAAGGAAAGCATTCTCAGAAGTACCCCCAAGAGAAGTTCGCTTACATCTCATAGGTGGGAATTATGTCACATGTTCATTCCAAAACCAATCATTATCAAAGAAAATTAAAACATTATGATTGGCTTGGACCTGTCAGGATTTAACCCTGGAACTGAAGAAAAGGCCAGTCTCTCCTCTGAGTTTTATGAGAGAGCTCCAGAGATAGCAATAATGAAGAGAGAGATGTAGGAGCCTGGCAATTAGGTGGGTGTCTACTAAAGAGAGAAAATACTGTGCTTTCAAAATTGTTCTTTAATGCATTTGATTACGATTCTGTGGGTCTAAGACTTAAAAAAATTATTTTTTAACCTTCAGTACAAACTCAGAAGAGAGCATCTAGAAAAGTTATATGAAACTTATCTAGTAGATAAAATTACATTGCTCAAAAATTGATGTTGCTTCTGTTTTAAAAGGCACGCCTCCTCCAGTGGCTCTCAAATATCATTGTCTTTGACCCGCAGTAAAAAATACATTACACATCACAACACTTTTCACACACAAACACTTCACAACCTTCAATGAAACAACACTTGCCCTTACTACCTGTAAGCATACTTATGTTTACTATCCCATTCTATTTCACTCTTTTTTTTTAACTGTTCATCCTGGTTTCAGGACCCAGTAATGCGTTACAACCCTACTGTTTAAAAAAACATTGCTTATTCAAGCCTCTAGCAAATCTCATTATTATTTATTAAATGCAATCATTGATACTATTTATTTCCTTTAATCCCATGAGTATCATTATTAACCCCATTGTATAGCTAAGAAAACAGACAGTGTACCTAATTCGTCAGAAGCATAGTCAGTGTGTATCAGGGGTGGAAGTTGGGGGGATGTGGCAGACCTCAAGTAAAGATGTTCTGATTTTAAATACATGTTTTAAAAGAAAAAAATATAATATTTACTTTAGTGAAGTCTTTAGGTTTCTTCAAATGGCAACTGTAAAAAGCATAATTCTCACACGAGAATAAAAAAATGGCCAAGTGCAATTATTCATGGCTAATTACCTCTGCCAGACCAAACAGAGAGTTGTACAGTTCATCAGACAATCCATTATACCTAATTAAGGGAAATTATTTTTGAGATGACTGTGAAGCCTATTAGAGAGTGTTTTGTGCTAAGATTTCTAAAATGTTTTAGAGCAGATACAGTTTGTGAACCATAAGAGTTTGCAGAACTAAAACACAGATCTGGAGAGATTGACTTGCCCTTTCTCCCCTCCTCTTTTAATTTCAGGGATCAGGTCGGCCCTGAAGGTTTTCTTTCAGCCATCAAAGTATCCTTTTTACATGGCATTAAAGTTATTATTTGTACAATTAAATTCTAAGCAGGAGAATTTCTTTGAGCTTTATGGCCCAAAGTCAGAACCATACATACATACGTACATGCATGGTCAGCTAAGGAATCGTCAGTCCAAAGACACAAAGAACATGAACAATGCACTCTCTGCTTCTCAGATTTGACAACTGGGGCACTACAGGCCAAACCTACATTGTGACACAATGCATAGCAATGTTCTCGTCATCTCCTTCAAAATAAAAAAGAGCGGAGGCTGTCTAGAATCTTCCGTTGACCAGGGGCAGACATTCAACAATGACTTGCCCCATCCCTGGACTATCCAGTTTTCAAAGTGTCCCAGGTGAGGAAGCTAACCAGAGGAGGACAATGGAGCAGCTGTGGGAAGCAGAGAGGAGAGGAAGCAGGAGCCAGGGGTAAACAATGGAAAGATCACTCAAACTTTGTTCTCAGTTCTCTCTGACAGATGGAAAAGCTGACAGACCAACAATCATGGTACAGAGGTCACAATGCACCCTGATGGACTGTGCCAAAGGCTCTGTTCGATCCGAGAAGCTCTGCATGAATAATAAAGCATTGTCCTCACCTCAAAGGAGACTGTCAGACTCTCAAATTATGCTGGCTTCCTTTCTAAGTAACATTTTTGAGAAGTCCATGAAATCAAAAGGGCTCTGAGTCTAAAAGACCATATTTTCAGAACCAGATATCAGAACTGCAGGTCCATGAAGGTGTGCTGTTGTTCTGTTTTTGATTTGCATGAAAAGTTGTAGAAGGCAAGATAAATTTCACTGGTTGCAGATTTAATAACTCACTTTTATTAAATAGAATGAAATAATATGAAGTAGAAGCTGTCCCAGTAAATCTAGGACAAGCAGCCTTTAGGAAATCAAAAAAAGTAAAAATATTTCAGATATGCTTTTCCGAAATTCAAACTGTAAGTTTAAAACAGACTATTTCTCTCCCCACAACTATAGAGCAATCAGAACAGGCATAGACTCTCAATTAAAACATGGACTCTACAGAGACAAATAAGATTTCTACTTCTTCAATAACTTCCAAGATTTCTGATAGTGCCTAATACAATAGAGGGTATTGTTACCTGTTTTCACTTAACGCATTATTTGAGAATAGGGCAGAATCTTTACTCAAAAAAGAAAAAACTACCCCAACAAGTTTATATTTGACTTATAAATTTTTTTATTTATATACAACTTTAGAAATTTTACTTCTGTGTGAGGGAGATACACCCATCCACGATTCTGTGAGGTGTCCTTTTCAACATCTCAATATACTCAATCTGTCTCAGCTGGAAATGTCAGAAAGTCTGGGATCCAGGGAACAAGAATTGCAGAAGAATTCAGGTCTCCTTTTGGAAGGCAGAGAATATGTAAAGAGATAATCAACTAGACTGTAAAGTTTTGGATCTGAAAAGATACTCTATACTCCCAAGAAGTCTATGGTGCTCAGCCTTGAAGACCAGTAAGATAGCCTTAGAAACAAGCAAGAATTTCATGACCTGGGACCGGGAAAGACAATAAATCAGAGTCTCTCTCACAAAACTTCTGACATTCAGCGAGTGTTAATACTACTAGCGATCACGCACTCTTATAGGCAATAGTATAATCATTGTGCTTGTATTAATGCATTTAATCATCACCATTACCTCATCAGGAAGATAACCATTATTATCCTCATTTTGATAAGCTAAAGTTTATCAAGGTTAAATAAGTTGCTCAAGTTCACAGGGCTATGGTGCAACCAGGAGCACAACTCAGAAATCTGTCCATAGACCGATGCTCTTATCCATGACACTATATTGCCTATTTTTACATCTACGCATGCAGTACAAATGTGTGTGTATGTGTGCATATGTATGTGTGCACGTGTGTGTAGTACAATTATATTCAATCCATACAGTCTGTTATAGAAACTGAATTGTTCTAAGGTATATACTTTTAGCAGCAGTACTTTGGGGTCATTAAAAGAATGGTAAGCACGATAAGAAACAAAAAAAACAGGGTCAAAGGATTACCAAACCTACAGAGTGGATTAGAGATTCAGCTGTTCTCCAAAGGAATTCACTCTCCAGTAAACAGAGTACTTTCCTCCAGAGAGGTCATTAACATTAAGAATTGTGAGCATGGAGGATAACCTTAATTGACCAGACTCCCTACTACATAATACACTTAGTAATGTGGATTAGACTAAGGCACAAAACTGAATCTCAGCTTTCTTGAAATTAGATCGCCAATTCCCCTGGTAGACAATATTTATAAATAGGAAATCCAAATTCACCATATTAGAGAAGCAACACTCACCACTGCCCCATCTGATTGGTATATGAGAAGAAGCATCAATGTAGGATGTGGGGATGGAGCAGATCACTGAGTACCAACAGCACCTCTCCTTCTTTTGTACCACTATACTCTGCTTTGAAAACAAACAAATTAAGCACAAGGGCTCTAGATAAATCATCTGATTCTGTTTCATGCCCTCAGGGAGATGGATGCCTAAATGACATGATCAATAATCTTTTGCTACACCTTTTGCATCTCCATGGACAGAGGTTCTACCTCGTCCTTGGGTGCCCCAGCTCAGTATTTTACAGCACTGACAGGAAAGAAATTCTCTTTTCTGACCAAGCATAACCCTTAGTTTAAATTAAATCCCCTTAAATGTTCCATGAGCACAGAAAACAGTTTTGTGCCTTCCTCATAGGGGTTCCTATTACCATTGGCAACATACTATTATTCCTTTGTACTTTTCGTCATCTGTCATTTTTGTTACATTTCTTGGGGACTTCTCTAAGACTCCTGTGTGTGTGTGTGTGTGTGTGTGTGTGTGTGTCCATATTAAATATTCTTTAAAATAACATTGAAATAATACATTTTATGGTGGAAAATTAGAAAAATATTGAAAATCCCAAAGAAGTTTTTAAAAAACCCATTATCTTATTTTTCAAAGAATATAACTATTTTGATATGTATCTTTTCAGTCTCATACGTCAATGCACATATGTGTTTTTGTGACTATTTTCCCATGTTACTAATTACTACTCTTTACTACAGAGCAGTAGTCTTTGACCTGAGTATGTCCATGGACTTCACATAGTCCATGAAGTCTGTAAAATTATCTATAAAATTTTATAAGTACATAAGTGCTTTATTTCCAAGTAGGGAGTTGACTGCTTTCATCAGATTCCCAAAAGTGTGCATGACCCGAAAATAGTTAAAATTTTTCACTTAGCAGTAATATTTTTAATGGCCACATAATGTTCTACCATATGAACCTATGAATCTTGCTAGATATAAATTATACTGCAATAAACACTTATGTAACTAAATCTTTTCATGCCACTCCAGTGATTTCTTTAGAGGGAAAAAAATCCTGAAATTACAACTGTTCCAAGGATATTCACGGTGAAAGCTTTAAATACATGTTGTCAAATTGCCCTGTAGATTGACAGGTATTGTCATTCAGAGTCCCAACAGGAGTGCACGCAAATGTCCCTTTTTTCAAACAAGCATTAACACCGAGTCTTATTTTTTAACTTTTCCAATTTTATTGTTTAAACTAAAATATTTTCCTTTTTAGGTTCAGTGGGCAGTAGTATTTGTAACACACTAATAAGAGATTAAGGTACTCAGAGCATGAAGGAAGAATTAGTCTGTCCTAGCTGGCCTTAACTTTGTTCCCACAGTGACATGGTATTGCTGATTCATCTAATGATCATCTCTGACCCACAGGTCTTTCAGTATAATGACTGTGACTAGCTGGTCTTGTAATGATTTTTATGGCTTGGGTTCCTAAGTACCTACTCTCACTCTCATATCATTGCCTTTTGTCCTGTTTGCCTATGACTGTGCTTCCTATTTAGTACTATCGATTGTTCTGTTCGATGCAGCATTACTGACAGGCTAAATAAGCACACCCTCAATGTCTTTCATCAGTCAAGATATCAGTGACTCCTAGGATGATAAGATCACTTGACATACACCCCCTCACACTGATGCCAGATCATTGGAAACTGCTTGTGAGAGGATTGTCAAGTACATTTTCTACCTAATGGCAGTAACGCTGAAATTAGACTCTGGCTGAACAAACATAAAAATCACACTGAAATCAATAGAGAGTCAGAGAGCCCAAAAGGCCCTTATGGTGGATAAGAGGGTGAGCTCTTTAAATCTCAACTACCCCAGTTGCTGTCTGGATAACCTTGAGCAAAAATCTTCATGAATCTAAGCTTTGCCACACCTCAAACAGACGAATAAAGGCGCTTGCTTGGTGAGCACACCAGGAGTTGCCTTCATGTGAGTTGCTGGGAAGTCGCAGTCCTCTTTCTGCACGATATTTGTGGACCACCCTACAGAAAGAGTAACCTCATGCTGCCCTTCTCCAAACACACTCTCTGCCTCCCTTTCCATACCTAACTTTTTCCCTGTGACATGTCTCACATTCTGATACATGCTATTTAATCGTTTGTTTTTCACCGGGCCTCCCTCACTAGAACGTAAACCTGGCAAGAGCAGGACTTTTTCTTTTGTTCTGTGCTTCACGCTGTCACCTTGCGGAAAAAAGTGAATAAGGTCATTGTGAGACTCCAATGATTTAATGTATCTACAGAAATGTGTTCGTTTTTTAGAGCTGCCATAATGAAGTGCCAAAAACTGATCAACTTAACGAACATGTGTTACCTCATGGTTCTAGAACTTAGAAGTCCAAGGCATTGGCAGGACTGGTTCTCCTGAATGCTGTGAAAGAAAATCTGTTGCATGCCTCTCTCCTGGTTTCTAGTGTTTTTCTGGCTATCACTGTGGTTCCTTGGCTTATAGAGGCATCACCCCAGTCTCTGCCTTCATTTTCAATTCACATGGTGTTCTCTCTGTATGCGTGTTGGTCTTTGTGTCTAAATTTCCCTACTTAAATTAGGACACATTCGTATTGGTTTATGGCCCATTCCAATGACCTCATCTTAACTGGATCATCTGTAAAGATTCCATTTCCAAATAAGGTTACATCCACAAGTACTGAGGGTTTGACTTCAACGTTTTAGGGAGAGACACAATTCAAGTCACTTAGTGCCCCGCACTATGCTAGCACTCAATAACTATTAACTCTACTTATATGTTCACATTATGGGATCATATCTTACAAAGAAAATTAATTTGGTCTAGCATGACAGGTTCTCGCAAGTCACTATGACATAACCTCACTCCAAACAGATATTAATCAGACTTGCTGTGCCCCCACCTATGCCTTTGGCTCTGAGTATGGACCCATGGGGAGAAAAGGCAACTATGAAATTAAAGCCCTTGCCATCATTGCAAACCCATTATTTTATAGTCAAGAAAGGAGAGGCTAAAAGGCGATACCTTCTGCGAGTTCTTATAATTAGTTAAAGCAAAAGCAGGACTAGAACCCAGGCTTTCTCACTTCTGGCTCCTTTCCTCCTTTATAGAACTCTGTCCACATATATTTAAAATAATTACAATTATGGACACATTCAAAAATAGGTTGATTATAGAAAGTTTGCTCATAGGTTAGTCTGAATGGTTAATATCAAATAGAGGATGTTTGACTGGAAAAACAAATTGACCCATAAATGTAGTAATTGACCTTTGACAAAGGAGCAAAGACAATACAGTGAGGCAAAGATAGTCTCTTCAATATATAGTGCTGGAACAACTGGATATAAAAAAATGCAAAATAAAACATAATATAGACACAGAGACCCTTCACAAAAATTAACTCAAAGTAGACAATATTTCTAAATGTAAAACACAAAGGTATAAAACTCCTAGAAGATAACATAGGAGAAAACCAAGCTGACCTAACTGATAAGCTGGACTTCATTAAAATTAAAAACTTCTACTCTACAAAAGACATTACCAAGAGAATTAAAAGAAAAACCATGAACTGGGAGGAAATGTTTGTTTTTACATTTGATAAAAGAGTGTTATCCAAAATATACAAAGAACTTTTAAAATTCAACAAGAAAAAAGCAGAAATATATTTACATTTATATTAGATGATTTATATTTATATTAAATATATTTTAATTTATATTAGATATGTAAAAACCTATTTTAAATTTTATTTACGTTAAATGTAATATATTTAGTTATATTATATTAGTCAAATTATATTAAAATATTTATATTATTAAACAATGAGCTAAAGACCTAAAAAGACACCTCACCAAAGAAGATACACATATGGCAAATAAAATGATGTTCTACATCATTTGTCATCAAGGAAATGCAAATTAAAACAACAATGAGATACCACTACTCACCTATTAGAATGGCCAAAATCTAGAACACTGACAACCCCGAATGCTGATGAAGATGTAGAACAACTCTTGTACATTGCTGGTAGAATGCATAATGGTACCATCGCTTTGAAAGACAGTTTGGTAGTTTCTTCTATAACTAAATATACTCTTTGCCATATGACACAGCAATCAAACTTTTTGATATTTACTCAAAGGAGCTGAAAATTTATGTCTACACAAAAATCTTCACATTGATGTTACTCATAATTGAGTAACCTTACTCATAAATGTCAAAGCAGAACTGGAAGCAATCAGATGTCCCTCGGTAGGTGAATGGATAAACTGTGCTACATCCAAACAATGGAATTTTATTCAACACTAAAATGAAATGAGCTATCAAGCCATGAAAAGACATGAAAGAAACTTAAATGCATATTACTAGTGAAAGAAGCCAGTCTGAAAAGGCTACATATTATATAATTCCAACTATATGACATTCTGGAAAAGGTAAAACTGTGGAGATAATAAAAAGATCAATGGTTGCCAAGGAGGAGGAGGAGAAGTAAATAAAGAAGTGACAATATTCTGTATGATATTACAGTGATGGATGGATATCACACTCATTTGTCTATAGCATGTACAACCCTGAGATAAACTCCTGGACTTCAAGTGATTATGATCTGTCAATGTAGCTTCATTCTTCATTAAAAAAAAAAAAAAAAGTACCATTCTGGTGAGTGATGTAGACAATGGGAGAAGCTGTGCATGTGTGGTGACATGGGGAATAGAGAAATCCCCATAATTCCCTCTCAATTTTGTTATAAGCCTAAAACTGCTCTTAAAAAAAATAGTCTAATCAAAAATTGAGACATTTCTGGCCAAAATCAACTGCCTTATTTAATAAAATCTAAGATTTCATCTATTATAAGAGACACCATTTTTTTAATTTACCTCCAGAAAAGAAAAAAACACTGTCAATTGATGCATGCTTACATTTAAGAAAGATTCCTCATGAAATTTGAGGTGTTAAAGTATGAAAGTCTCTGAGTCTCAAAAGTCCTGAAATATGGTAGCATAACCTCTCAGTCATTGGACAAGGCATTTTATGTATATAAGTTCTCTTTTCTAGACTGGATCAGTATAATGCAGCTTGATGGAAGGATAGGTAAAATAGGCTCTAAGACACACAGAATTGTCAATCTAGATCCCTTCAGAGACCTAACACATCATCTCGAAGTTTCTATCAAGCCAAACTTGTGTTTTGTACCTCCAGGAACAAGAAGTAACCAGCAGGAGAGAACATTTTGAATCAAACAGATGAGGGTGGAGAAGAGAGGAACACAAAGAAATCCTCTGCCAAGGCAAACATACAGGCAAAGGGAAGTGAGAGAATGACATTTCCACTGTAGATTTTGTGAAGGAAAATTACAAAGATTTCATAAACTAGTATCTGGAGCTGTGACAACAGCTGTAGAGGAACGCTGAGCACCCTGTGGGGACTAAGAACCTGCAAGATTTACTCTTGATGTCTCTAGCCTGGCACAGGACCAGAGCCACCTCTGGCTGGTATTTACAAAGAACTGGGAAGGGGCCAGTTGGCTGTCAGGGGCAGGTTTCTGTATCATTTATCACACACAAAGTGCTCTGCAGCTGGAAAAAGAGACATGATAGCTGCAGCCAATCAAGCCCAGCAATAGGACCAGCAGACCCTCCCTTTCTAGTCTCAACCCAGTCCTCAAGCACAGACAACTGGCAAAAGCCCAGCAGCATCCAGTGAGAAAGAAACTGCAGAGGCCGTGGGGAGTATGGTTAAGCTAGTAGAGACAACTTGCCACGATAGTCATTCACTAACTATTTATTCAACACCTACTATGTCCTAGGTCTTGGGGGTAAAGGGGTAAACAAGGCAGCACATACATTCCGGTATTTTTAATTTGGAATAATTTTGTGCCCTGGGCTCTTCATATCTTCTGTAGTTGCAACAGAAGGAAACCACCACAACTTGACACTTTGTTCAGTCTCATCAACCACTTCACATTCTCCCACCAGCTTACATTTTCCTACCCTCCCTGCCCTTCCACAGGATCAGCCCTAGGAATGCCGGCTCAGCAGAGTAGCCCAGGAAAGCTAACAGCCCAGCTAAGCAAAGAAGTCAGCATTTCATCCTAACTTTGGAAAATCTGAGAGTGGCTCACAGGAGAAAAAGGAAGGAGGACAGATAAAAGGGGCATGATTGAGATTAACAAGAAACAGTATGGCCTCACAGCCTCCAACCGTGCACTAAATAAGTCGGTGCAATTTTCTTGGGAGGATAAACACTGATGGCCATTCAGGCTGACAGTGGGAGCTGGACAGTTGACATTTACAACAATGCTCAATGCAAATCAAGGCACTTGCCCCCAGAAATGGAATTTCATAGATTTATCCCTTGAAAGGCCATTTCTCTGACTAGTCTGGGTCAGCAGTTAAGCTGAAAGAGAAATATTTCCATTATTTGGCAGATTTTTCCAAAGCATCTAGTTCATTAGGCGGGAGAGGCCTTTAAACTGTCTGATTCTGGTGTGGTCGTCAGGCAAACAGAATGAGAAAACATCAAAGAACAATCTCATTTCCAGAAATGATTAAGTACTTCCTCTGAAGTCTCTAGTGTTCCCAGTGTGGGGGGTGGACCTTTCAGCCCAGGTGTCCTGGCACCATTCCAGGGCTGCAAATATCTGCAAATAACATGCTCTGATAATTCTCATGGCTTCACCTTGAATAAGTAAAACTTTCCACCCACACCCCTGCTATTCCAGAAATGGATTAAAACCCAGAGCCACTCATTAGTTGGCTGACCTTGAAGAGTCACAAAGTCTTAAGCAAAGCTTCACTGGTTTGCACCTGCTGTCCCTTCCACCTATGTAATTGTGACCCCTCCCATAGCAATCAGTAATTTCCTGATACGTTGTGTTTTATTTTCTTCATAGCACTTAATGTTTGACATTATCTCAATTATTGGTTTGTTTGTTTATCACAGTTAGCTTCCTGAGAAGAGACTGTGCCTCTTACACACCTCTGAATCTTGGTCGAAAAGGATGCCTGGTACCTAGTAGAGCCTCAATAAATATTTGTTCATAAATAAATGAAAGCTATTCAAATTATTTGAGCCAGAGTTCTATAATAATAATAGGAATGATTATTTTAAAGATCAAGTAAGATCATACTAATGAAAATAGAGCCTGGCATATTGTAAGGTGCTTAAAAAATATTAATTTAAAAACTATATTAACATTTCTAATTCTGCATAGCACTTTTTTTCTGGTGGCTTTCCAGAAACAAAAAATCTGAAATAATTTACAATTAGATATGATTAACTAGCTAATCATGGCTCAATATACCATATTTAACATTCTAAGCTACCATCTACTGAAAATTATAAAGTTAATTTATAAAGTTATAAAGTTAATGAAACTTCAGTGGGGGAAAAACCACTATATTTATCATTTGTAATGTATACAAATTTCAAAAATGTAGAAAAATGAACAACTTTAAAAAATATATATGGTATTACCTCTCTATGGGAAAAAAATAAAGCTATGTTTTAGCCCAAATAAATAACTTTCTAATGGTACAATTTCAAGTTATGTGATTGGGTGGTGGTAAAGATACTGGGAAGGGAGACTTCCTCACACCTTGAATCGTCCCGTATGATGCTACTTTCTGGCCCAAGTCTGGAATGTGAGCAACTGTTCTTGCTTTTAGCCTAGGAAGTAAACAAAATAATGAGCAGGCATACAACTAAGTCTCAATTAGCCTCAGTAACTGGCATCAGAATATGCTTAACTAGTCAAATACCCTGAGAAATCAGTTTACTAGAATGGGGTGGCTGGAAAGTAAAGAACAGAATAAGGAGACACCCTCCTTTTACCATGTGAGGGACAAAGATTGAGCTAAATGCTCTTTTATTAAGTAGAATCATATTTGTTTACTCTCCAATGAAAATACTCACTTGTAGCTTTTATTTTTTATTTTTTTTTTTATGGCCACCATGCTGTGCATTACATCCCCAGGACTTGTTTATCTTATAACTGGAAGTTTGTGCCTTTTAACCACCTTCACCCATTTTACCCTTACTTGATTTAATTCATTCCCTCTTTCTTCTAGCACTCAATTCCTGGGCAGTAGGGTTAATGACCAAATGACAGTATGTCAAGAAAATAAGAGGCCTAGTTATTCCAGTAACTTAACAATCAAGGCATAACTGATCCATCCCCCTCTCCCTCACAAGTGTCCAGTTTCTTCTACTGAGTGAAAAGTACTATGGACCCATCCATAGCATTCAATGTGCCTCCTCTTTTCCCGCTCTCTCACTAACCACAGTCAGCAACAATGGGAGTTCTAAGGTCCCGAATAAAGGCTAGGATCTTGGGGAGAGCAGACAGGAGGCATTTTCCTATCAAAGCCTTGTCTCTGATAGTCATACTTGAGGTGAATTCCCCCCATAGTGAGATGTCAGTTTACTTTACTTTTTAGAGCTACACATGAAAAATAGGAGTTGGATTGGCAGGGGCATCTATACTAGAAGCATAGGGATGCGCTGTCACTTGCTGGAGGTGGGAGAGATCGCCAACAAGTCACAGCCTTCCTCTTGCATTTCTTTGTCCCTGCCCTCTCAAATAACGGATTGGAGGAAGAGGAGGAAGGCTAAAGGAAAGGAAGAAGGAAAATAAGAACAAAATTAAAAGGTCAGTTTCCAAATGGAACACCAATATATTTTCATATGCTGTCTGCTGACTCCTGAGTCTGAGGATGCATTATCTTGTCTAAGAGGGCCAAGTGGCCTAGTTCTTAGCCAAAAAAAAAGAGTGAAAACAACTTCAACGAGCTTCAATGCTCTTTACCCACTCGCCTGTCTAAAGACAGGGCCTTAGACAACAGGAGAAATTCCAAAGCTATGAATCTAAATAAACAGCACTATTTCCAGGAAAGGCAAAACCCACGTTCAGATGTAAAATAGCTAAAATTTTTTTTGAGTTTTTGTTTTTTTTGCTTTGTTTTGTTTTCCCTAAAAGGAATTTATAAATCAATTGCTTCTTTGTGCCGGCCTCTGTACAATACAGGGCGGATTGCCCAAAGGGGAAAAACCTCCATCTTGTCAGACTAAATAGTAGCTCAGGTCTGGGCACCACACACTGGAAAGGGGGCAGCCATGTGTGGTGCTTTTACAGCCTTTCCAACAATTCCAGTGCCAGCTTCATGCTTTTAGTTACAGTCTGAGATGAGCTTCCCAGCAGAGCCAGGCACAGCTCTGCCACCCTCCACTCTAGCTGCGAACACCAGCCCAGGGTGCAGTTCCTATGACACAACCCCACTCCACAAGTTCTAGGAGCTCTGGAGAGTCCCCATTCAGATAACCAGCTGACCAGATAAGCACGTCAGGGAGTCACCTATCTTATGCCCAATGAACAAGTCAGCTGAGAGGCTACAAAAGGAACAGAGCCTGTCGCCAGGGGGTTGACTCTACTTTTAAATTCTATTCTGCTCCAACCACGTGTATCCAACACAGTTTAATACCCTGATCCAGATAAAACTTGGTTCCAGGGCTCTCTTGGGTAAGTAAAAAGCCCCTTCTATCTCCATTGGTAACCAAATTAATATAACTGGAAGTTTGTGCCTTTTAACCACCTTCACCCATTTTACCCTTACTTGATTCTCATATCTTCCCAATACAACACAAAAGGATTTTTTACATAAGCAGATGATGTCTTTGCAAAATGTGATCAGCTAACTCTTAATCTGGAGCAGTGGAGAACTGGTTGTATAAGCCCACTGGCTCAGTGTTAATACAATTAATATAAATAGATATTTAAACTATTTACTTTAGCTCTTTTATCTCTTAAGTTTTTACTTCTGATCATGTGAAGTAGTTTCTCTGGAAATGTAAGTTAAGTGATTTAAGATCTCATAAAGACAGCATCAGCTACTTTAAATTAAATCAAGAAAGCAAGAATGCCTTAAATCAATAGCTTCAAACTCTATGGACCCACTGCAAGAAACAGACTTTATATCACACACGCCAGCATGTGCTATCACATGGATGTGTAATGGAAACAGAAGTTTCACAAAACAGTACTCACCCTTGCTATTTTTATTCAATATTTTCCTTTAAAAAAAAAATGCTGCTGCAAGTTGAAACCCACTACAGTCATGTGCCTTGTTGCAATGTTTTTGTAAGATGGAGCTGAAAAATTCCTATACCAAGTAACACCGTAATGTTGTAATGTCATAACACCACGGCATTGGCATAACATATTACTCTTTACATAATTACATGTTCGTGATAACGCTGGTATAAACAAACCTGCACTGCATTCATATAAAGGTATAGCAATATGATTATGCACAGTACATAATACTTAATAGTGATAATAAATGACTATTACTGGTTTATGTACTTACTATACTTTTCTTTTTATTATTATTTTAGAGTGTGCTCTTTCTACTTATTAAAAACATTTTGTTATAAAATTATGCCATGTTACATCAGCAGCAGCCTCATACATCTCGTATTCTCACATCTCTTGATTGTGCCATTTTTTCTTGTGCTTGATTCACTCTCCAGTTGTTTTGTACAGTAATATGCTGCACAGGTTTGTAGCCTAGAATAGGCTGTACCACAGCCTAGGTGTGTAGTAGGCTATACTATCTAGATTTGTGTAAGTCTGTTCTATGATGTTCACACAACAATCAATACCCCTAAGAATGCATATCTCAAAACATATCTGTCATTAAGTGGCATATGACTCTCTACTGAGTTGACAACCCACTAATAGGTTGAAACTAGCATTTTTTAAAATCCTGCTTTAAATTATATCTAGAAAAAAAAAACCTCTCTAGTTCTCTAGTATTTAATGCTCTCTCACTAAAAGCATAAACATCTACATATTATCACAAATGCATTGTTATATTTTCAGGGTGAGAGAATTGCTAAGGGGTGGAGAGGATTAAAAAAACACATAGTACAAACTAGGAAGTATCAAAAGAAAACTTTAGAGAAATTAAGGAAATGGCTTCAAAACTTTCCAAAAGGACTAGTGGTTACCAGAGGGAGAGAGAATAGGGGAAGGGGGAGATAGACAGGGTAAATGGGGTCAAATATGTAGTGACAGAAAGAAATCTAACTATAGAAGATGAACACACAGCATAAATATAAATATGCCTTACTGTTAAAAAAAAAAAGTTCATTTGCTTTTATTTAACCCTTCCATATCTTGCTCATTATTGTTGATATAATTATCACCAATAAAGGACAAATCTTAAAAAAAAAAAAAAAACAAAAAACTCCCCAAAAGATGCCTCATAATACCTCATTCAACCAACAGGTTCTGAGTTCCTCGCATGGACAAAGCTCAAGGTAGAGGAGGCTCATGTCGGGGAGCAGACTAGAGAGGGGAGTAACAGGACATTTTGCTTTGTATAATCACCACCTTAAGACAGTCCTCAATACACAGTGGGGGCTAAGGGAACAGCCTACATGGAGACTGCCCCTTTTCTCTTGCCTCCAGGAGAGGGACATTCAGGACTCCAAGTCCCAAACCCTCACATGAGAAGCTGCAAAAAAGCCTGCTCTTTCCACCCCTTGCCTTTTCACAGGGAGGAACGAGGGACCCCTAGAATAAACATCAGGCCTGAAGACCACAGAATTTCTCTGGCCAAGCCTCAGTAACCCACCTGACAAAAAGGAGAGAAGAGAAACTGTTTTTATTGAAGAGTCTATATTTTAGTATAGATTAATTGCAACATATTTACATCTTGGCAGGGATAAAGAGTTTAGAAGGCACGTTTTCCATTTTCACTTTTCTCCTTCCATTTCCTGTCTTGATAGAAAAGGAGAAAGGGAACAGAGAGAAAAGAAGAAGAGGAGAAAGGGAAAGAAGGAAGACAGGAAGGGAGGAAGGAAAATACTAAAGCTAGAATCTAATCAGATCTCAATTAAACCCAGAAGAATTTCCCTTGGACTTTACAATAGATTTTAGAAAGCCACATGAGACCAAAAAATTTTCAGTCTTAGATAGTTCTTTCTTTAAAAGCAAAAAAATAAGGGGGTGAAATTAATGTAATTAATGCTAAAGTGTAAAGTACATCCTGAGGGCCTTTCTAGAAGTGATAAGGAATAATCAGTAAAAGGTGAGAAGCCCACCCAACCATTACTATTTTGTCTAAAATAGCCTCTATAGGTTTCCTACTTCTTAAATCATTGTCATGGCTCACCTACCCCATTGGCTCAGTTTCTGCCTCTTCTTTCAATCAAGTCAAATATCCAAAAGGCTCCACAGTTAACATTAATTATTTCTTTTCCAAAGCTACTTTATGCCATTGGGGTGAGGAGAGGCCATAGGCAGGCAAAAAAACAGTAATTTAGCAAGGATGGCAAGAAAATATAAAAATATTTTCTAGGGAATTAAACATAAAGTGAACTCAACCTCTCTCCATTTAATTCCAAAGGCCTTCAAGTCTTCTCTTAATGACATCTGAAGGCTTGAAGATCTCACTTCAACTGATTGCCTGCTCTGTTTCTGTTGCCAACATATGTGTTAGCAGACTCTCACCACCAGCCAGGCAATGTTTGCAAGCCAATCAGGAGGAAAGTGCTTAATTGAGAGGAATCTAAGATAAGTGTTTGTACTCACACCCCTTTTTGATCATGCAGATAAAACTTAATGTTTGATAGGTTATCAGCAGGGCCCAACTTATTAAATTTTCTTCTCTCAGTAGGAATCTGAAGTTACAAAAAATCACTTTCAGAATCCCCTGATGTCAACCAACTGAAGAAAAAAAATATGTGTTTGTGCATGTGTGTGTGTTAGAAGTCTATTAAGACATCAACTCAGGATCAAAATGAAGCCACATAGCCCCCCTAGAAGTAAAAATATTCTCCATAATAAAAATTAGCTTGATGATAAAGAAAAATTACACATTACATCCACATTCCCATAGAAGGGCACCACCAATGTGATATTTGTCACCTCCCAGTACACCTCCTGAGGTTAGGTTTTCTCTGAAAAAAAGGCATATCACAAATGTGCTACTAGGATCCAGAAGAACAGGGCTTCAAAACACCAGCTTTGGCCCCCTACCAGCTTCGTGACTTTGAACACATCAGTAAACCTCTCTTGACCTGTTTCCTCAAACACACAGGAGCACAGACACATGAAATCTCATCTAAGAAATGCCAGTGCTTGATTAGATAACCTCTAAAATCATTTTCCATTTATAACATCCTATTCTAAAAAGAGAAATCATTTTAGCCCCTGAGAAATATGTATGGGTTAAAAATCCCCAAATTGCTCGAGTTCCCCTAACACATAAAAAAATGTCCCTCGAGTTGGAGTGGAAGTTAATGTCACCCAAAGGCTCATAACTTCCAAGCCAGGGTCATTCATTCCTTCCTTTATTCGGAAATGGACTGACCACCTGCTACATACCAGGCATTCTCGAACATAAGTGAACCTCAGAGAGAGGGCAATGGATTTCAAAGCCAGCAGTTCTATAAAGAAGTGGGAGATGGTGGGCAGAGTAGGGAAGAAAGAGAAGAGGAATGTGTCAGCATACTCCTTTCAGCACGGGGGTCCCAACTCTTTCTCACCATAAGTAACTACAAAGATATAGGACACTAATGCTTAAAGGGAACTAGAAGAAGGTACACTAATTTTTTTAATAGACTTTATTTTTAGAATAGTTTTAGGTTCACAGCAAAATGGAAAGGAAAGTACAGAGAATTCCCATACACTCACTGCCTCCACACACATTAAGCCACCCTCATTATCAACATCTGCACCAGAGTGGTACATTTGTTACAACCGATGAACTACACTGACACATTATTGTAGTTACACTTGTCCCTCAGTATCCACAGGGGACAGATTCCAGGACCCCACTCAGCTACAAATCCATGCATCTTCAAGTTCCTTCCATAAAATAATGTACTTTCTGCACATAACTTACATACATCCTCCTGTAATCTAGTAATCTCCAGATTACTTATAATATCCATACAGTGTAAGTGCTGAGTAAATAGTTGTCATACTGTACTGTTTAGGGAACAACAACAAGAAAAAATATCTATACATGTTCAGTATGCAGTCAAGCAACCATTGTAAGCCTAACTACAGCGTACATGTCAGCAATGGTGTAACCCGTTTTTGCGAACATTTTCAATCTACAATTGGTTGAATCAGAGGAAGGGCCTACTGTATTTTTGCAACAGACAAAATTTGCATACAACACTGATAGTCAAGATACAAATCAACCACATAATCTTTAGGATGTTTGACTAATGTTTCTTTCTTTCTAATCTATCCCCTCAATCCTCAAGGAACCAGAGAGAACTAAATAAGACCAAGGTCTTCTGAAAGTCTGCTGGTCAGCTGGTAAATTATGAAAGCTCACAATCAGGAGAGGAAAATTCCCTTTACCCTCTGGAGTGGCTGATGACAGTGAGGACTGCTCTTTGAGTTCATGGTTACTTTGGGGTATTCTTCCTTTAATGCATTCCTAAAACACACACACACACACACACACACACACACACACACACACACACACACTGCAGCTTGTAAAGTCTCCATAAGATCTTCCTTTGGCCAGGAGGCTGGGGACAATCCTTTTCGGTCCTTGGTAATTTTAATTTAAGCCATGACTCCCAGATGGAAATCGACAATCTAAAGACTCTCAGAGTTAGGGAGTAACACACCTCCCACTAAGGATGGCATCAACTCTTTGAGGGGTGCTTTTCCAAACTACTTAGGCTTCCACCATCCAGCCTACTGTGTGTCAGATTCGGATACACCTGTGGGGTGGGTGTGCATGGCCTTCTTCCCTTGAGAATCTCTGCCTTGGGGAAGCCTAGAAGTTCAGTGATGTGTGCTGTCATGGAATAACAGGTTAGGAATCCCTATGCTAGAAGATCATTAGCCACAACACAAAAGTAGAGAACTCAAAAAAAGTTAGCAATAGCTCTCCATTTATCTCACTACTTACCCTAACCAAAATACTTTAATTAAAATTAAGTCTAGATATTAAGTTAAAACCACACACACAAAAATAACATAATAATTATGTTCTAATGTGATGAATATGCCCTTGTTAGATGCTTAAATATAGGGATATTAGCTCCTACATTCAAGGAGACAAGAAACTTAACATAAATTTATATCGTGAATAAAAAGACTTTTTAAAAATGTTTTTGCTAGACTCCACCTACATGTAAGAACTTTGTTTTATTCATCAGGGATAATTTTAGCAAAGAATCTATTGCAGGCATCACTAAGTTAGGAATGAGAAAAGGAAGAGCCCGGCAAATATGCCTGGACTTCTTTCAAATGCTAGCTTGTAATTCCATCCCACTCCTTTCTGCTCATTTTGAATTTTCCCTTCACTGGGTGGGTGGGTAGGAGACAGGGAGACCTACTGGGACAGTACTGCGATCAGGATCTGAGCTCAGAGCTCAGGGCTAGGTTCGAGGCAGAAGAGTAGATTGTAGTCCCAGATGGATTATAAACTTTGTGACATCGGTTAAGTCTTTACTCCTCTGGGTGCAGAATCCTCTCCTGTGAAAAAGAGATACTGCATGACCCCTAAGTTTCCTTCCAGCTTGTCCCATGATCTAGGGGTTTGGCGTAACCAAATAGCAGACCAACCTGGGGCTTTTAATACTAAGGAATCTTTTAGAGAATTACTTACAGTCAACAAATATTTAAGTATACCATCCTAAACAACCAATTTCAGGGCATACTCTACCCACAGACCATCAATCCCTTCTTAGGAGCAAGTTAATGCTCTGGTCGATTTGTGGTAATCAGTTTCTCTCTCTCCTGGTTTACTGTCGGACACGTCTTCTATATTCTAAAGGGCATTTAGTGACTCCACATTCTTTAGTATCTTTCTAAAAAGGCTCTGCTATATTAGTTGTAAAATTTTTAAGCTCTTTTTCTTTCTATCTGCTTTTTTCCTTTGTATGTTTCCCCTGCCTTTAAGTGCAGAGTAAGCTTGCTGCTGCTGTTGTTGCTGTATCTTTTACCTTCTAGGATGCTTTCTGCAGTGGACTTGGCTCAAGATTTCACTTCTCCGCACTGCCTACCCACTTCCACCCCCTACACATATACACCTTTTATTCCATAAATACAGATCTCTGACCACCTGCTTGTAACACCATTGATCGCATCCTAATTTAGCTCAGATATCAGAAATTGAAGGCCTTGAGGCTGAATCCAGTCCACAGACATGTAGTATCTGCCCCCATCATGCTTGCACAACCACAAACATGTTCAAATGTCTGCTCTTGAGTTCTGGGCCCCAAGTTCACTTGCAATAATCAACGGGAGCTGAGTGTAGATGGGCACCTGCCCTCCAGCTCTCCAGTCCAGCGGTAGGTGCTATTTAGTATCCCATTTTGGCTGCCTTCTCATAGCTAGCTCTCTTTACACCTGCCTGGCCCCTAGAGTCATTTCAAGTTGCCACTCCAGTTGTCCCCATCATGCGAGGATTTTGAATTTACCTCAGAAAAGAATATGTGATCTAGGCAGAGCAAGACCAGTTTTCTGGAAAGTGTCACCAGAAATACCATGAAGAACTTGGGACCCAAAGTTTCAGATCTTGTAATATTTCAATAATGTTCACAGACAAAACCTACACTTATCTACAATGAATTTATTGAGCTAGAAGAGACCTCTCTCCTTTTCTACACATAGAAGTTAGGGTAATGACAGTGAAGAAGGGGAAGGTAAAGGGAAGAAGCAGCAATATTTATAAAGGACAAGGAATAATCACCTTACTAATGACTTCAAAAATGAAGATTCATTATACTTGTTGAAAATGACATGGAAATATGTAGTAAAGACCACTAAAAGCGCTTAGCTTTTAACATATGAAAAACAAATTCAGGTTTGGATATAGGCAAATTTATTTCCCTTTCCTCACTCCCAGATCAATTTTAAATGAGTACTTATATTTACTAGGCACAGGATCAGCATGTGTTTCTATCCTTTCTCATGGGCTTATGGAATACATCTAATGGATTGGGAACCCATTCATTATACATCCAGCCTGGTAGGTGTAGAATTCAAATTCTCAGTGTGATGTGTAGGGCAACCCAATAAAGCTGACTGGCAAGATGAAGCTGCCTTTCCATCTGGCCCTAGGAGCCTCAGGGAACCTTCTGAACACTAAGCAACAGCTGTCTGATATGTATCTTAGCAGAGAAATGGTAGGAGGGTACAATGGGGGAAACTATCAAGAACGTAAAGTAAGGAAGACAAAAAGACTTTCCCTGAAACTTTCCTGAAAGAAAGGCTAGATGCTTCTCAAACACAGAAGGAACAAACTTTTTCTTAATTTTCATCCCTGATTCTTGGGAACCACTGTGTTTATGTTAATTATTCTCAGAAAACTAGTCATCTCAAATGTCTCAGGTATCTGGTTGATGGTTGAAAGTGAGCTCTAGGGAAAAGAAATCTCTAAAGGGGTAGATTGTGGGACTGCAAAGCAGAAGGCCACAAAGTTATAATAGCTACGCAATCCACAGTCTCTATTACCACACATCCTCATGCCCACCCAGCCCTGAGTTGGGGAGCATTTATATTTAACATAGATCTGCCGACAGCTGCGAAGATTTATCTCAGATGTGTACCTTAGCAGTCAAAGGTGAGAAGAGACTTCGGGAGGGAAGCCATCATTGAATTATACAACAGAGACAACCACTTGTTTCTCCTAAGCTTGTTATGAATGTGGACATGGAAAGACCAACCCAATACTATGTGAGGCTGCTGACTTCAGATTCAACCAACATTTACTGAAGTCATATTAACGGTCTTGCATTGTAGCAGGGACTTTTATATAAATTATCTTACTCTCAGAAGAATCCCATGGGCTAAGGCTTCCTAAAACCGTTATTCAGATAAAAATATTGAGGTTACCCAGTTGATAAGCAGCACAAACAAGTCTTAGCAAGTAGCATGTAATTCTGAAATCAGCTTCGAATAGAAGTGACCAAACATTTGCTTTTCCATCTCCATGTGAATTGCCTTCCTGCCTTTTGCGTCCCAAACCACACCCTTCTCCTTAGTTCAAAATGTCATATAAGCTTTCACTGCCCAATCTGTTCTCAAGTCCCACATTCTTATGGAATCCTCATTACATATGTGGGAGCTAAAAAAATAGTTTTCCCTCCCACCTTCTAAGTTCTTCTAGCTGGACTAATAATCAAATTAACAGAGACAGCTTAACAGGAAAAAATGTCCGAAGTCTATTATGAATGTACATGTGGGGTAGGGGCCGAGTTGGGGAATCATAAGATATGAGACCCCAAAATACAGTGGGAGTTTGAGGTTTATATGTCATTATGGACAAATGAGAAGAGGCAGGGGTCTGAGATTTCAAAGGAAATAGGTAGTTTACAGGTAATTGAGGAAGAGTAGAATACACATGGCGAGCAAATTTTTGCTGGGCAACCCAGAAACAACGGGATACTATAGGGGTGATTCAGTTAATAGGCCCTGCCTAGGGCCTTCCTATCTACCATACTAAATTCAAATTAGGGTAAGATCAATATGCTAAAATTTCTTTCCCAGAACAGGTCTTTTTATCTGAATCTCTTAAGCAGGAAAGGGGGAGGGTCAAACGTTCTTTCTGAGTCTGTTATTTCTTAATGATCAGCTTAAAATCAATATCCCAAAAGGCAGTTTTAGGGTGGAAAAACTTTGGTCCCATTCATATACATGCATAATAAATGTGCTTATTTTCTCCTGTTAATATGCCTCATTGGATTGTTTGTCAAACCAAAAGAACTTAGAAAGGTGGGAAGAATTTCACTTTAACTCCCCCACACCAAGATTACATTCACTTCTATTTACCTATTTTATCAGTCTTTTACCCTCTGGACCCAGAAAATGGCAAGTATAATAGCCCACAGTAACGAAGAACTCAAAAGAATTTTTTTTTTCCTAAATTAGCAAAAAGTATATTAAATATTTTTTAAAAACTATCTAAAAACAGTGTTTAACAAAAGCTGCATAAATTCTCACCCCTCTTCTATCCAGACGATCTGAAATATAACAAATGAATGCAGTATCCAAGGCACTATCTTGACATGAGCTTTAAAAGCATGTTCAAATGTGCAGAGATTCTTTTAAGTAGTGCTATATTAAATGGTAAGCAAAATCTTGATCACTGCATATTAGGTATTATTCCAAAGAAATACAGAAAGGAAGGCTATAGCAAAAAAAAAAAAAAAAAAGGTCAATAGTTGGCAGAATTGTTTATTGCTAAATTGTCTTTGTAGCAGCCTCATAAATGATCCTGTAAGTAAATTCATTAGTTAGCTGGTTTCAGTCTCAATCCGCCTTGAAAGAAATCCTGCTCATGAGCTAATAATGCTCTAGCAGTATCCTAACGTGCTTACTCATATCCATTAATTCACTCAAAAAGTAATTAGCAGGCCTAAAAGACTCAGTTCTGGGAATCATGCTCATGTGTGTGATATAGCCATCCCATATTTTCCCTGTTAACAAACTCTTCCATAGCATCTGCTGAAGGTATTGCCTATTCTAAGGTCTATGACTCATATAGGGAGACAAAACCGTTGCTGACTTAAGTTCTGATGATTGAAATCTAAGCCATCAAGCCCCTGGGCCTCCTGGGAGCTCCAAATTTTCTTATTGTGTGTGCCCCTGCCTTTGGATATCATAAAACACTGCTGACTCTCTCCCTGCTTAACTATTATTGCTTTAAACTTATTTAAGAATGCTGTCTAAAATTAGCTTTGTACGTAGCAATTTAGAGAGCAAAATAAAAAATGAATGAAATGTTTTGAATAAGTGAGTGCATAAAAATATTAATATATCAGACAAGGCAAAGAGAATTGGAATTCTTTACCTCTTAAAAGACTCCTTCCATACAAACACTAATGAATGCTCACTTCATCTGGTCTCAGGGTTTAGTCAGACAAGACAATCACTTAACCACATTAATGGAAACAAGTCAAACTAAATTCTCAGATAATATGGAAGCTCTTTTTCTACCTTTGGGAATATATAAACTGCCAATTTGTGGTGGCTTCAGCTGAAATGATGCTTTGTTTAACATTAAGAATAATTAGTTCTCTTAACTGAGCACATGATGATTGGCTGGGTGGTAGGAATGGGGGAAAACATGACAAAAGCACAGGTAATAATGAAAAAAAATTCAATCCGGGATTTGAAATATTCCATAAGTAATCTACAATGCAAATAATCTACGTGAAGATTAAAACAAAGAAATTACTGAAAACAGTCCAATTCTGCAAACTACATCAGATTCTGCTACGGCAAAGAGTTTGCTAAAAGCTATGCTTTTGGCTACAGTATCAGAGAAGGAAGTCAGTAATACTGAAGACAAATTTCAAGGAAATCTTTTGGCTTCAGTTGGAACAAAAACAACATGCTCTTTTAAGGAACTGATATTGTGGAGACTTGATGATATTCTAGGAAATGAACATGAGATAATGTTTTCAAAATAGCCCCATGATAATGTCAATGAGTAATTTCAGTTCTTATCACAATATTGTGTAGTTCATAAGCAGTACTGATATTGAGGCAAGGAAAGGTGTTAGAATGTTAAAAAAAAAAAAAATCCACAATCCCTCCTTCGCTCTAAGGAAAACAGCTGATGAACAGCCACTGCTCATAGATAAAAACCTAACACTGTTCAGTCATGGGAAAAAAATGTCTGAAAACAGGTTTTATCTCTCAGCAAATACTGAGCCAAAAATCTGATCCAGTGTCCAACAATATACATATGTCCAGTTTCATCATCAGAGGGAAAGTCATGGAAAATAGGGTCTTAGATCATTTAAGCTGGACTCTAAATATCGTCCGGCCCACGCCCAAACAACAGATGCCCAGAGACATTGAGTAACTTTCCTTGGTTACACAGCACATGAATTGCTGAGTCAGATCTGCAGAACCAGAGTTTCTCCTTTCTCTTTTTCCAGATTCTATGTCTCTTCTCCTTTAAAAAAACATATATATGGTTGGGGGGAGAGGGAAGTTGACCATTGCTGAAGCCCTGTTGCAAATATGCAAAAGAACAAAAAGCTCCCTACCCTGGTTCCATTTTCTCACCTCCCATTCACTCTGTACATATTGTATCTCTCTGGGCCACTTTTCCACCCCCGCCTACTTCATCAGCTTCGTATCTCTTTTGATGGTTTCTCTTACCCACAAACAGAGTTAGTGGCTCCGTTTGCTCACTCAGTTCCTGTACCAGCTTATTCATACCTGCGCCACAGTATTTATTACCTTGTTTTTTAACCATCTGATAACCTTTCTATCACTTACCAACCTACAACACCGATTTCTTGGAAGCAGTGATTTTGTCTCATTTATCTCTGTAGATGCCATTATGCACCCAGCCCTTAGCAAAGATCATAACTCTTCATTGAATAAACAAATATTGCCAAATTTTTGCCTCTCCGAACATTAGGAAAAAGCAGGCAGCCAAAGTAAAATGATGCTACAGAATAATATATCTATGCTATATAGCTTTGAAATGCAGAAGATCCATCATTCGGGTGCTATACAATTTCTATAATTTAAAAAAAAAAAAGGGATGGGGAAAGGGCCTGCCAAATTTCAGACAGATACATAGCAGATTATGCCCTTGAAAATTCAAAATAGTCTCTATCTTTCCTCTCATTGGCCTCTCTACTCCAAATGCTTTTTCCTCCACATTTGCTTAGCCCCCATAAGGGCTTTGCTAGACCTCCCTGGCGACCTCAAGGCCCTTTATCACACCCTCTTCTGAAGTCTCACAGCATTTTATCTGTACATCATTACTGATGTATTCTACTCATTTAAGTTGATATTTTATCCCCTCTACCTCACTGAGCAACCTGAGAAAGAGGTTTCTATATACCCTGGAGGTGTCTCACATAGAATCTTGCCCATGGCAGGTCCTTAGAAAACAGTTATTGAATTGCTAAAGCAGGAAGTTTAGATTCCCTTCTTAAAGACAGCAAGCTGCAAACAAACAAATCTTTATCTGCAAAAGAAGGGGGTAATCTTCTCCAGCTGGAACATACCATGGCTTGGGGAGCCCTGTAAATGAGCACTGGCTCACACCTCGGATTATCTCAGATAAATCAGTAACCGAAGGAGGACAGGATGGAGTAGTGAGCCCATCAAGAGGCATTGTTGAGGCAGATGGATAAAAAGGGTGCCTACCTTGGGCTAGAGATCAGAGAAGACTTCCTGAAAGAGGTGACCCTAACCTGAGGCTGAAAGGTTGAGTTAAACAAAGAGAAGGAAGGGCATTCTAATCAGAGTGGGTAGCATGGACGCAAGCCTAGAGATTTGGAAATGCAAGAAGTTGAAGTATAGGGTATGAGATAGGGAATAATGAGAGGAGGATGAAGAGATAAGATCTAATCAAGTCATACAGGGCTTCATAGACTGTGCTACCAAGCTTCTCTCTTCCTGGAGGAATGAAAAGCCATTGAAGGTAGAGCAGTAATATGATCATGTAGAATAGTAATATGACCACTCAGGTAGCAGTGTAGGAAGGCAGAAAGACCTATTAGGGCTATTTCAGTAATGAATGTAAAATGTAAGGAGCTTTGGAGAGGATAACATGAAAAGTGAATAATATTAATGTCAGTTGGTGATTTATTATAAATGGGAAGAAAGAGAGCAGGGGGCTAGAGGAAGTCGTCAAGGATAATTATCCAGGGAGAGTATATAGAATCTCATGAAATCCTTACATTTTAAGGGCAGATATAGGAAGAAAAATCTTCAGAGGAATTGAGAAGTTGGAATGAGAGCAGTATGAAGAAAGAAAGCCAAGAATACCAATTCATGGAAGCTAAAAAACATTTTTAATAGCAGCAAGTGGCTAACACTGTAAAATACTGTAGAGATATCAAATGAGATAAAGACTCAGACTAGGCCATTGCATTTAGCCAGAAGGAGGTTTAAGTGACCTTGGAAAGCAAAGCACTGTTTCTGAGGAGTGATAGAAACTGAAGCCAGACAGCAAGTTAGTGAGTAAACAGAAGTGTGGGGAAAACTGAATGTAGATAATTTTTTAGAAACTTGCTTTTGAAAGGAAGGTAAGAGATGAGACACAGGGTGAGAGAAGTTTTGGAGTGTGTGTGTGTGTGTGTGTGTGTGTGTGTGTTATTTGGTTGTTTAGTTTGTACAAATGAGAGCGCCTTGAATATGTTTTATATCCTAAGAGGAAGAGTCAGGGAGAGGCTAAAGATTCAGAGGAGAGTATAAAAAACGGAGGGTGTTCACTAAGGAGGCAAGAGGAGAGGAAGCCAGGATACGGATGGAAGAATCAGCCTGAGATAGGAGGAAAAAGAGAATGAGACATGCAAATGCTAACAGCGGTACAGGTTGTTTCAGGAGCTATTTAAGGGACTCTTAACTAATAAGGCAGGTAGTTAAGTGGCTCTTCCTATAAATCCTGATCATCTGTCAGAATGAGAGAGTTAGATGGTCATGGTAATATGGTAATGATTTCAAACTAGACTTCGGCTATAGAGTACACAATAGAGTACACAGATATTTAATTACAGTCTTATACACCTGAAAATTATATAATGTCATTAACCAACGTTATCCCCCCAAAATTAAATAAATATTTAGATAGAATTTTCAAAAAAATTGCAAGAGAAAAGGAGAAAACTATACCTTAAAAGAAACTTACTAATCATGTCAGGTGATCAAAAATATTGACCTTACTTGTATCCTAATTCAAACAAACTTAAAAAAAAAATCAAAAGGCAAAAAGGAAATATGAAAACTGCCTATATATCTAATGATATTAGAGAATTACTATTAACTTTTATACTGAGATAATACTATTGTGCTTAGTTTTTTAAGTGTCCTTATTTTTTAGGGTACATACAGTTTTCATAGATGAAATAATATGATGTCGAGGATTTGCTTTAAAATAATCTGGGGATAAGATAGAGGCCATAAGTGAAACAATATTGGTCATGAGCTAACAGACATATGGAGGTTTGTGATGCTATTCTCTCTACTTTTATATATGTTTGAAATTTTCCATAATAAAAAGTTTAAACCAATAATATATAATTTTTAAAGCCAGAAGGAAAAATAAGGCAATTGTGGAGAATGAGAGAAAGAGATAACTAAAGACAAATAGAAAGATTGCTATATAGCATTGTAAGCCTGCCTGAAGTTGAAGACAAGTTTGTTATATAAACTGAGATTAATTTTAGATTTTAATAAAGAATAAAATGCACTTATTTATGCAAAAGAAGTTGCAGCTCAGGAGACAGACTCGGGTAGCAACTTAAAATTATGTTCCACTGAGACAAGAAGAGGCTGCCTTTTATAGCAAAAGTTCCTGCCCAGGTTCCCAATTAGGTCCATTTTATGTAAATGAGATATTCAAATTGTGCAGTTCTGATTGGTCGAACAGGTGCAAACAAGGATACAATTTGTGTAGTTCTGATTGGATGGGGGCAGGTCTTAGTCTGTTGGTAGAAAGACAAGAAGAAACCAGAGTTTCTCTGCAGTGGTCGACTCGGATGGGTAAACAAATTGGGCATAGTGCGGGAAGCCAAGAATTTCATTTAAGAGTTTTAGTTTAGTTCTTCCCAATATTCAGAGTAAATGAGGCCCTGTCAGCAGATGTCTGCAAGTCAAAAACTTGATGCCTTTGGTTGACTCTGGAAAGTCCATCCCAACAGATAAATTCCTTGTTGGGGTTCACATCAAATGAATCTTTCTTCTTGGGGTCCATAGTTGTGACAAAGTTAAATTACTAACCTAGCAGCATTCAGAAGTTGCTGTGAAAGAAGAAGTTGCATTGGTGGAGGGAAAGGACCTTGAAGGTTGTGACAACAGAAGAGGTACAAGGGATATGATGGTATGAACTAGAGAAAAATCAAAGCATTAAGTCATCCTCCTGTCTAGGCTAGATAGGAAGGGAGTGAACATATGAAGAGACTGATCGACTAGGGGAAAAAGGAACTGTGAGTCCCAAAGAAAATAAATGGCTGGAAATGAGGGTGAGAAAGCTGGAAAGCTAAGAGGCTGTGGTTTGTAAGCCAGTCTATGGAGTTTGAGATTTCAATTCTAGGTGATGACAAGATCAAGTTTAATTGTAAATGCCTATGAAGTGCCTATGTAAAAGGATGGCTGAAGTAGAATGAAGGTAAAAGTCAAATACAATGAAGATGGTTATGAAATTGTGATGTTGGATGCTGGATGAGTCCTAAAGGCACCCTAAAATTTCCCATAAAGATGAGGCTAGACTATAATTCCCATAAAGACAAGGGTTATAGTGCTCTCACTCACTTTCTCTCTCTCTCTCTCTCTCTCTCTCTCTCTCTCTCTCTCTAATTAATATATCTTCAACATCTAGTACAGCGTTGGTTAGGGAGAAGATGTTTCTAAATGGTTGTTGAATGCTTAAATGGAAGGACTATGTCACTAATGCTTTAACTTCAAGCCTTCCAGTTTCTACTCGCCACTAGTTAGCCAGTAAATTGGAAGTGGAAGAAAAGAATGGAGAGAACAAATTAACAATATGCACCAAAGCAGAATTCTTAGAGCAAAAGACATATTAAAAAGAATAAAAAGTAGAATCTATGAGAAAAACTCAAAGGAGCTTCCTTTCCTAGTCACTTATACCTGAACTAATGTGAGCTGCCATTGAATTAGTAACTGTCTTTGAATGTAGGAAGGGTTATTTTGAAGGAGAAGATTGTTTGCCTAGTGCCCTGCCCAGGTGCTGTTTTGCTAGGAGGACTGGGCCAAGCCTAAATGGGAGTTGTTCTAGATCACCCCAGCCTGAGGTCATCTCCGGTTCAGAAGCCAGTGGGCAAGGCAAAGAATCATGGCTTCTAGAAACCTGTTTACCTCAGTAGGTAAACAGAATAAACTCTTCACCCTGCAACCGGTGTGCTTAACCAGGAATCTCAGGAATTAGAATTTTTAAGAATATAGTAAGCTCTTATAATTGGGAACATACACCAATACCATTCATTGTTGATTCATTTATTCAACAAATACTGAGAAATAAAATTGTTTCAATTAAAGAACTGATTTAGAAAAGGCATTGAAAAAAAGTTAAGATAAAAAAATATTAGAAACCAAGGTTACAAATAAATTCTTATTAATGATCATCTCAAATATTGGATTAGTTCACCACTGGCCAGATAGTAGGCCAGGATCTTTATGTGAATTCCCATGTCACCAACATAGCAGCCCTGAGATTAAATGACTTGCCCAAGACTACATAGCTAATATGAAACTGAGCCAGGTCTAGCTGACACTAAGGCATGTGCTCCTAACCTCTGTGCTCCTAGCCTCTAAACTCTATGCAGGACATAGTACAGTGTAAATGTAGCCTCATCTAGACAGACAAAATGACATGAAATACTACTGGTGGAAGGTCTGAGCCTTTGAGGAGTTAGGAATGTAAGATAGAGGAACTTTTTATAATATCTTTCTGGCTTCTGCTCTTACATTCATGGAATTCCTATTTTCAACAGAGAAAGGAAAGGCTGGGTGGCAGACGTGTTAAGGGCAGAGAAAAAGCCTCCCAGAGATCATTTAGGCCACTGCCTATCAAAAAAAAACAGGAATAAAAAGGGAGGAATTTCAGTCCAAAAGTCCTTGAGTTTCTATTTCCTTGTGAATGAAAGAGACTAGTATGTAAATAAGAGCTTTGCATAAGCCAGACATTCTTTCAAGTCTAGTTTATCTACAGTATGAGTCACTTCCTTTTTAAGCAGGAATTAAAAAGAAATAGAGGCACATAATCATTACCCAGCACAAACCTTAATAGACCTTTTCTTCTCATTCAAATAGCAAGATGGTAAAGGGCTCCTCCTCTGACAAAACAGCAACATCATTTTGCATATACTGTACACACAGTTGGACCAGTTAACATTCTCTTTCAGCAGAGAGACATGAGCTAGTGAGATGAACAGGCAGATGAGATAGAAGGGAGGCCACAGGTCCAGCTGGGTTAACCTGACACCCACAAAGGCATCTGAATAACAAGAAGCTTTTGAATGACTGTTTATCTCCCCCAAAAGGAAGTTTAACCCCAAGTTATCCACTACAGCAGAGATACTCATAAACGTTTGGAAAAAGTTTCCGAGTAGCTGAATAGCCAGGGCCAGAATATGGAAAAGGAAACAAGACACAGGCTCTGTCCACAGATGGGGGCTTTGCACAAGGCTTGACCTTTCAACGGAAAAACAAATGTAGCTTTTCTGGGACGGCATCGAAAAGTGAACCTGAAAGTGCTGGCCTCTTCCCCATCCTAGTGCCGACTGTAAGTCTTGTTCAGCCCCTGCAATCGATTTATAAGGGCTGATTCACTTTTCAGAGTTAAAATTTGAAAAGTAAAGCAGAGAGGAAGAAAGCAAGTAAGTAGAAACTGAAGCACATTCTCATTGCCGTGGAAACTCCTATATACTCTACACATGAAAATATGTCCAGCAAAGCCTCAGACTCACCCAGTCCCTCATTGTCACCTTTACTAATGCTCAAAGCTAATAAAAGCCATCACCATCAATGTTTAAAGGCCTTGAGATGCCCTACGCAATACAACAAAAATTTAATGGAGCATCTACTATGTACTAAGTATGCCAGGTGCCAAGGTTATGAGAATAAACAAAATAAGTAGATAATTTCTCTGTCTTCCTTGACTATGGCCCAACAAGGCAGACTGACAAGTTGACGCTGGTTCCAGTGCAGCATGCTAAATACTGTATTGGGGTGGGGAGTGGAGGGTGGAATAAGTTCTATGGGAGCTCAAGGAGGGGAGAGAGCCTTCTAAAGGACATAATGTCCAAGCCAAGACCTAAAGGATGAGTGGGAGTGAAGAAATGACTTCCGAGAAGGCAACATGCAGGAGAAAGAGATAGCTTTGACTATGTATGTACAGGACTTGAAATATTTTAGGTACATCTCATAAAAGAAACAAAACCTGTGTCACTTAAGAACAGGTATTTTTCTCTTTCAGTGTTTTATCAATGAATTCTATAAGGAAAACCTTAGCATTTGCTCCCTAAACAGAAATTTACCCTAACTTCGTTTATCAGGTAATTTGGGAGCCTGAAATAGACTGCACTTACGTGATTAGATTTCAGAGTACTGGGAAGGACTTGTGCATCTCTAAAATTCTTCTTGACTTACTAATTAATGTTTTGAATGTACTGTTAGGACTAGATATGTGATTATTACACCACAAAATAAATTTTAAAAACACATACAGAACAACTAAAATAAAGTTAACAGAGAGTGCTAGACTACCAGCAGCAGAATGATGAAAATTAAAACAGCTAAGATTTATTAAATGCTTGCTCTGCAGCAGGCACTTTTTCAAAGTTCTTCATGCATGTTAAGTCAATTAAAATCACACAATAGTATGGCCCACTGATATCTATTTTAGAGCTGGGTTAACTGAGGCACAGACAGTTTAAGCAACTTGCCCAAAGTCATACAGCTAATAAAATGTAGTCGACATTTGAACTCAGGTAGTCTGACTCCAGAGTCCATGAGCTTATCTACAATGTGGCCAAATCAGAGCAAGGAGGAGAACAAACCTTGCCTCACAGTTTTGCCTCTGGTCAGTTCTGTGTGAGCTTGGGCTGAACCACGAACCTTTCTATCAGGTACACGAAGCAACACAAACCTGTTCCACCTATTAAATCCCGAGGGCTAAAAACTCCAAACCGTCCAGATTTCCCTCCCTAGTGCTTTGAACCATATTATTTCTTTTGGGAATCCTTACATTCTTTCATAGAAAAAAGCAATTTTTGGTCATGAGGACTAGTGCCTCGGGATGACCATGATAACATTCATCAGTTCCTGACACAGTTTGCTGAAGTGGCTTTTCTAAGTCACTACAAAATAGCTTTACGTGGAGGAATTAAACTGGCTGGAGATATTGTGAGGAAGTCATTTTTAAATAATTTGTGTTCTACTCGAAAGAGTGACTTCGAGAAAAAGTAAAAAAAAAAAAAATTCTGTAGTAAAAAGTATTCTAAGTTGAAGATTTATCTGCCTACCTACAGGAAAATGAAGCTAGTGGGTTTGTTTGTTTGTTTGTTTTTTAATAAGGTACCAGTTATAAGCCATATGCTACCACCTGAAACATTGCTTGGTTCTAGAAATCGGATTCAACTATTTCAGATCCCAATTTTTTTTTTTTTAATTTGAAGATATTTTAAGAACAAAGTTTTTTTATTATGCTTGTTTATAAATCCTAACTAGTCAGAAAGAAAATGAATAATGAACATCTTTATCTTTAAGGAGCTTTAAAAAAAAAAAAAGAAAATCTGAGAAGCTTGTATGTTTGTCCATTTCTAATTATCGTAATTTAAATACCTGCAAACATACAATACCAGGAATGTCAGCCTTAAAAATACCAATAACTGCCATATTGATTAGTAAAATCATATTTTAAGAATTATACTTCAATTCTATCTTAGTTTTAACTCTAATTTGTCAATCATGGGAGTATAGAATTTCCCCTTGGCTCTTAAATTTTCAAAATATTGACTTAAAAAAAATTAAACATTCCCTCCTATGCACTGTGGGTTGATACTCCATGTTGGAAACAAGCTGTGAAAGGAACTAGTACAATAAGAATCATGTTTACCTCAATTTTTAAACAAAGGCAATGCCTTATTTATGAAATAGATCAGAGAGCAAAAATGATGAATACCCCTTTCTAAAACACATACTGTTAAACTGTACAGCTGAAACTTACTGAATTTCGTTAACCAATGTCACCATAAAAAGGTAATTTAAAAAATAATAAAAATAAATGTAAAACAAACACAACCCACTTGTTATTTTCTATCATTATCCAATTAGAAAAAAACTTCCTAGCAGTCCATGTATGCATATCTCTAAGCAAGAATTTCAGCACTTAACTATAGAATGAGTATTCTAAGGAAGTAAATGTTTCTAACTATAAAGATTATCAGTACTTTTATTCTGATTTTAAATATCGAAACATTAAGATAAACATTTGGAGCTCATTTGTCATGTGTTTTATTTCCAGCTTCATATAACCAGTGCAAATGCATTTCTTTTCTGGGTATCAGGTCCTTATTTCTAAAAAGGGATCTTGCTTGTCCAAATGCAAGAGGACAGAATTGCCACAGTCCCAGATCTGTTTATCTGTTTGCATTTAAAGTGGCACAGTTTCTCATGCCCGTTTGTCTTTCTGAGCATAAGACTGAGATCATTATGCATCTCCAAAATTTCAAAGATGCAACTGTATCACACAAAAAAGTAACTGAATCCAAGTGGCTCATTATTCAAGGTCAAGGGGTCAAATTCATTCAGGCAATGAACAAACAATTCTGACTGAATTCAACTGTTTATGGTTCAGTTTATTTTCTTTTCTAAGGAGCTGGGTTTTTCAAATCAATTCAGACTTTTTTTCTCCAAACCATTTATATGGGTAGACATAACTTTTAACACAAAGCTAGCACGAACTGTATATGTGCAAGACCTGTTCATTGACGATCAGTATTGAACTACAGTGAACACTGATTTTTCCATTTAGATAAAATTGCTGGGTTGCTGTGAAGAAATCTCATTCCCTCTAACTTCTTTTAAGAACAAGGACAGATTTTGTGAACTGATTTATATCAGGAGATAGTTTCATTAGTGGCTTACAAGTGCTTTTGAAGAATATAGGTGGGATTACACACGAGGCCTCTACAAAATGAATGTTGGTAAGATCATGACTCCATTCTGCATTAATCAAAGAACAGAAGATGAGGGGAAGGGGCAGCAGAATGGTGAAGCTGGTTCCAAGGACATATGGAGATATGAGTATTTATAAAAATTGGCAAAATGACGAAGGTATGAATAAAATTGCTAAGTTAAACACAAAACTGGTTAATATCCTACAGGGCAATGAAACCACAATCTTTGGGGTTAATTTTTTCTAGCAGACATAAATGTACAAATCAACAGAAAACCTCACAGAGTCTAGGCATTGTTGGTAGTAAATCATGTGTCAAACCAAAAGTAACTTTTCCTTGGATAATTATATAATCCTTGGTGGTCTTTTTAACATCTCCCAATGTGACATTGATAGGACATGCTGTCCTCTTTTTATCTTATTTGCAACTTCGGAATTATTTTTCTCAACATCTCTGAAGTTGTGCTTAAAACAAATAAAAATGAGATTCTGGTACTACATGTTATAAGAGTCATTGTTGAAAAGTAATTCCGAAATCTGGAAACGTGAAATTTCAAAAAGTGAACTTTAACTTCATTTCTTTTCACCCTTGACTTGAAACAACGTTTCTCTATCTCAGGAGCCACTGTGTTTGTCTCCCATTTATTCCTCCCTATTCCAGTAGAGACTTGAAAGTTTACTGGCAAAGCCATGTGGTTTCCTCTCTGCTCACTGGCACAAATTACATAAACCGCATTCTCATTTTTAGATGAAATATCGCACTCTGCCACCCTAGCATCCAACAACTTTCGCCTGAGAGAAAAATGCTTCATTTACATGAATGTAAGTCCTCGCTCTCTTGTCCTCTCAGTGCATTAATAACCAGTTGACTACGTTTCTTAGTATTCTCATTTTATTGAAAAGCCAATACTATCTTCCAAACAAAATGATCATTGTACCTTTAACGTCCTCCTAGGTCTTACTTTCCAATTCTCAATTTTCTTTGGGGGTCACATTAAAATTTTCCTTAATCTGATTCAAATACTCTCCAAAACCTCTAACAAATATCGAACCCAGGATCAGGTGTTCCTACAAATACTGAAAACAATGAGATTACATTTACCTATTTTCTATTTCCACTGCCTCTCAGACTGAAAGATTTAGACTTTAGTAGTAGTCAAGTTGAACATAGGTGAAAGATGCAAAGTTGCAGAAGAGAATTTTAAAAAGAACAAGTAATTGCAAACAACAAGTCCTAATTGCTTTGGGCTGGGGATGTGTCATGTGTTGAATGTGTTGGATTTTTTGGTGTTTTAATAATACTCCACTCTGCCATAGGAACCCATGGCTCCAAGCTAGGAAGCACTGATCTGAGCCTGTAACACACTCTCTGGACTTCCTCACAAACAAGTCCTGCAAAGACCAAACTGAAATGAAAGGCCTAGAATGTAAATGTCTCATTAGCCTGGGCCTGGGCTCTCTGCCCGGCTCTGATTGGGTTCCCAGTGACTTCTTTTAGGCTTAGGGCCAGGACTTATTTTTATGTTCAATCTTGAAGAAATTTATTCGGTTCCCACAAACCTCATGGTACTGTGGAAACTTTAAATTCATCAATGGCAGCCTCCAAAAGAGGTGTGAACAGGAGAGTGGCCAGAAGGACAGAGAAAGACAAAAGGCCACAGAGACACTTAATGAAGTATAGAGCTATGTTCTTTTGGTCAGAACAATCCAGGTTTTGATCTGCCAGTCAATCTCAGGAGCTAAATTCCCACACCAGCTTTAAATAATTAGCTACCCCAGCCTCCAGAGGTAAAAGGTTAAAGGGCTATAGACAAGAACTTTCATTTGCTAATCACTATCCACATTCCTGCACCTGGTGCTTTAGCTAATTTATTCTTCAAATCAACTCCATGAAGGACAGGGAACAAGAACCACTTTGTCACCAATCTCCACCCTCACCTTTAGTTCAATTGACAAGCCAAAGCCATGTAAGAAGTACCAGAATTAATTATATAACTTGAATAAAACCAGATTTAATTCTTCCTTTGCACCTGACTCCCATCACAGGCTCGCTAGTGAAACAAAAATTCACCTCAAAGTGAATTGCACCTGTGCAGGGCTAGTTAACATTCTTAGAGGGTGAATGGTGAATTCCACCTGCCCCAGTGTCTAAGGCCACTGAATACACAGACAACTGTGGCTTAAGGAGAGATTGTTTTTTCGGTCTTTAACCTCTGGCCAGACCTGAGTTAAGCCCCAAGGACCTTGGTCACATCCATGGGCCTTACTCTACCTCAGGGGAAGGCTGACTGGGTTCACTGGCATGCAGCAGCCAGTCCTCTTGGGTCACCATGCAGGGACCATCTGTCTTTGAAGAAAGGGGGCACACATTAGGGAGCCCAAAGCCATAGGTGGTTTTGAAGAAGAGAATAACTGTTTTTCAATACAAGCTGACAATACTCTAACCTGTGAACCTAACGAGCTGAGGACATTGGAAGAATTTGATGAGAATTTAATGAGTTAAAACCCTTCTTTTATTACTCTCTATTCCCAAAAGAAATTTCAATATTTATTCATTTAATCACTTATTGATTCATTCTAACAGATATTTGAGAGGCTGCTCTACACTAGATATCATTCTAGGACCCAAGCCATGATGAACAAGACAAGATGGCAAAAAAGGTTCTTTTACCTTTCTTATTAAAGTAATATATGCTCATTAGAGAAAAATTATAAAATGGAGAAAAACCGAGAGGAGAAATCACCTGAGTTTTCCCATCAGGAAAAAAAATACTGTTAACTTTATGGAATATATATTCTCCATTTCCATCTATTTTCAATGTGTACGAATCCATGTATGCATACTATCTTCCCCCAAATAAAACTATAATGTACACAATATTGTGTCATAGCTGCTTTTTTTACTTACCACATTGTTAGCCATCTTTCCTCATGTTGCAGTCTGAGTAAAGGCTAATTTCCTCATTTCAAAAGTAGGAACAGAAACATTTTTAAAAATTCTAACCAATGAGTGAGACTCAATAGATAAGAGAGAAGAAAAAAGGAAGAGTAAGTGGATCCCTCAGCCATGTCTGTCTCTGGGTTGCTAGCCAGGAGAGAGTTAGTGCTGAACTCTCACTGCTCTTGGCTGACATCAGGGAGGTATGTGGGCAGCATCTAGATTCTGCCAGTACCTGGTTTGGAGCCCTGGGTTCACCTGGTTGAGGTAGGGGAGGGACAGCAGTCCCATCAGTGGGTGTAACAACAACACACAGTCTCGAATGCTTGACCTTGTGTTGGGTTACCCAGGAGGGAGGCCAAAGCTTAGCTGGGTGTCAGGGCTCTTCTGGAGAGAAGCAGGACAGGCGTGAGCTACTTGGCCCATGCACAAGTAACCTGCAATTTCTTCTACATTATATTCTACTGAAAGCCAATCACATCTTATTGTTCGATTTAACACTTATGCCTAAATTCAATCTGTTGTACTTTGGCACAGTTACACAACTTAAGGCCTAAGTTTAAATAATTTAAGAGAAGCCTGGTGCCCAAAGAAAGAAAGTTTCCTTTCCAGGTGGGATTTGCTTGTGGGCACTAGGCCCAGACAAAGGGGAATTACCCCTGAAACCAACCACAGCACCATTTTTAATGACTAACTCATTCTGTTCTATCAGTGCGCCAACGTTTATTTTATCAATTGTCTTTTTTTTAAACAGATGTTTTATCTTGCAATTTTTTTTTTTACCGTAACAATTCTGCAATGAACATCTGATTGCTAAATGTTTGTTCATTGGTATTATGGCCTTAGAATAAATTCTTTCAAGTATAATTGCCAACCCAAAGGATATCTACATTTTTATGACTTTTGCAATCAAATCACCAAATCGCTTCCTCAGAAAATTTTTATTCTGCATAGAGGTATTTACTTTTCTGTAACTTTTTCTACTTTGGGTACTATCAGAAATGAAAATTGTTAATTTGATACATGAAAAAAGAATTTCACTTCTTTCCTTTGTCCCTTTATTACTAATGAGGCTGAAGATATTTTTATATGCTTGCTTGCTATTCACTTCTTGAATTATGCTTTCTAAGTGTTTTTGTAATATTAATGACATTAACACTTTGTTCTACTTTGCAAAGAATGAGCTTTTATAATTTACATACAATTTGCACAGAATCATTTCTGTTCTCTTTGCCCTGTAAGTCATTTAAATGACTTTATTCTTCCTTCAATTTATGACTTTCCTGATCATACTTCTGAAAGACCAAATCATTTTGAAAGCGCTCAGTATAGCCCACAATGCAGAGGAGTCATGAGATTGCAACAAGCACTCCTTTTCATTTGTATGTTTTAAGTCTTATGTTTTTCCCTTTTTTAATGCAATTGAAATAAGATATTTTACATTGTGATTCAGTATACTTTCTGTGAATATAATGTAAATATACGTATCTGAGTATGTAAGTAAACATGTAACATATAAGTATGTAAATAGAAACAAAAAGTTTTATAAAACAATACTATTCTTAATGCCTGCCTGTATGCTGCTATTTTCCCTTTTTCTCAAGCTATTTGAGACCCAATTAAATTGATTTCTTGAACACTCTAATAATTGAAGATGCTCCAGATCTAGGAAGAGGTATAACATGTCTTCCCTAGAAAATTCATCCTTATATTTTTCAAGCTCGATTAATTAAGAGTAATAATTACTGTTTTCATAGCATTCTTAAGTGCTTACTGTGTGCTTATTAAGTGTTTTACATGCTAATCCCCACAACTTTTTAATAAGGTGGGTGGGTATTATTACTGTCCCCATTTGACAGATGAGGAAACTGAGGCAGAGAGATTAAAAACCTGCTCAAGCTCTCATGGCTAGTGTGTATGTAGTACAGCCAGATTTTGAACTATGCAGCCAAATTCTAGAAACCCTTGTTTTCAACCTCTCTGACCTTTCACTCACTCTGCTTCAGCCGTCACCGTCGTGAGTCCAGGGGCTCACTAAACACTAAGGGTGGAAGAAAACTAATTGCAAAGTTTAGCACCAAAGCTATGGAAACTACTGTTCTTCTAATAAGCCTGAGAGAGGAAGGAGATGGGGGAACAGAGAGTGAGTGGTAAGTTTCCACCATTAGAATAATCATGGACAGTTTGCAAAGAGCCTTTTGTGCTCCAAAATTTTTTCTTCCCTGCCCGAGGAGGAGGAGAGAGAATAAACATGAAGCCCACATCAACCAAGTGTGGGAGGAATATTAGGACATCATGGCTGGTTTATCTGTTAGCACTAGACAGAAATTAGAAATGAAATTCCACCCTAAACACATATATACCGATATTTGTCTATCGTATTTTTCAAAGACAAGAAAAAAATCTGTTGTCTTTATTGGAATGTATAAGGTGAGGGAGAAGGGAAAGGGTACAGAAGTCTGAAATTGGTAACAGGAGGAGCAACGAAGGCTCCTCTAAACAAAATTTGCTCTTTATATTGATGCCTCTGTTCCTGAGGCATCAATACTTTCTTGCTGCCTTGGTCTTAGCAGAAGCCAAAGTCTTAAGGGAGAGCCTCCCAGAATTTGGGTTTTCCTAGGTCACCCACTCCAACCCTCTCTTTCTGTCCTTTGATACTTGACTATTTGTGCTTAAGTTGAAGAATTAGCTTGTTCTGCTGGAAGAGGATGATAGTTTGGTTTGGTGGAGAAAAGAGCTCCATCAAAGCAACAGGCAGCTCTCATCACGCAAGTCTTTAAAAACGCCCGTAGTTCAGGCCAGCATTTAATAACATCATGACCAGGAAGTCCTTTTTCTAGATCTAATCTACATTCACCTTGCTGCAATTTATAAATACACTTTGGTTTCCCGCCCCAGCCCCAGAGTGCTGGATGCCCAAGGAAAATTTCAAACAGTAATTGCATGCATACCAAGCCTACAGGTGAGTTCAGTAATTTGCATACAATGCCTTGTGATCCTCAGATAAAAGGTGCCACATCTGTACAAAGCCTCTTGCTTCACAAATTAGTCTCATGATTAAACTTCTGCTAATAGTAATTGCAAATACTTCCTTACTAAATGATTTCTATTCAGAAAAGAAATGCAGCTCATTTACTTATTTTATTGTTGCACAGATATGTACAATGGATCTTTATCTAAAGACATAGGGCACTGAGCTCTTGCTGAGATAAATTAGGAACAATGCTTTCAAATTCTCTGCACCAGAGGAAAATGTGCTTCAGCTGCCCAGGTGTTGGTGGGAGGTGGGAGGACTGGGTTTTGTAGTTGCATATTAACTCTCTGGCCTCCTCTAGATAGCCAGGTGACAGCTGCACGTAGATGTCTTTGAAGTGTGACATTCTTACGGAACTTCAAAAGGCCTTGGGCCCTGAGGCAGGTATGTTTGCTGGACACACCTGGTGCCTGCCATCCCCACAACAGCAGCTGGCCGACAGGAAGCTCCTGAGAACCAGCCCAGGACCTCTCTAATGAAGCACATCAACTGATAAGGGCACCACAGCCACAGCAGGAGAGGGGTCACTGAGATGAATGAAGAGCCTCCAGCACGGTCCTTTTCTGAGAAAACAAGGCCTCCTCGGCGGGGTTCTGATCTCAACGGCTCAGAAAGCAGCAAGCATGGAATTTTGACAGGAAAATATCCTTTGTGGTTATCGAACCTCATTCGCAGAGGCGAGAAGTCTGAGCAGGGAAGCTTAGTTAAAAGTGAAATGTGAGCAGAATGCTAAGGAAGTAAACGCTGCTGGGAAAGGTAAGCGTGAAACAACCATAATTGAAGCCAACTGGCCAAAGGGAGCACATTGAGGTCAGATCTAGAAAGGAAAATAACCCTTGCCTCAATCCAACTTGGTTAAAAAGCACTTAGCACATACATTATGCTCTGAGCTCACCAGTCACCTAAAAAAATCACTTCGGTGGTCCTCCTTAATTACCAAGTCCCTACTATGGTTATGAAGGTGATGAAATCACAACACTCCTCAAGGAACACACAGTTTGGTGAAGATTGTCAGCTGTAGACTTCGTCAGGCATTTGGCTTCTAAAAACAGACATCAGAGCTTTTACATTTGCTCACTGTGAGACACTGGGTAAAGGGCCTTCTTTGACTTTCTGTCTCAGGTCCACCCTCAGCGAGTAGTTTTTGAGGATTAAATGAGCAAATACATGTGCAATGACGAGGACAGTGCCTGGAACTTAGCAACAGTTCAACAAATATTAGCTAATATTTTTACTGCTATTGCAGGGAAGAAGGTAATAAGGTGGGATGTGGTTCTACAAAAACCCTGTCCCTCCCTTATGAAGCACATTGACTGGCACTGAACCTTATCTGCCCTTATAACTCGCTCATTTCTGAGGGAAAAAAAGGGCCTACACCGGTGGTGTGTGGTCTGGCAGGGAATGCTGTGACCTGAGTAACCAGAGTCCCCAGAGTAATTTTCTTACTACATCCAGCCCAGAAGCGAGTGCGTCAGGCCCCACCCTGGTGAGGCCTGGCAGTGAGTTGGGAATGTGCTTGTAGTAATTTCAACCCACTGCATGCACAGGGCTTTGCTCATGGGCTTGTCGTGAGGATTAAATTAGACCGTGAATGTAACACTCTTAGCAGAGTACCTGGCACATATTAAGGACTCAATGTTCACTGCTCTTATTGAATAGAATACAGCCGTTGTCCCTGGAATAGCAAGTAATTATTTTCCATCAACATATCCACGCATGTCACTGAGCTAGTCCGTCCACATCATGAAAGATAACTGTAAAGGAAAGACAACAAAGCAGAGAGTAAGAGGCTTGTTTAGCTTTGAATGCTCACATGCATTACAGGGTACTGGAAAGAGCATTGTTTGGAATTCAGGAAGACCTGAGTTTGAACCCTGACTTTATAACATACTAGCCAAATTACTTAGCCTCACTAAGTCTCAGTTTTTCCGTCTATAAAATAAAGAGAGGGGTTGTAAAAATCAGACATCATTAAGTAAAATACGTAGCCCAATGCCTGGTTTACTATGACTAATAAGATACACTCAGGGCATCAACTTTCTCTATTGGCTTTCCCTTTGTGCATTTTATATATCCCCTTTCAGCAAGTGCTTTGTAAATTGTAAAGGCCATGGAAATTGGCTGCATAAGAAGTGTAAGATCACGCAAGGGCAAACATCATCGTTTTTTGCCAAAAAGAATGAGTGCGTGTAAGTGTTAGAAAACCCAGTGTGTCAGCCTATCAGTCATACTTCTCACAGGTAAGGCTCACCCCAGCCAGAATGGAAAAGTAGCAGGAGCTTACTTTAATTAACACACACCTTATTCTTTATCCCATCACTTCCTCCCGTGACTTCATCTCCATTACCTTCCAGGCCCTTAACACACATACACACATACACCAGCATTCTTGGATCTAACTCCCCTTTTCTCTACACAGAAATAAGTATATATTTATTTATAGCATATGTGGTACAGTGTGATAGAAATGGCCTGAGTTTTAAGGCCAGACATATCTGACACTTCCCAAAAGCCAGTCTCCTATTCAAACTAACCCTCTATTTCTAAGACAAAACCCTAGCCGTTTCTACCTTCTTCGCCAAGGGCAAGGCATGTACAGTCTTTCATCTAAACCTCTTAAAATACCTCCTGTCTGGTCTCCACTCCAGCACAAGACTCCTCTGTCAGTCTTCTCAGTGGCTGCCGCAAGCATCTATACCAAATTTGACCTCCTTCTCCATTGAAAAACAACCCCATTCTGTGAGTGTGGAGCTATTACTGTTAATATTAATACTGCTGCTACCACTATCTGTATTAAAGCATTGTGCTAAGGGCTACAGATATATTAGATTGTCTTATTTCTTCCAACTGTAAAGTATTATTTTTCAATTTTGCCAATAAGAAAACTGAGACTCAGATAGCTTAGGTAGCCTGCCCAAGGTCATAAGTCTAAAATATAGCAGCTCTGGGATTTCAAACAGGTTAGCTCATTCATTCACATATTCATCTATTTAGTTCCTCAACATTCAACTGATAGTATTGAGTATATACTCTGTGTCAGAAACAGAGCAAGATATTAGTATATCGACAAATAAGACGGATGCCATTTCTGCCCTAGAGAGACTTTCTTCAGTCTGACATCAAATCCTGTTTCTTAACCACTATATGTATTGCTTCCCATTTAGAGACCAAAGAGATGTCCTGGCATAGTATAGTATACCCTAACCTGGAAAAGTACTTGTAACCTGGCTTATCTGGAAACCTGATACACCAAATCATCGCCTTTCACAAGCAAAAGGAAACGTTTCTACACAGTTCTGGACAATTCAGACTATATTCTGGAAGTGCCGCTCTAGAAGGCTGAGTGAGACCTTGCACTCCAGGTCTGCTCCGTTTGAATACAGCACTAGGGGTTTAGGTCTTGAAGCGTCTTCCACATACAGTTGACTGCACTCTTTTTTCTAGCACAGGGTTCCATTCTGTGCATTTCTAACAGATCTTCACTTCCTTGTCAGGCCAGCTTTGCCTCACTTCTAGGACTGTGTCTATATCTGTCTCTCCTACACATACCCAGCCCAAACAGGTAGGCTCCGAATTAGTATCGTACTGTGATTTTAGAAACACTGAGATGCTAACTCTGCAATCTCCTTCTCCGGGATCTCTGCACTGCACATCACCAGGAACACAGAGAATAAATGACAGGTCCCCCCCCCCACAGAAGACTCCCTTACCAAACACTCTTAATTCCTTACATCCCCTAAATGCCCCCAAATGCCCCAGCCCTTTCCTCCACACTTAGCAAGAACATTTTAAATGCAAATGCTCTTCTAAAAGGTTATATTTACACTGAGTCATCTTTTTATGGTGACATTTGGGGGTGGGAGTGGTAGGGAAGTAGGGGTGGAGTTCCTTGTGGCAGCCAGGATTGAAGAAGAATTTAGAACACTGGAAAAAAAGTATTAGAGACACCAGGACAGACGTTGCCCACATCCGACTCCCTATACCAAATCTGAACCTCATTTTCAAATCACAAGTCCCCCAAACCAAGGGTAAAGTAAATAGAAATATAAGACCCTGCTTTCTTTTCTTACTCTTGACTCATAACATGTCCCTATAGATAAAAACCTGACACATTCTAGAGAAAACAAAATATAATTTCCATAGTACCAAACCATCATATATATTCTAGTTTTTAGAAGATTTATTGTAATGTTTTGACATGCATATCATTTTGAGAAGACAACTCAAATTTCAGAAAAGAGGCATTCCATATAATGTCCATAGGAAATACAGCCTGTTTTTCATTAATAGATGGGTTTCATTTAATATTCATTAAAGTGTGACTTGCTTTCAGCTCATAAATCTTGAAAACAGATTCTGGCTCCCTGTGCACTGTTTTTATTGGCTATGTTACTTTTTCTTTCCCTTGACACATTATAGTTGTGTTTAAATATGAGACGCAGCTGGTTTTTCCAGTGGGGGTTTCTGGTTTGGCTTTACAGGAAAATACAGAACAAAAGTCCTCAAAGATTTATAACAGGTGTTCTCTTTTCTCCTCAGAGTGAAATAGTATATTGTGTAGCAATGAAAAGGGAATGACAAAGGTAACAATGAAATACACAACCTAGCGGCACAAAAAATTAGAGACGTGGCTGATTGGCGTTTCAGAGCAGCTGCCATATTTTCAAGGGTAGGGACACAGCTCTATAGATGCACTTAGTCATCTGTTCCCTTTACAGAAATTGTCAAAGCTAAGAATGTAAACTTTAAAAAGAATGTCCAAATTCACAAATTGAAGAGAGAATGTGTGTGAAGGAGTTTGAGGAGTTGCGATAGCAATGGAATTCTTAACAGATAGATTATTTTGAGGATGTACAATACACCCTATTTTTCTTTTTGCTCACATGACAGGTATGGACCGATACCCTTCCATGGCCAGTTAACAGCCCAGCTGCACAGCAGGAGGTGAGCAGCAGGCCAGTGAGAGTGAAGCTTCATCTGTATTTGCACCCACTCCCCAGCACTAGCTTTACCACCTCAGCTCACCTCAGATCATCAGGTATTAGATTCCCATAAGAGCACCAGTCCCTGGTGCCAAAAACATTAGAGACTACTGCTCTATGTGGCCTAAAAAAACAACCAAATCAAGTTCCTATCAAGCCAGAGAGATGAACAGCCAAAGATTTGAGCATAAAAATATGATACTACTGTTAGAGCCAGCCTTGACTTGAAATATGAGTGATGCCCTAGATGGGGCTTAATCTTCAGATAGCTCTTTAAGGGAAATAATTAAAAGAAGAATGATGATGATGGCGATGGTGTGATTATAACTAAGATTTATCAACTGCTTAATGTAGAACAGGCACTGTTCTAAGCGCTTTACTTATAGTAGTATATTTAATCCTTATAACAACCCTATGTGCTGGTACAATGATTATTGTCCTTATACAGATGAAGAAACTGAGAACTGAGGTGTTAACCATAGTTCATGGTCACACAGTTAGCAAGGAATGAGTCAGGATGAAACAGCTAAAGAGAAAAGTCTTTGAATGGACTCAAAACTAAGTACTGTGGTGAATATTATTTACCCTCTTGTTTAATATTCTCAGGTCAGGTAGCAGGAAAATGTGATTTTGTAATCCAGGGAATCTCAAAAGGTCTTCAGAAATGCTTAACCCATTCCAAAATTTTCAGTTACTCTACCCATACTAACCACTAATTATAGAAAGTACCTAATAAACTTTCTATGCTCCTGTTTCTATTCTCAGTGCTTAAATGTATTACTCACGTAAGCCTCCCATGAACCCAGGAGGTGGACACCATTATGATCCCATGTACAAATGTGGAAAGCAAGGAATAGAGAGACTAAAGAACTTCCTGTGTTGGTTTGTGGTTTTCCCAGGATTCTAACCTGAGCTCCTCTGGGTTCAGAACTCAAGGAAAGGACACACCTGTTTTGTTCTCCTTTCGGTCACATACCTGGAAAACACATGTGTTGAATGATAATAAGTGGTGTCCAATGTTTGTTGAACTGATTACTATCAGACATGAGCCTGGAAATCCAACGACTCTCCTCTTTCCTGATTACACAAAAATTTTCATCACTTTCGAACTGCCTAAGAAACAATTCCAAGGAGAATAATTCTACACTCCTACCTACTACCTTGCAGTCTCTTACTCTTTTCTCTCTGTCTATTGAAAGCCTACTTACTTGTTTCAAAGTCTGGTGTTCCTCCTCTGGAGGTGGCCCTGATCACTGTAACACACAAACTTAGTTGTTCCTTCTTGTTGTTCCCTATGACCAGAGCTTTTCAAACTTCCGTGTGCATCTGAACCACCTGGGAATCCTGTTATGAGATAGATTCTGATTCACATGGCATCACTGAGATGTTAAACATATAGAATCTCAGGCCCTTTTATAGCCCACAACCAGCACATGACTCTATTGCATTACATGGTTATTATTCCACTTCTCCACTCCCATACACGGCAGAGAATCCACTGCCCCAGCCCTTCTGAAGCCCTCCTTCCCTGACACATCTGGGGAAACTTGGGGCATAAGCTATAACCAGCTTCCACACTCCTGCTTGTCTCCAGGTGCCTTTGAGGCAACAGTCCCCAGTTCTTGCCACTTTTTCATACAGAACAAAAAAGTCTCTAAATGTCATTCTCTCCTTCTAGACAACAGCCCCACTATTGGAGGAGAAGAGGCCCCGATTCGCAAGAGGGAGTTCAAGTTAAAAAATAAAACCATCACATCTGGGTAAATTATGCCAATGTGCCCATGTGTAAATATGGTGATGGACATTTTTTGTTCCAATAGCAATATTTTCCTTCCTTTTGTCCTTACTTGTCCATTCCCGGTTCAAATTATGTATAATCCCCTCAAGCGTAGGTAACTCCAGTCTGCTGAGAACTTCTACTTGCCAGATCCTAAAGCAATCTGAGATATGAGCATGCCAAATATGAGAAAAGACAAATTAAAACAGGCCTTGACTTTTACCACACTTGGATAATGACATTTAAATTTTGGTTTAGCTCTTATTATATAGTCCAAAATGTATATATATCATTAAAATTTGGCCATACTTTTACAACAGTGACATTTACAATCATAGTTTTGAGTCCCTGACTACCAAATATGGAGCAAGCTTTGACATTATAACTTGCATATACAGTACAGCATTTGGTTGGAGTAATTATGCTACCTATTTAAAACAAAGGAGATGATCTAAGAATTAAGGCCAAAAAGAATGATTTAGTCTTCAGTTCTATTTCATCTTTAAATCCATATGTTGCTGTATATTTAAAAGAACAAGATATAAAAAATACAATATTTTGCACTGAGCATTTTTATCTCAAATAGCATTGATATTTTCTATCTGAATTTCCGTTAACTTCAAATCTCTATTAGACAAATTGCTCTGGTGAAGACCATGGGCTTTGGAATAAGGCAAACCTGGGTTCAAATCCTGGCCCTACCAGTTCTCCGTGTGTGACTTTGTACACAGGGGTTCCCTGATACAGATTTCTGAATCATACTGATTTGAAAAATTCTAATTAAGTCTGTGATGGGGCCTAGCAATCTGTAATCTACTTCTTCACTTTCAATTTTGAAATAATTTTAGACTTTAAAAAAGTTGCAAAAACACAGTTTCTATATATCTTTTACCCGGCTTCCCCTAATGTTAATATCATGCATAACCATAACACAATTATCAAAATAGAAGTAAACATTGATGCCATGCTATACTTAACTTAGAGAGCTACCTATTCAGTTTTCACCAGTTTTTCCATTAATATCCTTTTTCCAGGATTTCACATAGCATTGAGTTGTCATGTCAGTCAGTCTCCTCTAAACTGTAACGGTTCCTCAGCCTTTCCTTGATTTGCATGACTTTGTCACTTTTGAAGAGTAGTGGTAAGTAATTTGTAGAATGTTGCTTAATTGTGTTTAACGTTTTATCATAATGAAACTAATGTTATGCTTTAACAAGAATACCACAAAAGTGAGGTTCCCTTCTCGGTGTATCATTATTAGGGGTACAAGACACCATTATATCATATTATTGGTGATGCTTAGTTGCAGTAGTGTCTGCTGGATTACTATTAATATTACTATTTATAACTTTCCAATTAATAAATGTGTTGAGAGAGATACTTTGAGACCCTGCATATATTGTGTCTATCCTTAAACTTTTACACGTTGATACCTGCAACAATTATTACTGGTATTTTAACGGTAATTTTTAATTTCCCTCATCTCCTCTACATTTATTAATCAGAATCCTTCCGTGTGGAAGATTTGTTCCTTCTCCTCAATTTATTTATTTATTCAATTATTTAATGGTATGAGTATGGACTCATGGATACTTATTTTATTCTGAGTTTTAATCCAATGTCATCATTATTTATTTTGCTGTTCAAGATCATCTAATTTTTTTTAAAGCTGGTAAAGGAATCATTACCTTGGCCTGTTTCCTCATCTATAAAAAGAAAAAAATAATAATGTTGTTCTCACAAGGTTGTTGTGAGGATTAATAATGTCATGGATATAAAACTGACATGGATATGTCAGTTCACTGCATAGCATACAGTAGACTCTTGATATATATTAACCATATTGTCACTATAGCTATTACATAAATACATGGATCAGATACAGAGAGAGCCAGTGGCATAGTGAAGTACGTTCAGTTGTAGAGCAGATGTTAAGGAGACAAATCAGGCAGGAATTCCACTTTGGAGTCAGAACAGGACCAGCTGCTACTAACTGGCCACTGATTTCGGGGCAGATTATTTCCCTACCTGGAACTCAATATCCATGGATAAATGTGAAGATCCTGGTCAGTTCTAACTTTGTATGATACTTCACTATCTAAGATATATGGACATACTAGCACAAAGCCATGAAATAAATCAATAACGTTCCTGCGGTTACTATGAGAATGGACTAATTCACAAAAACATGATCCAAGAGTTTGCTGCCAGTATGGAAACAACAAGGAGAAGAGCAAGGAAAATGACACATGTGGCTATTTTTGTAAGGCTCATGCTCCATCTCTTAGCAAAATCTCATTATTTCCCTGCATCTGAGTGTTACACGTGGCTTTTCTTTATTATTCCTTCCGATACAAACATAAGCACTTTTTTCATAGCACTTGTAATTACATAATTAGGTTTTAAAAGTTCACTGAAAAAATAAAAACGTGAAATCAATTGTGCTATTCATCGGTCCTATTCAATTGCGTGCACTAGACTCTAAGACAATGAATGCCTGGCACTTAGGGTGAGCGCAAAAAATGTTTGTTGATTAAATGAATGAATCAAGAGTGAACAAATTCAGCATACATATTACAAAAGAGGAAAAAGGATTTTGTAAGAGGATGACAACAATGTGTCACTGCAGAGCCATTGGAGAGTAGAGCCTGGGTCAGGGAGAGGATGAAAAGTTGTTCCTCATCACACAGAGGCTGAAGGTTCCGGAGATGTGTTGAAGTGGGGGCTGCCGCTGCTGCTCTCTCTCCAGCTTCCTTCTCTGACGAAAACGCTTTCTAACACGGGGCTCTGAAGCTCATGCGGTGAATGAGAGCCAGTGGTCCAAGGCCCTGGCATCTGTGACAGGCTTTGAGCCTCGTTCAAGATCTACATTTAGTGTGGCCCAGATGCGACTCCTTCCCAAAGTGAAGGACGTGGATTTGGACAATTCATAATCACCTCGGAAAATAACTTTAACACGCTCCGGTAATACCATCTCCAGACACACTCCAGAATTAAATCCCTGCTTTGTCTCTCTTCCCAGCACCTGCTCCTCGACCAGCCAACTGCTTCTCACAAGCGTTTAACCTGCCCTTCTTTCATGGGGAAACACTGGCCATGGGAACCGCACTGAAGAACTTCCTGTAGGCAAAGACATAAAGTCCTTCTGGTACTTTAGTGACCACATCTTGGATAAGGTCCAGGATGGATGAGCATTTCATCAAATTGTACTCCACAGTGAGTAGCAGTATAGCATAGGAGATGTGTCAGGGGTATTCCCACTCCATGTTGTCTTTTCCATCTTCTACTGAGATCCTTTCACAATAAGCTTATGATGCCTGCTATGGGCTAAGGGCACCAGGTCACAGAGGCGACCAGGTCTATGATGTCAGGAGGCACAGAAAGTGGCCTTGGACCAAATGCAGGCTTCAAAGATGGATCACCCTACTTCTAGCCCTGATGCAGCTACCTGAAGCCATAGGTTTCCAAGCTAAGAGCCAGTGCTCTGAAGAGGAAAAAAGTTTAAGCCCTTGAACCCATTACTACTAATAAACCCAAGAATTTTTCATTATGTCTACTAGAAATGGGAGTGCTTAGAAAAGTAGTTGCAAAGGACACACTACAAGGTCACCAAGCAAATGAAATGAGAGGCAAATTGATGAAGAAGAAAGAGAATTTGGCTTTGGAGTCAGACCTTTGAATTCCTGGTCATGCCAATTTCTATATGATCTTGAATAGATACTTAACCTCTCTGTGACTCCATGGTCTCCATGACAAAATGGAGATAATAAATAATTACTCCATAATGTTCTCAGTATTTAATAATATTATGGACTCGAAAGCACATGGCACAAATTAAGGGTGCAATAAATGTTAGTTTTCCTTCTCCTTGTCCACACACCTACCTGAGCCAATCAAGAAAGTAAAGGAAGACAGGGAAGTAAAAATGGTTAAGAATGAGCTTTTAAGCCCCATTCCCACTATATCTTTTTTCCTCGGCTCAGACCAAAAAAGGTCAAAGAGTCCTTAAGGGAAGTTGCAATGAAGAGTATGATGAAGTATTCAAAATGGCATGCCTGTTCTTACAGTGGAAAGCAAAGAAAGGATAGTCTAGGACCAGTAAATAGGTCCTTTTCATTCCCATGCTCTGCAGATTTGAAAACTTGCTGGACTGCTTCTCAGGGGAATTAAAAAGGGAAGATGGCATGAGGAGACAAGGAGGGTTCCTATTTCCCATTGCAAGATTAACAACTTGCAGCTCAAGAAACTCAGAATGCAGGGTAAAGACCACCAAAAGTTTCATGCTTATTTCACCTCTTCACTGTCTTTATTCTAAACATGTGTCGTAGCAGGAGTATTATTAGCTCATGACACAGTAAACATGGATAAACAGTTTTGTGGAATTTGGGGGTGGGGGAAAGAACAGTTCACATAAACAACCCCAGCCCAATGTCATCCCATGGCCATTACTTAAATGAATTACACAGTGCCACTGGCAGAAGATAGAAGTGATATTGCTTTAGAAAATAATAACCTAGCAGACATAAGTGGTCAGATAGGCAAGGAAATGATTACCACAAAAGCCAGGAGAGTGGCTACCTCTAGAAGGGAGGGAAGGGGTGAGGTCTAGAAGGTAAACATAGGAGGGGCTTCTGGGCTGGTAATGTTCCATTTCTTGATGGATGTTCACTTTGTGATTATTCATCATACTATATATTTATATTTTCTGTTTGTATATTCTATTGCATAATTCTAAAGGGTTAAAAAAAGAAAGAAAATAATATCCCTCCCTTCATTGAGAAAACACACTGCAGAGCTTAGCTCTAGTTATTTAAATGTCTTTCTCAGTTGACATCCATGTTCCTCTCATAGACTATTTTCTGGGAGAAAATGAGAAGGGTGGGTTGTTGGGAAGCCAGGAGTAGATTGCTGTCAATACTCTAGTATAGATGATATTTCAGAGATTGTTTTAATACTGGGGTATATTTTTAAGAGTCCAGTTATTCTAGAGTCAGAATTCAGTGGAGCTCCACAAGATATCAGAAAGCTCTCCAAGGCATAGGCAACGTTCACAAATCAGAGTCATTGAACACAAAGAAAGAGAATGCAAATGAGCTTATGAAATCATCAAGAAAAAAATACAAAAATTTTAAGTAGATATTAAGAATTCAGTTCCTCCAATTCGGGACATAGTGGAGCCTCGGGGCCTCTATATGAAGAAAATCCTTCCTGTGTTTGGCATCTGAGTGACTCACCCACAAAACCATCCATGGCCTGCGTGCAGCAAAGAGGAAATGAATCATGGAAGCTTCTGACCTTTGCCCTTGTCATCCCTGTACAGGGAAACCACCCACAGACAGTCTCAACAGAGCTGGAGACAGGGCAGTCAAACAAGACATATATAAAAATGATGTCAATCCATTAGCAGAGGAGAGGAGAACTAGGTCAGGAGAATGCAACTCAGGGGCTGAGAATACAGAATAAGCACGGGTATCGTGATACAGAAAACTCAACAGTCGAATTGACATTGAGGAAAACATGGTACCGGCTTGATATCTTAAGTGGTTACCTGAACTCCTTCCACCTTAGCTGGGGTGGGAGTAGAGGCAGCAGCATAGAGGATAGCAATGACCTGAGGCCTCTTGGAATCTCTACCTTACACGTGGAGTTTGGAGGATTTGCCTGGCTTGCTTAGAGAAGGTCAACAAAACTCATGTGAGCATGAAAGTTTGAATTAGTTTGATTGAATCATTTACATTTAAGAATATGGAAGCCCAATGTCTGCATTCAGAAAGGGCAAAGAGTTTACAATGATTGGTTGAGGAGTCCTAACACAATAAATCTGAAGAGTTATCAGCAGCCCTCGTCCAATACTTTGCATTGTGATTTCAGTTTTAAACAAAATCAGAATTCCTTCACAATGCTAATCTGAAAGCTAAATATAGTTCATCCAAAAATATGACAGAGTACAAAGCAAAAACATAGAGAGGACATGAAGGAAAATCTCCAGTTGCCAACATCACTGAAAATATGTATTCAGGGACTGTAAGTGGAAGTAAGATTGCTCTTAGCCTCTGACCACCCAACAACATCACAGGAATAGGTGACTGCCTGCCAAGCAGCAGAGTTCAAAGGCGTTTCCCTCCACTCCCCAGGAGCTTTTTAATGCAATTTCTTTCTCATAACCATCTATAGCTTTCTGTGAGCATTATTATAAAAGAATATACCATCCCTCAAAAAACATTACCCAGGCCTTTATCCTCAGAATGAACTCGGCTGAGAAACCTTGCCCTTAGTAGCTAGGAAAGAGGGAATTAGGCACTCATATGCCATACAGTCTAATTCAGAGCTCTCTTCTGTGCTTAATAACTCAAGCTGACATAGGATTTTGGATATCGGATGATGTTCAAGACATAGCTCCAAAAGGCAGCTTAGAGCTGACCTTAAAACCTTTTCTCTCTTTTCCACCACAGTTCCTACTCTGGCCACTTTCATATTCTCTCTTCTTACCCACTCTAACATCATCCTGCTTTACTAAATTAAGAGAAAAGGAGATTAGTTCATTTCCAAGGTAGAAACCGGCAGGACTTGTTGGTCCCACCCTATTATTGCCCTCAGCAGTTATGATGGAAATGGAAGTGATTCAGTCTTCTCTCACAGCCCAGAATTAGTACGATCCTTTGCACACTGTTAAATGATTTACATACAATGGGTATCAGGGAGTCCCAGTATTATCTTCCCACCCCCTTTATGAACTTCCATCTTCATTTCTACCAGCATTTTCAACTAACAAACTAGATCTTTTCTGCAATAATAATAATTTTTAAAAACAGCTATCATTCAGTGCTTACCATATGCCAGGTATTCTGCTAAATGTTCTACAGACATTAATTCTTTTAATCTTCATAGTAACTGTATTACATAAGTGCTATTTTCATCCTGACTTTATAGATGGGAATCCACAGGTTAGAGAGATTGTATCACTTGCCCCAAATCAATCCAATATGTAAAGGAACCAAGTTTCAAGCCCAGAGCTGTTAGCACCAGAATCTGAGGTCTTTACCATCACACCATGGGCCTTAGGGCGCTGGAAGCAGGAAAAGAAACAGGTGAATTATATTTGTTGCCACACTTATCTTGGTCACCTTTTCCTCACATTCAGGTAGGCAATCACAGCAGGCAGTACAGGGGAAATATAATAAAGTCTTATTTCCATGTAGACATCGCATCTGTCATTTATAAATTTTCCCTATATCTTTCTTATGTGTAAGAAGTGATAAAGAAACCTAGCAGCGGAATTCCTAGCAATTTCTAGCTTGATTTCCCTATTCCTTGATAATGAGGACTTTGACCTTTCTAAAAAGATGATCTTTCAAGCTTGACCAATAAAAGTCCCATCAGAAACACCTCATCAAGCACACCTTGAACGAGGCCAATTGAGTTCAGCTTCTCATTTGAAATTCCTCTTCTGACCTTCTGCTGGGAACAACAGTAAAGATAAGATGAATCACTTTCTCCTCTTCCTCCTCCGTTTTCAACCTGAGCTAACCTATCGACAATGTACTAAGCATCTGTCACATGCATTAGGATTATAACTATGGCAGAAGAATCAGACAGTCTGTTTTAATGAGAGTTTCTTCCTATTGCTTGTCATTTAGTAGCTATTCAGTCTACTGCTGATGCACAATAGAGTTGGTTTCTGATTCAGGACCTCAGTATGTACAAAACAACGTTTTTAAAACTTAACAGTTTCGAGATTCAGGTTTTCTTTTGACTAATCAGGGTTCTGACTCTGGGTATTGAGAAAGAATATTGCAAAGACAAACCAACTTTTAGATTTTAAATGAGTATTACAGTAGTTGAAAAGTTTCTAGGGAAACTAAAATTTGGGGGAGAGGGCAAAGGAATTGTCTTAATTTTCTCCTGCTAATTTATTTTAAATCGCATGTTATATTTGGAAGTTTTGTCCTTAAGGACACATGTTTTAGAATCAGACAAATGTGATTCAAACCTGGTTTCCCATGCTTTGCAGCTCTAACTGGCTAAGTTATTTAATCTCTCTGAAGATCAGTCTCCATCTGTAAAATGGGTTAGGAGAACTGAATGCATCTTCTAAATAAAGCACTAGCAGAGTGCCTGGCACAGAATAAGAGCTCAATACATGGCAACTGACCAAAAAGGGAAAAAAAGAAAAGGAAAAAAAAAAAGAAATTCACATTGCGTTTTTCCAATCAACCAGTTTGAAAGCTGTAGATGCCAAAGATAGAATGACCTACACAAAATAAGACCAGCAACACAATAAAGACTCCCTGCATAAACACTGGCTGCAAAGCAGATTTTGCTATAAGAAAGGTCTGTTTAGGATCCATGCAAAGGGGCTTAATGATATCAAGGCACCTCTTTCCATTACATTTCCCATGGACCCAAAAGGGAAAACTATTTGATACACAAGTGGATAAAGACAGAGAACACCCTTAACTGAGCAGTAGAGTGGGAATTTGCCAAGATAGCAGCAATAACTGGCATCAAAGAAAAAGGCTTTTGGATTTAAACCCAGCTAATTTGGCAGAAGGAGAGGGCCGGGCAAAGAGAGCCCGGGTTCCATGTGGAACTGGAGTCTGAGTTCCAGTGAACCCAGTTACTAAACAACTTGAAACCAAGTGACTTGAACCATGTGGATCTCCTACACCCAGATCTCTGGATCAAATAACTTCTTCCCAAAATAAAACCGCTGGGAAACTTTCAAGTGGAGTTTGATAATCTTGAAACAAAATATTAATGGCAATTGTTATATATCTTATCCCAGCTGGCAGTCTTATCATGGACTTGGCATGGTAAGACTCACCAAAACTTGCCACATCGAGTTTCATTATTAGGGATGTATAATTGATTTCTGAATGACACTGAGAAACCCATAAGTAACATAATAAAGGTCAAAACAAAACAAAACTCCATTCTGAGCCTTATTGATCAGAATTAGATAGAACAAAAATGCAAACCAAAGCTCAGTATATAATAAGCCATAAGAAAGAAAATGGGGGAGGAGGAAGGAAGGTAATAAGTAACAAAACAAGCCAAAGAGAAAATTGCCAAGTTCTCACAGAATCTACAGAGAATAGGAGGAGAAAACACAGAAGCTAACAGGAAAAAAACTTCAAGAAGGAAACTGTGGGAAAATGTGAAAGTGCCTTGAGGAGGAGCCAAGTTTTAGTGGGTGGGAGAGATGAAATGATAACATCTGCTGGCCGCCTCAGCCTGAAAGGAAGAATCAAGAGTGTCCTTGAGACCCTGAAGCCAGGAAACAGCCCCTGGAGACTGGGCAGGGGCAGGAGGGTGTGCTGCCTGAGCTTTAGATGGCAAAAGCCTCATTCATATCACAGCAATGGACTAAAGACTGTGGTTGTGAATAATAGCAACAATAAGCATAATAAAAATTTGTTTCACCCCTCCGATAGAGGTTTTTTTTTTTCTTCTGAGGTAATCTGTAGAGGGGGTAACTCCATATATTTTTTTCACAGCTACTCTGGTCTCTGAGAAGTGGCAAGAAAGGGTTAACTGTGCAAACTACAGCAGACTGAAGGAGGGTAACTGAGGTAGTGGCAGTCAATGACTCAGCTAGGTCTCAGCAGCTGGAAGAGTAGAGACATGACATCCAGTTCAGCTCTTCCATCTGTCATCTGAGAGTTCTGATAACCTATCTTCCCCTGGGATTCAAGAGATTGCCACACGCTGGCAGCTGCCCCTAGTTATCAGCTCCCTGAGATGATCATAATCCCCAACAAAGTCCCCCCAGACAGGGCTATGAACATCCTCTTCCTCTAAACAGGCTTCTCGCCCACTTCTCACTCTTGCTTTCATTTCCCTTTTTCACTTGGGCATAAGGATGCAATTCCAGGTTTTGCTATTTGAAAGGACACCTCTAACAGCTGACTTGACATTGCCGCTTGGATATCTGATAGACCTCTCTGAACACAAACTGAACTCGTGATCCCAACCTCCCCCACTCCAAAAAACTCCAGCTCTTCCTTTCATTAAATGGTTGCATCATCCTTCTTCAGCCCATTCTCCCTTGCTTGCACCCCACATGAAGTCCATCAGCAAATGCTGTTGGTTTACCCAGACTGACACCACTTTTCACCACCTCCATGATCTCTCACCTGGATTTTTGCAAGAGCTTCCTAAACGGTCTTCGTGCTTCTGCCCGTTTCCTCCAACACATAACTCAGAAGGTCGACTGGTTCTTTTAAACTTTAAGAAAAGTCATAGCACCTCTCTGAGTAGACTCTCCAATGATGTCCAGTCTCAGTAGGAGTAAAAGCTAAAGTTCTTACAGTGGCCTACAAGGCCCTGCCCACTCTGGCCCCAGTGTCTCTCACTTCACCTGTTTCTACTTTCCCCCTCCTCACTCCACTCTATCCATTGGTCTCCTTTCTCTCCAAATATGCTAGATATACCTAGAGTTGCCAGAATTGGGAAATAAAAATATAGGACACTGATTATTTTAGTTTAAGTATACCCCAAATATTGCATGACACATACTTGTATTTAAAAATTATGTGTTGGTCGTCAGAAACTCATATACTTCCTGTATGTTGTCTGACAAGCCCAGGTGTACTCCAACTCAAGCCCTTTACACCACTCGTTCCCAATGCCCAGCTGCCCTCTCTCTGATATGTGTATGACTAACTCCCTCACCTACTTCAATCTTTTGCTCAAATGTCAGTGTGGGGAGGCAGGCCCTAGTCACATGAAGAATTATAATCTGGTTCTTCACATTTCCTTTCTTTCTATATTTCTCAAAAACTTACCTATTGTTGGTCTTCTCAACTAGGATATAAACTCCATGAGAGCAGGGTTGTTTATTGTTGTTCTGCGTTTTTCACTGCTGTATGCTAGCATCTAGGACATTAGACACCTAATAAACCAACAATGAATGCTCATTGAATGAATGAGTAAATGAATGAATAAAGAAACCTCTCAAAGCTGTTGATAATAAAATGACCAACAGCAAATTGTCTCTGATTTAAGGATTTTTGTACTCTACCTTCTATTTCGAGATTACTAAAAGAAAGCCATCGCATTCCCACCAGAGCAACCCCAGAATAAATCACCTTTCTTGGCTCCCATAACAGGAATGTCTCACTTGATACTGATTTTAAATATGAAAACTCCAAACTTCACAAAATGTATGTAATTCATTATCTTACTTTGCTTAGTTAGTGCTTTACAGCTTATAAAATTCTTTCGAAGGCCTTAAATGCAATAAAACCAGATTCACAAGGATCTTAGTTTCACAATGGAAAAATTTGGTTTCCATCATAATAATTATATTTACGAAGACAGTAATAGCCAGCCCAGCCCAAAATAATTCAGCACAGTCCCTGCTGTACTCACCCTGCTGAAATGATCTCTTTAGAATTCAGCTGAAACTGTTAATATTGTGATAAATAATTTGCGAAAATATATTAGCAGCGGATAACACATTAACTTTGTATCTATATATGTATGTACGTTGTGTATGTGGGTGACTACTTTAAGAGACTAATAGCCTGCATCACCTACCCAAATAAAGCAAGCCCAATTAATTACAAGCATACCTTGGAGATATAGCGAGTTCCATTCCATACTACCGTAATAAAGCCAGTGTTGCTTTATTGCTAAAATAAGTTGTAATCTTTTTGCTGGTGGAGGGTCTTGCTTTTATTTTGTATAAAATACAACCCCCATGAAGCACAGTAAAATGAAGTATGCCAATATTGAATATGTGACGGTTTTATAACCATCAAAGTCTCATCGGTGTTTATGTCAGAGCATGAGAAAAGTATACATTACTAAGTGTCTCAGGGTGAGCCAATGTACAGCCCCTCTAATTTTCAGCTGGAGACAAAAAGCCTGTTAGAAACTTAACTCATTCACATACTGCAAGCCAGCTTCCTTGAGTCCTGGAAAAAGCTGGCAAACACAGGTGTGCCTTTGTTCATGCACCGTGTTCAAGCAGGGTGCTTTGCATCTACACATTGGAATCACTTGGAGGGTGTTAACAATTATTTACTGATCCTTAGATCCTATCCCAGTATATCCAGTATAATTGGTCTGGGAAGTAGCCTGGACCCCAGGAGTTTTAAAAGCTCCCCAGGTGAGTCTAATAAACAGCCAAGGCTGAGAACTACTATTTTAAAGTCTCCCAAAAATGCACAGTGAAATAAGCCCTTTTCAGTTTTCAATGAGAAGCCACATTTTCCAGGTTTTAAAAGCATCTCTGCAAATTATAGTGAAGTAAATGAGTTTGAAGGGAGGAAAAAAAAAAAACCTCTAATTTTATCTAAAATCAATGTGTACTGTACGAGAAAAGAGTATCCATGCTTTAATATAAACAAAGGAAGTTTCAGTTCAGCAGCCTGGGAAACTCCCCAATTTAAAGTAGCCTTTCAACGATTCTCACGTGCCATAACTGTGGCAGCAGAAAAAATAACTGACAATGTGCTCTTTATTCACACCAAACACGCCAATGGACTTCAAAAGAAAATCAACATTTACAGTTTAATTATTGTTTATTCCCTGTATTCAAATCAGAGTTCTCTGACTGTCCCCCCCTTTTAAATGCTCAGAAGGGGATTTAATCATCTCATCTAATTCTGCCAAATAATGGAAAGTTATCATTAGGATAGCACAGTGAAAAATATCATTAAACAAATGCAAAAGAAATTGTGTGAAAGATAACCACATTGGGTATTTTTTAAAGTTCCTGTAAGATAAAACGGTTTATTTTTAAGATAATAATTTAGAAGTTAAAAAGCCTGACTCTTATTTTTTAATTGAGTTTCAAATTATTATGTCTAATCTAAGAAGAATGAAATACATCAATGAAAAAATATGTGTGCTTAAAATCAGTGTGGTACCATCTACACCAGTGTTATCGAATAGACATATAGTGCAAGCCATTCATGCTTCAGAAACACCTGTGAAACAGGAGCAAGCTTTTTTCAGATACTGGGATTTGCAACTTTATTACAAGATTCTGACGACAGAGTCATCCACTTTTACGTAATTTAAATTTTCTACGAGCTGTATTAAAAGTAAACAGGAACAGATGAAGTTAGTTTTAATTATTTAGCTTTAACTCAACATAGCCAAAATGTTATCATTTAGATGAAATCATTATAGAAAATCATCAGTAACATATTCTACATTTTTTAGTACAATAAAAATGTAGAATCCAGTGTGTATTTTATATTCACAGCACATTGCAATGCAGACTAACCACATTTCAAATTGCTGCCATTTTAGAAAATACAGGTCTACATCAACACAATAGCCTGGAAATGAAAGTGAATATTTTCCTTTCTGATCTTTACTTTTTGGCAAAGCACCTTTAGCCTTGCTAAACAGAAAGCTGGGCTTCATGACAAATGACACATGCTGATCACCTCCTATCCTTTAAATTTTGTGTGTGGCTTTGCTAGAAATGGAAACTGTAGTTTGGCCCTTTTCTGTACTATCATAATTCATGTCAGCTTTTCATTAGCCACAGAGAAGGAATCTGATTGGCCTGGATCTTAGTGACCCTTAAAAAATAATAGCAGTTTTCTTTACCATATGACCTATCTGTGTAGACAGTTGTTTTAATACCTTCTTTCCTTTTGTTAGTAATATTTGTTGATCACACTCAAATGGATCACTCTACCTTTACAAGGTGCAGTATTTGAAAAATGCTTCAGAAACACCTGTGAAGTAGAAGCAAGTATTTTTCAAAAAGTAGGATTTGCAATTGTATTACAAGATCCTGACAACAGGTACGGCCTCTTAAATGGTGCAAGGGACTTCCATTGTGGACAATGTTTTTACAACACCTGAGACACTTAAGCTTATTCTTGTTCAAATTTAACCTAAGTCAACTTCCCATAATATCCAGAAGGGACCCAGGCAATCTTTATCTAGGCCTCTCTCCATAGACTCTTTGAAGTTACATTATTTCTTAATCACCCTTCAGCCATTGGTAAACACATTGCCTCCTCCAAATCAAACACGAAGTCCCCATGTTCTCTAGCTAGTGGATGATGTCAAAAGAAAAAAGTGAAGGAAACATTTATATTTATGCCACAAGTCAATACATCGTGACCTTCACCTCAGCCATTAAGGAAAGCAAATCAGATAACTAGAAATGGTGTGGCATTTGTCACAGGAATGGATTTCAAGAACCTAGTTACCAGTTTTGGCATTCACTAAGATCGCTGGAGTGTTTCCGTTGTGGGTTGTGCAAATATAAATTGCCTGCTTTGCAGTGGCTTCATTTTTCTGCACACGAAGCTGTAGTTTTTAAAGAACCTTGCACATAACTGAGCACTCACAAAAGGGATGAAAAACTCTGAAGGCTGGACATACCTTCTTTTCCGAAGAACACCATCTCACCGTTGGAAAGGACTTCTATGTTGATATATGCAATGTACATAAAACCAGAATAAGAATCTGTCATGAATGCCTATTACTTGTACACCAAACCTGAACTCCCTCCACAGTCTGACCTCACACAACCCACCATTTTGTCCCACTAGTACTTGTTTTTATATAATCTTCCCTCCAATCAGGATGGCTTCTTTAAGGCCCCTCACACAACCTCTTTACCCGCCTCTCATCACCACCACATACTTATTCCTGCCTGCATGCCTTTGCCAATTGTTTTCCACATACCTGGAATACCCTCAATCCACCTATGAGGCCATAAATAAATATCGATGAAGGCACTGCACTTCATACCTTATCACATGTAGGTCTGGGTTTGCAAGGCTAAAATTCCCAAGGCTTCTTTATCTTCCATTCCAGTAACCATTCCCTAACTTGACACTGTAATCTAATTAGTTAGACATGTTTAACTGAATCAGAAGAAACACTTTTTCATTTCAACTATACTTTATAATAGGATCTATTTATTCAAGGAAAAAAACGAATTCCATATGCACGTATTTTTTATGTGAAATGTCTGGAGGCAGTTCATTGTGATAAGATATACATAACAGAAAACTTACCACTTTAACCATTTCTAAGTTTACGTTTCAGTGGCATTAAATACAACCACGTTTTCGTGCAACTATCATTGCCATCCATCTCCAGAACTTTTTCATCTTCCCAAATTGAAATTTGTACTCATTAAACAATAACTCCCATTCCTTTTGTCCTCTTGCATCTGACCTGCTTTACTTCGCGTAATGTCCTTGAGTTTCATTCATGTTGTAGCATTATCAGAGTGTCCTTCTTAAGGCTGAATAATAATCCACTGTGGATATACCACATTTTATTTATTCATTCATCTATCAACGGACGTTTAGTTTATTTCCACTTTCTGGCTCTTATGAAGGATATTGCTATAAATATATACAAAATTTCATTTCTTTTGTATATACACTCAGAAGTGGAATTGCTGGATCATATAATACTTCTACGTTTTATCTTTTTAAGAAACTGCCATACTGTTTTCCAGAGTGGCTGCACCATTTTACATTCCCACCAGCATATGCATATATTTTAAATTATAGCAAAATACAGAGAAATAGAAATATAGGGCTATAATCATTGACATTGTACTGATTCTAATCACTCTTTAATTTTGTTCTTTTTCACCGAAGGATGGTAAGAAGAGAGAGAGAGAGGAAGAGAGAGAGAGAGAATGATAAAGAAAACTTGGCCACTAATCTTTCTCAGAATTTTAGCTCTTTCATAGAACAAATACAACTTACAACTTCAGTGTTGAAGGATCTCAGGGTGTGTTAGCATCGAACACCCTTGCAGGCAGTTTTCTTTGGTCTTTGCTTTTTTTCTCTTTTTTAGCAGAAAGCAACTTTATCTGAGACAAACTATCAAAGAAAAAGACTCGTTTGCCCTTTGAAGTGTTTTCTTAAAAACCTCTGCTTCCCATCCCTCTCACAGCAAAATAGAATTCCCATAATTTATTAAAACAAATTTTAAAAATCAGAAGTTTCCATAGCAGCTTGCTATTAAAAGTTCATGAACAGACCTTTTGAAAAATTTGGAGTATTCTATTCCTCTACTTCAGCTATCTCCCACTCTGGTTAATCTTGCCTCTGCTAACAACGAATTAAATTTAGTTTTAAATTCTAGCCACATTGACTGCTTCTCACTCAGCTTTCGTACAGGACTAGGATGTTACTGAAATCCCACTTGGTGACAGAAATTATTTTTTTAAATCACAGGTAAAAAACACTAAAGTCATATAAAGGAAGCTTTAAATACCTACCCTACCCACTTCTCACATATATTGATTTCTCCTTTAACTCATGTCTTTTAAAATAATTATTATTATTTTATGACTATTATTATTATTATTTTAGGGCTTCTATCCTATATTATTATTTGTGTGTTTTCATTTCATCTTCCAAGCTGTGGTATAATCTCCTTCAAAGTAGGTTCTGGATCTTATGTTTCCTACTATTCTTTTTTTCTGCGTATACCTTAATATAGCATTCCTTTGTTGGCCCAGGGGAAATACTTGTGTGACTGTTTAATTGCCTGAGGTTTACAGTGGCTCACATTATCGGTTCTCAATAAAACATTACACAACAATCTCTTACTCCATAAGTTCCGATGACTCATACTTGAATTTCACACTTTCTTCAAATATCCTGACTCACTAATTCAACTATCTAACTGGTGATCTGACCACACTCAGAGTGACAAAGCAAGGGCACAGGTGAAGTGTGCTTCTTGCTGTCTTACACCTTGGGTGTGCTGCATTCCTAAAATTATTTAAATAGATTTTAACCTGTCTCGAAATCATCAGCAAACAAGCAACCAAGCAAATGGACAGCCAGGGAGAATGGAGACACTTGAAGGCACTACCAATAATTCTGCAGGGAGGGACCTAGTTCTAAGTGAGAATGAGTTTTCAAACAAAAAAACTCCTGCCTTTTGTGGGCAAAAGAAGAGACCGCGAAGGCCAAAGCACATATGACGTAAGAGAATAGAAAGTGTGTACACTGCCGTGGCACAATCTATTTCCCCTCAGTGGAGAGGCAGCCAGCCCATCATAAATGGAAAAGTTCTCTTTACTCACAGGGAATGATAATGATGACAACAATGGCAATGACAAGTGACAACAGTGATCGTAGCAACTACTGAACACTGAATTTGTACCCAGCTGTTTGGCAAGTCACTTTTTTACAACACCTCTGAGAGTCAGGTATTATATAATACCTATTTTACAGGTGAGGTTAATTTATATGAAACATTATATCTGCTTATTCAGGAGCTACCCAGTATTTAATTCTCAATCTCCTAGACCCCAAAGTCTGTGCCACATATTTTATCAGGCACACTAAACTGAGGGCACTGAGGATGTGCTCTAACATACTTTTCCTTAGAAGAAAAGTTAGCACTGGCCTAATTCCTTTGAAAATTCTGCTTAGTAGCCTGTATCTCAATGATTTGTCTGAAGTACTATGAGAACATCACCTAATCCTTACATGACAATATGATTTATCACCTAAGCCAAGGCTGTATTGTTTGAGACAAATGTCAAGCCAACTTGGGTCACCAGGAAAAGAAGAATTAGCTGGAACTGCCTAGGGCAAACTCAGGTCTACCTACGAGTGAGTTTCTCCTGTCTAATTTGGCTGTTTCCAAGAGCAACACCATAAATTAAGTGGCCAACTTTTCAAGTTTTAAAAAGCTAAAGTATTTTTAAAGCTAGGTCAATTGAACTGTAATTGGCATACAGTAAAAACTGACTTCATTTAGTTATACAGTTCTATGAATTCAAACAATCATAATGAGTTGCGTAACCATCGTCACAGTCAAACTACAGAATATTTCACTACAAAATAATAGGTAATCCTCTCCCTCACCCCAGTCTGTCCCTATAGGTTTGCTTTTCCCATGTATTATATTAAAGGAATCATAAAATGTAGATTTTGAGTTTCCCTTCTGTTAGCAGAACACTTCTGAGATTATGTTGTGGTGTTGTGTGAATCAATAATCCAGCCTTTCTTCTATGGATGTACTACAATTTGTCTGTGTATTCATCCCTGGATAGATACTTGAGTTGTCTCCAGTTTGGGCTGATTTTGAGTAAAACTATTTAGTAAATATTCATATATAGGTTTATGTGTAGACATACATCATCATTTGTCTTGTGTAAATATTTAGGAGTGGGATTGCTGGATTATATGGTAAGGGTAGGATAATTTATAAGAAACTGCCAACCAGTTTTTCAAAACAGTTGTCTGTTTTTGCTATTCCACAAACAATGTATGAGAGTTCCATTAACTCCACATTCTTGTCAGCAGTCAGTATTTTCAGTGTGTGTGTTTTTTAAGCCATCCTAAAAGATGTCTCATTGTGGTTTTAATTTTTATTTCCCTAGTAACTAATAATGTTGAATCATTATCTGTCATCCATATATCTTCATGTGCTTATCTGTCGTCTGTATATCTTCATTGATGAAATGTCAGTTTAACTCTTTAGTCCATTTTTTTACGGGGCAATTTTATTGTTTGTTCCCTTACTGTTAAGTAACAAATTTTTCAAAAATTCTGGATAGCTGTAGTAAATTTTGAGGTTAAAAAATGTATGATATAGTCTACTTCATTACAATGTGAATGTACTTAACACTACTGAATGGTATACTTATAAAAATGGTTAGGATGGTAATTTTATGCTATGTGTTTTTGAACAGTTAAAAAAAGTATGATGGCTGAATTTCTTGAAGTTAGATTACAGCGTGTGCTTTTCTAGGAAATCATCCAAGAAGCCAATTGCTAATATTCCCTCCTACACTAGGGACCAATGTCTCTGACTCTGGTAAGGCTAGAAATCATGTCCAGGCCCAACCCAGAGTTGCAGCTCTTAGAGATCTGAGGATGATGAGGTGCTTGGAAAATTCTGGGTGAGAGGCACCATGAGATGTCCAAGATTGCTGGTGAAAGCAGTGTGTGATATACAAGATTCCCAGTGTGAGGCACTGTGAGGTATCCAAATCCTCTGCTTTTCAAGAGTTCATTTCTAGCTGGATAACAAGACATCAAACGAAAATTAACAATACCAAGTCGTGCAAAATTAGTACTGAGTATTGCAGACAATAGGCATTCCAGAAGCCCAGAGCAGCTAAAAGTGAACATATTTTGGAATTCGTGAATAGAAAAAAGTTTGCTGGGACTCAGGGAGTTCATACTCAGTGCCAGATACTGTACTGAGAGAAAAGTATTACCCACCATATAGGGTTGTTATGATTGAATGCATGTAAAGATCCCTGTGTCTGGCCCCTAATAAATGCCCTCAGGATATTAGCTATTATTTTATCATTTCTTACAACCCTGTAATGTAGATATTATTATTTCAACTTAAAAAATTTTTTTTGAATTAATTTTAGACTTAGATAAAAGTCACAAAAATAGTACAGAGAATTTCCTTATATCCCTCTCACTCTGCTTCCCGTAATGTTAACATCTTATATCAAAGTAAAATTATCAAAGACAGGAAACTAACATTGGTGCAATATTAATAATGAGAAAAAACATATCTTATTCAAATTTCACCGATTTTTCTACTCATATCTTCTTTCTGGTCCAGGATCAACTGAGGATTCCACCTTGCATTTCAGTGTCGTGCCTCCTTGCGTCTCCTGCCACTGCTGCTCAGTCTTCTCTACCTCTCATGACCTTGACAATTTGGAGAGTACTGGTCAGCTATTTTGTAGAATGTCCCTTGATTGGAGTTCATCGGACGTTTTCTCATGATTAGAATGAGCTTATAGATTTGGAGCAAGCTTATGAAAGAAATGTTGTTGCGTCCCTCTCAGTGCATATATTGACTTGTCTCCGTTTTTCCAGGTGAATATTTTGAGGCTCATAGGAGGGTACGCAGTTAGCGAGGGGCAAAACGCAGATGTGAAAACAGGAGTATGCCTTTGACTCTGTCACTTGCTGACTCTGTTCGGGACTGGGGTGAGAAACATTTGGAAAGGGACTTTGTGGAAGCCAGTGTTGGAAGCTTTTGCATGACAAACAGACAAGTTGGGGCTCTCTTCTGCAGTGATCAGGTAACTATTAAAAGATCTTGAGCAGGGAGGTAAGATGTCAAAATCAGTGTTTGGAGAGAGTAACCTGACCACCGTATAAAAAATGGATTAGAAAAGGGAGGGGCCAGTGAAAGGTGAATCATTAAAGCTATATCTAATGAAACAGCCCAAACACAAGGTGAGAAAGGCCCACCAGGTTTCCCCATATGTGGCAAGGAGCAGCCATATCTTCTTAAAAATATAGATACCTGGGCCACACAAGATATCTCTGTTAATACAAGAATGAGTATGAGCCCAAATATTTATATTTTAAACATGTTCTCCAGGTAATTAGTTTAAATAATTGATTTAAATCATTACAAACATAAGAAAACAGAAGATCAGCTAAATCAGGGATCAGCAAACCTTTTCTGTAAAAAGCCAGGCAGTAAATATTTTAGACTTTGTAGGCCATACAGCTCTGTCACCTGGACCACCTACATGAGTTGTGGGGTCCCTTCTTCAAAATTATTAATAACTTCAAGATGGCTACAGCAGCGTACTAAATTAAGCACAGGACCCTTCTAGGCCCAGACCCTGTACGACTGACTACACAAGTCGCATGCCTGTGAAGCTAGGCCAGCACAGTCTGTCACAACTATTCAACTCTGCACCTATTGAACTCTGCCACAGTAACACAGAAGCAGCCACAGGAAGCAAGTAAATGAGTGGGCAGGTGGCAGTAGATTTCGATCTAGGGCTGTAGTCTGCCAGCCACTGAGTTAGATTACCTTTTAGTATGTCAGCATGCTCACTAATGTTCAGAAAGCTAACAATAAGCTAATAAAAAATAAGAAAAAAAAACCCTCAAAATCACGTATTTACTGAATAAGCACAATTTCATAGAGGGGTTAATTTAGCTATGTACTCTTTGAGTGAATTTTATTTGTATTAATACTCTTAATTAATGCAAGAGAGTGAACAGGTTGCATTGAATGGAGAAAGAAACAGGGATGCTGAGACATCAAGAGAACATTCTACAGTTCAGGACTTTCTTGGATGTGAAGGGGACCAAAGATTTGCCGCCCTAACACTACCTTTTGGGACATTGATTTTTAAGCTGGTTATGAAGATGTGAAAAAACCTTTGACCCTCACTCTTTCCTGCCTAAAGTATAGTGGATAAAAAAGCTCCAATAAGGGGCATGTTAACTAGATCACCCTCTGTATCCCATTGTTTCTGGGTTGCCTAGCAACAATTTGCCTGCCATGTTTGTTTCACTCTTTCTTAACTTCCTGTAAATTGCTTATTTCCCTTGGAATCTCAGACCTCTGGCCTTTCTTTCCCCTTTGTCCATAATGGCATAAAACCCTCAATGAGTTTTGTGTCTCATTTTTATATGGCATCCTCGAACATATATTCGTATAATGAACTTTGGACATTTTCTCCTGTCAATCTGTCTTTTTAATTAACTTCATTATTAGCCCAGCTAGAAGAACTTAGAAGGTAGTAGCAAAAGAATTTTTTAGCTCCCACAGATATAAGCCTTGTTCCTAGTTTATATATCACCTCTATACCATAACTCAGTTAAAATCTACTTCAAAGAAATCTGTAATTTGTTAAATTCTATAAGATTATTCAAAAAAGTAAAGACAGTTTTTGTGTTTCAGTTCAAAATCAGATTATAGTAATATGGGCTTTTCTATTAAAGTAACCTAAGAATGATTTAGAATTCAGTTGAAATTGGAAAAAGAGATAGCAACTTCCAACTGGCAATATCGCATCAGCTTTTTTCTTGACATAGCAATCCAATTATAGTATTAGATGTATTCTACTGGGTCTGACTCATACTACTGTCTCCTATGATGAAGCATGTCTGGCCTTAGCCTCTCTCTCCACTAATAAAATTAGAACCATTTTTAATACCAAGATGGTATATCTAAATGCAATAACATTTAAAAAAAAAAAACTAACTCAGATACATAGTAGGTGTCCCCCAAAATGTTTGCTGTATACTCTCTTTCATAATAAAACCACACAAAACCAAGAACTGAAAGAAAAACATTATCAGTTCATCAGAAGAGGGAAGAAATGCTGGCATTTTTTCCAGTCTTAATTGTTCTGGTGCCCGTGGCCATGACTGTTTTAGTAAAACATATGCTGCACAGCTGCAAACGCAAACCTGATTACCTCTAAATTAATAACATGTAGGAGGCAACACTTGCAGCTGTGAGGAGAGGGAGCCAAAGAGAACCCCAGTGCAACACAATATCCCTAACATTTGTAACTGTTTATTTTATTATAAATATTTTTAAATAATCCTAATAAAAATCTCAGGAGAGGAGGGAAGAGCAACAAAAGCAGTAAAACTCACCACTGCCATTTCTTCGCTCTTGACCAGCCACTTGGGATAATTTCCATCTGAGACCTGGTTGGTTTCTTTCTTGAGCCTCTGACTCTGAGGACATGGAATCTTTCAGCAACTAAAAGGATCACTAAGGGGAGACTGCAAGTACCTTTCAGCAGTCAAAGATCTAGCATTTCCAGTCTACACACCTCATGTCAAATGCGGGAAGCTGAAGAAGAAAAATCACAGCTGGGAATTTCTGTTTAAGCTTCATTTTTCAAGAGCAAAACTAATGTACCATGTAATGGGAAGACTGGAGGAGTGGGGGTGGGAAAGCTTCAGGCAAAGCACACATGCACTTCCTCAAAAGACAGCATTTCTTTCCACATACACCAAGGGGAAGAAAAAGAAAAAAGACTGTATGTAACTTAGGGTCTGAAGAACTGGGTTTGGCTTGAATAAAGGGTAACACCTAAGTTATAGCAGTTAGTAAATTTATCAGTTAGAGTTTTGTTAACTTCGGATTCAAGTAGTCCTGATGTTTTCCCTACCCTGTGTAAGAAGCTTCGAGGGATCTGAAAAACATATAGAGTCCCCATGCTTGACCTAAAAGCTTTAATTCCATTTTTTAGGGGAAGCAAGATATGTTTTTATAAAATCAGGAAGGATTTAATATCAACTGGTTTGGTAAAGACTCTCAATTCTATGGGAAAAAAGAGGAAAGTATTTGGCAAGTTATGACTGTTAGTAAATGACTTCACCTTTCTAAGTTCAGACTCCTTGGAAGATACAAATAGATACAATAATGCTCACTTTGTAGGGTTGTTGTAAATGCAATTGTAAAAGTACACATAGTAGGCTCACAAGTATTAGTTGAATCTGAATCTGAAGCAAATGTGTGGAACGTGTAGTAAGGAGAACATGTCTGTGAACATGTCTGTGAACATGGCACATTTTTGGCAGCAAGGAGACTGGGTCAAAAGGAGGAAAGGATTTGTATTGGGCTGTACCATGAGGTTCAAGGGCAGTAGTCATTGTAAGCCAGGTAGAGTGGTCTGTAATTGATCATGAAGGCAGAAGAACTCACTGTTGGTACTGGGGCTGGTGTGGCAGAGCCTGCCAGCTCTTCTCCCAACTTGATGGTCTCCTCATCTCCCTGGGCACAGAGAGATGAGATTCCCAGACTCCCTTGCAGCTAGGTGTCAATAAAACACGGGTGGAAATAATGTGTTCCACTTCAAGAGCTAGATCATGAAAACCTTCTGTACAAACCCTTCCTTGCACTTTCCCTCTTTCCAGCTGACCTGGACAGCACCTCCACGGGAACCTTGACAGTTATGTGTTAGGGATGCCAGAATCCCTGCCAGTGATTTTTGTTAAGCAGAGCCTCACCTCCAAACTGGAAACATCCTGTTGTAAGGAAACAATTTTATTGTGCTGATACTTCTATGTCTTTATGTTACCATATGGCTTAAAATAACAATTCTGCTTATCTAGCTGGGGAGCCTCATGATGAAAGCATGATGGCATGCCTGGGATTAAAGAAGAAATGACAAAATAAGTACTACCATTTATTGAGCTTGGAGTCTTCCTGAAAACTGAAGAGGCTAGAGGGAAGGCTATATTTATGCTTTATTGACAGATCATTATTCAGTAGGTTAAACTACTCTCTCTCTTTCATTAGACTTAATACTGCTTTTCAGTAAAATCAATAACAGGCTTAGATTTCACCAATCCTTATGAATCCCATATTAATAGAGAAACAGATTAACAGAGAAAACAGGTTGATTAACAAATTCTTAAGAAGTTACTTTATAGTATATTGCACATTTTTTAATTCGAAAGAAAATTGGTGCCAACAACACAAAAGGCTATCTCAGCCAAGCAGGATGAAAATGTTCCCCAACAGCTGCCCTTCTGGGGGTGAAGAGAGATAGTAAGAGGTGCAAATGGGAGGTTTGTCTTCTACTCTGGCACCTCCTCTTCAGGAGCCATCACTGTCCACCTAGATCCCTACCCCTTGCCCTATGTTTAAACCAGGAGGGATCTGAGTCATTCGGTTTTCAGTCACACTGATTGATTACACAGTAACCTGAATGTATTTCAATCCATCACTTCAACAGCATTTATATTTTATAAGGTATTTATCTATGTCTAATTTGGGGGCAAAATCCACGGCTTTTGATTAAGTAAATTTCACACAGTACCCTGAGGATAGAGGGCTAATTACCTGAAAAGTCTCTACCAGACCCCTCAGGTGATACTTACTGGTTATTTATTTATCCATCACTGAGTTCATTTGGGACAGAGACTGAGTCTTATATAAGTTTTTTTCACAGACCTTATCAAAGTTCCTGGCAAGTAGAAAATATTCAATAAATGTTTGTTAAATAATTAAAATAATGAAATATTGAAGAAATATCTATGCATATGTATTGAATAAATAAATGAAAAGGGAGATGATGAACTGGAACCACACAACAAAGATTTCCTGTCCCTCAAGTACTCTCTAACATACACATACGCACAAACACTACACACATGTACACACATGTATGCGCACACACATGCCACCACCACCCCCACACAGTTTCCTGAGTATTGGCTCAGGAATAGCTACAAGGGACCACTGCTTGGGATAAGTGGTGACAAGAGCCACTAGCCCTTGCCACTAAATTCAGAGCCAGCCAGAACAGGAATCCCCTGACCCTCACAGGTAGGAACAGGGAAAAGCTCCTTCCAGCATCTGCCTGGCCTTGTCAGCTTCAGGACCCTCAGATTTTGTTTTTAACTGCACTTAACATTCCCTCCAATTAGCATTGAAAATCTTGTTAATCCTTACTTTTGTCACCCTAAATTAAATACTATGCACCATGGTTCCCTGTCCTCGGGGCTGCAGACCATACTGTCTGTGATCTGTTAGGAACCAGACCGCACAGCAGGAGATGAGCTGCGGGCCAGAGAGCGGAAGCTGCATCTGTAGGTGCAGCTGCTCCCAGTGCTGGCATCACCACCTCAGCTCCACCTCAGATCATCAGGCATTAGATTCTCACAGGAGCACCGGTCCCTGGTGCCAAAAGAGGTTGGGGATCACTGCCTCTCTCTTATCCTCACCTCTGGTAATAGAGTCTCTAACATGATGTTGTGAGAAAAAAAAAACTGTATAATTAAGAGATAGTGTGGTATCCTTCACAATAAAACTAATGATGTCCCACATAAATAAAAGTAGCAAAAGCAACAGTGGTATGGTTTTTTTCAGCCTTTACTGGATGCTAGGACTTTATGTGCAACCCCTTGTAGAATCTTCCCAACAGCTCTTTGAGGTCGATGATGTTATTATCATCATCGTCACCATTATTATTATTTTATAGATGAGAGACTGTTTTAGAGGCATTAAATTGCCCATGGTCACACAAAAGGAAGCCTGAACTAAAATCCATGAAATCCGACAACAAAGTAAATGTTCTTACTTCCAACATACCAGTTATTATGAAGACGCCAATCATCTGGGATAACAGGGAAAAACTCTTGTTTAATCCTGATTGTGTCACTGTGTGTTTGAGGCAAGTTCCTTGACCTCTTTGTTTTGTTGTGAAATTCAGATACCAATAACCAATTTACAGGTTTATCATGGGAGTTAAAAGAGGTAAGACACATGAAGCATCTACCATATACCTCCTTCACTTTTCCCACCACACTGCTTGTAGCCACATCAATGATGATGTCAGAGAAAAATGTGTTAAATTCCCTTTCTATATCCCAAGAAGAGTAGAACACCTCAAGCTGCTAGCCAGATTGAATAATTTAAAGACAAAAAAAAAAAAAAAATTCTACCCCAGGGGAAGCACAGGGCACACAGTCTTTACCAGATACCCTGCAGAAAGGCCGGGGAAGAGCTGTGGTGTTTGTCTGACACAGACAAAGGCCCCATGCTGGTTAGTGATATGCCCCATGTAGAGATTTTTATTCAACTGGGCACCCTTACACTTTTCATTTAGAATTGAGGCATTCTGTGACAATCATCAAAGATATCGATTCCCCCAACTAAATGGATTGACACATGATGTATTAAAAGCTAATCATTTTAGACTCCTTGCAGATATGGTCTAAAACAGCAAATGATTCTTTTCTGCTTAGAAAAGAGCCTAGAAATTTGGGGTGAATGTAAGGTGGCATAAAATAGTTGTATCTATATAGAAGTAGAGTCGAGGAAAATTGTTACATAGCAAAATATGTAAAATAGTTGACACCTAATACTTGGATTTCAATTACTTGACCGTTTACCTAAAAGTAGATTTTTCTGTTTTGTTTTGTTTTGTTTTCCTTTTGACCCCTAGGTTTTTAATCCAGCCTATAGAGCCAACTGTCTCAATGCTTAATATCCATGTAAAAGTTCAGAAACTGTCAAGATTAACACCTGCTGAAATACGATATTGTTTCTTGGCTCCAGTACAGATTGCTTGTGAAATATAATGAGTGAATTTCAGGTAAGCAAATGCAAACAAAAATGTCAGTCTATTCAAACCTTCCTTCCCTGGCTGAGATTCTTGCTTAGCTAAATTGACATATAGCAGCACACCACTCACTGTATTTAGAATCATGTTTTTAAAAAAGTCTTCTAATAGAAGTGGTGAACACAAAATGTGTGTAGTTACAGTATTCAATTCACATCTAGCATATGGTAAGCACTCACCAGCCAGTAGCTACTTTTTAACAATTGCAGAAGTATTGAAAGTGGTGATAATAATAGCAGTATCTATCTCCTATGTAGCAGGCATTAAAATGTTTATTTATATATTTATAATTTCAAAATAAGGAATATCTATGAAGCAGGAATTATAATTCCCATTTTACAGAGGAGAAAACAGGTTCAGTAAGATATCAAGTCTACCAACTGGTAGAGCTGAGCGTTGGCTCCAGAGTTGTCCAATTCCCAAGCCCGTGCATGCCTTGCTCTGTGAGACCAGGCTGTGTGTGCTGACAGGATTAATTGGGAAATTAGCAAGGTCACGTCAAGACCATGACCACCAGGAACCTCCTCCATGTGACACAAAGGAGACCCAGAAACCCAGCCATGTTGGCCTCCTCATCTCCTTTCTTCACGTCCCTGCCATCTCTTTTATTCTCACCTCAGAAAAATCTGGTTGAGAAACAGAACCCACTAGGGCGGGGTGTTGTGGGGCTGGACATGGCCTTCGGCAACAGAACACGTATGTCTACTCAGTTAAAGTCTAAATGCCATGGCATAAGGGGTGCTATGAGTTTACAAATCCAAGCTGGCAGTTTTCTATTTGCTGAGTGGCCAATTCTGGTGTGTATATAGATCGGTATTCTTTGAAGCTCTTCTGCTTTGTTTACAGTTTGCCCTAGTCATTAGCCAACAGGGACTTTGGGAATAGAGTGTTCTGGGAATACTTCCTGTCAGATTTTTCCCAGCCTCTGTTTGGAATGCCTCTGCAATCCATTTTGTAACTCTGGGGTGGTCCAAAGTGCCCAAAGGGACTCTGCCTTGTGTTGCTCAAAAGGATTCCCAGCACTCAGACCTCAAAAATAGCTCAGGGCTTAATGAGATCTCATTGAAATAGTCCCTGTTTCTGCTTAAAAACACAAGTCTGGCTTAGTCTCTGCAAGTCACCCATAAAGAATTATTTTGCTACTGACTTTTTAAAATAATGTGTCACTGTAGGGTACTAATCTGTACGCTTATTTTGGAAACTTGGGGAAACTGGACAGACTACTAGGATTCCTCTATCTATGTGAGGAAGTCCTAAGCCTCCCAGTACAAATAGCAGAGGGACTTTGGTTTTGACTGTCAGAAACCTGGAACACTGGGATTAGCACTCTCGAACAAGGAGGAAAAACAAATGCTGCCTTGATTTTCTAGAAGAGCAGACAAAGACATATGGATGGATTACCAGGAACCACCTGAGGGAAAGGCAGCTAAGGGCAGGTCCTGCGTGGCCCCCCACACTGGTAGACACTTTAGCATCACACAGGCTGGGATCTCAGATGACATCTGGCCCAGGCCCGGGAAGCCCTTCTAAGTTCCTCAGTGGGTGACGGGGTTTTCTGAGATCTTGGAGTTGAGTCTAGCTTTTTCAATTTACACTGTCGTCCTCCTTTCCCAGAAAGTCTAGACAGTTTCTTAGATGTTTGGTGTTGACCCTTTAGTCAAAGCTATTATCAGCCGTGGCTGCTGCCATGTCTTCTATATAGCCATCTTAGTTTGTTCCTCCAGGCCCTTTTAAGACCTCGGAGTAGAGTCTGGCTTTTTCAGTTTACACTGACACCAAGCAACCAATGAGCTACCTAGACCTTCTAGGAAAAAGGTGAGGAGTCAAAGGTAAGTGGGTGGAGGGATCAAACCAAAAACTATTGACACTGCTGCCTAAGCTGCAATTATCTCCATGGACAGGGGTCTGGGGACATTTGGATTTCTTAACAACACTAGGATAGAAAGAGGACTGGACCAGCAGCTTTTCCCTTTCTTCCACCTGTGCTTACTCTTACCTGCAAGTTCCCACAAGGCCTCAGTCTTTTCTCTGCCATTCGTGGTTCTGATTCTCTACCAAACCCCATTTCCACCTCCAGCTTCTCCACTTTGTTGGTGATGTGCTGTCACACACTCTGACGCTGCATGCTCACTGCCAAGGAAGTTAGAGTCACTCCATTCCTGGAATCCTGACCCCCTCAAGTTCCAGGTGTTCCATGAGAGAAGCCTTCTTCTGGAAAGTACTGTGAGCACTCTCGTGTTAAGTAGTCGGTTGTGCATTGGGAGCTAATCATATGGGGTAAAGTGGGTAGGGGGAAGCACAGACCATGGGCAGGAGGCAAAGATGAAGGCTCCATCTACGCAGTGGACAGATTGTCCAGATGTCCAGTGCAAGGGCCTGGGAGAGATGAGACTGCAGGCAGACCAAGGTCGGGGCACAGAAACACAACTCTTGAAAAGATGCTCACTGCTGGGCAACATGATATCTATCCTAAAAGGCACAGATAGAACCAGACAAAAATGTAAGAGCTTCCTTATTACCCTTCTAGGCTATTTGCCCTTCAGCTTCTCTTTGTAAGAGCTGGGATTTGTACCTGCACTTGAAATCTCTCCCCTTTTTGCTTCATAGAAAACTCTATTCTGCCTTTTACATCTCTACCCTCTCTATAATTTCTATATCCCTTAGAAAACTGTTCTTCCTAGGAACATGTCTTCAATACACACACTCACCTCAACCTGCCATCTCACCTACCTCACATGCTTTAAAATTCCCTACCTCCTCCCAATGGGAGATAGAGGGGCCCCGTGATGACAAGGAGGTGCTTCTCAGCTTGGATTCCTAGGCCTTACTGAAGCTGTCCCTCTGCAGAAACAGAGCTCATCAGAATGTCAAAAGGCAAGTGAGACACTGGCTGGGAGGACTCCATACGCCTCTTGACGGTGTAGTGGCACTGCCTTCATTTCCTGGGGCGCTGAGGGTTAGGCTTGAACACGGTCATTCCCCAGGAATGATGAAGGAGCCGGAGGAACCCGACTTGCAGGGTCCTCATCTGATATTAGAGGTGCGGTCGGAGCACCTGCCCAGGTGTGGGATGCAGTCAAATGAGCTAGGGAGGTGGGAGGCAGAGGCATTAAGACAGCATCACTTCTGCCAGGCCGCAAAGACCCTCAAAATGCTATTTCTTAAAAAAGGAGAGAAGCAGGAGGGCCAGCCAGAAGGGGCTTTAATAAATTACCAAAACATCAAATAAAATCAAGGGACAGTGAGAACTGAGTGAAAGCTGAGTGATGAGTGAGTCACATATTGAGTCTCTATCCCCCGCGCTAGATTTCAGTTATTTTCTACTTGTGTTATGTGCAGGTGCCCTCACCCACTGGCTGGACAGTCCTCCACCAACAGTCTCCCACCAAGCCTTTCCATTCACCATGATTCATGTGTTTTCCTCATATGTGGCCAAGGATTCAGCCTTGGAAAGGTGGGGGTGTCTCTGGGATGACAAGATGTTCTCATTAATTCCCTGGGAAGTCATGTTTGTTGTCCTTGAAGTTGGGAGACAAAGCTTCCATTCCATTCCTTATAAAGGCATGTGTTTTTCTTGAATAAATGCTAAATAAAACTAGTCCTTATGTTTTGACCTACAACTAGTCTTGATCTACAACTCCATTATTCCATAAATAAAATGATGGCGTCAAAGCACACAGACTACTTTGCAGGGTGGTCTGGTGGGGGGTGGGCAGGCAATCTGTTGACTGTGTTCTGGCCTATGACACCACACTCTTCTCTGGAAAGTCATACTAGACACATGGCTGCCCCTTGCCAGGTTGCTCCACCCAGAGAAAGGTGAGACCACTGTGCGTGGTCATCCCTGATGACTCTGAGGGACTGGAAGTCAGCCTCTCACTGTGGAAGGAGCAGGACCTCTGGAAGCTCCCAGGGCTGCATAATTGCCTTCTGATCTTGGGAACTTATTTAACTTCTGTATGCTTCTGTTTTCTTATCAGAAAAGGGGAGATAACAGCACCTACCTTGTAACATTGTTATGATAAATGACCTGCCATAATGTAGTAAATGCTCAAACAAATAGTAAATTATATTGTTCAATTTTTATTATTTCCTCAATTTCTATTCTCTCCAGTTATATTATCAAAATAAAATATTGCTTATTAGAGTGTTTGGGTAATAGAGAACTCAGCTTAAATAAATTTTCTGCCTAATATAAGTCTTCCAGAAGCACCCATTTTAGGCCATGGTGGAAAATAATTCTAGGTCATGTTAGACGCATTCCAACCTTAGGGAGTAATTAGGTACTTGGACCACTTAGCATCTTTCATCACTCTGGTCAGTAGTTCTCACTGAATGGTTGAGTTTTCATGAGCTAATATTCGGAGGAGGTTGAGCTGAAGGCATATTGGGCTGTCAAAACAACAAAAACAAAAACAAAACTCTATAAGTAGCATGTTTTATTGTAGTTTCCTTCTTTTTTCTAAAGTAGGATGCAGGGTGGGGAAGCACAGAATCAAAACAGATGGTTTTGTAAAGCCAATGGAGATTGTTGCTGTTTGTGGATCCAGTGGATTGAAATAAAGAGGTCACAGGGTGGGAATTCTCTTTAAGGTGTCCTCTTGTTAAGTATGAATGAAAAATGTTCATTTCTTTTTTTTTTATTTCCCTGATTTGGATCTTGTCATGGAATTTACAAATGGTGATAGACATGAGGTCTCTAAAAGGACTGGCTGCTATGAATACACAAGAGCCACTGCTGGAGGCTCTAGCTTTAGTGCTCCAGATTCCTCTGAGAACCTTAGCTCTTTCTTATAACTCTCTTATGTAAATATGACTCTAACATGAGGGCATGGAAAGCAACTACAAATCTCTGTCTCAAAAATCAAGTATGTTCTATTGAAATGGTTCGAATGTAAAAAGGAACCAATTGACTATGATAACAACAGTATTGTATTTGAAAGGAAAATGCAAGACCTTAGTAAGAATTGAGAAAACTTATTAAAGACTCTAAACATCCGCCCATCTCTGTGAGAGGTCTGTCTTATATTTACATGCTAGCACACGGGAGCAGTTTGCACAGTGGTTAAACACCCAAGGCCGTGGAGGCAGAGGCCTGGAGGATGATACTGGCCCCACCACATGCTGGTAAATTTCAACTCCTGATCCTCCGTTTCTCAACTACTAACTGGAGGGTGATAAGAACTATGACAGACACTGCATTTTCCTTCCCAATAACCATCTCCCCTTCTTCTCCGCTAACAGAACCCTGGTTTCGTTTGGGATGGCAATGTACCCAGCTGAAGGAATCCATTTCCGGCCTTCCTTGCAATTTTGGATGGAAAATAAGACGTAAATGGAAATCGTCACATGAAGGTTCCAAAATTCCTCTAAAAAGAATTACATGTCTGGAAGTTGCTCCCTTTCAGTCTACTCTCAATTCCTCTTTCTTCCTGTCTAGAAATCAGATAAGGTATCTGGAGCTCTAACAGCTATCTAGGATCATAAAGATCCAAGCCCTGTACCAAGGGTTGTGGGGGGAAAAGATGATAGGAGCCTGGGTCTGTAATGATGAAACAGACAGCATACCAGCCCTGGACCAGCCCCCCTCTGCATTCTTTGTACATAAAAGAAAAATAAATCTTTATTTTAATACACTAATTTGAAATTACCTATTCTATACAGTCAAATCCCATGCTGATCGAAGTACCTAATTCAGAGATCTTTATAATAAGTAAATAAGATAATTCGCATAGAACATGTGGGTGTAGGGCCTGGCATTTAGTAAGTACCCAATAAATGTTGCTGCTACTGCTATTACTAATACTTTATTAACTACTATAATTAGTATTACACCAGCAATAGCATTATGTCTCATCTCCCCCACGTTTCGATGTAAGTTCCTTCAGAGCAAACCTTGTATTTATTTCTCTTTGCATCCCCTGTAGGCCTGCTACTGTGCCCTGCACATATTTTTTTAAGGTTTCTTCTACTTACAGAATAAGTAATTTTAAGTTTATTTTTTACTTCCATCTGCTGAGTAGAATTAAGCTTATCAATCATTGTTGATAAAACCTGGAGAAATAGTTTCAGTTTTTACATAGGTGTTCATATTTCTTAATTCGTATTTTAAAGTATGTATTGTTCTATTCATATGTGAACTAGCAACCAGTTTTGTTAAGGTGTGTAGTTAATTAAACATTATCCTTTTTTTCCAAAAAAAAAAAAACCCCAAAAAAGAATGCCAAAAAACATGGACTTGGCACCAGACTAGCACTTTCTGTACCTTATCTTAACTACCTGCTAATACCAATCTTGTGGGAAAGGTATGATTATTCCCATTCCTTTCTGTAGGATTAGGATCTAGGAGGAAATAGTCTAATGAATGTCAGTTTTTCAAGCTCAAGCCCAATTGAAGACATTAAAAGGCTTCTTCTTTTCCAGATGTCACATGAATGGATCATAAATTTAGGTCTGGCTTCTTTCATTTATGATATGCATTTAAGATTCATCCATGTTGTTCTGTGGAGCAATAGCTTGTAGCTTTTTATTGATGAATAATATTCCAATGCATGGATATATTATCCATTCCCCTGTTGAAGACATCTTGGTTGCTTCCAGTTTTAGCAATTTATAAATAAAGCCACTATAAGCATCATGTGAAAATTGGTATGTGAACGTATGTTTTCAATTCTCTTGTGTGACTGAATGGTTCCTACATTTAACTTTATTAAAAACTGTAAGACTGTCTTTCAAAATAGCTGTACCATTTTGCAATTTCAGAAAAAAAAAATTCACAGACATTTTGTTTTATTGTCTTTACGTCCTTCATCCTTTTTCAGAGACTCATTTAGAGGTGAAACAAAGTCTTCAAAAGAGAGAAAAAGCCTAATTCCTCATTTCCCTTTTCCTCTAAAATAATCTCCATTAAAAAATAATAATAATGTTCTTAGTCACTAGTTAGAAACAAACCAAAGCCTTAAATGTCCATAAGAACTTTACATCCTAAGAAAAAGGGTAATTTTCATTGGTACTTGGGGAAAGCATGAATTGAGGAAGTCTTTAGAAAAATACCTCCTCCTCCCACAACCCTGACACCCCCTCCCCTCCCCAACACCCGCCACCACCACCACCATACACACCATTGTCTTGCGAGATCTTTTCACTTCCTTGGCCTACCTGGATCTCTCGCTTGGCCTATCAGGAGGATGGAATCCTCTGGAATCCTCTTGCCCACTCTTATAACTCATAACCTTGTATTTCATACCAGATTCTTCCCATATTTCTAAGTCACAAACACATTGTCTTCATCTCTGTTTTATATGTTAATTTTTGTGAAATAAGTTTGAAGCAAGACATGGATTCTACATGTTATGTTAAATGAATACCAATAAGAGGGTACTCTGCTTATGACACCGAGATTGTCATGAACTTGTTTAGGGGACTCTGAGAACCAGCTAATTCCACAAAAGCTGCTCTGTGGACCTATTCTACACAGTCATTTGGTTCAACTGGGTATTGTTTTTTAAAGCCACATTGAAATCAAAGTGTTTTCCCAGGCTCTTGGAGTGCCCGGGTCAAGAATGCTGACAATCTACTGTCAGAGAGAGGCTGTCAGCATCACCCCCTATCAAGCCCTCCCAGTCATCACTTGCATAAGAACAAGCAGGCAACCCGCTGCCTTGTGACAAGCGCTGTGACTCCAGAAGGAGCCAAGTGCGATGAATGAAGCCCTGTAAAAGGTCATTTTATGTAAGAGGAAATAATGGCGTCACCCTGGGCGCATTCATAATTTTGAATTAAAAACCTGTTTACTGGATGCTGGAGTACATGTACTTACTAGTGATCTCTCTCCTTTTTACTCCCCTACCCTTTCATTGAAAGATGTGGGCTCTGAAATCTTCTCCAAGTTGTCTAGTTGGGGGTATTTAATGTCCTAGGCAGGTCATGAACTGTTATTATGATTGACTTTGGGGCTCTGTGGATGACATTCACCTAGTTCCCCAGAAGGGAAGCAACAGTTTGACCGCACCACGGGTTAGGATTTCATGGTTACCTACAGATCCATTACTCTCAACACACCTTCTGTGTGGAATATTTCCCTGACATCTACACAGAGAGGCGAGAAAAGCCAGTCAGCTACCTCCTCAAGTAACTGTATAAACATTCAAGCACTTCAACATTTTTCAGCTCTGGAGATAATTTCAAGACCTTTTGGAGGGAGGAGTGTGGGCGAGCGGGGTGAGCAGGGCGGGGGGGGGAGCTAGGGACACTGGAAACATTCCACTAATATTTTAGGAGTCATGTGATAAAATAAATTCCAAACGGCTTTTTAACCCAATTTCCAAATAAATGGTTTTAAATTAGTTTTTGAAAATGAATATATTCTAACTACCATATTTTAAAATGTTTGCTTCAAAATATATATCTTATTTCCTTTGTGAATTTCCCTCTTGCTAAGGTTTCTGTTAACCCACATGGATTATATTTGGATGTCTAAGTCACAACTCTCTTTTTAAAACTGTAGAATTAAACATTTTATTTTCATATTTATAAACCCTTAAGACAGTTTACATAATTTAAATAAAAATTTATACTTGGGGGAGGTGAAATGTGAGGTCTGAAAGCTTGCAAGAATTGAAAGTTGCAAGAATGACAACGCCTTGAATTTACATAAATTATCTTCCAAGCCATACCAAGCAGCGGTAAGGTGGAAAGAGCATTAATTAAGAATCAAGGGATATGGGTCTGGTTTCTAATCCTTTCTTTGACATTAATTGACTGTGTGACCATGGGCAGGTCACTGGCCCCTTGTAGATTCATTTTCTTCCTCAGCAAAAAAGGGAGGGATAAATGAGACTTTGTCTAACCTCCTAAAATGCTATTTTCAGCTCTGGTCTCAGACTCACCATTTATGCAGGTAAAGGTGAAGTATCATTTCCTACCTTTTTGTAGAAGGTAAATACAGCCAGGGTCCACCAGTTTGAGACAGCCATGCAGTTCAGGTCTTCCAATAGCTACCTGGTTGCTTTTTATAGGCATCAGGAATTTAATTAGAACCTCTGGCAATAATTACAATTATTCTATAGTGAGCTAGTGCCTTACAGCAAGGATCAGATTTACTCTCACACCTGCAAACAAAACTCATATACCAATAGCTACGTGAAAAGTCTCCTTTGCTGTCAGAAGCTAAAAGGGTATAAGGTTCTAAATTGTTCTGCCACTGACACTGGAGCCAATCCATCCAGTGGTGGCAAAACACGGCAAAGGCAATTACAAAGCGACCTGGCACCACCACGGACTACTGCTTTATCGTAAAGGTTTAGGCAGCCTGGAGCTAACCCTCAAAGTGGGATGGATGCTCAAAGCTCTGAGGAAACCAGCTCTATACAGTGCAGTTTCAAACCTCAAATGTCAGGTCCTGCAACAAAAAAACTGGGCCATGAAAGTTACCAGCACACACAGGCACGCGCACATACACACACAGACACACACACACATGTATGGGGCTTACTTGGAAGGATCATTAAAAGCAGGTATGTGTTTAGAAACTGCAGCCAAGCTTCACAGAATATTTCTTCAGCAGCTAAAGAGTAGAAAAAGAATATGCCTAAAACTATTACATGTTCGGCTTCTTCAACTGTGATTAGTCACAAAGCCAGACTGCTCTTTTGAGATGATGAGTCAGCCCTGACAGAGTAAGCACTCCACTCAGGAGAATTTGCTACAGCCAAGTACAAAATACTTGCAATGTAACTGAACCGTTGACTTCAGTAGGAACTGAGCTGTATATGAGCTATCAGCTTCAGGAGAAAGCCTGTGGAGGACAGTGACGTAATTAAAACTTTGAAATTCCTCAAGAGTCATTTCCTGTCGTTGTTGTTGTTGGGTTTTTTTTTTTTTCTGTATTATGGTTGAATACGCATTCATTAATTGCTTTGGAAGCACAGAATGTCTGGTCTTAAATGACTGCAGTACATGTTTGTTCATTCTATTATAAATGACTTTGGCAGGCTTGAGACTATGCAACATAACCACATGGACTATTTTTTCAAGTTTTCATTTCCAGAGTCTATTAAACATCAAATGCTTCAGGTGAATGCCCTGGCAGAAGCAAGCCACTCCCACATCTACCCTATCTCAGAGCTGTTAATTCTGACTCTGTATCAAGCAGAGCAAAGTAGACCTCTCTCCCCTGGTCCTAAAAATTCCTTCAAGATAAAAGTTAAAATCAGATAAAATCAGAACAACTCTCAGACCAAGTAGACCTGCCTACATTAACAGTTCGCCCCAGATCATCTAAATCTCCAAAGTCCTCTGGCCCCTACCTGCGCCGTCTTTGATAACCAGACTCACTTTGTAGGCATGTAAGATGAGGACTCTAGAATGTCCACACGATGGCATTTATTTGCCTTTCTGTGTGGTGAGAGTTTCCAAAAAGGTCTTTGAGAAAGAAGCAAAGCAAGGAAGAACATCTTGCTGATTAAATTCATATAGTCAATGGGTTTATTAATTCAGGTTTTCCTGTGTCAATAATTCTGGATAGTTGCAATGTTGCTTTTATACGATTCCTTCCACTTTAAAAATAAATATAAATTTGGCTCAAATTCTACAAAACACTAAAACTTATTTAATGCTATGTTTTAGTCACAATAAAATTCTGTTTCTTAAATTTGAATTATTTAGATTGGAATACACATTTATGTGTATCATATACACATGTAATATCTACATAGGTGTAATAGAAATATAGACATAATAAATAATCCCTCTTAAAATGGTCTCCAGATAATAATAATGTTTTCTTTTCTATAATGCTTTACTGCAAGTGGTGGCTCTGAGACTTGAACTCATGTAGATTTCACTGCCACCTCATAGTATGTCCGTAATAGCACTTAATGGGTAGGGCTATTATTCCCACTTACAAACGAGCAGACAAGGCTTAGAAAGATTAAGTGAATGACCTAATGTCACAAGACTAAGCAGTTAGAACTGGAATCCATGCTCTTTTCAATAGGATGTATGCATGAAGATAATAATTATTGCAGTAGTATTGATAACAGCATAAATACGGAAACTCACTAGATGACAATAGCAAATGAATGAAAAACACATCAGCTCAGTAGGATATTATGCTGTCATGAAAATTATAATTTCAGATAATAATAATGAGGATGATAGCTGCCTTGTATTACATGCTTGTTTTGTGATGGGAACAGTGACAGCTCGTTATGTGAACATCTGATTTTTGGTTCATTGCTCCATGAGACAGGTACTATCACTGTCTGCATATTACACATGAAAACTGAAGCTGAAATAAATTAAATCACTTGCCCAACAGACTCAGATAAAAGATTATCTGACTCTAAACCAGAGTTTCTCAACTTTAGCACGATTCGTATTTTGGTCTGGATAATTCTTTGTTGTAGGGAGTTGTGCTGTGTACTGTAGGTTACTTAGCAGTATCCCTGATTTCTACCACCAGTTGTGAAAACGAAAAATGTCTCCAACTTGTCAAACGCCTCCTGAGGGACAAAATCGCTCCAGGTTGAGAGCTATTACTCTAAAGCATAGGCTTAACCATTATGCTACATACCTCCTTCCAACACCACTAGCCTTCCTACAGAAACACGGTGACAGAAATATATATATACATATCTGTATCTGTATCTGTATCTGTATCTGTACATGTACATGTACATATGTATATGATATGTATGTGTATATATATGTATATGATATGTATATGATTTATATGTATATGTATATCTCCCCACAAGACGCAGTCATGGACAGAATTCCCTGAGAAACGGGTTCTGAGACTCTGAGATTCAACTACAGGAGGCTTGGGTGGGAAGAAAGGGAGAAGGGACAGTGTTCTTGGGAGCATCTCCTGAATTGTGCAGAGGGAGAGTTCAACTGCAACGCCAGCTCATTGTTGAGACAGCCTCTGTCAGTTCTACAGAGAGCTTGGAACTGGAATCACTCTTAACATTTGTCCTGGTTGAGACAACAGGGCCTGGGCTTTGTCCACCACCTCCCCACAAACCAATCATCAAATGTGGGCTACCCCCAAGGGAGTGAGTCCTAGGACAATGTGGCTTTCCCTGAGACAAGGCCGAGGACAATTCTGAGAAAAGGACTCATGTAGAAATTGACAGCCACAACATTACCATACCTGTGGACCTGTGAGTCTCCGTGGAGCACTATAGTATCCTCTACATATATATTTATGAGTATTTTGATTGTTTTATTATAACTCACTTAAAATACATAAACACATGGACCAGGACTGAAAGGTAATAACAAATAAAAAGAGTAGTACTATATATATATTTTTCAAAGTGGAATACAAGGATGTTGCCATTATACTGTTTTCACTATTTAAAATAAGGGCTGAAATCTCAGAAAATAAAATTCACAGCTTTAAGACATTACATATTCATATGGCTATAAAGATTCCTAAGTCAGTTTGTGTGCCCTGAAATACAGGGAACCTGTATACATAAGTATACATAAGCTTTCTTATGTATACTTACTTATTAAATCTTCTCAATAACCCTAAGGTAGGTCCCTTTATTAACTACATTTTAAGGAAATCAAGTTTCCACAAGGTTAAGTAACTCCAGATCCATGTGGCTTATAAGTGGTGGACCTAGGATTTGAACAAATGTAATATGACTCTCAAATCCTGGCTCTCACCAACCATGCTTTACCATCTACTACATACTTTTATTCTACACAGCACCCCTGAAGTGCCCTACAATGGCAGTAGTTTGTCTTCTCAGATTTCACTTCTTATTTAAAAAACAACAAACAAACAAACAAACATAGCAAAATAAAGCTGTCCATGCAAGATTATGCTAAAGGATAAAAAATTGCCTTCGAATTTTCTATTTTAAAGTCTTTTGAGATTTAAAGGCTTTTAGATGTCAATGGAGATTATAAAAGTTATGCTATTTTCCTTTGAAGAATCAAGTCTCTCTTCTCTCTACATAAAACAGGAAGCTTTATAGATACTCGTTTGAAGGATGGTTCTCTTAAAGGCTTTATACACTCTCAACAGAGTAAGGAGGACTAAAATCTCTCTGGAACTCAAGAGGGAATTGCCTTCAAGCTAATCACTAGGAACCATTTCTCATCCTCTGGGGCATTATGGAAAATTCAACCCAAATTCATTACCATTCGAAAGGTAATTATTTCACCAAAAGATCTGAGTGAATTTCTATATGCTGTATTCAAAATGCACAGGTAATGTTTTTAAAAATAAAATTTCAACCTCAAAAATGGTCTTTTCTTCCCAGAATGTTCATTGCCTTTATAACAGATAAGCCCTTTAGAACCTTTCTCCCATGGGAACGCATAGTGTCCATGCTAGTGTAACACGGCCTTCAGAAGGTTCACAGATTGGTCATCTCAATAGATACTTTATTTGAAATGGAATGTATTTTTAAAATATGAAAAATAAATCACATCTCTTTGAAATCACTTAAGAGACTTATTTACACAAATTATGACCACACTAAGTTCACGAATGTGATAGTAAAGCATTTGGTACATGGTGATACTTGTTTTTCAGAAGCTGACATTTGCATATTCTGAAACTTTAAGAAGAAAGCTGACAGTGGGATGCAACAGACAATGGCTTTTTATCTTTCTTCTCAAAATAAATACAGTGATCTGAAAGGACTACCTATTATTAAAGCCTACTTCCCCTCGATCCAGCTGATCACCAGAAGGCCAGCTTCAGAGCAGGTAGGAGTAGACCTCTCTAGCTTTCGTGCAGTTGCTTCTAATGACCCAGAGTCTTGCTCTCTTCATTGGACAATAATGCCCTTTCTAAGAAAACCGTGATGGTCCTATACTCCATTTGACAGATGTCCTGCCAACAAAGTCACAGTTCATTTTGTCATCCAATATTATGTAAATCTATATTGGCTGTTCAACACTGCACATCAAAAAGCCACCCTTCAAACTGTGTCCAAACTTTGAAAGTAGTTCTTAAAAACCCATCCAACACAATTCCACTATTAATACATCTTAGGTTACTTTAGGTAAATGTATATATTTCTCTTGAAAGAATCACTGATGGATTTAATATCAAGCTCTATAATTTCCAAATTTAAATTTTATTCTACTGAGGGCATTTTATTGGTAAAGCAGAAACAAATTCGTTTGACATTCACAAAAAGAGAGTATTATTGCTCACAGGCCCATTCTCCCTACAAAGCTCGGTATTCTATGGGATTGCCCCGGTTTCAGTCAAGTCATAGACCCCTTTTCTTGCCATTGAACAGGACATTGTAAACACGTGGAGCTAAGCTAAAACCAAGTCATTTTTCCCGGGGACAGAAAACAAATGATGTGTTTGAACTCCCACACTGGCAACAAATTTCTTTAATGTCAGATTTAAACTGAGGAGTCTTTAAGAGAAAAAGAGTGTTTGGTATATGAGACAGAAGGTTAAAACAGGTCTTTCAATTTAAGGCGGACTTCCTGACAATGTTTTCATGTGAGGGGAACTGTTTTAAGCAAAGAGTTGGATTTTTTTTTTTTTTACCTCCATTGGGAAAAAAATGTTAAGTGAAATCATAAAGTTGGTTCGATTTCTGTAAGATGAGAGAATCCCAGCTTCCTCTATGAGGGAAATGTTCATTTTGAAAGGGCCCTTTATAGCCACTTACTTTCTGACCTCAGCACTCCCTGTAGGGCATAGGCAGATCTGTGATTTCCGCTAAGAAAGTATGCCTAAGGAGCGTCACCATGTTGTGCAGCCTGTCCCAGTATTAGTCGTTCTCAGGGAATGACATGAGAGTGAGTAAAGGAAGTACTGTGTGAGGCAAGAGAAACCACCTCCTGTGTGCTGGGGAGTTACACGTTTTTTCCTTCTTTCATTCATTTGTCCTAACAAATAGTAATTGAGCTCACTGTGTACCAGGCTTAGTGCCAACACAAGTTCAAGGACAAAAGTTCAGTTTCCAGATGGGACATTCCTTCTATAATTTTTCAACTTTTAGACCTGCCTTTTCCTTCTTCCTTTTCTTGGGTTGGAAGATGTATTTTCACCTTTTTCCATGAAAGTGATTTGTCAGGCCTTGTAATACCTTAGGTGATTTGCATCATTTTCTTACAGGCAGAATGGAGCCACTGACACACTAAATGATTCTTATTTGTATTTTGTTCTGTTCAGCTTTGCTAAGCATGCTGTTTTTTTGTTCTGGAAAAATTATTGAACAATAATAATCCCAAAGTGTCAAACAACAGAGACCATCCTACTCCAATCCTTTCTTTTCTGAGGTTTCACAGTCAGTTAAATGCTAAGAAGCATTCAGACTAGAGAGCTACTAACCAGGTCAACGCAACACAAATGTTACAATAGACCAAGGACTGAAGTCTGTGGAAAGACAAGACAAGGGATCGTGATTCTGGTAGCCCCGATAAGAACCACAGCCATTGTGGAAATAAAAATTCCAGCAGCCAGCATATTTTTTTCAATGACGTTGCCTAGCCTATGTGTAAGTTAACAACATACTAATGACTTTTTAAAAACTACATGACTCAATTGTAAAAGTGCTTGGTATGGATTTCACTTTTTTAATAGCACAAGAATTTGAAAAAAAATCCTTCTATCTGGAAAAAAAAAAGCTGTAGTTAATTCGGTGTTACATGATTTACATGCATTAAAACTACAGTATAATGAGGCATTATCTAAAAAGGCACCACAGTGGTTCCAAAGAAGCTGAACTAAATCTGACTTAAGGACTCTTTAGATCTGGCTCTCTGAGCTGCCCATCATACTTATTTATACATATAAGTTTTTTAAATCTTTGCAGCTTATTTTCACAGCCATAACTTAAACAGTCACTGGAAGTGGGAGTCCAGTTAAGTTCTGCTTGCCATTTGCTCGAGTTTTCAGTTTTCTCTGCAACTTCTTGGATTAGAGTTATGATCTCAAAATTTCATCATTTAAATGTTGCACTAGAAAGTAATTTGACCATGAAACTCCTTTCTAAATGGAGGGAGAATAGAGACACCTCTCGCATAAAATTCGGTTTTCATTTCTTGACTATATAACTTAGCAGTGGCCTAATTACTGTCCATTCCAATTTGGATGCTGGAAAAATCTTGATCAAGATATTGTGGGGAAAAAAAGATAATGAAAGACAGAGACCTGTTAGTAAAGCCATGCAGATAGGAAGTGATTTTCGGCCCCAAGAGGATTTGGTATCATCTATGCCTAGTTTTAAACTGAAGTAGCATCTGCCCTTGTGGATTTTGACCATCCTTTTCATTTAACACAGAAGAGGGTTTGTTCTACCTTTAAAAGCACATCCTCCCTCCCCACCCCTCCTAAACAAGAGGCTGCTAACACAAAACTGGAGTTGTTTTCTTACTGAAAATCCAGTGTTTATCCAGTCCTTCCTTTTTCATTTTCTGAGTTTAGCTAACCTAACAACAAAACATATAACCCGCCAATTTCTCAGAGCAATAAAATGCAAAACATTTGGTTTCTCTGATCAGCATTATTTTCAGTATGGAAACAAAAAGTGATAACTCCTAGTCCTTTGAAATAATTACAAACTGTATTTTTAAACTCTAAGATTCTAGTGTATGCTTCTAGAGTAATGTAAAAAAATATGGTTCAAGTAAAGTGTGCAAAGGCTTTGGAGAAGGTAACCTCTAGTGTGAACAGAGCACAAATGTTCTCTCAAACAAGTCAAATGATTCCCTTTACCCCCACTATGTTTTTTGAAATGAAACACCTAATGAGTTCATACTCAGAAATCATAGAAATCTCCTAATTAAAGCCTTCACACACAGATAACATAAGCAAGGCTTTTCCTACAACAAACGCAGGCCTACCACACATGCCAGATAAGATCACCCTGCCATCAGTTATTTAAATATTTTAAATTAGGTAGCATTACTGATTTCCTTTTAGAAGAACAATTAGATTTTCACAGTTACACAATTCCGAACATTTAGCTTCTTTAAACTTCTATTCTACACAAAATATGTCTAAGGAAAAAAAAAACTCAAAAAACTTATATCACAGAGTTTAATTTCAACCACCTGGCATAACAATTAAAGTGTCAGATGTTCTGAAAATGCCCTAGGAATAATGAATGAATGAATGAATGAATGAATGAATGAATTCTTGTTTTCCTCTACCGCTTTTTTTACTCTTTTCCAAGATTAGAATTTCTAAGGAATAAGGTTTTGAAAACAAAGTTTCCTTTTTGGAAAACGGCCTGCATTCAGAAATGTCTTTGAACAAGTATTTTTTTAAAAAAAAAAACCAATAAATAATCATAAATCAAAATACATTAAAATAAAATTACAGTACATCATCGCTCCTAGAAGGTCCACCATACTGGAAGCTCCTTTCACAGGTTCATAAATAAAGCCTTCTGGACTCAAAATCGTTTCCTGCATTGTGATGAAGAGTATGCAGAAAACTAAGAGGAATCGCAAGTTATCAGTCGGGTGATGTCCAAGCTACTTGATCTGGTGCGGGGCGGGGAGACTGTTTTGTTTTCGATACAAGTGAAGACAACAGAAAGGTGCTTGTCCCACTTCCTCAAGTCCTCAAAACCTGGAAAGAAATGACAGGGGATGAAGTAGGTGACTCAGAATCCTCCAAGACCCGGTGCGGCGGACAAAGTGTGCTCGTAAAGACACTGGGGTAGCTCCCTCAAGTGCCCAGACTCAGTCGAGCGGCGCTTGTGACACGGAGAAAGTAGGAGCGTCGCTGGGATGCGCACTACTGAATGCGGGCTAGGGTGGGCGGGAGGCGGTCCGCGAGGACTCCCTGCCTGGCCCAAGAGCCCCCACCCTGACCTCTCTGCCCGGCCGTCTCCTGGCTCCAGCTTGTTTCCCTTCTTTCCACCTCCCTAGAAACTTGGAATAACTAATAACTAATTTTCCACCCTAGAGCCCAACCTCATGAACACGCTTCCTACTGCTCCTAACAGCCCCGAGACCCACTCCTCCGAACGGCCCTTGGTCGCCGGAGTTGCCGGGGCCTTACCTTGTCTGGCCCGGGTGCTGCCCCCTTCAGGCAGAGTTGGAGGTGCTGCGGAGAAGCCGGTGGCCGTGGGCTGCGAGAGCGGTTGTTGGTGCGGGTGCGGTAGTGGATGCGGATGCGGATGCGGGTGTGGATGCGGGTGCGAGTGTGGATACGGGTGGAGCGGCTGGGGCTTGGGTTGGGCTGGGCTGAGGCTGGGGCTGGGGCTGGGGCTGGGGCTGGGGCTGGGGCTGAGCCGGGCTGGGGTTGCGGCTGGGGCTGGGGCTGGGGCTGAGGCTGAAGCTGCGGCTGCGGGGGCTGCTGCTGAACCAGGTGCTGCTGCTTCTGCCGCGTGGACTTGACCGCCAGGATCGCCTGGCGATTTTTGTACTGCACCATCTGCAGCGTGATCTCGGCGTTCCAGCCCTGGTCCTGCGGGCACCGAAAGTCGATCTCTTTGCCCTCGGCCATCACCACAGTGAAGTACATGTACTTGCCCTTGCGCTCTACGCAGTCCACGGTCTTCATGTTCGAAAAGTGCAATTCCTTGAGCTTGACCGGTGGCTCGAGGCTGGCCACAGCGGGGCCTCCGGGTTGGGACAGCTCAGCTGGCCCCTGCCCGGGCTGTGGCTGCTGCTGCTGCTGGTGTTGCAGCTGCTTGGGCGGGATGAGCAGCAGCCCCTCTTCAGTGAGGATGCAGCACTTTTTCTTCCAGAGCTGCAGCAACCCGTCGCTTCGCTTCTCCAACACACCTTCCTTCAACGCTTTGCAGCCACTGCTCTCCAACATCCTACCGGCATAGGGGGGCCGCCGCCTGGCTCGGCCTCTCCACTTCCAGCCGCCCGGGCCGGGGGCAGCAGCAGCAGTCGCGCGCCGTCCTCGCCCCAGCGGCTCCTGCGGCCGCCTGCCCGGAGCGCGCAAAGGAGTCTAACGCGAAGGAAGCAGAGGCTCCGGGTCCCGGCAAAGCGGCAGCCGCGTCCTGATGCGCCACAAGGTCCCGGAACTGCGAGCCGCCGGGCCTCTGCCGTCCTCTTGCGAGCGCTTACTGAAGGGCACTGGCCGGGCCGCCTCGCGGCGCTTTTGAATGGACCATCCTCCCCACCCCCGAGTGACACCCAGCGGAAAAGGCGGCTCCTGGCGCCCGCACCACGGGAAAGCCCAGCTCGAGAGGCGCTCTGCCGCCGGCGCACGCCTCATTAACTTGGGGCCTTTCCAAAGCCGGCCGCGTCGCCGCCCCCCGCGTCCCTTTGCTCCGCCTCTCACCGCCCACTCGCTTCCGCACTCCTTGCCGGGATGGCTGCAGGCACCCGAGCCCCGGAAACTCCTCCGCCACCGGCGACAGCCGAGAGCACCCCAGCCGTCCGGCAACACATGCCGGCGCCCGGAGGGCGCCGAGAGGCCATCCCCACCGTCCCGCCTCTCCCCAGGCGGCGCGGCTGTCCGCCAACAGCCTCAGTAATGAAGATGGGGCTGCGCGGCGGGTACGGCCACCAACCAGGCTGTGCCTGGAACGCCAAGTTGTCTCTCTGCCCCCGGGAACCAGCCCTGGGGACGCGCGCGGGGCTCCGGGAGCCCTCAGAGCCAGCGTCCTGACCTGGGCGAGCAAGGAGCCTGGGGATGAGGCTGGCGAGCCGCGGAGTCCCGCGGAAGTGTGCCTTCCTCCGTAAACATCTCAGCGCACAAAGGCCGAGAGGGTACTGTGTCTTTACATTCACATTCTCTCACGTCATTAACTGGGTTTTCGGAACAGAGAATGGTTGTTAAAGCAATAGTGCTACCGTCTGTCCCGTTTAGGAGGAGTAGGGGGAGTGGAACCATTTCAGACGGCATCTTGCGTCCTTTTCTCGACCGGGAGCGCAGGCACTAGCCCATTTCACCCCAGGGCACAAGCTCTCCAGCTTCTTTCTTGACTCATCCGTACAGTCTGCAACATCTCACAACAGTATCTCAACCCCAACGACAAATCTGGGGAATGTCCCGTGCTGAGAGATCCCACACTTCAAGGCACAGCTTAGCTCTTCAAATGGCAGATCTGCGGGTCGCTTTCTTTGCAAACTGCTAACGGGCCAGATCACTGTTTTGTAATCTTATCTGTGTGACCTGGAGAAAGTAACGCTGTACTCGCCCCTGACTCCTACTCACATTCAAACAATTTCTGTAGAAATTCCGGAAAACAAAGCAGAGTAGAGAGCATAAACCGAAACCAAACCTCTTGGTGAGGAAAGTCATCCACTGAGTAAACAGAGACCCTCAACTCCCCTGAGGATATTAAGAAGAATCACACAAAGAAGAAATAAACCAGGGGTGGACAAGTCAGAGTTGGCCAAGGTACAAGGAAAGGCTTTTGCTTGTGCCCAAGAAGGAAGAAGGGAGAGCTTAACTCATCTGCTGGTTTCATTTGGCTGGAACAAAGGGGTACTCAATAGGGGTATCAGTGAGGGATGAGCGTGGAGAGCAGAGCAAGAGTCAAATGCTTTGTGTCATGCTAAGAAATTAAAAGTTTATCCTACTGAAATACACTTGGCCGGCTCTCAGGGCCTTCAAATTGTTAATGGATTAGCAGTCTTTTAAGGAAAAAAGGCGGTTATTAAAATTACATAAATATTTCTAGTAAATTATGTGAAAAAAAGAGCAATTGTGTGTACCAATAACAAACACTATGCCTAACATCTCAGTTCTTCTCTTGTCTTTGTAGGACAAGTGAGCATTCCAGAGAATTTCTACATGACCAGCTGTTCATCTTTTTAACAGAATGCCATTCTTCAGCTTATTTGGAAAGAATTTTCATTTAAGTTTGTAATTAAGAGTCCCTGATGGCAGGTGTAGTTGGGGAAGACATTTTATATGAGAAAATGTTGTACTACAATTTGACTGGGTAAAAAATATGTAATCTAAAAACCCAAGGCATTTTTTTAGGAGAAACAATATAGCGTTATCTAATCTATAGTTTATCCGAGTGCAGTAAATGCATTCTATCTAAATTGCTTCAAAATGTCTGAACAACAAGCATGATTTTCAAAACCTCTTGTTATAACCAGAGAATTTAAAACTCAGAATTTCTAGTTGGGTATTTTACGACTTATTGCCTTCATGACCACCAGTTCAGAAGTCAGTTTACAATCTCTCTCTGACCACAGTGCCCTGATTATTGGAAATCTCAGTATGGGAATCTTGTAGATTGGTGACAACTCTGATGGTAATTTATTTCACCAGTCACCACCGGCTCACAAAAATAGTCATGTTAGCAATGAGATAAATTCACACACACAAAAAGTGAATTACAGAAAAAAAAAGTTTCCAAAGAAACACCAGAAGTTCAGCTGTAGATATAATGAAAATCTACAAATGTCACTTAAAAGTTACTAAAGTTTAGAAAGCTAGCTAACAAAATTATTGCTTTGGTAAACATATATGAAATGGCAAATTCAAATTGTGTCTTGCAGCTGGCCACATCAGTTGGCTATGAGCAGCATCTGACGCAGTTGATCATTTTCCCTCTCAGTACAGTTCTTCTCTTGGTTTCAGGGACATCACCCTTAGTTTCCCTTCTACCCCCTCAGTCACTGTCTCAGTCTCCTCTACAGGTTCTTCCTCTACCCCCAATATTTTAATACTCTAGAGTGCCCCAGAGCTTGGTCTTTGATTCTCTTATTTATCTACACTCACTCCCTTGTAGCTCATATCCAGTCTCATAATTTTCAATAATATCTATATGCCAAAGACTCCAAAATACATCCATCCACTGCTTGTTGCCAAAGAATATAACAAAGAGTACCAAAGTTAAAAATATAATCTACCACACCAGGTAAGGGAACACATACTAGTGAAGATATTCATTAGAGGGAAAAGTCTGAGGGGATAGAAAGCAGGGTTCATAAAACTTTTGCTAATAAAAAAAAATTGAAAAATAGCACTCTGATAGGATGTAGTTCATAAGTTTATATATGATGGGTTAAAACGAACTTCTGATGGAATGGGTTCAGTAGGGGTCTGGAGTCACTTAAAGTTCATGGTTTTTTAAAACAGCTGTAGCTGTTTAGAATGGCTGTGGTGAAAAACAGCCTTCGGTCTTGCTTGATATATTCCAGGCCAGTATTACTGCAAATTAAAAATTTTCCTTTCACCCTTCTCTATTTGGGATATCTAATAAGGAACTGATTCATGCCCTCCCAAGCTTACCTCCTCACCCCGATTGATCTCTACCTGCATCCCCCTTCTCAGTTGATGGCAATTCCATCTGACAGTTGTTCAGGCTAAAACCTTGGAGCAGTACTGTCCTTAAAACAAGCCAAAAGAGGCCCTTACCTTACCCAGAACCCTGAGCTTTAGAAGAATCAAAATGACATTTAATTCTGGACTATAGTACTCAGAATTCGAAATACCCTGGCCTAAATGCCTTGATTGTTCCAGGGATGCATTCTACCATCAGTGCATGCACTGGTATGTGACAAGGGAACTATGAAGATACAGTCTTAGTTGTCCACACAATGTGCAGGACACCCCTTGCTATACGGTTCAGTCAGAGATGGGAAGAAAAGAAGGTGGGACATGGACTGAAGATCAGCTCTGGCCCTGGAATTTAAGAATCTGAAATTCAAACTTGGCCCTCCAGGTAATTATGAAAGTATATCTGTCAAGATAGGAGCACTGGATGTCTTTTCACTAACAAAACTTTTGAATATTTAACCATTGGTGTCTCCATTGTCCTCTTATCCCAGGACTGCAGATGTTTAGAAGCATGCCTGCCTTGCAGTAATCCTTTACTCATTTTTCGTGACACTTAACCCACAAATTGACTTCAAGAAATCCCATCGGTTAAGCCTTCAAACTACATCTATATCCATCAATTTCTACTTCCTTCTTTACCAATGATCCATATCACCATCATCTCTCCCCTGAATTATTGTAATGGCCTCCTAATTTGTCTCCCTGATTCTAATCTTGTTGTCTTATAACCTATTTTCAACACTACAGTCAAGTCCTTGCTCAAATGTGCACTCAATGAAGCCTATACCCTGGCTACTCTAAAAACTGTAACCACCCAATTCCCCTTAATTTTCCCCATAACATGTATTACCTAACATACTACTAAGTAACATATTATTCCTAGTGCTTATTTCTCTTTCCTTTCCTATAGAATGTAAGCTCTTCAAGAGGACAAGGATCATTGTCTTGAAGTATCCTGCTCACCTATTATAATTCTTGGTACATAGGAGGATTCAATATATGTAGAAATTTTAAATTGAAACAGAAGGCCCTGTCATAAAAAGAAAAGCAGTCTTTAAATGTTTTTGGCAGATTTTTCATAATGTATTCCACTTGAAAATTTTTTCAAACTGTAACAAGACTATGAAAAAACTTCCAAAACTTGCCATTCCAATATATATTTATTTTAATCTATACTACACATTAGGCTTCTCTGAGTCTTAAATGCTATTTATTCTATAGATGCTATCTAAGTCTTACAAACCTTTCCTTTTCAAAGCAACATGCATTTTAATATTGTGAGAGGTATTTATATAAACTATCATCCTATTGGTTTCAACTAAGAGTAATCAAAGGATGAAGAACACAGTAATGAAACTTAATTGGTAGCCGTTTCTCTTAATAGTTAAATGGCCAGATACTTAGAAGTCCATTAACCTATACTGGCTTAAAGAATTTGATTTAACAGAACTTGGAAAGTTATTTACTTTCATGTATACCTCAATCACAAAAACATAAAAATCTTTAATCTATAAAAATCCCAATTCTCAATTTATAGTAAAAACTCATGACGATTATTATTAAAGATTTGGATAAATTTCGTGTCAAGAAAGAGGTAAAAGCTGAATAATCTTTGAAAATGTCAGGTTACCCTTATTAGTATATAAATGCCCACATTCAGACTGCAATTTAGACTTCTTAGCCGTACATTTCTTCATTTTAAAATACTATCCAGTAAAAATCCATCAGATTCTACCTTCCAAAATACCTAGTTGTAAAGGTTAAATATTAACTCTCTTCAATTGAATACGTTAAGTATCCAAATTTCTTAGGTCTGTTGGCCTGGCTGCCTTCCTTTTCGCATTACTAGTTGATGAACTGATGCCTCCTAGTGATCAATTTGTATAACACAGCTTATAGCAAGTCAGTAAAGTGAAAGGTGTTTAAGTCTCTATTCAAGGGTTTTTAAACTGTTATTACAGCCTATTTGTAGATCAAGCAATCAGCTATGTCCTATTCTGCCATTAGCCGAATTCAGGTCCTCATTTCTCTCATCCATGCCCTTGTAATAGCCCAACCAACTGAATTCATATTATTCTATATGCTGCATTGCTATCAGTTCTTGTTCTAAAATATGAAGAAAACTTTCAATCACCTCCTATTGTATATAAGTATATTCCAATTCTTTACCCCAGCATGGAAAACCCTCCACAGAGCAAGTCTTACTTACCTTTACAATTTACTCTTCTTCCACTCAACACAGTGAGCTCCACTATCTACTTGTGCCTTGTTTTCCCAAATCTTCTGTAACCATTCAAGAGACCGGTTCAAATCCCACCTCTTAGATTTCTTTTGGTTAATTCCTTCTTAATCACATTTCACTACTTCCTATTTGATTAGTTAATATCTTGGATGACAATGTTTCATCATTGTACCTAATAGTGCAGTGGATCATGACAGGAGAAGGCTGAAAAAGCGCTGATCAACAGCACTTAAACCAAAGGAGATTAAATACTAGTTCTGGCTGGAAATATATTGCTATTATTCAAAACAGGGCAGGCAGTCTGAATAGACATTTTATTGAAGACATTCAACAAGTAACTGGGTCCAGGAGAGTCTGGTGATGCATTAGATACATGTCAGGGTAATATTAGCTTTGAAGTGACAAATGAAAAATGAGTGGATAAAATGGAGCAGGGTTTAGCTCTCTTCTTTTTGCTATAAGTTCAGCACATAGGAGATACCACCTTTGAACAAGGAAAAGTAGCCCAATGAAGACTAGAACCAATCCTGTGGTGTCACAAAACTGCTACTACTCAAGTATTGATACTCTGACTTCTGGATCTTCAGGGTGCCAGTAGAGAAGCATCAGGTATTCTATAGTGACTGACAGTGGAAGCACTGGTGAACTTTTTAGTTTGAGCATTGCTGTGGCTGAATAACATCCAAGCCTCTGCCTCCATTTACAGCCCCAAAGCACCCAATGTCCTTTCCTAAGTCCTCTTCTGCTCAAACACAGTAAATGCTTCTGTTGTTTGCAACTCAAATATCTGATGGCTAGCCACTTGGGCAAACCTCTCTATTTAAGGGACTAGATTCCAAAGACAACTCTCTTTTTGGTAGTGTTCTATTACATCATAGCACATAGCCTAAGAGGAGACTATTCAATATTGACATCTGTAAAAAATAAAAAAATTCAATAAATGAGCAAAGATTTTTTTAGGTGTTACCAAGGAAGAAAGAGCAATTAGTATAAATTCTTTCCAAAAATTAGAGGATGAAGATAGATGTAGTATAATAAAATTGCTTGGGTGCTGTAAATGCAAAGTTTACTATAGAACAACTCAGGCTTGTAGACTAAAAACTGGAGGGTGGAGACTGCATCACAAGGGGACCAAAGAGTAAAAGGTATGAAATGAGACAATTCTGTAGGGTAGCCAGGCCCAGAAAGGTAGAGGAACGCTTTTACCAAAGATAAAACCCAGGAAATCTTTTTATGGCAAGCTTCCACATTGCCACTAAACCCATCAAGCAGCCATTTTAAAGGCAACAAAATTGCTACACAATTCATAACTACCTGACTTAAGTAAATCATTGTTATTTGAATAACTATTAGCATCCCTTCACAAGTCAGAAATTAGTTGTTTCTAATGAGATTATATTTACACTTTTAAGTCATTGTCTCAACCTCATTTGTGTATGGACAGTTCTAGGAAAGGTATTATGCAACATAAAGCGAGACCCTTGAAGATTTAGGACTCGTCAGAAAGCATCCCTTGGGGGGTGTACTCAATTACCTTTCTGGGGCTCATTTACTGATTTTTGAAATGCAGTTATTTGCCTCATGTGTTCCAGGAAATCTACGATGAAATAATCCTTTTGTAAATCTCTCTTCAGTGTATGTGGCCAATGTGACTGTAATCTCAACCTCCATTCTCCAATTCTTAACAAACTCAGCTTCAGCTTTTGATGTCCAGATCTACATTTACCTGCCTCTTGGGTTTTCTAGAAACAAATCATAGCCTCTTCTTTAAAGATAGTTGAGGTTCAGGAGTCTTTTGCCTCCTTCCACCCCCGTATTGCCTAGAACCTGGATATAATGGTTGAGCCGCAGCAACTATTTCAAACACTAAAGCAACTTTAACAAGTTTATGCCATGCCCAGGACAGCAAATCAGGCGTTGGAAACCTCTTTCTGATAACTATAAAGTACAGATTAACTCTGGTCTCTAAAATTGATGTTCTGAAATCTCCAGCTTAAATAAAAGTGCTTAACCACTACTTGTGCACACAGGAACATGTGCAAGGAAGCCAGTGCAGGGGTCCTCTCAGAGGAGCCAAAGAAATACTGGTTCCAACACCAAACTTCTATCCTTACATATAGAGAATTACCATCCTTAAACAAGGATTATTTCTATTATCTTAAGTGGTTAAATACATGTTTTCAAAATGTTGACTTATAATGCTAACAGTATAGCAACGTAGTTTTCCTCTGAACCTGTCACTGTATGTTATACCCAGCCTTAGAAATCTATAGCTAATGGTTATTTTATACTCATTTGCATCATTCCTCCGGCAAGATGTAGCCCCCTCCCATTGGTGGGTTTGTGGCTGACTCTAATGAATAGAGTACAGAAGTGTTGATTTCCCAGTGTAGGTCATAAAAGGGATCCATTTACCTAACTTGGGAACCAACCACTCTCCTGTGAAGCAAAGTCTAGAGTTCTGGCCACATCCCACCTGACGTTTCATCTAGTAACAAGCACTTGCACATGAAGAAACTTCAGATGATTTAATTCCTTCTCCTTCAAAAGCTGCCCCTGCTGATGTTCAGCAAAGCAAAAATGAACGATCCAAGCAGTCAGCAAAGGAAATGTCATCAATGTTTTAAGTTTTGGCAGTGGTTTTGTTACGTGGTACTGGGTAACTGCTACAACCACTGATATACTCTCCACATTCTAATAGTCCCACTGAGTTTACAAAACAATACACAGTCCAGCTTTGTTGTTTTTTGGTTTTCTCAATATAAATGACAAGTATGTAGGACTGTGGTAATTACAAAGGATCTTGGACTCTCAGTCGACTTGAGATTCAACTACTGAGAAGCAATCATGTAACTGTTACATGGCCCCATAGTATCATGGGTGGTACACTGGAAGGAGTCCAGATGACTCCTAAGAAATCTACATACACAAAAATTTGCTGTATACCTATCATCTTCCAAGCCCAATACTGAAAATCAGGAAATCCAATTGCAAGTATCTCTAGAGTACTTCAGTTCGGAACTGAAGAACCAGAGTATTAATTCAATAAAAGGTGCTATGTTGAATCAATAAGATATATGCACATATGGCAGGAAGTGAAAGAAAAGGCAGTCAAGCAGGGCTGAAACAGTGCAAAGAGAGGTTCCACAGGTTGGGTTGTTTATGTTGAAGATTCTCCAAAAGTTCTAGGTCTCACCAAACCAACTGAATGGCAAAGACAACAGATTAAGCCTCTACTTTTGAAACATCAACTGGCCTAAACTAAGTCTAAAACCACATCTGCTCTCAAAACCCCTATCTCATTTTCCACCCCTAGACTGTCCATCCAAGTAGATGTTTGGGGTGTGTAGAATGGGCTAGCTACAACTTGGTATTTTGGAGAATGTCATAGCAAAACATTAAGCCTTAAAGAACAAGTGTTAGACTCCAAAGCCTATGTTTAAACAATCTACTACCCAGTGTATAAATCATTTAATTCTATATTCAAAATGTTTAGTCATTTATGTGTTACAAAGTTTTAGTCTAGAATTAGATCTTTTCTATTTTTTATTCATTTTTTATTCCTGCAGAACCACCTTACCTACAATTCCCAATTGGATCAGCTACTAACTCCACCTATGTGAAGATAATTACCAATATGGACTAGGGTAAGGCTTGGAATCCTATTATGTGGATAAACTGTTAAGTACTTCACTGTATGTCATTTTGGATGTATTTCCTGTCACCTGTTAAGACCTAAACAAGGACATCCCAGAAATAAGCATAACTAACACCCAGACCTGGTTTCTAAATGCAATTACCGATTTAAAAAAACCTGGAATCCTTAGAGGAAAAAGCCTAAAATGAGACCCACCACCCCCGTCTTTTTCAGCTTAACTATACAGTTAAGTGCTCAAATGACAGAAGACACAACAAAAGTGCATAGAAACTTGATAAGGATACCACTGTCAAATCTGGAATGATTTAAGTATCAAAGTGAATTGTGACTGCATAGTAAAATTCTCTACAAGAATGTCTCTGTAGTGAGAAAACAGCATTTAGAATGTAAAAGGCATAATGCGCACAATCTTGTCAAGGTTTTAAAAAACTGTTATGCATAAGAATATAAATCTAAGTAACAAAATCAAATGATTTAAGAATATACAGGGATTATTTCAACTATTATTCCCGTTAGAGAAAAGCTGAAACATCAATAAAGCGCTCCCCCCGCTTCCCCCCAAAAAAGAACTCTGCAACTTGACTTTAAGAGGGTTCATCATAGGTAGTCTAGAGACCTCCAGCATGTATGTTCTTACCTTCAAGTGGCTGACTCTCAAGTCTTATCATATCTTAGTTTAAAAATTACCTTCATGGCAAGGTTACCCTCATCTTGAAATACCCTGAACAGTGGTTTTCAGTGTTTAAACTCTTCAGTGTTTAAACTCTGTCTTTCATGGCGTGGCCCCTTGTATCTCTCCATCTAGTCTTTCAATACCCTTAATTTCTTACTTAAGGACCTTTGTTTATTTCCTCCAGCACCTTCACCTGAACTGCTTTCTGCTCATAGGCTCCATCCCTCACTACTCATCCTTGAAATTCTTGCTAAAAGCTCTTACACACAATGAGTATTCTGGCAGAAACCATTAAACCACTCCATGAAAAGTTCAGAGCCACAACTGCCTAATTTCATTATGACTTACAAAATTATTAATATTAATACTGTTAACTCTTACTGAGATATTAACTTCTGCATTTGTATTTTGATCACTTATCACCAGTTCGTCCTTCTTGCTTTATGTTGAAAATATATGAAGAACTGAAAAGCACCAATTTTAAGCAATAATTTATCCTGGGTATCAAAATTGAACAAATGGATTAAAGACTTATTTCCTGCCGGCAATTTATTATTTCTAAATTGTTATACTCAGTTTATTTTATACTTAAAATTAGTTAAAATCTTAATTTTTAAACTGAAAAACCTAAAAGTACAGTATGTCAAATGGAAGAAACACAAGATACAAAGCACATTGTATTTTTTGACAATATAATTAACTAAATACATCAATTTTCTCACGGATAAACACTTAACCTTAAGCACTCCAACAAAGATGTTTTCATTTCTCTGAAGTCATGGAAGTTTTCTTAATCAGTCCAAGAACTTGGCTTTTTATCAAAGTTATAGTTTAATATCTGAATTTTTAAGTCAGTATACAAAATCACTATACAGCTATAAGTTAATCTCAGTTATCATTCACATTTTTAGCTATTAGACTTAGTGCTTTATGTAGCAAATTACCTAAATTATGAACATTTTTAAAACAAAATCCAGTTTACAATTACGAATATATATACAGTGCAGTTTAAAAAATAAATTGGCATATAATTTTTCCTTTCTAAGATTCCTATAAAGAATGTATGCTTCTTTCTAGGCTAGCCATCTAATTGTACATTTAAAATAACATCTGGCTTTATTCAAACAGGCAAAAAATTAAAAGCTAAAATTTTTATAAGACTAACCTAAATAAACAGACTCAAATCCTAAACCAAGCCCTGAAGCCAAGCATCCAAAGAATATTTGAATATTAGTTTAATATTTCTGCATGGTATGAGGTTTTCACAAATAATTGTTTTGTATTATTTTAAAATTGAAAATGGCCTACAACTCAGATAAACCCACAAATTCATACTGTCTTACAAGGAGCAGTAATATAAAGTTAATTCAGTTACCTTAGGGGAGATCATATACTAATCAATGTCAGTAACCTATCCACAGAATGAAAACATTTCTATCAAAGCTACTGTTTCCTTTTCAAGTTTATGTTATTAAATGGGCTAAAAAGGAAATAGAGGTAGAATCCCATTTTTTCTTAAGTACTACTCCAAACCAATTCCACATAATTTTTGTCACAATTACTAATTGGTGAACTAGGTAAAATAATTCTGAGAGGATTACATAAACTTAACTTTCAGACATCCAATCTAATCAATATATAGAACTAAAAACTAATCAATTTATGGATCTGCTGTCCTCTGCTTATCATATTTGAATTACCATAAAGTGTTAAAAAATATTTTCAAATTATTTGTAGGTGATCATATTGGAGTTTACAATTTCTGGAGGGAAAAAATGAAAGCTTCTTGGTAGCCAGTGCATGGGCTAGAGAAAACTATGAACAGAAAATGTAAAGACAAAATTTTAAGTGTCTCAAAAATGGCTATAGTTAACAGAATAAAATCTGCAGAACTGCAGAATTCCTTTCTTTCTAGTCTTCCACCAACGAACTTCATATCGCAGGGCTTGGGAGGTTGCTCACAACTTGAAATTATACAAATTTATGGGCCACTGTGGACTAACCATAGAATAGCCTACTACTCTAAGCATCTCTACTCTCTTCTTCCAAAAAAGTATAGTCACTTTTTAAATTAAAAAACCCAAAATATCACCAGTACATTTTATAAAATTAAATGCAAATTTTATTAACGATTTCAAATTACATATTTCAAATTTCTAGAATGGAATAGAACCATTTTGGAACTGGAGAAATGGCATAGATGAACACTAATATCCCTTAAAACTCCAACTTTATTAAGAGAACAATTCCTCTGCAAACCACATTACCCTTACATAACAAGACAAAATAGTATCTACTCCTTCACTTTGGCAATAGCTACTTCCTAGAGGAATAATAATAATAATAAACCCCAAACAAATAAACAAGCAAAAAAAACCCAGTGTTTTGCTACTTTAAGACCATTAAAAATGGGATCCTAAGTTTAGATTAAAATTTTTTTTAAGTTCAATTGTGTTCAAATGAGCTATGGGTACAAACCCCCCCCCCAAAATCAGCACAGAATGTCTAACCAAAGCAACCAAAATCATTTGAAAACTAAGAGGAAAAACATAAGGTGCTTTCATGGCATTTTTTGCCCCCCACAAACTATTGCAGTTGGTTAAGGATTTCCAGTTGTTAATTAAAATTCAGGAGCAGGATGGATAGTACTACGCAAATAACAAAATGTGTCCATGTTCCAAGACCTTCATAATAAAATTTCAAAACAGATGCTCTATTACCTCTAAAAATGAACCTATATAATTTTATTAAGAGTAGAAACTCTAAGCTGTCCTCTAATTATAATCCAGTTAAGTCCACCTTCACTGTCAAAGCTTTTATGTTCACCACAAAACAAATAACAGTAATTAGCCTGAGGTATTTTAAGGTGGCTCTACAGTCTCAAATTTAATGGCATTTCCCCCCCTCTAAAAATGGTGTTTTTTGTTTTTCTTTTTGGTCCCATGATTTCTACAACATGGTCATAACTAAAATATCTAAAAACAATCCTGAACCTTTTGAAATAGTTATCCATCCACTTCTATTAAAATAGGAGCCAAAGTGTTATCTGACCAGATTCAGAATAAAGCACTTAATTTTTGTTTCCCAATTTATCAAACCAAGGAATGAATAAAATGCTGAATATCAGACTCGTGGTGCAAACAGGTCCAAATTTTTAAGTTTTTATAAGGTTGAGAAACATTCCATAAAATTTAACTTAATATGCATAACACATCTGTGAGGTAGTTAAGTAAACAGTACTACCCATTTTAATACATAGTAGACAGAAGCATGGGTAAATAACATATTTTAAGCAATAAGAATTGGAACTATAGAGGTTTGGGGCCCTCTCATTCTAACCAGAAAAAAAAGAAAAAATAAAAACCTTAACTTTTAAATTTTTCTTAAAAAAAAAACAAACAAACTTTACATCATTTAAGATTATTTAAGATTTTGTCTTTCTTTTCCACACTTTCTTACTAGGAGATGCAGTACACCTCTTCCAAAGTTGGCACCCTCTTCTTCAATATAGTACTCTAGGTACAACACTTAATTAAAGCTATGACTGCTTCTACCTGAATTAGTACAAAATTAAGACATTATCTTGTGAGAACTAAAATTATATTTGACATTTTTATTTTACGCTGCAAAAACAAAAGCAAACGAACAAACAAAAAAACTTGATATACGCTTGTCAAATGATGAAAATTCATCCTTTTCCAGGGAAGCAGAAGGTAGACCCTACCACAAAGAAAAGATGCTTAGTTAATGGAAGTTAAATTTAAAGGTACAGTTAAAATAATGAAGCTTAACTTCTGATAATACTAGGTTTTATTTATCTCCCTGTGGTAACCAATAACTGTACTACTAAGTTAGGGTTCTTTACAGTTAACTATGTAACCTAAAATACAAAAAACCATTAACGATCTAAGTCAATACATGTGGTCTTACTGGAAATTCTTAACCATATACTTGTTCTAACAAGTTTTGTTTTTGTTTTTTAAAATGATGAAATGTCTTTGTACGAGCACTAAATTTCTAAAACAAAATTATGAAGGCAAAGCCTGTGCAAGCAAATCTAAACCCATTTAACTATCAGCTGAAAAAATACTTTGGTTCTTCAGGAAAAAAAAAAAGGCATAACAAAAAATCTGTTTCATTTAACAGTTGTTTATTTTCATAACTGTAATCTAATAGTTACACGATAAAAATACTCCAGAAGAACCAAACTATGTGGCAATGAATGAAAATGTGTGAAAGAATTTCTGCATTCAACACATCTGGCAGAAAAACTAAAGCTAAAATGCTAGGTAGAACAAATTGGTCTTTAAAATATCCATTCCTTTCTTTTAAAAAAATTACTGGGTCTACCAAGAAAATACAAAAACATAAGGCTGTAAGTAAATAATAATTGTGTTTAGGCTATTACAGTGCAGGTTATCCTCAGGCCACACACATCCTGCTTCACTGCTGCTTGCACTCTGCTGGGTTTTGATCCTTCTGTTAAAGGAAAACAACATGTCAATCTATCTTTTTCTACCCTGCTTAATTTTTCAATAGTAATTAATTACCTTAAGATCACATTATCTCACTGTCTGCCAAAATTTTTGCCAAATTAAGGGTATAGCAATGATGGCAAATAATTTATTCAAACATTAGCAAGTCACAAAAATGCTGAAGTCTCAATTTTACATTGTAGAATGAACTCCATGAGACACCCTGAGCCATAATCTTAAAAAGTTAAATAATCAAGCAATTTGTTAGTCATATCACCCATTACTTCTGCTTTAATAGATCAGTTATTCAAAAATACTGATTCCATTCATAATAATAAGTGATTCATACCTGTGAGAATACTGAATTTGATTTTTAGCTACCTTCTCTCTTTCCTGTTCACTAGGTTAAAGTACCTTCTGAATATTTTATAGTATTTACCAAATAAATGAATGTATTAAAAAGAAAACAAAGTTTCAAATGAATCCTGATAAAAGTGCACTATGTATTTTGTGGGAGGATAAAGGCCTTTACCAACCCTGATATGACAAATTCTAGGAATAACAGACTGGGCCTCTTGAGAGATGGAGAACAAGGTGACTGGAAGAATCTAATAGCACAGATACCCTATTCCCAAGCATTCCTGCATTCAGATGACTTAAAAACTGATCTTTATTTATAAGCTTTCCTTCAAAGGAAAAACCACCTGAGACTATAAGTAATTTAAAATGCTTCTAAAAAACTAAAAAAAAAAAAAAAAGTAAATCCACAATTATGTGTCTTTGAAACAGAATCCTAGGGGTTACTTACCCTGAAACTATGAAAAATACAAGGTCAAAACCCAAAATAAAACTTTAAGAGAGGTGGATTGAAATTACATGTACTATTGAAATGCCAGTGTGGATTCAATATATCTCCAGTTAATGAGTTTTTAAGACTTTAAAGGACAAAAATAAACTTTACATTCATAAACACCAATTTTTATTTAACCCACCTTAAAATTAACAGAACATAGCACTGATTTTGCTCACCTTTGAGTCATAGTCTGGATCATTTTCCTCATCTTCTTCTTCCCCTTCCTATATTAAAGTTCAAAATGCATCCATGAAGTAGGTACACAGTAGCAAGAAATGGCTCATAATGTAGGGAGAATTTAATACAAGTTACTCTATAGGTCAAGAGATTTTCATGATTAGAGTTTGGTGACAATGCAATTTAATTTGAAAGCTTCTAATATGAAAAATTTCCCAACACAACTTCAGACATCCAGATAGCTTTTATTGAAAAGATTTACTGCAGCCAACGTTGAAAAAGTTTACTGCAGCTTTTGACTTCTTCAAAGAGCTGATAACCCTGCAGCAGAACAGAATTATTTGAAATAAAAAAAATGTTCTGAGTTTTGCAATTTATTTATTGAAACCTTATACATACATTGTTTGGCTGTAGAATTCTAAAATCATAATTTTTTCCAAAAAAAAGTTTTTATCCCATATCACAGAATAATGATTAGAGCAAAGGAATACATAAGTCACTCAATTTGCTTCTCAGTGTGTTAGACAGAGAATTATTGGCTCATTTGGTAAACATTACCTCATCCGCTTCTTCACCTTCTTCATCATACTAAAAAAGGAAAAAGGATCAAGTTTGAATGAAGCTAACAAATATCTGAGAACATTAGTTTCATCCATCATTGTATTCACTAATACCTAAGAGGAAAAATAATTTCCTTAAGGTGACTGATTATAAATTTTAAAAAGGTCAATTGCTGTTGGAATCACTCAGCTCAGTGCCATTAAATAAACCCAATAATTTGAAAATTTAGAGCATAGTACAATTGTGGATAAAACGTGATCGTACAACTATCATTGTAAATATTACTTGCCTGTACTTATGTGTGGAACACATTGCACAAAAAAGATCTAAAGCCTATTTGTATGATTATCATTTAGCAGTAAAGAGATCCAAAACATCTGAGGGCAGCTTAATTTTGCCTTATTTAATTTCATATTTATTTGGATAAAAGTTCTATGTTTGTTTTATTTGGTCAAAGACAAGAGTACAATAGATTTATAACACTAATCAAACATAGTAAAGTTTTACTAATTAATCCAAAGAGGACCCATTTAGAAAAATTAAGGAAAGTAATCTATAGAACATCAGTAATTATCCTAATTGCATGAGTCTGTCTTGCTTTCTAAAAATTACATCTATTCGTTAAATCTCTCACCAATTCTGACTATCATACCCTCACCAAATGATTTTATTGCAGGATTCAGATTCACTCACATCATCATCATCATCTTCAATAGCTTCTCCAGTAAAGTATAACACTGATCTTGGGATTATACGTTCACGTAAAAAGTGACCAATTTCAAAGTCTGCAGCAAGGATAGCTTCGGCATCATCATCCTATTTAAGAAAAAAAGCATAAAATGTAATAACTTGGTTATTTCATTTGGCATATGGGAGACTCTCGGGTTTAAATTATGAAGAAACTCTCAACTTCACTTTTAATTTCCCATCATTTTTAAACTAGCTTATGTGTGTGATCAAATAGTCATCTACATATGCCTTAGCTTTACAGGTTTTTAATAAAAGAAAGTTAGCAGGCCAGTGTACATACTCAGAGAAACTTTAGGAAATAAAAAATTAGAACTAGTTATTGCTTTTTTTTCTGGCATAAAAGATTAAAAAAGCAACTTTGTTATATGACTGCAATTTTCCTTTTTAAAGTATTAGTTACTGAAAACACCAAATGTAAGAAAAAATGTCAGGCTTTCATAAATAACATTAAGTATATGACACATAATACAAGACCACAGAGAATGACTTGACACTTCCTAAAAGATAGCGTCCAAGCAACTGTGTAATGCCAAATAGACAAATTCTCACTTGATAAAGACTGAGTCAATCTAGGATTTCTATTTAAAGGAAAAGCACAGCACTGCAATGCTGCTGAAATTTTTCAAAATTGGAGATATTCTATCCATAAGTACTCAAGACTGTTATCAATATTTGGTAGCAGAGTTAACACACACACGCGCACAAACACACGTGCACAAACACACACACACGAACACAAATTCCAAACCATCCCCTGACATGAAAATAGAGTGAAACTCTTAATTAATACTCATAAGTAGTTATTTTTACCTAAAATTCACTTGCCACTTTCTATTCCCCATTTTTGTCCTATAAAAGACATTTTGAGCTAAGCTAGTTATCACTCTTGACAACATACAGAAATACCTGCCGTTTGCAGACCTGGTCTAATTAGCCAAAACCATTCCAATTCAAAACTATTCACATAAACATAATTTCTAATTCCATAGATGTATAAAACTATCTAAACTACATCAGTTAATTTAAATTTAAAAACTTTGCCAATGAAAACCAAATTCAAAACATACCTAACTTACCCTGCCTGTATAGGCTTCTTTAAGGTTATTCCTCATTCCAGGCTATATGCCAGGCACATTTCTTACATCTTGGCTATATATACATATATAAAACCATATTTCCATTGGAATAATAAACTGAATTCTAACCAGAGTGTGGTTAGATAAGTTTAGTAAATAGTTTAAATGACTTAGTACATTCTAGTTTCAATGAGGAAGAGAATTATCACTTGAAAACTTGAATTCCTTACAGCAATATTTCTAAGTCTCAAAAACAAAAACAGAAAACCTTTAGCTTTTCAGTCTCTCAGTAGAAGCACTATAAGCATTTTGAATGGAATAATTTTACAGATGCATAAAGGTCTTCCGAATGCACTGCAAGCTTCAGAACAAAATGCTAGTAGGAACTGTCCCACTCCCCATTTTTGAGAACCAGTCCCTTAATTTCATATACAGTAAACAATTTAACAAGTAACAATTCAGCTTACCAGATCTCCACTCTCAGGAACTGCAAAATTAAGAAAAGAAATTCAAATTAATAAAAAATTAAAGCTTATAATAAAATAGTCATCAATACGCACACTAAAACAGTATTTACCTTCAGGAGGGGCAAAAAAATTAAAGAAAGAGTCATTGGAAACTGTTTTGGTCACAGTACGAACTGTCCCACGTCCCTTGTGTTTCTGCTTCTTTTTAATGGTTTTCAAAGTGACATTCTTCCCCTTTTTCCAATCTATCTGGCACCTTCCAAAACAAAGGGGAAAAAATTTATCACAATTAACGCATTACTTTCAATTGCCAGGAGAGCTAAGATTTTTCTAATTCAATGGTAGATCTGATTTCAAATTTTAGAGGGCAAAATTGGTTCAAACACTTTCTGCAGCAGTGTAAAAGAAAAATGTTATTTCTAAACAAATTTTTTCAGTAAATACATTAATAATTACCACAAACTCACAATATAATATAAATGTGCACTTCCTTTGGAAAAATATCTGTGACAGTCTATGAGCCAAGGATTCTAGAAAAATGGATGAGCTCTTCTCAGAAAACATTTTACTCACATGTCTGTAGATAACCTATGCATGTATGTATCAAGCACACACTAGGAAATATCAACTATCACAAATTATAAGTAAAACAAAAACAGATGTAACATTCTATTAAAGTAGTAAAATTAAACTCACCCTGTACAGCCCATAATTTCTGGTCCATCAAAAGAAAAGGGATCAGAATCATCTGGTTCTGACCTCATCCTATAGGTCTTTGTCAACACTTCATTTGTGAAATATTCATTGGGTTCAAAGTGAAATTCCAAGACAAAACTCTTAAAAAAAAAAAAAGCATAAAAAATTTATAAACTTCCAATAATTTATAAACTACACATCACCAATTTCAATATGTTGGTTATTTCTATAAACATAAAATTCCAAGTGATGTTTTTCCTATTCTGGAAATAATCAGACAAATCCCAAATTATGTTAAAAGCAAAACGAGACACAAAAGAAACGGAATAAAACTTAGTTCAGCTCACACTGAACTAAGTTTACAAAAGTTAGTAACACGTTACAAAAGAGGTTAGGCATAGCTGAATAAATTGACCAAGTTCCCCTTTTTCACTCGATCCTCATAAATATGACTTTAGATCTTAGACTAGAACTAGATGACAGAGAAAAAGCCCCTTATTACATGCAATGTAAGAATCTAGTCTGTAGTAGGTTTGCTCATAATTTACATAATACTGATGGTTCTGGGGAGAAGCTGTTGGTTGATCTTTCATAATGTGGAAGTGGGGGCCCTCTAACATCTCCTATTTTATGTAATTCCCAGAAACATACTTTTTAATACAGAATAAATTATATTCTTATTCATATTTTCTTGCTATTATTTTTTACCCATTTTTAATACAGGATCAGTTAGGTTCAGAGAAGAAAAAGAATAAATGTCACACCACGTATCAACATCCAAACATTTACTTCCTACCAAATGTACCAAGTATCAGTTTTAATTTCTTCAAACCCACATCTCTAATCCTTGAATGTCACACCTCATTTATCTACTTGTAAACATGTCACAAATTAAAGGTATTTCAAAGTTCTTTTACCATAGGCTGACCAGCATCTGAAAACTTCACTTTAATATCTTTCAAGTGCTTCAGAATAGGTTCATCATGTTCCTTCAAATTAAAACAAAAAACATTAAAATAAGCAATATGGCATTTTAGTATTAGTACTGTTACTAAATAAACACTTAACTGATATTTCATAGTGAAGTTTTACGTAACAGTTGACTACATCATTACAAAGACTAAATGAACAGAGTACAACACCAAATCTAAAAAGGCATGTTTGAAATGTTGGAGAGGATGTGGAGAAAAAGGAACCCTCATACACTGCTGGTAGGACTGCAAATTGGTACAGCCACTATGGAAAACAGTATGGAGGTTCCTCAAAAAACTAAGAATTGATCTACCACATGATCCAGCAATCCCTCTAACTGCATATTTACCCTAAAGACTTGAAAACCCATATCCAAAAAGATATTTGCACACCATGTTCACAGGAGCATTATTCACAGTGGCCAGGACATGGAATCAACCAAAGTGTCCTATGATAGATGATTGGCTAAAGAAGCTATGGTACATATATACAATGGAATATTACTCAGCCATAAGAGATTAAATACTGCCATATGCGACATCATGGATGGACCTCGAGATCATCATACTAAGCAAAATAAGCCAGACAGAAAAAGTTGAAAATCACATGATATCACTTATATGTGGGATATAAACCTAAAAGTAACAAATGAACAGGACAGACAAACAGAGACTCAGGGACATGGACAATGGACTAGTGGTTACCAGATGGTAAGGGACGTGGGAGAAAGGGAGAAGTAGACAGAGTAAAGGGAGTCAAATATAGGGGGGTAGGGAGAAGTTGAAGTGAGTAAACGGATAAATATATGGTAGTTGAAGGAAATTAGACTGGATGGTGATCATACAATAGAATATATAGATGTCAATTTATAATGTACACCTGAAAATTATAGAATTGTATTAACCAATGTTACCCCAATAAACTTAATTTAAATAAGTAAATAAATAAAAAGCATGTTTGCTTTAAAAATGTTTCCTGATTATAAGTGCTACTGTTAGCTGCTCTTTTTTCTTTCCTTCTGCTGGATGCTTTCCTACTTTGCTAAAGTAGAATTCAATAAGCAGTCATTGTTTTGAGATAATTTCTTTTTTTGACATTAACTTGCAACAGTCACAATATAAGGCAACAAGTACTACAGTGCAGATGGGCAGTGGCTCAGAAATGTTTCTAATTAGAAGTAAAGTTTCCCAGAGAAAGTTAACAACTGTAAGAATTAAGATATTTACAGTATTTTTTAAAAATGCATATGTTTGCATTTTTAATAGTTAATATTAATATCTTTAATAGTTGTATGGGACTGAAAAGGTCTTTTGGGTAAGACAATTAAACTGTTAAGTTTCTTCCCACACTACCTTCACACTAAGCATCTAAACAAAAGGCACAGGGCCATGAGACAGCACCAGACAATAATTAGCAATTATTAAGGGACCATTTCAATATCTAATTTTTGAAAATGAACTATAATTTATCTGATTACATTAATCAAAGCTGCAATTTTCCCTCTATAAATAACTGTTTCGAAGGAAAGCAATCATTCTATAAAGGCCAACAATAAAGAGACTAGTCATAACAGACATTTAAATTTCAAAGGTTTATACTCGCTGAGGTAAACTCGTATTTTTATGAATAACATTACCTGAACCATATCACTGAGCAAATCAACATTCTTAAAAACAGTCAACCAAAATTCAGGAATTCCCTTGGGGTCTTCTTTTTCTTCATCTTTTTTCTCATCTTCAATCTTGGCCTTTTCTTTCAGCTCCTCCTTGATAAATAACAGCATATGTTATTGAATACTTAAATTAGACCTCTTGATAAAAATCTTACTTAACTTAAATGCAGTAGCAGAAGTATAAAAACCAACAAACTCCCAATCACTACAACTTTCAGCCCAAATAGTTCAGGTCCAATTGTGTAAATACTGCTGATACCCATACCAAACCTTACTTTTATGAATACTACTATTATCATACCCTTCCAAAGAGAACCACTAGGACCATGAGTTGTAAGAAAAAGTTTTAGGGAAAAAAAATTTTCATTTTATCAAAATAAAGACCTTTAAGCATAGTAAACAGGAAAAGCAAAAGAAATTTAAACCTTGTTCAATGCCTCAGGTTTTACATTTTTTAAATCAAAACATTAATCAAGCAACATTAAAATAACAATTCTGGAGAAACAGGGTCATGTAACAGAACACCTGGATTTGTGTCACAGCTCTATCATCTATTAGTGTAGGCAAGTCATTTAGAAGACTTGAAAAAAGGGAACGATCCTTTGCATGTTATTATGAAGTTCAAAGGAAAAGTTTATATGGATCTAGAAACGTTAAATACAATAAAAACGTAAAGAAAAAGTGAATCTGGGCATATATGGTACCAGGTTGAACACTGGCTCATCTGTATTCACTACCCATCTATGATAAAGAAACCATTTCCAAGGTATAAAACACACTAAATTAAAGTTGGTACTAACCGAAATTTCATCTTCCTCATCTGGTTTCCATTCACATTCTTCTTCTGTGGGTTCATAAATTGCATTAATGATCTCGAATCGCTACAAAACACAAAAACAAAAACAAAAAACAAACAAACAAAAAAAACACTTGCATAAAAACACTGGCATCCAAACTAAAAACTAGCTGTTTCTCATTAAGATGCACTGAGATTTAATTAACACATACCACAACTTAAAATGCTATTATTGATAGTTTCCCCAAATACTCTAATAACCGTTTTGCTGAGGTCTAAAGTTTGTTTCCAGAGTTGTGTTATCCTCTTGAACTTTAGATAAATAAAACAAAGTAGCAGAAAGCATTACCTTATCAAATAAAGGCTGATAGAGAACAGCATACTTTCTTTCAAGATCATGAACTTCCTCATAGAATTTGGCTTCTATCTGTGCACATTTAACTTGAAGATTTTTGAGAGCATTCACTCGTCTTTTAACTACCTTAGGCAGGCTGAAAGATTAGAAAGCACCAGTTACATAGCATCACAAGTCACACATCTTTTATCATATTGAAATTAAAGCATAAAAGTTAGTGAATGATAGGTTTCCTACATGAAGTAGAAGATCTAATTCAATGTAATTAAAATTCAAGAGATAAATACATGGACCTCTCAATTTATAAGACTCCAAAAGTAGAAATTTAATCAGGTAAGCTAATAAAAAAAATGTAAATCATATTGTCAACCCAATTCTTTCATTGTATTTGAGTTCAGCTTTGTTATCAGTGTTGGTATAACAGCTGTAAAATGCATTTTTTTTTTTTAGGCGAGGCAACCCTTGCAAGGACCCTGTCATCTTACAATCCCTTATTTTCTCAGTATATTTTTATGCCTACAGCACCTGGTCTTCCTAGGTGGTCTCCTATCCAAGTATTAACCAGGCCTGAACTGATCCTGCTTAGCTTCTGAGATCAGATGGGATGGAGCTTGTTCAGGGCAGCATGGCCATAGACTAAAATGCAGTCTTAAGTTAAAAACAGTCTCTTAATTTGGAATTTGAAACTATATTAAATAAGAATAGTATTTTATGCAGAGGGGACATAGGTTTTTTAAATAAGCACTTTTATTGATGTAATTCATATCATACAACTTACTGGGCATAGATATTAAAAAGGTTATAAAGACCTGTCTGTTAGCCCCTTTTAAACACCTCTACCACACAAAATGTTCACACTCAAAATTTACCTAACTTCAGGGAATCTGTGTAACAAATCCAGAGTCCAGGTTAGAATTGCCTGCCACTTGTTATAAATCAAGTAATTATCTTACTTAACCACAACTTTAGTTAAGATAATCAAAATTAAAAAAAAAAATACCTAAAATGTCAAATTTTATGTCTTACAATTAAAAATAAAAAGCCTAATGTTCTGTCGAAGAGGCTGCTGGCCTCTTCCTCAAGCCCCGTTTCAAAAACCCGACCCTAGAAACTTTAGAACCAAGAAGGAAACAACTATTTCAGTGTACGTAAACATAAACATACATACAAATACACATACGCAAACACCACGAACAACTTGAGTAAGACTGAAGGCTGTCTTTAACTGGTACAGGGTGAGCTACCACCTGGGGAGGGAATGGGAATAGCCAGCATGGTAGCAGTGAGGACAGGCTGGAAAGAAAGCTTTTTAAGTTCTGTGCTTGCCTTGCAACACTGCTTGTCCTCTTCACCACCCTTTCACAGTGCCAGCGTTCCTTAGATAACATGAAGTTGATGAAAGCTGAACTGGCTCAGAGCCCACAAGCACTCACTACTCTACCCAGCCAATCCAGGTACAATAGGTTACAACCAAAGGAAACTGCCTCCTCCCAAAGCAGTCAAAAAAAATTGCCCACAACTGTCAGCTAACTTTGAATCTAAAGTGACTAGAGCTCTCCTTAGCTTAGGCTCATTTTGCCCCTTCTTAAACTCCATGGGATTGTCACAAACCAGTCTGATCTTCATTTCTCCTTCAATATTTATTATTGGAGTAACTCTTGCAGCCCAGTATCCCTAAGTGCTAGGGCGAAAATAACTAGACATTTGAGTACAATTTCTATGAAAGAAAATATTTATAATCTATAGCAGCTTTATTAAACTAAGAATTTCAACAGAATACAAATATACTTAAAGAAATGAGAGGAGATACTAACAATGAGACAAGACCAAAAAAAAATTAGAACCAGGTGGTAATATTATGTAAAATACAGTAAATAAAATAACCAACTAACACGATAGGTTCAATTGAAGAAAAAGTCCATGAGGTTGAAAAGCTATTCAGAAAGATAGCAGGAAAGACCAACAGAAAAGCTATAAGATATGGATGACAAATTTACCAACAGCTGAGACACAAAAGGAGGTGGATATCTAAAGAAATGAGAATAAATTTCTCATAGTTAAAGATGAAAATCCTTATTACTTTCACCCCAGGTAGGTTAATTAGATTTCTGAATTATCAAAGACAAAAAGAAAAGTCTAAGAGTTCAATGAAGAGAGCAAATAACCTACAAAATAAATGAGGCTTCAAAAGAAAACACTGTATACAAGAAATGAAGTAAAGTTTTAAAATAATTAAGAGCTTTGAATTTACAATTTTATAGCCAAAATGTTATTCAGATATGAAGACAAAATAAAAATTGTATCAGGTATATCACTTCAGGAAGTATGCCACAGACATTCATTACATTCATTAAAAATAATTTTTGAATATCTAAAACAAAATCCAGGGAGATGCTATATATAAGGTATGAGTGGTCAAATATGTTGGTACATTTTACTATTGCCCTGAAGGAAGGAAATAAAAGGACTAGAAGTTATTTATAAACAATACAGGTATTAGTAAATTTAAAAAATCAATAAGGATAAATAAACGTAGGTGTTATGGTAAAGTGGCTCATAACCTAACAACAACAAAAAATAGAAATGCATTAACTTTGAAACCAACAGAAAACAACTCAATCTGCTCAATAGACCTGTAGAAAAAAAGAAAAAATAATAAAATAAATTTAAAAACAAAGAAAAGATGGTACCAATGAAGTCCAAAAACATTACCACTTTAAAGAAATGAAGAGTTTAAAATTAATAAAGAAGCAAACATTCATACTAGAGTAAGATATTGGAGTTTACTACAGCCTACAACTGACAGAATTACAAAGAGAATAGAGATTTTTAACACATCTTTCCCAGTACTGTTAGATCAAGCGGATAATCAATAAGCAGAAACAGAGATCCTGAACAATACAATTACAAGCTTGAAACAGTAATTTTAGCAGAGATCTTCACACTTAACAGTCACAGAACTTTACAAAAACAGATTATTAAGCCAAGAAAAAATACATTTTTTTAAATAAATCCAATGAACTAAGCATGTATTTAAAGAAATTGGAAAGAGGAAGAGAGTAAACCCAAATAAGAAAGAAAAATTAAAGTCAGAAGAATAACAACAAAAACAATATGGAAATGGAAAGTCAAAAACATAAGATTTGAGACATCTTGCAAAATTAATGAAGATGCAAAATACAGAATGAAGGGAAAATAATCACAGATTTAAAAATTCCTATTATATAAGTTATTCCAGAAAACAGGAAAAAAGTCAAGTAGCCAATGTTTATTTCCTCAGGCAGTTGAAATCTTGATTATAAAACCAGGGGATAGAATTACCACCATGAAAGCTTTTTTATAGTACATACATACATGCACACATGTATATGCTCATTTCACTAATGAATAAGGACTCTAAATAAGATATTAACTATTCAACTCAATGGTGTGGTATAACAATCCAGCACGATTAAACTTATTCCAGGAATGCAAGGCTAGTTTGATATCCAAAATACTATTTCCAAAAATATGTATTTAGTACATACTTAATAAATTCAAACATCAAAGACCATCTGAATTAAGACAAGGATGCCCACTTTAAAACTTATGTTTACCATAATACTGAATGGAAGTCCTGAACAATTATAAATAAAAATAACATGTGATATAGGAGCTAACCCTGCCATTATTTGCAGGTAAGATCTTTTGCGGTAGGAGAAAAACATAAAGAATTGCTATAATAAGCGTAGCAAGGTTTCTGGATACAAGATCAACTTAAAACAACAACAACCGCCTTCCTTCTCTGCATCAAGAACAACTAACCAGAAAAGACATTAAAAAATAAAATACTACTCACAATAACAACACAACATACAGAAATTAATCAAGAACAGATTATTAAGAAATTTTGTCAAAGACACAGATTATTTGAATATATATAAAGATATATATCAATTTAATATTAAAAAGATATTATGTATCTGCCATTTTAATCTATATATTCAATGTAACTGCTATCAAAATTTTTTAGTTTGTTTTTTTTATTCTTTTTTTGAGAAAACTCTGATAAACTTACTGTCAACCATATATATGTATAAGATCTACAGATGGTTAGGTCAACCATGGGGTGGTAGAGGAAAGCAACTCACCCTGCCAGATATTAAAACATACCATAAAACCATAGTAATTAAGTGTGACAAAGACAAAAAACAAAGATCAAAGAAAAAGAATGCTGCTCGAAGACAGACACTAGTGTTTATAAGAAAGTGATATGAAATTAAGGTGGTATCACAAATAAATGGAGGAAGAATGAATAATTTAATGAAGTGTTATAAAAACTAGCTCACTACAAAAGAAGAGAAAAAAAGGATCTGGATGCTTATTTACAGCAAGTACAAAGGTAGACTGTAGAGGGATTAAAGACCTAAAGGGGAAAGGTAAAACTAGGGAATAAAAAAATGGAGAAAGAACAAAGAAGGACTTAACTTCAAAAGAACAAACCATAGATCAAAACATTTAACAAATATAAAAATTAAGGATTTCTGTTAAATGGAGGATGCTATGGATAAAGTTAATAGAAACGGACACAGAGTATTTACAAAGTCTAAAACTGATAAAGGATTAATACCTAGAATACATAAGAACTACTGCAAAACAAGACAACAACAGTATCACCAACAGGAAAATGAACAAATGAACAACCTAAAAGCCTAACAACCATGAAGAGAAGCTCAAAGCTCATTAGAAATCAGAAAATACATAGAAAATAAGCCTGCACCTCTTTGGTAAAAATACAAAAAACTATAAAGCTGAATGATGCCAATTACTGGAAGGGCACAAGGATAAAGCAACTTTCATGTACTGAACACAGTCATTCTAGAAAGCAAGCTGGAAGTACTCAAGGCTTGCAGATCCCATAACTAGATATGTCAGTGATTAGTACATTTCCCAAAGAAATTCTTACAAAGTTCCTTAAGAGGACATGTACAAGGATGACCATTACAATGAACTTTGTGTGGAGGCAATCTAAGTGCCCATCGAAGAAAAAGCATATAATAAACATGGTGAACAAACAAACATCAGAGACCTAGGCAACATTTAGAGGCTAGAAGCTGTTAGAGATTCATATGGATAGTAATGCGGATGGATCTTAAAATAATAAAGCCATGTAAAAAAAATTACAAGAAGAAATTTTTGCTATTATTGATTTATATCACCAATAAAAAACAAGAAACCCGTATTTCTTCTAATTTTGTGCATTTCTAACGAACTTCTAAAAAAATCTCAGAAATGGTTAAGACCAATATTTTTCCTGTGGAGATGAACCAAAATGCAAAATAAACTTTACAAGCCCATCTCTAAATTGATGGTACTTAGCAAAATTTTAAACTCCAAATAATCCTATACTGGATACTAACAAACATTAGCTTTCTACTATTACATACCTAAGTCCTAGATGGCCTTAAAAATAGATACACCTGCAATGGTGACTACAGAAAGATAAACAAGGACTATGAAAATGGACTTGTACCTTTCAATGTATCCTGTTGGTGTTTCTACCAGACCATCAAGTCTTTCTTGGAGAGCTGCAAGAATCTGAGGATTTTGCATCATCTGAACAGTCAGCTGACGCGCTTTAAAGAAAAAAGGGCATCAAAAGAAGGATTTTATGAAAATGCATTATGCTATTTTAATAGGACAATCCAATCATGAGGTTTTTCTGACTAGCCCGTAAATCGCTGGCATGAATAGAGATGAGCAGCAAGCTAAAGAAAATTCACTGCAGGAAAACCCAATGTGCAAGACAAGTTCAGATTCCTAATCATCTCTAATGCATCCCATTTCTCAATGCCATTTCCACAACTGCTATCAACAATATCCTTTCTCTTCCTACTATCTTGTGTTTCATCCATCTTGCATTTTGGGAAGCTCGAAGATTCACCCAGATGCCTATCCATGACTCTTGATAATCTTTTGAAGGCAGACAATACATTCAGATAACTACAAATATAGCAATGGTTTCAAGCCTGGGGAAAAAACAGTAGAATGAATAACCTGAATGTTATTTGATGCTTGTATAATATGCCTGTGTATCTCAATGGAGAAGTTAACAGCTGAAATACTCAAAGGTTGTAAATAAAGCCAACCAAAATTTGGTTATCAAAATTTGGTCTAAAAAAATTATACTCAATCCAAAGATACACATTTATGCAAAAACTATTATGCCATCATATCTTTTTCAATAGACTTTACACAAAATTGCCATTTAATTTTCCCAGTTATGTTCTTAAAGTTCAATTTATTTCTAAGATTGATTATTAGATGGCATACAGTTGTGATAAATGTGCCTTTAGAAATATCAATACTGGCCACTAATAGCTTTTAAAAATATGTTGCAAGATGAAAGCCAAAACTAGAAGTTCAGTAGTCTTTTAAAATTTATCTTATTCTGGCTTAAAAATTAAAAGTTGAGTTGTCTGGTACCTTAATATTCTTGGTCCATACCTATGGGGCATAATCTAAAGCAATGTAAATCCTCACCACCATCATTAACCCCTTTTGTTTGGTTGGAATGGATTTTAAAAAGACACACACACACACACAGAGGCATACTACATAATGTCTACATATTAAATACTAAACATTTTCAAGTAAGTCTAAGCTAGTGTTATTTGTATAGAAACATCCCCAACCCCCAACCTCTACACACACACCACAATACCTGTAACATTTCTAAGTCAGACAGAACTCACTGGTAGCTGTTTCGGTATAGCTACGCCATGACATTCTAGCAGTACAGGGTACATACAGTGATTTCTGAGTAGTCACTATATCCATACTTCCTCCCTTACTACCACTTCATCTCCATCTCCCTCTTCCCCATCCCTATAACACATACACATGCGAACTGTTACTGAACTGATATATGGGCCAGCAGATAAAGTGGACAAGGATCTAAAAAGAGAATGGCATTTATTACTATCTTCTAGAAGACATGTACCAGCAAATGCTGGCTCCTGGAGAAATTTAAAATAATACCTTTGATTTTTGTTTCTTCACCAGTTTCTTCTTCTTCTACTTCTTCAACATCATCCAAATCTTGATCAAGTTCAGACTGTTCTTTGCTACAATATCATAGTATCACACCAAGGTTCAAATGTACCAAATTACCAAAAAATTTTTTAAAAGAATAAAAAATATCTTTTTAGAAAACTTTTAATTCATTTTCTAGGTTAATATGCCTCTTTCAAGAGTATGAAATAGGAAATCCAAAAGGTAATTCAGTTTTCTTTCTAACTTTATATGTAAACAAGTACAAGTAGGAAGCACTTAAAATTTCATTTAAAAGCATTTGGTCAAATATAAAGTTTATAATTCAAGCTTTAAAAATGTGGTTTAATACGTTTTGGTTCAGAGAATGTGATGACAGGAAGTATGTGCTTTCTAACCAGTATCTACTGATTCCACTTTTCTTAGTAACAGCATCCTAATATGAAGTGGCAATACACCAAGCTAAACAGTCTACATTTCCCAGCCTACCTTTTAGCTAGATGTGGCTATGTGACTATGTTTTGGCACTGAGATAAAAAGCAGTAGCGTAGAAATTTAAGAAAGCTTCCTTTATAGTATGGTAAACAGGAGGCGTTTTTGATCTTGCTTCCTCCCTAGTATAGGGATGTGATGGCTAGAGCTTCGGCAGCCACACTGGATCACGAAGCATCCTGGAGAATAGCAGTCACCAGCTAAGGATGAAGGAGTGTGTAAAAACAACAGGATCCTGGATCCCTGTTGGCTGTGAAGCAACCGTATCGGCCTTTACTATCTTTGAGGATTTTCCTCCCTTTTTCTTTGCCTCATAGTGGACATGGGGAAGAAAAGTAAAAGCTAAGAAGGCCTGAGTCTACATCATGCTCAGGGCAAAACCAGGAGGATGGCACCATTGAAATATAAGGTAAAAAGTAATGAGATAACATTCTTCCCATTTCATCTCAAAAATCTAGTTTTTGAACATGAGATTACACCTACCATTAGAAAGGAGAATAAAAATATCTAGGTCAATACATAGATTATTGTATAATTTCCTTCTGTGATTTTACATTTTAACATTTTGGTTTAGAGATTTAGTTGCTCAATGTGTTTAGAGACAACATTTGAAAAATTTTCACAAATGAACAAATATCTAATTTTCACATAGTTACAAGACAGAAAGGTCAACTCCTTTCTCCTAGCAAAATTTATGTTCCTATCAACTAAGGGGAGAAAACAGCCTTCTCACTGGAAACAATACAGATTATTTCTGGAATATCTTTGACTCAGTATAAACTTAAAGTTAAGGGTAACTAAAGAAAACGTGGAACAGCTCTTCATCCAGTGCCTTTTCATTCAATCATTTATTAAACATCTAAATATTAAAGCTTTAAAACAGGAGTCCACAAACTATGTCACATGGCTAAATCCAGCCCACTCCTATGTTTTGTAAATAGTTTTATTAGAACCTAACAACATTAATTCATTTAGGTATTGTCTATGGCTGCTTTCACACTACAACAGCAGAGTTGAATAGTTGCAAGAGATCATAAGGTCCAAAATGCCAAAAATATTTAAGATCAGGTCCTTTACAGGAAACGTTTGCTAACTCCTGATTTAAAGAACAAGAATGCCCTCTTCCACTTACCCTCCTAGGGTTCACAGATATCCAAAATTATAAGGACTCAATTTATTTTTTTCAAAATTTAAAACAAAAGTTAAGATGACAGATTGCACATACTCATCTGCTTAATCCTTCCAGAATTCCCAGTAAAATTATGACAGAGAATTTTTGAAACAGATAAACACTGAAAGACAAGGAGACAAGAGTAGCAACTTCACTCAGAACTGAAATCTAAGCAGTGGGAAAAGGTGAGAACCAGCTCAAACACAGATCTTAAAAAGGACACTTCTAGGACTAGGGCTGGGAGATGAATGTGGATAAAATAGGGAGGACTAAGCAAAACCTGATAAACAAAAATGCTTAAATCCTCTCCCTCACTCTAGCAAAAGAATGGCAGTTTCTTCTCTGGAAAGGGTTAAACCCTTCTCTGGAAAGGGAGAACGCAGACTAGAGGACCACAGACACAGGTATCTAAGATATGACAATATACACACTAGAATGCTGAATGCAGAGCCTCTCCCTAGCACCCTTCTCCCTATTTGGCTCCCATAACACTGCAAGGCAGATATTTTTGCACTCTTCACTGAGGTATATCTAACTAGCCCCTCAAAAAGTACCATTCTGACACGAGATTCTCACAACAAATACCCACCCTGATAATCTCACTGAAATCTCAAATAGACAAGCAACTCCCTCACCAACACTATAATTTTTCCCGTCAACTTTTTTTAAAAAACATCCTTCAGCTGTCCATCCCCACTCCACCCCAATCTTAATGAGCAGATGATAACCATGTATTACCTCTTTTTGAGGAAAGTCTCTGATACTAAGACCAAAACAGAAGGAAAAAAATTTTTAAGAGCAGACTATATACAGGGGAAAGAAACATTCAGAGAAATAATATTACAATCAATGAAACAAGAACAAGATGCTATAAGACAGAAACAGAGCAAAGGAGCGATTGAAACTAAAAAATAGAAATTTAGAAACAAGAGTTGAAAGATAAAAAACTGTCAGCCTGCCTAGAAAGAACAAAGAGACAAAAATGGAAAATAGTATAAAAGGTCATTAGAAGAACCAGTCCAACATACAACAGAAGTTCCAGAAAAAGAAAATGGAAAAAAGACAATCAACAAAATAAGAATATTTGACAGTACTGAAAGCCATCAAACAGCCAGACTCAAAGGGTCCGCACTACTAGATGCCTAACTCAAAGATTAAAAAAAAAAAAAAAGATCAACAATGTGAAAATTTTGGAACTCTGAAGCCAGGATAGCTTCCAGAAATAAATAGATACGTGTATATGTTTTTTAAAAAGTGCCACATACAAATGTTCAAGAATTATAATGACTCTGAACACAGCAACACTAGAAGCCAGGTGACAATGGAGCAACGCCTTCAAAATTCTGAAGAAAACTAATTCCCAAATTAGAATTCTCCACCCAAGCTATTAAGCATAAGAGTAGAAAAGTCACTTTTGTTCATCTCATCTCAAAGTAATCTACTTCTCTTGTACTCTTCTAAGAAAACTTTGGATACAGCAACCAGCAAACCCAAGAGAACAGAAACAAAAGGAAACCCCAGGAAGAGAGTAAAATAGATCCACAACGACAACTGTGTAACCAAGGCTAAGAAATCCAGATTAGAAGAATGTGATTCATGAGACAAGCATTTTGAGAGCCATTATCACTAAAATGCCTCCTGCCACTCTTTTTATACTAAAGACAGCATGCATGAGAGGATTAGCCAAATTCTTACATGTGCAGTTCTTGAATGTGCTGTCCTTGTACTAGTTTCCTGCCCTTCCACCTAATACTCTGCTGCCCACAACAAGTGTTCTGCTTTAACCTACTCCACTAAGTTGACAGGTTACTGTAAAATCATAAGCAACAAATAGCGCGGCTCATCCCATTTTCCCTGACCATATTTCTGCAAGACACCCATCCACACAACCCTGCCCGATGCCAACTTCATTAAATCTGTTTCCAGTGCATGACTTTGCCCAAGAGTTCTCCAAAATAAGCCCTTAAAAAGCCTCAGGAAAGTTGAGCCACACTATGACCCTCGATAGTCTCTTGCTTCTTACTTTCCTACCTATCTTGGAGCCTTCAATAGTGGTAATATTGCCTTTTTCCTTACACATTTAAGTTTGTGACTGCTACTCCAATTTTTAAAATTAAACATTAAGAATTTTTAGGTGGTGAGACTAAAGATCAAAGAAATGAATTAGACAAAAGCCAATAGAGTGGCTCATACCTCTGAAGAGGAAAGTTGGAAGATACAATTAGAAGGGGCACACAGGGCTTCTCATATTAATGTTCTATTTTTAAAAACTTGTACACAAGTGTCCTATTATTCTTTAAACTCTACATATACATTTTATACGTTTTATCTTATATATACAATATGTTACAATTTCAGTAAAAATCTTTGGGAAATATATATGGCAAAAATGGATTCTGCCAGTATTTATGATTCATTATTGTGCTCAGCACTTCCCTAAGAATAAACACTGACAAACGGCTTACTATATGTATGACAGTCTTTATATATACAATATTTTGTCTTGGATACACTGCACCCAACTTTTATAATAGTAAGTACTAAACATTAGTGATTACCACATATTTTCATAATACATAATTAGTACTGCTGTTAACTACATCAAGGTACAAAGTGATGAAAATCTCTGGAAAAAGAACCAACTATCTGCCACTTACTTGTCAATGTCTGCCATGTTGTAAGAACTCCAAATATCTAAGGAGAGAAACATCAATCAATGTTTAAATAAATACAATTTATTTAAAACCAATAAAAATATTTAAAACCAAAACCCTTTATATCAATACCAAGTTGAAAACTATTCCAAGAAATGTATACTCTCATTAAAAAGCATGTGTTAAAAATAATCATGGAATAGAGAGACTTTCATATTAGTCAAAGTAATTTTTCAGAGGATGTTGCTTAAAACAAGCAAATTACTAGTAGGCATTTCTAATCTATCGTGTAAGGACTTTTATAGTAGCACTATTGGTACATAATCTACTATATGCTAAAATCACAGAAAAGGAACTATACAAAGGGTCTTTATTCAAAACCACCATGAATGGTCAATTTTTGCTTAAATTTTTAGGGTACTTAGTACTGCTCAGAACAAACACACTTCACTTTTAACAGTATTAATTGTTATCAAATTCATGTTAAAAAGCCAAAATCTGCCACCACTATACTCATCGGGCCTCCCCAGAGATTTTTTTTTAATTTAATAATCCGTATATCAAATGTCAGCCTTTTATACTATTTAATGACAGTTACAAAGCTCTGGGTCCCAACCTATGTTAAGTAAACCTTACCCACCTTTTCAAATGTACTTCATGTCACATCACTGATAACCACTGCATCCCCTAACCTGCCTGGATATATTGGAGCATTGTCAACAATGCTCTTGGTTACTGTTAGAAGTGATTAGAGAAAATCTTAAGTTCTTTCTTCTGTACGATTAATATTAATTAAAAGAATACTGATTTTAGAAAACCAATACAAGGTAAAATGAGTTTTCGAAAAGAAAAATGACTTAATGACATAGGTAATGCAGATTATGAAAAAAAAGTTTTAATCAAACTTAGAATCCCACATAAAATAAAATCGAGTTTTTAAAATTTAAAACTTAAGTCTTTAACTCACATAATGCTACAAGATGTGAATCCATATACCAACATGCTTAATATGCTTATAGAAGAATTAAGAAGAGATATTGATTTTAGCAGTCAAATGTTAATATTTGGAGGGGTACTATTACTCCCATGCTGCTAACCCTCAGTGTCTACTCTGTGGCATTACATTTAGAATTCAAACTCTTACAACAAAATTCTTTTGCTTCTTTATTAAAGAAGATTCAAGACAACAGGATTGCATTTAATTCTTCAGAGATGCTTTCTCCAATCTGCTCATTCTGAATAAATTAGATTTCTTAGTTGTACACACTTTAAAATAAGCCTAATATTGTAGTGAGATCACTTGGATTGACACTGACTTTGCAGCAATCTTGCTAAGAAAAACAAATTCTGTCCTCATTTCATTAGCTACAAAATTAGGAAAAAACTGTTCCCTCAATTAGATTGATCTTATTAAGAAGCAAATTCATGTAAAAGACTTAATTAGCTTTGATAATGGTTAAAAACAGATTTTTATTTCTGACAAATATACAGACTAATAAATGTGCCACAGTAATGTAAGATGTTAACATTAAGGGAAACTGGTTTAAAGGTATATGGGAACTCTCTGAACAATCTCTACACTTTCTCTCTAAATCTAAAATTACGACTAAGAGTATTTAAAACAAGAATCCCATATCCAGACTCTGAACCAACAGGTCTGATGGAACAGCCCCCAAAATATGCACTCTAAACAAGAAACCTAACAGTGAGACAGGTAATCTCAGATAATCAGGCCACACTGAGAAAATCAAGTTTAGGTTAACACCTACATTAAGTATTTTACTGCAATCAACAACATTAAGTAAAATCAATGAGAATTTTATTCATTATCCATAAAATTGCTTTCTAAGAGATCTGAAGAATTTCCATTTCCGATAGTGACAAGCTAGATTATGCAGATCAATTCTACCAATGACAAGAAATTTAAAGTGCACAATATAAAATTGTTAAAATCTTAAAAGCATGGAAAATGCAAATTAGATAGTAAGAATTACTAACCGAAAATGGAAGGCAAATCAGGAAGTAAAATTATAAACAGAAGGATGTCACTTTTGTCCTGAGGACAACTGTCAACTTCAAATTTGAAGTACTATGGGTGAAATCAAAAGCCCTGGAGCTATCCAAGGTGAGGAATCTTTATAGCAACCCTCCCAAATAAACAGGAACCCCAAAGTAAATTCTCAAGGATAATAAACCAGTTCTCCTGGACAAAAGCCCAAATTCACCTCATTAGTGAGCTAGAAGCAACCTTACAATGGCAGAAACTAAAGGATGAAAAATACTGAAGTTAAAGGCATTTTAGAATACAATAAAGTCTACCAAAGGTTTAATACAAGTTCTAGGAGGAAAGTACAAAATATTTGAAGAAATTAATAGCTAAGAATTTTCCAGAACAAATGATAGTCCTACAAATCCCAATCAGGATAAATAAAAAGACCCACATTTGTATATATCAGTGAAAAGGCAGGGCACTAAAAACAGAAGTCACCTCAAAAGCACACAGAAAAGACTTAGATTAACTTCAAAGGCACAAAAGACAGCTGTTTTCTCTTCAGTAATAGACACCAAAAGACAACATCATCAACTGTTGCGCTTACCATGCTGAAAATAACTGACAGGTTTAGAGTATCATACCCACCCAAAACACCCTTTAAGAAGGATGGGAAAACATATATTTTGAGGCAAAAATATCTCCAGCATCCCAAATGGAAGTATAAAGTATAAGAAGAAATGAGGGGCAAAAAGGAAATCTAAATAAGTATTTTTAAAGAAATAATATCACCACTATGTAATGTTAAAAAAAAAAATTTGAATGTTAAAAAATCTGAACTACCACAACATGTCAGAGGCAAGATTAAGGGGGAAGGAAATGGATTCAAGTATTCAATTATTCTTATGTATGCATATTTGTAATTTCTAGGGAATCCCAAAAGATTAGAAACAGAGAATATAAACTCCAAAGTAAAACAATTAAAATATATGTATTTTTACATCAAGCTAAAGAAAAATAGGACGGACAAACGGAAAACACAAAAAAGCAGATTTCAATCTAAACATCATAGTAATTACAGTAAATGTAAATCAACTAAAGGCTCCCATTAAAAATTGTCAGTGAAATACAATCCTAAAGAAAGCTGGTACCACTGTACTAACAAAAAGAAAAAGATTTTAAGGAAAAGCATTACTAGAGAGAAAAAGGTAAAAGGTTCAACCCAATATGTAACACAGAGACTCTCAATGTAAAGACATGGTTCATAATAACAAGATTGAAGGCAGATCTTAACCTGAGAACTTATCACAAAATCTTTCAGAGAAAGAGAGGGGAACAAATTATTGAATAAACCATAAACTGATTATTTTGTGATCTTGTAATAGCTAGATGTCCAGACGTGCCATCAAATAACTTACCATTCCAATAAACCTGATTAACTTCTTACTCTCAATGAGAAGGAAAAAAACTAACATTTATGGAGCCTACTCTGTAGGCGACTATTACAGACTTTCCTCTTATTTGCAGATTAAATATTAAGCAACTTGCTCAGCAACACACAAAAGTGAAGAAACTAGGAGTCAAAATCTGACTTCCAAAACCCATGCCCAGTCCACTATTCCAAAAACAAAGGTGCCTTCCCTATCAGACTACTGCTCCATAGATTATACAGTAACGAACTAGTAACATTTTCTGTGGCCCAGAGGCTCACTACTTTAGCCAACACAACCTCATAATCAGAATATATTCTTTATACTTACTTTTGACTGAGAACTGACTTTTTAATTAGAGTCCTAAGCAAAATGGACTACTGTTTGAGAACACTATCTTCATTCAAGGAATCTCATTATCTAGAGTATTATCTCATCCAATGGTAGAGAGACATATTGGGATGGACTGATATTAGAATTCACCCAGCATAAACAAACAAAAATTATTCACATGAATAAATACAACATATGTTGGAAGATTTCATAACCATTGTGTCGTGGCTTTTCCTTGAGGGGAGCAAAGTAGAACTCAAACCAGAGTGCTTTTGAATTCCAAACTGATATATGGCATAACAATTTAAGTCAAGTGAACTTCCTTTAAAATCAAAAAAATTTTTCATTATAAATGATCATTGCTCAGTTATGTAACATTGGGTAAGTTCTTTACCTGTTTCCTCATTCAAATTTTCATAGTATGTACCTCCAAGAGCACTAAATCAATTAATAATACATGCAGGGTAATTTAAAATATTGCTTGAAAAACTACCCAATAAGTGCTGTTATAATATTTACCCATTGTGCTCTTCTGTACCATTTACCTTAGAAAATAACCTAAATTAAAAAACTTCAAAATTACAGCTCCCTTTTCCAATAAAAGTCAAGATATGCCAAACTCCTGAAGACCTAAAAATGCATCAACCCATGCAGCACCAGAAGATAGAGATGGTAACCAGAAGTACAACAGACTACCTTCTGTGGCAGCCTCGTAATGTGATCCAGTGGTCTGCTATCAGTGTACTAAACAATTTACAAAGGAGGGGAAAAAAATAGCACTCATCTTCTTGAACTCCTACTCTGCCGAACAAGAACTTATTCAGATGAAATCAGTATGAAATGAAACTTAATATCACCATTTTAACAGGTTCCTTCATGTAAAGGTTATAAATACTCTCTGCCCCCCACTTTTTCTTCACAGCAGTCATCCCAACGTTTTATATCTAGACAACCAATCTGTTTGATTCTTGATGTAAGATATGTCCAAATAGGCGCTAAAATATTTATTCAAAGAATCAACTAAGAACACAAGTAATTAGATTCAATTAGACTTGGAATCTTAATAGATTAATCATTAGTTTTCTAAATTGATCAGGATTCATTCCCTATTCTATCCTATCTTTCATTTCAAATTAACAACCACACAAAAATGAACAAAGTAAAGCACTTTATTTTGACATTGTGAGAGCGAAAAAGCCACAAGCCCAAAATGGCATCACTCATGTAAAGGCCCATTGATATTGAACCTAGAGTTAATACCTGATCTAACTGGCAGTTTCAACCTCTCCCAGAAACATCATCTTAATCAACCAGTCTGGAATTTTCTAGTCAACACCAATGAGGTAATGTCACATGGACTCTCTCCTTCCACCCCATAGAAAGAGGCACGATTAAAAACCTCTTGCTGAAAACAATCCTTTCTTTTTTTTTTTAACAGCAACCTTGCCTCACCCTTCTTATAAAAACCTTCTAGTTGTATAACCCAGAGACCCCTCTTTCTAGTTGCTGGATGAGATGCTGCCCATTGCTTAATACAGCCAATTAGGTCTTCAGATGTACTGGACTTAATTTTTTTCAACTTCATGTCCTTGAAGTCGAAGATTCTGCCTCCTTAAGTCCCTTTTCCTACAAAATGACTCTGTATTGAATGTAATTTGAGATGTTTAGAATCAAATCAGTCACCTGGATACAAAATGTACAAGTTTAGTAATAAAATAAGCAATAGCATTTTGGATTAAATTAATTCTGGTACAAGTATTTTTTTTAATCTCTAGAGGACAACACATGCACATGACATGTTTAGTATCAGCTTAATAATTTTCTGTCAATAACTCAACATTTAAAATTGGTACTTTTCAATGGGTAAAGACTAAAGTAAAATTGGTACTTTTCAATGGTGAATTTTTAAAAGCTATTTATCAAATTAACACTGAACTGAAAAAACTATTCATTACATCAAGATTTTTATATTACCAGATGCAAGCCGACCTACCCATGTTTAATTCAATCTACCCTCCAATCTTCTTTAAAAGTAAATTGCACATTTTACAACTGGCCCATCTGAACTCAGACAACTGTGAACAAGCATTTGAGACTTACTTAATACTCTCATGTCACCTCATTTACCTCTGCTCACTTTTAAATAAGTTATTCTTTATACAGCAGGTTCTCGAACATCCATAGTTTCATTCAATGTCGTTTCATTATAAAGTTGGTTAGATGAGGTAAGAGCTTAACTCATTTCTATGGATTAGCCTATGTTAAAAATCAGTTTCCTTATAGTTTCACTTAAAGTCAAAAAGCCTACCCATGAAGTTAAGTGAGGATTTACAGTGTTTTCCCCTTACCCAAAGATAATGTGTATTACTTCCCAAGGAAAGTAAGTATAGTAGTATTAATTAAAGCTGACAAAATAGGACCTAAATACTAATTTGAAAGCTTTTTTGAGGCTATATTCAAAATGTCAAATTTTACAACTCAGCTTCCCTGGAACCAGTCAAGCAGTGTACTGAGATTATAAAGTGGTCATTACAAAAGTAATCAGTGATACCTGAAATAGGGGCTCCTTAAGGACATCCTGTACCCAGTTCATTTCTTTGTACTCTGAAAGCCTAGCTCTCCCATACAGGATTTCATTCCTTGCCTTTCACTGCCGCCTTTTTAAAGTGGGGCACTGATAAAGCAGCAGGTTATAAACTTGGCTCAGTAAGTTTACATTTAACTACTCATTCGATTCACCGTTTCTCCATGCATCTCTAAAACAAAACAGGTATTAAGTACACTATTCTGGGTACTTCAATAAAGGACTAACTTAAGAATTACAGATAATTCTCGATAAAACACCTAGTCAAGACACTCCTCCAAATTCTAACTACCTGAGTACACAAAAAATCTTTTGTTAAGAACAGCTACCATAAGTGCCTTACACACAATAAATATTTAAAAATCTAGCAATGGAGGCTCTGCTTCATCACCCATCACCTAAATTCATACTTTCCTCCAGTACCAATAAAAGACCAAAGTGAAGCAGGTAGGAATTTGAAACCCAAGGGCTGGACTTTATTTGCTTCATTAGTCATTTTCACAGCCCATCGTCTCTAAAACTTTCAGTGTAAGGACGACTAAGACAGGGGTCTCCAACGTCCCAGGCGGCGGCCACGTGTCTAAGGAAGCCGCCGGGGGTTTCCCCGCCCAGCACGGTCACCGCCTCCAGTGGGCGGAGAGCCCAGGAGCTTCGCAGCCTCCCCGCCCCCTCGCCTCGTCCCCTCACAGCCCCTCCTTCTCATAGGAATTCGCAGCCTCCACCGTTCTTTCCATCCCCCAGCGGCCTCCCTCCGGGTATTAATTTTGAGGGATCAGGGACGTCGAGGCGGCAGGCGGCTAGGCACTGAGCCCAGCCCGTACCCGGGGAACCTCCCGGTCCCTAACGCGCCGGCCATCCCCGCCTCAGGGAGCCTGGGCGACGCCGCGGCCTCGCCCGTCCGCGCGGAGAAGCCGGTGGAGCTCAGAGTACCTCCGCGCAGCCTGGCACGGCCTCCGGCCCTCCCAGGCCGCACCACCCCCGCGTCTCCTCAGCGGTTCCCCAATAAAACGCCGGCGGCCTCTCAGGATCCAGGGTCGAAACGCTACGGACGTCTCTGGCTGTGATTTCCCAGGACGAGCCGGGAGGCCCCAGGCGGCCAGCACCCCCTGCTCTCGTTTCCCGGTCCCTCCCCTCCGCGCCGGCCACCCGGCCGACATTACGTTCCCCTTTCCCTTTCAGGCCCCCATCCGTTACCGGTGGCTAGCACGGGGAGCCAGGCGGCCGGAGCTGCGCAGGCAGTGACTCAGGGCAGCGACGTGAAGAGCAGGAGGCGGCGCCGCGAGCAGATGGCGCTAAAAAAGACCCGAGAGCCCGCCGCTCGCGCTCATATACAATTAGCGTCAGCACGTAGGCCCCGCTCCGCCGCCCTCCCCCCGCCTCGACGTCTCCTAGCAACGCGAGTGGGAGGCGGGCGCAGGGCGGGTTGCATAGCAACAGAACCTGTCCTTCTTCCTTAGCGACCTCCAACCCTCTGTACACGCTTGGGTTCCTCGGGTTCCCGCCGCCGCCGCCGCCGCCGCCGCCGCCACCGCCCCTGCTACGCACACGCCATCTCTTCTTTTCCCCCTTTAAAAGGAAATCTCAACCACTTCTGTTCTGGGAAGGGCTCCGACCCGCGCGTGCCTCGACCCGTCCGCCTCGCCCTCGTTGGCGTGGTTCAGGGACGCGTGAAGGTGGCGGTCAGCCGTCGGGTTTAGGCTCGCCGCCTCCTGATGGCGAGTGCTCCTTGTTCTCGTCCTCGTCCCAGCCGAATTCCTGAAGCTCCCCTTCCCCGGTAACCATTTTCTGTAGCCCATTTTTTCCCTAAGAATAACGGTTTGTTTGTTTTTTCTCCTTACCACCTCGGCGGAGTCTTCTATCGTTTTTTGCTTTTCCTAACTCAGTGGATCTCCGTGGTTTCCCCTAACGTCCTTTTACTTGCCCTGTGATCCATCACTTCTGCTTTAGATCTTTTGATGGATAAAAATGGTATGTTTGTGTATTCTCTGGATACCTTACAATGAGGACAGTCTTGTTTCATATTTCTTTAAAAGTAAATCCTATGTAAATCCTCAGGACTGTGAAACCACAAAGCTAGTTTTCAATTGATACAGGATTAACTAATATTCACTTTTAAAACAGAGGTTCTCAAAGCGTGGTCTGAGGGTTCCCAAACCCTTTCAAGGCGGTCAAAAGTATTTACATAATACTTAACTAAAACGTTATTTGCCTTTTGCACTCTCATTCTCTCACAGTGGAGTTCTCCAAAGGCTATATGCATGACATGTGATATGGAAACATTGAAAACCGAAGTAAATATTAGAATCCAGTCATCAGCTGTTAAACCAGGCAGAAATTTGCAAAAACGGCAAACAATACCACTCTACTTAATTTTTTTGTTTGTTTTGGAAAGTAGTTACTTTTGTTAGCATTCAGTCATTGGAACCAATTCCACGCCAACAGAAATCCCCAATTTAGAATGCAGTGAGGACAGACTGTAAACAGTTCATAATGAAGCATGGCTGTGGAACCAGCCCAACAGTGTCACAGCTTAATTATGAAACAGACTGGCTGTGAGGTGGTCCTGGGGTGAGGCCCTTCTCCAGCTAGATAGCGCTGCTCCTCTGTGGTCAGGTCAGGTCTAGTCAGGTCCAGCCTGCTCCACTCTGTCCTACTCCTCCTCTGGTCCACAAGCATCTTCAGTGTTTCAGCTCCAGCCAGAGATACACAGCCTTCAGCAGACAGAGAAAGTGTGTTTTTCTGAGCCTGAGGGGAGCTGACTTATATAGAGAAAAGTCCCTGTCCCTGATCCCTAATTGGGCTGCCCTCATGCAAATAAGGACTTCAAAGGCTCACAGTTTGATTGTCCTGAAAGCGCTGTCCTGATTGGTCAGATCCTATACAATTGGGATCCTAGCTGTGTCCTAGTCAACCTAAAAAATGAAACACTAATAAATTTCTAAAAAATGCATGTCTTTTAATGTGATTTTTAATGGAGCTTCTCTGATTGGTCAGTGAAATTACTAATGGGGATGTAGATGCACAACCTTGGGGTGGGGAAAGTCTCAGTCCTATTGGTGGAAATAGGATTCTAGGAACTCCTCTGTAAGGGTTTGCTCAAATGCCAGACAGGCATTCAGTGCTGAAGGCAAGAAGCTTAGCGCTTCTCCCAGAAAGGCAGTTAGCATGAGAGGCTCCTGTTTAGAAAAGGCCACTAGGCTCTGTTTTTAAATTTGAACCCATTTAGTTACCAGGAGCCCTTCTAAGTAGATATCTTCTTTTGGGGGAGGTCAAAATTTTTCATGTAAAAGATTATTTTGTGTTAACATTTAATTGTTATTTATTATTTTTATATCGAATAATACTCTAAATTTCTTAATTTTAATTTCTAATATGTTAAATATCAGTAATGTACATAAAAGTTTTGGGGGGCTTTCAATTTTTAAAAGTGTAAAGGGGTCCTGACACCAAAAATTTTGAGAACCTCTTCTCTAAATGTTGCATTCCTTGAAACTTCAAACTGCCCGGAGTCATCTTTCATAATCCTCAAGTTTAGCAAGTATCTCTATTCCATTTTAGGGGATGCAGTTTTTTCCTTGACATTCCCATATGTCATTGAAATTGGTTGCTTTTCCCACTCTATGCTACAGATGCCTCAGTTTACTCATTCATTTTGTTTCTTTATATGTAATTCTTTTGTTTTTCTCAATTTTTTTTTCATATACATCCTAGTCAACAATGATGTAAGGGTAGCAAGAATTATAATAATTAAAGTAATGACTCCTCATGAAGAACCCACAGTACATAAACTAGGTAGACCCATACTCAATATGTATATACATTTGGCACTAATTTTAATGGAGGCCTCAAGAGCACTGCATTCTAACCAAAGCTATGCACAATGCAAGATAATTAACATATTAAAATGAACTAAATAGCTTTCTTCTTTCCATAAATCTTTTTGGTGGTAGAACTTATGATACCAAACTGAGAAGTTAGCCTTCATGATGGTTTCTATCCCACTCCAGGAGGCCCCACAAATTTCAGGCACTGACTCAAAGCTCCAAATTTCTGATGTTTCAACCCCCACCCCCATACTTAAGGGCTTATCATTACCAGTTTACATTCTTTTGTCTCCTCTTTTCTCCAGTATCCTCCTCCAGCTCCTTCCTCCAGCTCTTTCTCCTCTTCTTTCAACGTATCCTAGCCAACCTAAAAAATGAAATACTCAAAATTGCTAATAATGCATGCTTTTTAATATGATCCTTTGAACCACAGTTTTTAAGTCTAAACCTCTGCCATTTAAGTCCAGATAAGGCCAGTCATTCATGCATTAATTCGACAAATATTTATATATCAGGAACAACTTGAGACACTGGAAATATGGCATTGAACAAGAAAGACAAGGTTCTTGATTTTATTGAACTTATGTTCTAGTGAGGCGGGGCAGGTGACAGACAAGTAATGAAATAATTGTAGATATTAGTAAGTAAAAGAGCTTTGAAGAGAAGGAAATGAGACAAAGGGGTTGCAGATGACTGACCTGAAGAAACCATTGAGCTTTGCTCATTGACCCTTCTTAGATCCCTCAAGTCATGCAATGTAGTCAGCTCATCTAAATACTATAAATGGTGGCCCAGATCACTGATTTGGACCATACTAAACTTTCTATTAAAGTTCCTTTTTCCTTCATCCCCCATTATTTTCTTTTGGTAGATTTTTACAGCATCATAGCTTAGTGAATTACAAGTATGGCTTCAGGATTCAATAGACCAAGTTTCATCCCAGTTGTGTTATGAAATTTTAAACAAAATGTACGTTGCAAGGCATATAGTAGACATTGTAAACCTCTTACTGAGATTTTGTTTTTGTTTTTAGTTTAATTAATGGTTGAGGGAACTTCCCTTAAGTCCTCTTATAGTGCTATTTTTTTGAGATATTTTATCAAAAGTTATTTTGCCACAAGTTTTTAAACATGTTTTTCTTAGCTGGAACAATCCACACTGATTACCACAAAAGTATTCCACATTTCTAAGTATTGAATACAGACACTGTAGAGATCAACCAGACAAGGCAATAACAGAGAGACTAGCATATTTTAAATATGCTTGTCTGTATTTCAGTCCCTAAGTAGTAGGAAAGTGCATAGGCTTGAAAGTCACAGATTCATCCCAACACTCTGTGACCTTGCATAAGTACTTATACACTCCAACACTTAGGCTTCCTCATTTGTAAAGTGCATTAATAGTTCTAATAACACCTGACTCTTCTTTAGCATGAGACAGAGAAATATACGTAAGCCTCCCAAATCAATTACTTGCACTTTACTCAATAAATGTTTATTTTCTCCCCTCCCAATTAGTCAACATGTAAAATGTCTAATGCCACCAATAATAATTATCATCCAAAACTACACAAATTATATTTAAATAATTGTTTTCTTAGTTTTGAATATGGTTGGTTTTATTTTTCCTTTATTTTTTTTCAAATTATTATATACATGAAACATAAAATCAATCTAAATTCCAGTGGAGAACTGTGAATAAGTTGCTTTGAATTACCCTACATCCAGAAAAGGATTAATAGATTTTTTTTTTTGGAAAATATATTTTGCTATTATTTTTATTTGAAATTTTTATTGAAATTATTATAGATTCACACAGTTGTAAAAAAATAGCATAGAGATCCATGTAAATTTTATCAGTTTACCATAATGGTACAAATAATCCATAGTCTTATTGAAATTTTCCCAGTTTCACTTGGACCCACTTATGTGTGTTGTGTGAATTTAGTTCTAGGCAATGTTATCACATGTATAAGTTTGTATATCTATCATGGCAAGCAAGATACAGAAGAGTTCTAACACTGCAAGTTTCCCTGATGTTGCCTTTTTATGATAATTGTTCCCCCCCAATTTACATGCCAAATATGATCCTTTCTTCCCAGATTTCACTTTTTCCCTTTCATTCTCACAAATAGACCACGTAGGCAGAAAATAGGCCATTCCTTAGTGTGGATTTTCAATATTTCTTACCTGAACTATTTACAATAGCCTTGCCATTAGTCTCCCTGATATCAATCTCTTATTCCTTTCTGATCTACATTACCAAAGTTTTGGTTCTAAAATGCAAATATAATCGAGCCCACTTTGTCATAGATGTTCAATGGTACTTTATGTCTACATGACAAAATAATGCCTACAAAGTCCATTCCAATCCAAAGCCATTCTATTTTTCTAGACATACTTCCCGCTTCTTATCATCATGAACTTCATACCTTATGACTTTGAACTACTCACCAGACCCTCAACATACCAAGTGTTTTCATGTGTTCTGCAATTCCCTTCTACTTCAACATCTAGTTCAAATTTTTGTCTTCTCTAGGGAAACTTCCCAAACCCTCAAAGTCATGTCTGGCTGCATGCTCTTGTCTGTTGTCAGACAACTTTTTTCTGTATGCATGTATGATGCATGTATGTATGTTCCCATGTTTCCTTCTCCTTCAACACACAGTATAGATTGTTCATTGCTATAGGGCAGTCTTTGTTTTTGTATACTCTTGGTTTAAACAGTGACTAGCCAGGCAAGGCCTTCAATAAACATTTGTTTGAGAGAATAAAATAAAAGAAAAAAAAGCAAGAAAGAGAGCGAGAAAGAGAGGGGGGAAGGGGAAATAGAAGTCATTGAAAAAAACCCAAAAGTCATAATACCTTATTAAATAATCCTCTGTTGAAGACAATTATATCAACTCTACATTTATCATAGAGTCTATTTCATAGAAAAATGTTTCCATAGAGAAAACTTGACAATCTGGTCTAAGCAAGATGATTTTTGGATATAGTTTGGATATTGTTTGAATATTTGGATATTATTTTTCCTCATCCACGAAAAAACTTACTGATAAAAAAGAAAGTAAAGAAATACTGAAATCCTTGAGATCATAATGAATAAAGAAAATAAATTACATGGTATTATTTAGAGACAGTTGGAGTGTCTGTTATTGAGATAAATTGATAGTGAAATGTGGTGGATGAACACCATAGAGTATTATGCAGCAGGAACATTGATTGTAATATGGCAACAAGGATGAATCTGTAAAACGCAGAGTTTGCAAAAATAAAACCAGAATTAGATATCATTACACTCCCATTAGAATTGCTCCAGTTGAAAACAAACAAACAAAACAAAGCAAAACAACAACAATGACAACAACGCCTGATGGTACAAAATGCTGGTAAAGATGTAGAACAACAGGAACTCTCACTCATTGCTGATATGAAGGCAAAATAGTACAGTCATTTTTGGAAGATAGTTTGCAACCACCTTATAAAGTTAAATACCTTACTTTAAGTTATTATACCTTAAGGTAAGGTACAATGGAATACTACTCATAAATAAAAAGGAACAAGCTACTAATTCACTCAGCGACATGGAAAATCTCAAATGCATTTTTCTAAGTGAATAAAGTCAGATTCAAAAGGATATATGTTGTACAATTCCATTTATATGGCATATGGAAAAGGCAAAATTATAGAGCAGGAAATATATCAATGGTTGCCAGGGGTTCAGGAGGAGTGAAGAGTTGACTCCAAAGGGGCTGCAGAGGGAGGGAATTTTTTTAAGGTAATGAATTGTTCTATACTCTATAGGTAGTGCTTACCTATAGACTTTATACTTATAAGCCTTATCAGTTTGTCAGAATCTATATGTGTATTCAAATTTTAAAAAAATCAACCAGGATGTTGAAGGATCCTAGGATGGAATGCAGATTGTCAAATTAATCTAACTGTATTACATATATGTAATATTGGAGGGGTAGATAATAAAGGAAATGATTTTGGAAAATTGTTTGCACTAGATACTATAAGGCTGAAGGCAAAAAGAGCTATGCCTAAACATTGTACTCTATTAGTAAATTTGTTTCTAATGGGGTAAGTATTAGGAATTCTGAAACTAATTTACCTGTATACTAGGAAATCTATATTAGTTTGCTAAGGCTGCTATAGCAAAGTACCAAATCGAGTGGCTTAAGCAACAGAAATTTATTGTCTCACAGTTCTGGATACTAGCAATCTGAAATCAAGGTGTTGAGAGAGTTGGTCCCCTGTAAGTGTTGTGAGGGAAGGATCTGCTCCAGGCCTTCATATTTGGCTTATAGATGTTCATCTTCTCCCCAAGTCTTCACTTTGTGCTCTCTCTATGTGTCTGTGTCCAAAATTCCTCTTTCTATAAGGACACCATATTGGATTAGGGCCCATCCTAACAACCACATTTTAACTTACTTACTCCTTACTCTGTAAAGACCTTCTCCATATAAGATCATGTTTTGTGGTGCTGGGGGCTAGGACTTCAACATATGAACTTTGAGAGGATATAATTCAACCCATAATTACTAGGGTCAAACAAATAAGTAATTGGAGATAAGGGAACTAGGTCTCTCACTATCAGAGAAAAAGGCACAAATAAGAAAGGAAAGAATACTAAAATGAGCTTTGTGGTACTAAATTGGGGGCGGCAATATCACTATGAATTCATGTTTATAGGTAGATGGATGTGTGCATATATAAATTAGTATATATACATATATTTCCTAGCTCTGTCCTTTGAGAGGGCCTAGAAGCAGTGATGCTCCAGAGTAATAAGCAAGCTCAGCACCCAAGTGTTTATTTCTACATACCCTTTACATACAGTGTATTAATTAAATACAAACATATATGTATGTAAATATTAAATACATTGAAATGGGAGTAGTAGGGAATGAGAGTGGAATACAGAAAGAAAGGGACTCAATTTATTTTTCTAGAGGGGTCTTATCAGGGAGTGGGAAGGAGTTACAAGGTAAGTTCTTTAAAAAAATTGGAATGTGACTGCACCATTTGCCAATACTAGACATTTAATACCTTTCATTTTTTCAATATTCTATCTTTACAGGATTAAATTGTGATTCATATATTGAAAGGCTGGTTTTTAAGCTAGAAGAAAACTAAGAGCAGTAAAATTAGATTTCTCATCAGTTATAGCAGAGTAAATTTGAGCAATCAAAAGAAACAAGATAAAATATAGATATAAAATCTTAAAAATCAAGTAAGCAGCAATGGTGATAATAATCACTAACATTCATTAAATATCTTCTATGTGTCAAACACTTCTATAGAGTTTTACAAATATTACCTCACTTAATACTCACAACACCCCTATGAGATACTAATATTATCCCTATGTTGTAGATGAGGAACTTGAGGTTTAGAGAAATCCAGGACCTGTCTCTAGGTTACACAGTCCATAAATGGCCGAGTCAGAATTTGAATACAGGCAGCCTGGCGATTTGAATACAGGCAGCCCGGTGTCAGAGCCTGAGCCTGTAATTGTATCCTTTCTAGTTAAATGCATAAGATATCCTAGAATTCAAGGAATTTACTCTAAGAGAAAAAGACATATAAGCAAAGTTACAACTCAACGTAAGTGCTAATAATAGAGAAGAGGGTATCAGAAAAGATATAGAAGTGACACTTTTGAAAACAAATCTTGAAAGTTAGAACTTGCTATACGACAAGAGCAGGACAGCATTCCTGGCAAGAGAACAGCCATATGGAAGACGCTTTGGTCTAGCTGTTGAAGGTCACACAGGAAATACATGTGGAGTACGAAACTATTCAAACAATGACTTCTGCCTTTGGCTGGGCATGGATTTCATACACAGAAAAACTCTAGTCAAGTCATAAATTGTGTTGGTATCAAGTGTTTGCCAGTTCGGTTTGGGCCAATCATTCTCACTATTTTCAGCCATCAAACTGAATCTCTTTATTTAACTCCAGAAATGTCATTTCTTAGTAATGCAAAAATGCATTTACATAATTTTACACAATCAAGGTCGTATTCTTTACGAGTCACAAACCAGTTTGAATCTATTTTCCCTATGAAGCAATCTTTTTTAGAAACAGTTCTGAAAAATATGTCACAAAAATCCAGAGTAGAGTAATAAACAGCAGGGCCTGAGGCAGCAAACACTATGGCTTACTATGTGTTAGCCATTTTTCTAAGTTGTCTACATGTTTTAGCTCATTTAACTCTCGTAACAACCCTGTGAGGTAGCTAATTTCATTATCACTATTTTGTAGATGAGCTCACTGAGGTACAGAATGGTTAAGTAACTTATGCAAAGTTGCAATCAGTTTAGTAACTGATAGAGCCAGAACTCAATAAAGTCAGATAATTTCAGTCTGAATAGAAAAGAGTGATGCTATTTGGTTCTTTAATTCATTTCTTAATTCAACAGATGATCTAGTATGACCTAGATCAATGGTCACAAACTTAAACATCTACAGTTGCCAGGCAAAGAACATATTGTGTGAAGTCAGCCAAGTACAGGACATAGGGAGTGTAGGGTTTGTGAGCATGGAGATCGCAGGTTTCATTTAAAGGGGGCAGTAACTCTTCAGCTTCAGTCAATTGTTGTCACATGGGTTCAGTATTATCAGATTTCTCAATTTTTCAAGAGGAGCTGACTTTTATAGGAAATCTTCCAATTTGGGAGAAGTGTATAAAATGAGTTGAGTTCTGATGTGCTGTGTTTGAAATAGCTGTGACTCCTCCAGCAGTTAAAAATTTGAATGTGCCCTTGCAGAAGAATAATTTGGGGGTCAAGTATGGATTTAGAAGTCTTCAACACAAGGAGTGTAGATGAGGATGCCCGTACAAAAGCCAAAAAGAAAATAAGAGGACTGGGAACTCCAGCATTTAAAGGGTTGGAAGGAGAGTTTGTAAGTAAGAGCTGGTCTAGAAGAAAAGGCAGAGATGAGTAGTAACTGACATGAGGGGGAAGGTGATGGGGAGGGTTTATCAGTCTATTCTTGCTAAGAATTGATGTGCTGATTCCCTTAGGTAGAAGAGATCCTTGATCTCAATAAGAAGAGCTATTACAAGTAAAAAGAATAATTTTGAAAGTCCAAGTGGGCTATGACTTTTCGAAATCAAAAATTAGTACTAGAGAAGGATCCCAGCACTTTCCTACTGCTAAATGATGGTTCTCATTTTAAAAGGCAGAAGTAATTAACTTCCATTTTTTAAATTTTAGTGATATTTTATTAGCGTAATAATTATTATTCCACTTCTTTGGGTTTTTATAAATATATATTCAGTTTGTTCTTATGACATTTTGAAACATCTGAAAATCTATCAAATTTCAACAGAACCACCCATAACAAACACTGTGATTCTTTTGGGAAAGCAATACCCATTTAGATTTATAATGAAATAAAAGAATTTTTTACCTACAAGTTTAAACTTGGTTCACATATCAAAAATTATTTCTAACTTTGTTCATATACTTTTTTTTTTACACCGAATTTAGGACACTTTCTTCTAGCACAAGAGGAGTAAAGGAATGTATTTACTTGTTGGGTTCATGGAGGTAGTAAATAAAATCTATTTTCCCTGCCTGAGTTTAGAATCTATAGATAGATGCAGGAGGCAGGCAACTTACTTACAGATAAGTTGGGTAGGAAAACAGAGTTTTGAATCTGCATGGACTTTACCTCTATCACAGATCTCCTTGCAGGCACAGGCACCTCCATACCCTTAGCAAGGCAGAATGCAGAAACGGACAGACACATTCTGAAGAAAAGGGAACCCAAGAAGAGACTGGGTTTTGCTTGCCCTGTTCTTTTTCCCAAACACCCCAATCAAACACATCGCTCCTGCCCTGGGATAAGCAATCCAGACTGGAAAGGATAAAGCAGGTTTTTCCAGGGGAGATTATTCTACATGGAAACTTGAGGTGGGAAATGGAGGCCTTATCTCTTTCTCCACAAGGTGGGTCCTATTATCCCCACATAGCTAAAGTTGGACTCAGACCCAGGTCATAGGATTTCAGAACAGTGTCCTTCATACCACCCCAGGAGGCTATACCCCTAAGGTCTGTGGTTAAATGGAATATCTCACTTAAATTCATTGGATGGGCAGTTAGGGAAGAGGTAATAAGGAAAGAGCCAAAAAAAGTCATGGTACTGGGATTCAGGAGACCTAGAACATGGTTGTAACAATGTTACCAACTGGTTGCTTGGTCATGGTGAAGTCATTCACTTCTCTGTTTCTTAGTTTGTTCATCTGGAAAACCATTTTAGAAAGTCTTGCCATTCAACTACCTAGAAGATTAAATAAGGTATTTCATTGAAGCACTTTGAATCAGCATCAAGCTGTAGTAAAAAAAGGACAGTTGTTATTTGGGATGTAACTATTATTTCAATAATCTTAAATAAAATAGGGAAACCAGACTGTTTTTCTGATTGTTTACATTTAAAAAGCAAATGTTTTAGAGGCTGGCAGAGGTAAATTTAAATCCTTCACTGGGTAAACCTGGACAAGTACTTTAATCTTTCTGAATCTTGAAGAGGATCAGAATATGCCACCCCAAAATATGCCACTTTGGCATAAAGATTATTTTCAAGTGAAGGCAATTGGAAGTTAGCAGATGCAAAAAGAGTTCTCTGCCCTCCCCACGCTGGCTAGAAGCAGGGTGTAAGTTTCCCAAGGAGGAAGGGGCCTGCCCTGTACCAGGGAGAGAAGAGTGACTTCTATCCTCAAAGATGAGAAAGTTGACACCAAGATGAATTTGCATAAAAGGCCTTATGAAAATAACCCTTGGCTTCCATTAGTTGTCGCCATACATTTCCTAGTCATTTCCCCAGAAGTTATCATCCTTTGAAGCCAAAATTCTCTTCGTTATTTAAGAAGGAATATAAAAGCTCCTAAGTATACCAGCTTTTTTGAGTTTCACTTATTTTTCTATAAACTCCTGTGTTGTAGTATTAATAAAAATGTGTGCCTTTTCTCCTGTTAATCTGTCTTTTGTTAGCTTAATTCATAGGCACTATTGATGCCTTGAACCTAAGGGAGCAGAGGAAAAGTTTTTCCTCCCAGACAACCTCCTTCTGAATTTGTGAATAATTATAGGTTCTTTATCTAATAGGGTTTTGTGAGGATTAAATTAAGGGCCCTATTTACTCAGTAAGTGTTAGTTTTTCTTTTTTTCTTGTCCTAATCTAAGGATCGACTTACCTACAGAAAGCTTTATCTTCTTGTCAAATTGTTTTTGTATGTATAAACAATTTGACTAAAAGTTGGCTTTTTTGACTAGTGTAACTATTTTTGTAATTGCTGGGTTAATGTGCTAATTAAATATGATTCCATGACTCAGCATTATAGAAGAAATCAGCAGACATCTCTCATATCCCTTAATACCTGTCTTGAGTACCCAAATTCTAAAACATTGGTTCTTATCAAAATAATTAACTTATGTAGCAAGAAACCTACTTCAGTTAATTTTTGGCATCAGCACATACATATATGTTAATCACTGATTCAGTCATTCAATTGCAAAGTTTTATTAAGCAATTGGTATGTTCAGATGCTGAATTCTGTAATGCTGGGGGACACAGCTGATGATCTAGTTGAGGATACATCCTATATAAACATAATAAAGGAAGAATGAACTATAATAAGGAACAACATTCTATGAAAGTTACATAACTTCCATTTTCTCCCCTACAATATAGAAATAACACTTTTGATCCCACAGAACTGCTAAAAGCATTATATAAGATAATAAAGTTGAAATTAGAAGAATTGAAAATAGAAGCCTTGGTGGAAACTATTATTTACCCACTAAAATTTATTTTCCTTTCTTCTGGTTACATGGCCACTTTCCTAAACTTCTTAGCCTCCTGCACACTGAGATATGACTATATTACTAAGTTACTTAAGTTTTTGCCATACGACATAGCAGAAATGACATGTGCCTCTTCTAGGCTTGTGTTTTAAGACATTTGATCTGCCTTCTCCATGTTCTCATTGACTCTTTAGCTATAGAGTCTGGCTTGGTGGCTAAGGCTCTACCAGGACATACCCCAGGGTGTGCTGGAGAAACCTAATGGCTTCCTTGCTGACCTGGACCACCCTCTATGTCATAATGGTTACGTGACAGAGAAATAAACTCTATAGTCTTTAAGCCACTGTAGTGTTGGGTCTCTGTCACAGCAGTTTGGTCTCATCCAAGTTGATACAGCCTAGGTCTAAGAATTTGGCGAGGCCTTTACAAGCTTTTGAATGTATGTTTATGTAACTAGGAGTACAGATATACGAAGTAAGTGGCTCAGTGATGAGTCTACTTCTTATTTCTGGCAGGCCTAAGCAGGCAAAACTGGAAACTGGGAGCTAAAAAGATGAAGGAAAGGAACTAATATTACTCTTTAAGTTATTGTGAAGCATTGATTCCAAAGTAAGCAAGGAAGCATTGCAAATTATAGGACAGAGAAAAAAATGGTCCTCTTTCTCCTTAAAAATTTACTAGATGGTATAGTCTTCAAGAGCTAATGTTTTCCTTTTGTGTGTATGTGTGTGTGTGCGTGTGTATGTGTGTGTGTGTGGTGTGGGGCACCAGCATTTTTGTGGGGGGGGTGTGGGGAGAGAGACACACAGAGGCACAGAGACACAGCAAGACTAAAAGAAAGAGACAGAGAGGCAGAGACAAAGAGACACACAGAAAAAGAGATACAGATATTTCAGATCCAATAGTTACTGTCTGGATAATTGGACAAAAAATTAAAGAGGATGGTCTAGAACTCATTCTGGAAGGAAACCTCAAAAGATATGTATTTGGAGTGTGCATACATATTTTGGCTGCCCTTCAGAACCTGGATTACTGGTCATTCTCTGCAATCAGTGGGACACCACCATAGACTAAATGTTTATTCCACCCCCTCTGCCCAGATTCATACATTCAAACCTAACCTCCAGTGTGATGGCATTAGGAGATGGGGTGATTATATTATGAAGGTGGAGTCCTCATGAATGGGATTAATGCTCTTATGAAAGAGACCCCAGAGAGCTCCCTGACCCCTTCTACCATGTGAGGACAGCAAGAAGATGGCAGTCTATGAATCAGGAAGCTGGCATTATCCAGACACCAAATCTACCCGCATCTCATCTTGGACTTCTCAGTCTCCAGAACTGTGAGAAATAAATATCATTTAAGTCACACAGTATGTGGTATTTTTGTTCCAGGAGCCTGAACAGACTAAAATAGACACCACCAACTCCAGCCCACAGACATACCTTTGGGACTTGGAGTGGTGAAGGTCGTCATTGGCAGCCAAAGGCAGTTTCTGAATGCTCTTCTATACTGAATAACTCAAACTCAGGGGAAGAAATAAGGCTCCTGGAACAAGCTCTTTGGATAGAGGATGAGTATGCAGATGGGGAGGCCTAAGAAAAAGGAAACAGAGGAGGAACTAGCTAGAGCTGCTCCATCCAATGCAGTCAACACTACCTTAATGTAGCTACTGAGCACTTGAAATGTGGCCAGTCTGCATTATGATGTGTTATAAGTGTAAAATCCACATCAGATCCAAAGATAGCCCAAATAAAGAGTATAAAATATTTTATTAATAATTTTAATGTTAATGATTTGTTGAAATGATATTTTGTATTCCATAAAACATTATTAAAATTAATTTTCCTGTTTCTTTTTACTTTTTTTTAAAATGTGGCTGTTAAAAACTTTAAAATCACATTTGTGGCTTGCATTATATTTCTATGGTACTGCACTGGTCTAGACCAGGGGTCAGCAAACTTTAGCCCAAAGGCCAAACCCAGCCCAATGCCTACTTTTGTAAATAAAGTTTTATTGGAACACAGCCAAGTCTATTTGTTTACATATTGTCTATGGCTGTTTGTCCTACTATGGCGAAGTTGAACTGTTGCAAAAAAGACAAACTATTCAAAGCCTAACCTATTTACTATATGACCATTACTATATGACATAAAAAGTTTGCAAACCTCTGTTATATTTAACCTACAGTTTAAATTATTTTCCCTTGAACTCTATAATTTATTTTAGTAACCCCAAGTTTAGATAAAGCCTGAGACAACTATATAGGCTTCAGTGGCATATAGAGGAAAAAAAATTTAAGACAATAGAAAATGTGAGACCTGCCTCCCCACCCCAACCCCCAACCCACTCCTTTCATCCATCTGCAGGCATTTGTTTGAGGCAACTGCACCCTACCAAGGAATTTTAGGTGAAGACCAACATCAAAGAGAATGTGTGTGTGTGTGTGTGTTGTGTGTGTGTGTGTGTGTGTGTGTAGGTGATGTGAGTCCTGTTTGAACTGAAAATGATAGGGAGGGAGGGACCCCATGCTGACAGAGTTCAAAAGGAAAATCTTCAAAAGTAAACTTTATAGTAGAGGGCATCAAGGTGGCTTGTAATGGGGGGTTGGGGTGGGAGTGACAGATGCATTCTTCACTAACGAATTACAGACTAATAGGATACACGGAATCGTATCCTGCAGGGTCAAAGGGTGGAGAGATGTGGGTTTGTAACCCTGGTTCTGCTGCTAACTAGCAATACTGCTTCAGAGCTGTGAAGATGAAATGAAATCGCGATTAAATGGCTTGCATCCTGCCTAACATGTATCGAGCATTTCGAAGATTACTATTGTTTTATTTTATAAACAAAATACAGATACATTTAGAGAGGAAGAAGTAGAAAGTCTTAATTTTAAAAAATAATGGGAGTTTTGGAGAAAACGGCGAAGACAATGAGGAGGAAACATAATTTGTTTTTTGTTACTAAATCCTGACTTAATACTACATGCAGCTGTGTAGTAATAAATGGTTCCTTTGTTATTGGCTGATGATTTCGATCGTGTCTTTCTGTCCTCCTGCCTGTAACACCTAGGTCTGAGGAAGGTATGGTATCATGAGAAGTAGCACAGTCCTACATGAAAATGAAATGCTGCTTTAGATTTTTCAAAAGATTCTCACTTTCTCAAAGTCTCCCTCCTACTCCACTGGCCTCCTGTGACAGGTTATTCTCTTTCTACTGGGTCTGAAATCCACCTCCCCTTCCCGTGCCCAGAATTATTCTAAGAGTTGGTGTAATGGACTCCAGAAGGTCACTGTTACAATACATTTGAAGAGACAGGAAGAAGGAAGCACAGATATATGTTTCGTTGTGTGTGTTTTGAGGTTTTTTGTTTTGTTTTGTTTTGTTTTTTGGTGATGGTGGTGGTGGTTTTCCTGCTATTGAAATTGATTTGTTTCCTATTTCTGATTAAATGGTTTAGAATTCTCTTCTTTGAGGCTAGGCCTACTGCTATTGCGTGCATTCGTGTTGGGGGGGTGGGGAGAGGGGGCGGCATTGCTGTCAGAAATGTGCACTAGCAGGCCTAGTTTATTTCAACCTTCTTTCTAGGTATAAAGTGCAGAGTCTTCTTTCCTAAGTGGTAAACAGATGCTCAGCTTTGAAATTCCGTTTTCCTGCCTTAGTTCATTAAAATTTTGCCCCAGAAAACTATTAGGCTCCCTATGTTTATGAATTCTGAATCTTGCCTCCCAGGTGCCAGTGAGAAAGGCTCTCCTAGAGTCTTTGAGATTCAGAACTGCAAAATTAATGACCTTAAGTTAGGTCTGCTTTTGACAGCAGTTAAAAGTCACATGGCGCCTTATCCGATAATATTCTTTCCACCCAAAGTTCTCAATCCCCTCTCCTTTTCTCGCATTCTCCGAAAAAGGAGAATAAGTGAAAACAGGTTCTGTCTAGGCTTTGGATAAACCTCCTGAACTCTGAAGATTTTCTACTATTGTTCTCAGGCTTTTTGGAGAAGCTTCTCCTTTTTCAATCCCTCAAGAGACTGGCTGAAGCCAGCCACCTTTAGGAGGTGGAGATGAGGGATGGCCTTGTCACCCAATCTCTTTGTTTGCTATCTTGAAAAACAGGTACCATTGGGGCTGTGACGCAATCCGTTAGTGCACAGTACTTGTACCATTTGAAAAGTGTTTTCTAGACCTGGTTATAAATAATTAGCAACTGAAACTACCAAAATTATTTTTCAATCTGTTTTTAAAACAGATTAGGTAATAATGGCAAACATTTATTGACCCGTTACCATGTATTAGGCACTGTTCCAAATATTTTAAATATATCTAATCTTCACAGTCTTTTTAGGTAGCTACTATTGTTATCATTCCCATTTTGTAGATGAGGAAACCAAGGCACAGAGAGGTTAAATTGTTTGTTCAAGGTCACACAGTTACTAAGTGTGAGAGTCGGGGTCAAGAATTTAATGTGGCTCATATACAGGAAGCACTATTATGATATTCTCTAATAGGCTATAGAGCGTGGTGAATAATGCATAGGGCTTTAGAATTAGACGGCATAGGGTTTAAATTCTTATTATCCCCTTACCAACCGAATGATTTGGGACAAGTAAATTCATCACTATGAGATTTACTTTACTCATCTGCATTTTGAAAATAATAATTCCTCCCTCGGGATGGTATCATTGCATAGATTTAATGAGAAAACCCGTGCTTAGCAGAGACTGTTAACAGCATTACTTTTGGAAAGAGAAACTGTTCTCATATGTCAGGACGGAATTACTTTTGGTGAGACGTTTATAAAAGGAATTACAAAAATACAAATTTCTATTGAAAGTTAGACAAATTACTTTCTTCAACTCTACTACCTGAGAATGATCTAGGTATTCTATAAGGTTCAAGGAACCATCCCAAACTGCAGCCAATAATTTTAGTTACTCTAGAACAGTACTGTTCAATAAAACTGTCTGCAATGATTGAAGTGGTCTGTATCTGCCCTGTTCACTGTGGCAGCCACTAGCCACATAGTGGCTCCTGAGCACTTAAAATGTAGTGAGTGATTGAGAAACTGACATTTTAATAATTTAAATTAATTTTGGTTTAGATAGACATGTGTGGTGGATAGCTACTTAATTAGACAGCATAACTCTGATTCAATCAATTATTAACATCTGAAGAAAAAAAAACCCTAGGAATATCTCTAAGCATTAGAATTTTTAATTTCCTGTCTTACATGCAGGATAGGAAATAAAATTGCTTACCTATTTACTCTAATGAGCCATATGGATATGAAATCCAGGTATGCTCTAGTCTCACCCCTAAATTGTAGATCAATCATTATTTCTTCCACAATCCCCTTGCAAGTTTCAGAAACATTTATTCCTTTATTATCACTATAATGCTTTCATCTATCACACTGAGAATACAGCTAGGAATAAAAACTGTATCATAGATCCATTTCATTTCAATGACTGATAGGTGATTAGAATAGATGCTTTGTTGCTATTTAAAAAAAAAAAAACAGGAAGATGAGCACTCCTCTAGGTTGTTCACTTCACTGTTTCCTGTAGCAAAAGCCATCCTACCGTATCTATTGGTTGGTCGATGTCAAAGATCTTGGTGGTCATTACACCTGAACTCAGAGTTGCATATGTAGGCGGTTTGCAACATTTTAAGAGAATTTGCAAGCAGATTCCAAAAGTATTCAATTAATTCAGCAGTTTGGGAGCTGTAGTGTTTACCCAACTCTTCCAGCAGTCCAGGATGACATAGTATTCTGCTGCCCTTTCTTTTCATGTGGTACAGAACTTAGGAACCTCAATCAAATACTTATTTAAAGTTTCCACAAAAGAGTTTGATTATTTTCACAAGCACTCTTGCTACCAGCACTTGCGAACAATTGAGTAGAAATCCTGTCTGAGTCAGAATATGAATTGAAATCTTTTTCTTTCTTAGCAGAACAAATTTGCTCTCTAGTACCTGGTATCTAAAAATGACTCTCCCTTTAACCCTCAACATCAAATGTCTTCATTTCTCATACTTAACTGGAAAAATTTAGTCAGGAATCGATTGAGACATGTCACTTCATAATGTTTACATAAACCCCTGAGATTAGGAGAAACTGTTTCAGTGTTACAGTCACTATTAATTCTTTTAGATCCCCCTAGTTTTACTTCAAGATTGTTAGCTAATGATATTTTCTTATTTATGAGCATATGCTCTTTGTCAGAGTATTACATAAATAATCTCATTTAATCCATACAACACATTAAGGAATAGAGATTGTGTTACATTTTGCAGATTAAAAAGTGAGGCTCAGAAAGTGAGTAAATTGCCCAGATCACATAGTTTGTATAGAGTTACAGCCAGCATACAAATCCAGATCTTTCTGACTCCAAAATTTGAAGCATTTCAACACCAAAGTATACTCTTTTGGTTAATGGCTATTAACGTAGTTCGTAATCTGTCATCTATAAATACATTCTCATTAGTAAAATGTAATGTTAAATTTTAGGGAGTGTATGTGAAATAATTCATTCAAATAGCATTTGGATGTTCTGCAGAAACACAGATGTGGTCATTTCTGTTACTCAATGTCTCTCTCGAGGAAAATTGTCTCTTCATGTGTATGCTATTTTTGGTCAGAACAAAAGACTGATATGTTTTACTTAGGCCTTAACTGCCAAGAAACTTTGGCCAAATACATTGCTCAGTTATCATAATGAACTTATCTCAGGTGCCTAGTGATATCACTTATTTACTCAAGGTATGATACTGATAAGTATATTTATGAGGCCTATTGTGTGCCAGGGGCTATAATCATACTGGGAATGCAAAATATCATGGTGAACATAATAAAGTTCCTCAGGCAGCCCACAGGGAAGAAAGAGATTATATAACTAGCAACACAAATAACTATAATTATGACAAGAGTCGCAAGAGATAAATGAACGGTGGCATAACCTGGCCAGCCAAGAAGAACCTCTGAAAGTAAACTCTATCATTACTCAGCAGTTCTATCATGTGCTGATATTCCATTTTATATAATTTGATAACCAGTACATTAGAAAAACACAAAAATAAATAGGAGGCATAAATATCCCTTTTACTTATCAGAAAACACCTAATAATTATTCTTGCATTTATTCTTCTTTCAGTTCTTTTCTAGAACTCCAATTTAAAAAAAAAAATTCTTCTGGAAAGTATATAAAGCAGTTTTACTACAATAAAAATGTAAATTGAGTTGGAATAATGTCATTCCTTTGGCATCTGCATTAATTTGGAGAAGACAAAGACTAATACAGTCTTAGCCTTCTGTTTAGAAGTTAAGAATGACAAGCAAAGATCATACCTCCGTGAAATAATTCTTACTTCAGAAAGTTACACCTGAAAGATGACTAAAAAACCAGCATCTACTGCCTTTAAAGGTTTTAGCTCACCATCATCATTAAGAACTGAGATAAAAAAATAATATCATGGGTTAAGAATTCTAGAAATTAGTTAAAGACTTTCTTTTCTACTTAGAGCTTACCTGAATGGGGGTAAATGTAAATGAATTTTCACATGGCTCAGCCAATAATCAGTAGATACAGGTGTTGGCACATTAACAACAATAGTAGGAAACCTGGATCTAAAGGAGACTCCCATTCTTTTCACAACACCACTTCCCTGCCCTTACCTTGGTGTGTTCTATAGAACATAAAAGCTGAGTGTGCTAATTTATCTTTGCTGGTATTCCTCGCCCCTGTGTATTTCCCACATTCAGAAGTGGAGAGGAGAAGATGCTTTAAATACAGAATGGCTCAGAGATGTGGCCTTCATGGACTATCTTGCAGAAGGGCCAAGACTCCCACCAAGTAACTTGGAACCCCGGCATGTGCTCCTCACTGCCAGACCCACTTGCCTGAAATATCAGCAGATATGCATTTGATTTATGAGGGAACCTCTTTGCAAATTAAAGCATCTCTGAAAAGTTCCTTTCTAGTGCCCCAAATCAGCCACGCTGAAGTAATAGGAATTTGAGAGTAGGGTATGGAGAACAGAGGATTTTAGAGCGAGGATCATCCTACAGTGTTGTCAATCTGGCCAGGGCAAAAGCCAGAGCAGAGAGCACAAGACAATATCTGTGCGCTGGTAATAAAGAGAGAGATGGTCTAAAAAGGCAAGAAGGGATACAGAAAGAAGACGTGTGACAACTCAAAACAGAACATATTTCTTTAAATGAGTTACTTTATGTAAAGCATTTAGAATGGTGCCCAGCCCAAAATAATAAGAAAATAATGTGTTTACCAATCTTTGGTACAAGGGTTAGTCAGTTCCCACAACAGTGAAAGTTCCCTTTTTTCTCCTCTGTCCTTCCTCCCTTTTTATCACATGGCCTGATGTCCTCAGGGCTCAGATAAATGACTTGCACAATTCATGGTGCGGTTTAGTTCCATGTTAGGTGAAAAGGTTTTAGGAGGCAGCCCTGGAACCTGAACAATATTCATTTTATCGTTTTTATGGAAAAGCCGTTCAGACCACAGTAGATTCTCAACAAATCTTTGTTTAGGCAAAAAACTATTCAGTATTGATGAAGTTCTGAACATGCTATCCCAAAATACAGTGCCTTGGCACACTGAATATTTTAACCTGAAGGAATGTGAGACGTGGCAGGTACAGGAAGGACTTTTTGACCTTCCCCTCAAGAGATCCATGAGACCCTCCCATGAGACTCTTGCTTCCTATGCCCAGGGGAAAGAAGTATCCCTGTCTCTGAGACGGACAGGCCTAGACAGCAATCCGAACAAAAAGACCTTGCCAAGTTTCCCCCAGTTAACGGCCCTTAGTTCATACCCTTTTGTTCTATCACATTTTCCCATGACTTTGTCCTCTTCATCAAACCTCCTATAAAAATACTCAGATTTAATTGTTTCTCTGTGTGTTCATTTCTTCATGAAGGCTCCTGTGTCATATAAACTTATATTAAATACATTTGTATGCTTTCCTCTCATTAATCTACCTTTTGTTAGGCTAATGTATAGGTCCCTAGCCAGAATACCTAGGAATTTAAAGGGAAAAAGATATTTTTTGCCTCACCTACAGTTTTCCAAACAACCGACATGTATGCTTGGGACTGGATTGTATTTTTAGGTTGAGAGCTCCCTATTTATACATTGGAGGCATATTTTCCTTAGGGTCTTATTCTCCTTGCTTCCTGGTTCTCTTTTCACTTGCAAAGTATGTTTTTATTTAAACTTAACAAGTTTAGACATAAGGAAAAAAGAGAAATGATGCTATGCAAAACACAAGAAACTATGTAAACTGGCTGTCCTGAAGGGTAGATTCCCCTGGGATATAATTTAACAACTCTTTAATAATGGCACATGCACATAGAATAGGAATTAGGAAACTGCGTTCTAAATGGAACAGGCTATATCCAGCGACCAAAATGTCATCACCCAAAAAGGTTTTCAGCCAGAGAATTAACATTTAAAAAGTGATGTTCCAAAGAAAATTCATTGAAGCTACAAAGGATTTTTCCTTTCAGATTCTGAATGGAACTAGAGAGAGATGACTGCCTACAAAATAAAAGCCCAAGTCACCATTAACCCATTTACATTGCTGACTATAACTACTAGTTGGTTCATGACACAATTGATTCAACCGTAGCAATTGCCTTCGACACAAAAGAAAGCATAATTGAATAGATCAATCATGCCTCAGGCCAGTTTGCTAGCCACAGGGCTCTAAAAATAAATAAATGTCACTGTGGAGAGCTTTAGAAAAAAAATGTTATCTACTAAAAAGGATACATTAGCCCTTTGCATTTTCCCAAAGTCATTGCTGAATGACTAGGGCAATTCATATGCCTCAGAACTGCACTGTTTGTATTTTGATCCCTCTGCAGGTTTAGAATGTTTTCTTGGAAGGGAGTGTTGGGAAGAAAATTGTTTTGGAGTTTCCCAAATGTGCGTGCTTATCAACTATACACAAGAGTGTAAGTATTCTATTCCTGTAGGTAAGGCGGGGAAGACCTTTTACTCAGTTAAGCTTGGAGACCTATGGCCTTTAAATTTATTTGATAAGCAGCCTTCAGTTCTTGGAGAGAAGAATTAGGGCAGGGTGGAAAATAAGGATTGACTAAGACCTCATAGGCCACTAGGGACAGAAAGAAAACCTTTTGAAAATCACAATGAAGTGGGAATAGGCTCAGGATGAGCTGAAGGACAAGCATTTTGCCCATGGAGACTTTTATATTTTCTGTTTATGACCACTGACACTACTGGGTTTCCGTTTATGGTAGAACATAGGTTCCTTTTTAGATAAATATTTTAAATTTAAAAAGTGAATTGATTTAAAGCGAAGTGCTTATTAATATGGTATCAAATATAACCAAATTTCTGAAGCTGATACTGAATTGAATGCTTGACATTTTGGAGCTCTTAGCTTAGAGGAGAGAGCTGGTTTTAGAGCCACTTCCCTCCTGCCCTGGGAGCCTTCAGCGATTCACTCACTTTTTCTGACCCCCATGATCCTCAACTATATAAAACACTTGGATGCAAAACATGAACCTCTAAGAGTAATTGTGAGGAATAAATAGTAGGTGCTCAATTAACGATTAGTTCTTTTCCTTCTCTCGGTGAAGTGTGCCAAAAGCAGCAAAATTATCTCTTTTCTTGGAATTCCCCAGCCTAACCTCTAGACAATAAAGTGTAGACAGGGATTGTTCAAATAACTAGGTAATTTTTTATGCAAACTAACAGAGGCTATGCTTGTAGCCCAATATATTAGATTTGCAAACAGAGAAGGTAGAAAAAATAAATATCAACACAGCAATGTCTTGTCATTAAGCAGCATATTCTGGGGACTGTACACCACATTATTTTGCATCCTCAGTGATAAGCACAGGGCAGCAGATGCTCAAAACTTGTTCAAGATGTAATAAAGTGATCTCACTTTTTAAATTTGTTTATTAATGCTACACACTGCATCTCACAGTGGATGCTTATTATTAAAAGATTTTCCGAATTGTGGATTAAGGTGACCACATGGAGGGACAAAACAATGGCTGGACTGTGACCACCTTTTCCTCTCAGCATGGTGTCATTTTAGCAACTTAAAATTCCAATACTAAGTAATTTCCTCCTTAACATTCCTCTAGAGGGATTCAGTTCCCTGAACAGTTAGTCATCTCTGAAGATAATTCCCTTTTCCTCTCTTTAACAAAACTACAGTGACTGAAAGACATGCTCATGTTGAAAAGTCTAGATAAATTTCTTTATAAAATATTTAGATATGGAGTCCATAATAACTTCTATTTTTAATTCATGAATCTATATGTGTTTATTCATTAAGTTACCATGTGACTGTTTCCTTATAAGTGGTAAAAATTTAGAAAAATGTAAATAATGTTAAACCATGTAGTAATTACTATGTAATCTGTGGGAAACTGGACAGGCTAACACATTTTCAGCAAAAGGACCAAATGTGGCTTGTGAGCTGCCTCACAAGTATGACTTTCATCCTTATCCATAAGTACTTATGACCCATAAGTAACAGAAAAGCAGATTAAAAACACACACACACACAGTTGACCCTTAAACAATGTGTGTGTGTGTGTTTGTGTGTGTGTGTGTGTTAGGGATGCCAACCCTTCCTACCATGCAGCCAAAAATCACTTTTGACTTCCCCCAAACTTAACTACTAATAGCCTGCTGTTGACTGGAAGCCTTACCAATAATGTAAACAGTTGTGTAGCACATATTTTTTGTTATATGTATTATACACTGTAGTCTTTAAAAAGTGTGCTAAAAAATATTTTTAAGAAAATTATAAAAGAAAATACATTTACATTATTCTATGCATTTATCGAAAAAAAAACCCTGCATATAGGTGGACCCACACAGTTCAATCCCATGCTGTTTGAGGGTCAACTGTAATAAAAATAAGGAGGGCTAAAAATTTTAAGTATTTCTTTGTTCCAGAAACAGGGATTTGCAAGCCTTTTTACTCAGCACCCTTGCAATGAACTTGACAAAATCACATGTTCTCTGCAATACCGTCAGCTCTACTTCAGGCAGTATTCACTTGCCACTGTCACACTTGGCATGTCTGGGTGTGGTTCTCCCCTGGATGCTTCTCTTCCTCTGCAGGTGTTAGTGAATCCGTAGATGGGTTAGGTCCCCCTCTCCTTTTTGCCTTGTACCTTTAGAATCCTCTCGGCATCACCGGCATCACCGTACAAGATGGTGTGGACTTCCATGGTTTCCTCATGTTGGGGGACCTAATGAAAATTACATACCAGGAGAGGACCCTGACAGCTGTTGGCTCGAAATGGTTCTTTAGAGCACCAAAGGGAAAAGGATATGATCACTCTAAGTAGTCACTATGATCCTCTTGGATTTCCGCCACTGTTCCTAAATTGTTTCTTTGGTCTTGAAATTTTATCTTTCTCCTAAAACCTTCTGTGTGAATGTCCCCTGGCCTAAAACACAGACACACACACACACCCTGAACCTGGTTATCGAAGTTACATGTCCCCCTTCCCAACAGGATCTCCCCATTCTCCCTGCAGCCATAAATTCTCCTGAGTCTGACTCACTCATTCTAGGATGATACACTGGGAAATAGTTTGTTACTTGTATAATTAGTGTGGTCTGCTGGTGTCCTCCTCTCACAGACCAGTCTCTCCAAGTCTTGTGATGCTGTCTACAACATGCTTGAACTAACTCCCCAAATAAAATTGGGTCCTTCATGGTGTAAGTATGCTTGTTAGATCAAAGACAAATTTCTCCTTAAAGGATAAAAACAGTACTGTCAGGACAGAAATAGATTGGGCTGCAATAAAAGCTTCGTATGATTATGTAAGTGGTGAGGACTCTGACAACCTCGGGCCCATGTACCAAATCTATAAGGGGCAGTCATTGCCCATCCCAGCTGAATGTTGCCATAGAGAGGCAAAGTGACGCATTTGAAAGTCAAATTTCTTTATGTTGGTGCCGCAGGCCACAGACCTCAGGCTGTTAGACACAGTCGCAGCAGGAGTGGGGCGTTGCTTGCAAAGCAAGCGATGCTAGAGTCATCTGTGCCTATTGCTTTCTTCTGTGTTGTCTATATCGGGAATTTATTCATTGCTTTTGCTTACTGTTCTGTCCTTGGGAATGGAGGGGCATGTTAGAGGGAAAGGCAACTTTTCCAAGAATGGGGCACAAAGAAATATGAGTAATAAGGAATTAATCAAACAACTTGATCAAAGGAGAAAGCAAGATTTACTTTCTGAGCGGACACTGTGTCAGTGCTTACGTGGAAGGTCCCTGTTAGGCCCACAAAGGCCGGGGGGAGGAACTAGTGGCTGAAATAATGATTCTTACTGAAATTACTGTTTGATTATTGCCATGGGCACATAGATCTTCGATTATAGCAGCATAACATTCTAAACAAGCTTTCTGCTTCTGTAACCCCGCTTACGCACCTAACCTGTGAGTTGACCAAGTAGTGAATAGAAGAAAAATAGACCTTTGTGTTTAGACAGAATGAAGAATGGGATTTTGGGCTTAAAAACCCTGCACCTCTACAATTTTGGGGGAGATAAAAAAAATAAAACTGCCTTGCATCAAGGCTCGCTGCCTGTCATTTTTCTTTCGCCGACTCCACGTATCCTTCAGCCCTGGAATTGGCTGGAGCTGGTCTCCAGCATGTTGGTTCACTTTTTTTTCCATTTAAGACACTTTATGGAGCAAATAAAAGCTACTCTCAGGTTGACTATGACCAATATTTTGCCAACCACTCCTGAATGAATGCCGTACAAACCTGTATGAAGGAGAAAATATTTTTCTAACCATGTCCTAATTTACAAGGTACCATTCCCCAGAATCTATAAGTCGTGTAAGTCATATTTTCGTGCAAAGCAATGTTCTTTCCTTTACCCTCCCCCTTCCTTTTTACATCTATTGAGAATGAGAAAGAGCTATTTCTTCACAATACAAAATGAACCTTTGAGATCTGATGACAGTCTCTGCCAGCAGCCTCTGCTATTCTCATTTCCAGTTGAGAGTCAGGGAAGGAGTTATTTTTCTCTTTCCTCTCCACTAGTTAAGAGGCAGATTTCAGTCCTGGGCCCCTTCCCATGCACGGGCCCTTTCCCATGCTGGCCCCTTTCAAGGCACCGGAAAGGGACTTACTGTTATATCCACATCATCAAGTGAATTTTGTAAAATTTGAAAAAGATATTTTAACTGTAGTTAGCTAAAACCATTGTCTCTTCTCATTTCAACTTCTCTGTCACACTTTCCCTCATGTCTGATTGGTTTGTTACAGTGGCCACAGGCATTCTGGGGACTTGGGTAAGGAAAGGAGATTGGTAATTTATGGTGTTTGGGATATGGTTTTATGGGTCTCATCACTTATACACAAAGGTAAGCCATTGCTAGCCATTCTGGTGTAGGACTGTCTCCCAGAAATACTCTAACTGCCTGTTGTGCGACTTAGCAGCAGCGTAACAAAGGTACAAAGATAGAGGTCTCTCACAATAAATGTGTGTCCTTAAAGTGTCCAGCCAGGAAAGGATGTGAGTAGATCGGGAGAAGCTTTCTAGAGGTAAGACTAAATTATTTTCCTACTTTTTCTGTAGTAAGTGATACAAAACTTACTATATGAAGAACCTATCAATAGGTACATAGCAAAAAATGCAGGGAAAAAATTGTAGAGACATGTCAGAAGATTAAAAGAAGCATATTTTTATGGGTTTGTGATATTTGTGGTATTTGTTAATTTTTAAAAAATTTAATTTGTTATGATTTCTTGTTCTAAATAAATATTTGCTTTCATATTTAATTTTATATTTGTGATTTTGTATTTTTTTCTTAAAGAAGATTTTCCTAACAAACTATATAAACTCCAGGCCTCATAAATCTGGATCAACTTCTATTGAGATAAAGGTTTTTTTTTTTTTTTTTAAATGGCGTTGTGATTACATGTTGCAAAAAGGTAGGCCATTGAAATAACCCAAACACATAGGAAAACCACTGATGAAACAAAGTCATAATGGAGGTCAAAATGAACTATTTTTGTCATACCAGTTCCACTCTTTAGGGACTCACCATATGTAGACAACACTTGATGCTCATTAACCTCCAAGCACTGTTTCCTATGCAAATGCTCAATGATGTACATTTAATATCTATACTTACCATAAATACTTAACTTTCCAATTTTTATTCTCTGAATAAAATTTTGGATTTTAATTGTATAAATTCTGCAGTCTTTCATTTAAATTATTTTTGTTTCTTTCTTGTCTTAACACATAAATGTAATTTTCTTTAGATTGCATTTGTGAGTAACTAAGGATCATATTGATTTAACATTCACTCATCCATTAAAGAGATATTATGCCAGACGTTGTGCTAGGCAGTTGTATGAGGAGGTAGCAGTGAGAAGAACAGGAATATAAAGATGAATAAGACATTGCCATTGCTTTCGAGAAGCTTCTGGGAAGGCTAATGGTCTAGCAGGAGAGATGTACTTAAACGCTGTACAATGGGAAAGAACGGTGGAAGATGATCAATGGCGGGGGGCAATCAAGAAGATTTCTTATAGACATTAAATTTGAGCTATGTCTTGAAGATGAAAAAAATAGATAATCAAGAAAAGGATTCAAAGCAAAAAGAACAGTAGAGTCATGGCAAGGAGGCATGATTAAACATGACATGCTGGATAACAGGAGCAGCTGAATAAGATGTGCATGGGAGCGTATCAGGACTAAGAAGGGAGTGGGCTGGGGCCAGATCAAGAGCTTTTCTGAAAGGTTTTTAAGCAGTGTGTCACAATTATATTTGTGTCTGAGAACGTACACTGTAGCTACCTTTATTTAGCTCCATGAATACAGGGTAACTTAATGTGCAAATATACTTTTAGTTTAATGCAGGGGTCCCCAACCCCCAGGGCTCGCGGACTGGTACTGGTCCGTGGCCTGTTAGGAGCAGGGCCACACAGCAGGAGGGGAGCGGAGGGTGAGATAGGGAAGCTTCATCTGTATTTGCAGCCGCTCCCCAGCACTAAGCACCACCACATCACCCACCGCCTCAGCTCCACTTCAGATCATCAGTCATTAGATTCTCATAGGAGCACCGTCCCTAGTGCCAAACGGTTGGGGATCTCTGGTTTAGTGGATCTATGACAAAACTTTGCAGTTTTTGATTCAGTGTCTTGGACTAAGAGTTGCCAAGACACGATATCCTTTAGATGGAGTTTAAAGCTATGTCAGAAGGATCTGAAAGCATAAATGTCTAATTCTTATGAGCAGTAATGTCAGTGACAAGTAGTTTGGCCAAAAATTTCAAATTTTCAGAACTCAACAGACTGTAGTATTATTTTATATTTGTACCCTTTGACCTGTTGTTCACTCACTTAATCCCTGCACCTCAAGTAGAATTGTCTGGTTCCTATGAAGTACTTAAAATCAGTATCACACAACTATTATGCTACTACACAAAAATTCCTTAGGTTTCTACATTACAATATTAATTTGAATTTAAGATGGAATAAATTATATTTCATATATTCTACCCAGTGGATCCTGAAACAACATTTTGTGCGAACATATAATATAATTTTGCCAAAAATTTACATCTGTAGGCTTATACCTTTTAGAAAATAAATTAGTACAAGGTTATGTTTAATTTTCAGTTAGTTTTCCTTAGCGAGAAATTAATCATTTGAATATTTTAAAATGTTTTTCTATTATCATGCTTTTTCACCTAGGTTAAGAATAAAATGGAGAAATTAACTAAAATCTACATAAGTGGTAATAATTAATATATCAGGCTTTATATGCATTTCTTTGTCTAAAACAAATGACTTTCTTAACTTTTAAATCTCTACAGCAAATTCAAAAAGGAAAGTCTTATTTATGAGTTAATATACATCATGAAATAATGATTATAAAAGGACACACCATTCTTATACAGCCACAGTAGACTGAAAATAAAATAATATAATAATTAAAATTTTTAACTTAACTTCTTGCCTACAGCAAGTCTAACCTGATTCCTTCTTTGCTATGTCTAAGATTCATGCTAATCATTACAAACCAGAGGCAGAGAAACTTGTAATCACTATGTACCCAACCAGGAACTTCCTAAGGAAATTTTCTCTTTTTGGTCAATTTTTAAATCAAATTTATCCTCTAAATCAAATTTGCAGATTGAAAATGAGTGAAGAGGGTGTGTGTGTATACCCTTTTTTGAAAAAGTTTTTCCAGATAATTCTAACCTCCCAAAATACACTATTGAATCAGAAACCATAGTTTTCAGGAAGTGAAAAAACACATTTACAGAAGTATCACACTTCAGGAATGTTGCTTCTGGTTTGTAACATTCACAGGGAGAAAGAAGATTATTTCATTTGTCATTCCTTCAGATCCTGAGACAAGGGACCTTGCCATCGAGAGCAAAGAAAACAACCTGTTCTTCCTGAATGTCTATCATCATCACAGAGAAGCTATAGGCTAAAATTGGTTTTTCTCCCACTTCAGATAAAATAATCTAAATTAAAGACAAAAACTGTTAAACGCAGAGGTTTACATCTCTAAGTCCCCAACAATATGATTTGTTAAAAGAGTTATTCTATTTGATGATAATCCTCCAAATGAGGTCTGCTGAGGAATGCTCTGACTTGGAGGTAGGATGCAATCACCAATCTTGGTACCACAGAGCACAAGGCTGCCATTAATCATTAAAATAATCATTTGAAGTGATTCAGGGTAGGCATGCATTTTAAAGGCACTGATAAGTTACAAATAAAAATATTGAATTTCTTTGATCTGGTAAAGTTAATTTATGAATTATTAATGATGATATATGAAAATGTTTTTCCTCTCAAGAGCCCAGAGCACAAAGCAGTGAAATTTTGTTTTTTTTTTCTAAGAATGCTTGAGAAAAGATATTAAAGTGTGTCCATTCCCCCCATAGAGAAGTAAAGGCACTTATACGTATCTCTTTATCAATATTCAAACCACCAAAATTGCTTTTTGAAGGTTCAGTGATGATCAGAACATTTTTAAGAGAAACTTTACAAAATATGAATTCCCAGGCATCACCCGTCATCCAATCACATGTTCAGACATGGTGGAGATGAAGATATCTTTCCTGCATGTGTGGAGTAAAGATAGGGTTGAGCTTATTCTTTGGTCTTTGTGGGTTTATCATGTTTGGATTGGCTCAAATTCTCAGTATTCTTGGGATACTAATCTTAAATCTCTTGGAACTTCTGATATGTTATAATATTGAACTTGGTGTAGCTATTCTCCAAGTTATATTCCCCAGAGAGCAATTTTCAAAGATGTTAGGTCTAAGTAACAGCATTAGAGAAAAAAGGAGGTTGTTTAGTGGACTCTCATTAACAACCATTTATTAATTTCTTACTATATATTCTAGATTGCAACAGAAACTATGAAAAAAATGGAGACTAGTATTTACCTTTAAACAATTGCAAGTATAAAATAAGGCAGTGGAAAAAAAGATCATTTCAAGCTGCTTCTTGATTTCTGTATTACTAAAGGTAGAAACCCACTAGAAGGTCTATTTTGTTTAAAAAATATCTTCATGGATTATTTTGGTGTAGCCCTGGGTTAATCTAAATGGGAAAGACTGATATGGGAGGTCTAAACTTCACTGCTTATTCAGATATTGGGAGTGTTTTTGTTTTCTCAAGACTACCTAATAGACAGGAGGCCTGTGAGTCCTGGGATTTGAAGAAGAGATAAGAGAAAGGGCCCAGAGTACTGGTATATATCAGTATAAGGCAAGATAATCAGAAGAACTTTCCAGAAATAAGGATGACTGAAGAAATTTAAAAATTATGCTGCAACGTCTTGCTCTAAAACAGGCCTGTATGAGTGTGCACAGAGCCTGATTTTGTAGGCAGGGTGTGTGTGGCAACACTGAGAAGACAGTAGCCACAGATGGGAGCAGGAGAGGGAGGGCTGGGGGTTGAGCTAATTCGACAACATTAATATTGATATTCACCTCCAGCCATGCCACCCTGAACAAGCCCGATCCCATCAAAAACTAAGCAGGGTCGGGCCTGGTTAGTGCTTGGATGGGAGACCACCTAAGAAGACCAGATGCTGTAGGCATTAAAAAAATAATAATTAATATTCACAGGGAACAAGAATCCTTTTATATATTTCTGCTTATGTTTTAAAATGAATGACCTACATTTTTAAAAATGTTATTAAACTGATATCTAAACTATGCATGTTTCTAATGTGAAAATATCAAAGAGGAGAGGTAATTGAAGGCATAGACTTTGAACTAAAACAGATCTGGCTTCAAATTCTGGTTCTTGGCCTCAGTTTCCTTATCGACAATATGGGGATATTTGTCATGAGGCTGGAATGAAGGATTCTAAGCTCAGCACTGAGCACATCTGGTACATGGTAGATGCTCAATAATGGGAGTCAATACTATTACCTTAAATAAGTTAAGGAGAAATACTCTTTTGATCCAGTTCAGAGACACTAGAAGAGATCTACTGTAAGATGTTCATACTATCACAAAAGAGTTACCTTTTTTCCCTAAAATTTTTCTTTAGAAAAATGACCATTATTAAACACTTTATTAATCAGGACTCTTCAGGTTGCCTGTGACACAAACTCCAACTTAAACAGGCTTAGGTAAAGAAGGAATTTATTGCTCTTAATAAATGAAAAGACCAGGGCCTTCAATCTGATTGGATCCATGACCTTAAAGAGGTCAAGACTCTCTCATCACCTCTCATTTCTGCCATCCTTTGCTGGATCTAGGATCAGGCTGACTGATGGTCACTGTCACTGTCAGGCTTAGATTGCCCAAACTTGATATTGTGGGGATAAGACCTTCTTCCAATGGTTTTCACAAATGTCCCAGTTTTGAATCTCATTGGCTCTGAATGAGTCATGTACCATTATTGAACGAACCCATGAACTAGAATAGTGAAATTCTCTGATTGGCATTGCCTGGGACACAGGCCCACCCTTGGAGGTAATGGGACTCATCCATAACACATGAGTGTGGGATGAAGTGACTCCCTGAAAAACTAGACTGTTACTGCAAAAAAAATAAAAAAATAAAAAAATAAAATAAATAAAAAAAAGAAAAAGGGGGACATAGATGCTGTATAGTTCAAAACACAGACATCCGCAAAACCTCTGAATAACACTGGTTTTAGAGGAAAATGATGACAATAATGCAAAAGATTTTATGTACCACAAATACAAAAAGAATAGGATTTTATCCACAATGTGGTAAAAGGCACTTTATAATGACATTACCTAGCTATCTATTTTATGATAATTAATCTTCTCTTAAAGAGAAAATGAATCAATACTCCATTAATACATAGCCAATTATATCCATCATGTAATGAATATTTTTTCTAGGTTTCTTCACATTTCTTAGTATGTGTCTCACCTTTGTATTTATTTTTACTTATGCTATTCTAGTAGGAAGATTTTTAAAAAATGCTTCTCCAAATGAAGAATAAATATTTTTAGAAGTAGCTAAAAGAATTTTCTACACTTGAAGCACAGATTTCTTTCTTTTTTAACCCCTTCCTATCTTTACTCCTTATATGTCTATCTAGTCTCCCACGATATATTCAATATATGGAAATAAAGCAATTGCAGATAAAAGATAATCTGTACCTAGTCATCATAGAAGAAGGTTCTGTGACACCTTACGCACCTTTGAGCCAGAAGAAGCCAGAGGATGTGGGTAGAATTCAAGACAGGAGAATATTGGTGTATTTGGAATGTCTATTATTTTATCCTTTATGGCATGGCTCTCTATGCATTTGCTAAGAATTACTTGTTGCATGGTTATGATATCGAAAATAGTATATGCTGCAAGAATGTAATTCCAGGACTGTGGAAAGAATTCTTCTCTCTTTGTAATTCTTCAGGAATCAGAATTCAAAGAAAACAGAGAGAGGTGAATAAGGAAGTAACCTGAGCTGTTGGGATCTTTCCTTGCGCTCAGGACTGGCCAGCATCCCCAGTTTGTAAAAAGAACAGTGTCAGATGAAAACTGTACAGAGGAACTTGGGAGCAACGCCTCAAGGAGAGAGCGAGCTTTGAAATTCAGTCAGTGCGGCTACTTCTCATAGTCCTGGAAGTCAGGTGAAGTACAATGCCCGCAAGTGAGGTTGACCTCTCTAATAGTTTCTAAACCATCAGAATCACCTGGGGATTACTTTAAAAACAAACTCGGCACCCAGAAAAAATTCAGAAATGTATTCTTTTTTATAACATCATTCATTTCATATGTAATTTCTTTAAAACTAAACTTTATTTTTTAGAAGTTTTGGATTTTCAGAAAAATTGTGAAGTACCGCAGAGAGCTCCCATACACCCCACACCGTTTCCCCTATTATTAACGTCTAACATTAGTATGGTATATTTGTTACAATTAATGAACTAATATTGACATATAACTAAAGTCTCTATATAAACTTTTTTCAAATATTTTAGAATCAGCAGAGCTATGTTCAAGACTCAAGGTGGGGAAAGGCCAGGAGCATAATAATGGTGATTGGGCAGTTAGATTGGGCGATTAGAAGTTAGATTTACAACTAAGAATTAATCTACATGTGTCATGTGTGAGTTCACATGATTGCATGCAGTATAAGTAGACACAAGAAAGTTTTGCTAGCTCCGAATAACTCCTTCTGCAACAGATATTGTTTTTTATTTTTCAGCAAACACAGTAGTATTTTTGCTTCAGAAATAGTCCAGTTGCTAATAGTGAGTAGGAACTCATGTAGGATTGTAAAAAATATTTTATTTTGATATGAAGCTCTTTATTATGATGATAGAAAAGCAAGACAAATGATTGCATTCATTAATTGTGTTTTCCCATAGTGATTTCCAAATCTGCCCCTTCTATAGTCACTTTTTTTGAAAGCAGAATCCTAAGTTCCACTGTATCAGAACATCTATGAGTGAGGCCAGACTTTATATTTTTGAAAAGACTAGGAACTCATCACTAAAGAGTTTGGGACCCACACACTAGAGGGACAATTAACACTGAAATCTGATTTGGGGAGAAAAACATTTTTTTTTTCCTTAAAAAATCATAGTTCTGCACTACCAAGATATACAAAAATATCAATATATTTTATAAGCGTTTGTTACTTTGGAAATCTTCTCAAATGAGTAAAATATTTTAATCTCAGCAAACCATTATATCACACCGTTTGTCTGGTTACACACTGTAAAGTATTAGCAGGCAGGCTGTTGAAAAAGTTAAGTCGTTAGGAAGTTCATGATTTGGAATACTAATGCTACACCTATGTTTTCATCCTCACCATTTCCTGAGAGGGTGTAATCTTTGAACGGACTAAAAAGTAGCTTGAGCTAACATTCAAAATAGAAACATGTTTGAAGTGTATGCACTGCTCCGCGTACTTCCCCCACCCACCCACAGCTTTCTCCAGCCTCTATCTGGTGCCTGCAGAACCAGCACATCTCCTTTTCTAAAGAGGCTTCTCCCCAGCCACATATCAATGCATGGACCGCTGGCATTGTTTTTGCATCAGCAGGAATGCTTTGTCCTTCCCACATCATCAGGATTCTCACTGAGCATGAGTTTATGAGTCCTCTTCACCGTTGCTTGGGACAGGGGGTCAGTCTTCTTTTGAATGAGACCCAACATGAACTCAGCATGTTCAAATAGGTCCGAGTAGAAGGTGAGTCAAAAGTTGGGAATGCAAATTTGTTTCTGCTGCTTTTTTATTTAAAAAAAAAAATTATTCAGGAAGAAAAATCAGCTTATTGTTTGCTTATCTGCTACTTTTACTCTATTTACCATTTTCTCTTTGCTGTGTTAGAAATATAGATAATTGTCTTTGCTTTCTCATACTCGTATTAGATATCTGAAATGTAATTATTTGTTAAATGCTGTATCAGTTAGCTATTGCTGCATAACAAATCATTCCACAGTTTACCTGCTAAAACAGCAAGCATGCATTTAGTTCATAATGCTGGGCTGGATAGGTAGTTCTTCTTTAGGCTGGCTTTGCATTCTCTGCTGGGCTTGTAGCTTTAAAACCAGCTCAAAATAATCTATCCTGTTTAACAAGATACCGAGTTGCTTTTCAGAGACAACAGACCATAAGGTAAGTCATGCAACCAAAACATGCACAGAACTTTGACCTCCACCCTGCACTCAGAACTAAAGTCTTACTCCTCCTTCCAAAGGACTGAGACAAAACCAGAACCTGAACACCAGAACCCTTTCAAAAATGAAGGTTCCATTGTCAAAGAAGACCAGTACTAAAGCCCCTTACCATGAAAGGCCAAGGTCCTCCAATTAAAACTTGCCCCACCGGCACTTCCAAATACCTATTCCCCCTAAACGCTTAAAAACCTGCCCCAACCTGGGCTTCTGAGCCATAGCTTTCCCATTTTCCTTGCTCTACAAATAAAGTGACTCTCCTCTGCAGTTCTTGGGTTTCGTGTTTGGCTCTGCTAGCATTGGGTGGGCAAACCATTTATGCTTCTTACAGGCTTACTTTTATTCTCTGTGGTCAGCTGGTAGTTTGATTGGAGGTGGAGTGGTCTAGGATGACCTCGCTCACATGTCTGGCTATTGGTAGATTGTTGACTGTGGCCGGCTGGCTAGGATACCTTGAATCTCTTCCTTGTGCCACCTCATCCTTTAGCAGGCCAGCGTGGGCTCCTTCACATGGTGATCTTAGGGCTTTAACCGCAGTTATATATAACAAGGCCTAAGGTGTAAGTCTCTGCTTACTTCATATTTGTCTAAATCCCATTGTGTAAATCAAGTTACATGTCCAAGCCCTGATTCCAGGTGTGGTGAAACACACTCTACCTCTCGAGGGACTTCACATTCACACTGAAGGGATGTGCCTACAGAGATAAGGGGGGGAAATGTGGCCATTTTTTGTAATCTATCACAAGTGTCTAGTTTATAAAAAGCTTAACATTTAAAAAATACAGCTAAGGCATCTGCCGTGGTTTAATGGCTGGACTTCATGTTTTAACCTTATGTGCTGATTGAGTTGCAAGTCAGGTAAATCCAAAAAAAATCCCATTCAGCCACACAGATTCCTACTATTATTTCACCACTTTTTTTTTTTTTTTTTTTTTTTTTTTTAGTTTTAAGATTACCCACACAACTTGTTGCTACACAGAGCCCCGGCATTTGGACACAAGAGTGACCATTATAGATGGGGCAGGCTGCCCATGATCTGTTAGAGCAGGCTTCTCAAGGTAGTCAGGTAACCCTTTAACCTTCCATGATGACAGAATGGGCTAAAAGGTGACAGAAACAGAAGGAAAATAGAAATAACACTTTATTTTCTGATGCGAGAAGACAGATGTGGACTCACTCATTCTCCGCACCCATGAAAAAGTTCTGTGGATTGTGGTTCTTAGTTAATATCTCCACTTTCCCAAATGGCCTGCATATGAAGTCTTCTCTTCTCCTAATCCAGTAGACATTAGTTATCAGCTGTCATTCATTTTTGCTAAAGGCCCCCCAGATAGGCACTGAAGAAATACTTCCCTTTCTAAAATGCAACAAAATTTAGCTTTGCTTGATATCTTTTGAGACAAAGCAAGGTTTAAGTGATGAGTAAATAACAAGAGTGTTGCCTGAATGTTCCGTATACCTCAGTTTTCCTCTAGTTTTGAAAAACACTAGCAGAGAGGAAATAAATGTTAAGGCCTAGCACTGGGAATGCATTTATACTACATGGATCAAAACCCTCATGAGCTATTGATCCTGGTGGGAAGAGCATGACCAAGGGCTGAAGGCATGGGGCCACTTGGCCCCTCCTCCACCAGAGCACTCTGCTCTTATCTATTTTGTACGTTAAGAGGCTGCAAGATATTTCTTTTGATGAAAGATTTCTGATGCTAAGACTTTATTTTATAGGTGAGAAACTAGAGGCCCTAGGGTGATTTGTTCAAGATCAGAGCAGTTGTCAGGCTCAGAGCTAAAGACAGAGATCAAGTCTCAATTTCTAGTCCAATGTTTTTTATTCTACCGCGTGCCATCTTCCACTTCTCCATACCTAAGCTGAGCAGCTTCTTTTTAATAGATGCTCACTCACAAGATACTGTAACTATTGCCAAAATGTTTGACACAAATCAAAACATCAGACAATAAGAAATTATTTCTCATTTGAATAATTACTAAAATATGGTATGGGTTCTGGCTTTGAGTTCTTACTCTGCCTTTCATGAGCTGAGTGACTGAAGCTTTATTGCAGTTTCTTCACTGTAAAATATAGACAATGATGTTTGACAACTGAGCTACTCCTCAGCTTTCTGGAAGCAAGCCGATAACTAATATAGAACATCGCTATGATTACTGGTTTATTGCTTTGATTGTACAAAAAGCATTTACAATTTATATATTGTAAAGGTCTCCACTAAGATGAGTAGTCTCTTAAAAGTTTTGGAAAAACTGAAGATAATAATCGAAATAATCCCCAATCATATGGTGTATAACTTGAAACTGATTAAACCATAATCAAAGGACGTACATTCTATCGGCAAACCATGAATTCAGAAGTGCAATGAAAACTAAGGAATGAGCCTCAAGAAATCACTTAACCGTTCTGCATTTTACAAGTCTAGAGTACGAAAGAATATTGGAGAACTCACTTGGTCCGTCTTTTAAATGATAAACAACAAAAGCACCAAGAACTCCAGTTGGTCCTGAAATTCTCTGCTTCCCATTTAGGAGCTGCTTCCAAACGTGGCAACTCTCCCATTGCCTGATTAAAGTGCCTTTGCAGAACAGCTTCAAATCTGACAAGAAGGAAGAGTTGCCAAACGAGCCCCTTTCTTTGCTGGGCCTGTGGATAATTTGCCTCCAGCTAACAAGAGTTGGCACTAAAAACCAGAATGGGTCTACACAAGGCTTCAGACACTGGGTGAAGACTATTCTCTGATGCTTAAATGTGAATGACGCTGTGATGTAAGCTCAGATTATTCTATCAGTAATTGGGCAACTGCATGTTGGACAAAGTTATGTTACAAGTAGGCAAAATGGTATTCAGATAAACACTACTCTATTGTGAGCAATGATTTCTAGTTGCTTTCATGGTTGTGTACAACATCCAGATTATGTCTCGATTTGCAGATCAAGAATTGAAAATAACCATGGGTAACGGACTGGTGTTCGGATGCTGCCCAGTTATTGAGCATCTTTGTTGAATTAACCTTTGGGTCTCAGCTTCATCACCTGTGAATGGATGGTGGGGCAGAAAATTAGATTAGGATCTCTACAGTGATTTCCTAGTTCTAACAACTTCCTATATTATGGTAAACGTAATAAGGCCCAACAACTTTCTTTCTTTGGATTATTTAAATTGCCCCATATATCAAATCCCAATGGATTTAAAATTATACTGAGTTTGTGGTCTATTACCCTTCAGTGAAGCATGTTAGGGGAGCTTAGTGCTTTGATCATGGCTTGGGTTAGTGATTCAGTAAGGACTAAACTATGCTAAAAAAAAAAAAAATCCAAAGATCTGACTACTGTGCTTTAAAAGCACAAAAGTTTCTTCTTTGACATAAAAAAAATAAAACAAACAAACAAACAAACAAACCCTGGAGGTAGGAAATCCACAGCAGGTATTGTGGCATTATAAAGAAGCTTTATGAAGAAGTTCCATTGTGTGTGGCCGCTAACCTCAAGGTTAACTCCTAATTCGATATGACAGCTAGCATGTAGGGAGGAGGCAAGAGAACTAAAATTTAAATCAAGCTGTATCCTGAAGCCAGGAGGGGAGGCAAGAAGCACATCTTCTTGATTGAGGGTCTGGAGTACCATCTTCACAGGTGAAGGCAGAAAAAATATTCTATTGTAAGTGCCACTTGGGGAAATTGATATTTTTGAATTACTATAATAAAAGTGTTTTCCAATTTTGTTTAGGAAATAAACTAATTTTCACTTTCCCAAAAAATATCCCACAACTGTTTTAAATGACTCTGCTATTGCTGTGTATAAATTCCACAGCTTAGTAACAGGAAACAGAGTGGAGACATAAAAAGCTTTTCTTTTATTTTAATCTCTTTTTTCTTTTTTTAATTCTTAAAATAATAGCTCACCCTCGAGCTTGGATTAGGTAAAACAGTCACTCAGGAAAAAGGACCTCACTTTCTGAAGCTGTTTTTATTTTTGCTGCTTAGAGCCCGCAGGCTGCATTTCTTAGTATGGGTTCGTTTTAATAATCTTAGTTCATCAGATACTAGTCAAAAATGCCTAAGTGGTATGTTGGTTTAAGAAATGAGTAACAAAACCCAGTCAAAACCTAAGCAATTTGATGGCTGAAGTCAATTAACGATAGTGCTTTAGCTCAAACATTTTGGTTCTGGGTTCGTATTTGCCAGATTTCTTCTCCTTACCTGTGATAGTTAATTTTACATGTCAGCATGACCAGGCCATGCTACTCAAATATTCGGTTAAATGCCAGTCTAGATGTCAACATGAAGGTATTTTTAAGGTGAGATTAATATTTAAATTAGTAAACTTCAAGTAAAGCAGATTCTTCTCCATAATGTGGATGGGCCTCATCCAATCAGTTGAAGGCCTTAAGAGAAAAAGACTGTGGTCACCAGAAGAAGAAGTCTGTCTCCAGACTGCCTTGAGATTTGTGACTGCAATGTCAATTCTGCCCTGGGTTGTCAGCCCGTCAGCCTGCCCATCTTCCTCGCAGATTAAAGACTTGCCAACCTCTGCAATTGCATGAGCCAAGTTCTTAAAATCTCAATTTATTACCTATATATCTATATCCATATCTAAATTTACACACACATACATCCTATTGGTTGTTTTTCTCTAAAGAACCCTAATATATCACACCAACTGTTGGTTCATGGATATTTGTGAACAAGGCCATTTTTGCTGCCTCTCATTTCTGCAATCTGGTTTTTCAAAGCTAACTGATAAAGGCAATGTGGTCTCGAGTGGTAAGGAGTACAGATTCTGGTGTGAGACTGGGTTAGAATCACAGTACCAAGGTTGTATCCTCTGGGTAAGCCTTATCTCTCTGAGCCCTTATGTCCACATCTATAAAATGGATAACAATGCTGGTTCCAGAATTAAATGATAATGACAGTAATAACGACCAGTAAAAATACCTACTTTTTCAGAGCACTTACTATGTGCCATGTGAACATAGATTCTCTCTTCCTTCCCACACAACCTTAGGAGGTAGACATGAGGAAACTGAGGTTCACAGAAGTTAAGGAGCTTGTCCACATTCACACAGACAAGTGGTAAGTGCAGAATCATAACCGGCACCATGCTGCCTCCACAACATACACGAAGGCTCCTCGTCTCTGCCTGGCACAGAGCAGATGTTCAATACTAATCCTTTTCCATTTTCTCTCCACCGCCTTTTGTCTGATTACTCAGCTCTTTCTGCTAACATCAGAGCCAGTAAAAGCAACAAAGTGTTGTCTCATTCAATTTATAGCTCTTGTGCAGTCAGGAATCTGCCCCAAAGTGACTCATTCTGCAACTTCCTTGCCAAGAACTGAATCTGAAAGCAGAGACTGCCTGTTCCACCACAGCCCCTTGGTTGCCTTGGTATTCACACCTGCCAGTGGTCAGTTAGGGAAGTGTGGTAACGAAATGGACATAGCCACTGTCTATACTACTAGATTCATCCCCACAGCCAATCGCAAGGTGATGCTTTTGAATGCACCCTTCACAGTCTCCACTTCCCTGGTATAATTTACAAGTGAGAAGGAAGAGTAGGCAGTGGTCTAAACCTTTTCTCTGGGCTTGATGCTGCCCAGAGAGCAAGTTCCCATTGCTCTTCTGGTTATGTTGGTGTGGAAGCCATGGGAAGTAGCAGAAGAAACACCCTCTCTCTGTTCCTTCTCTCCCGTTTCTAAAATCACTAGAGAGATCTGTTCCATTAGCCCTAAGAGTCATTTATGCATTTTTAAGTGGTTCTTTGGCAAACCAGAGAGCTGTTGAATGACAGGCTACAGACATTTTGTCTGCATCTATTCATCATGATAATGTGTCCTTACAATGGTGATATCCTGAATGTAACCTCATCTCCTTGAAAATTCATTTCATGAAAGGATGCTGATGCTGGTATCAAGTTATTCATAATTCTAGGGGAAGAGATTTTGAGAATTCTCTGGAGTTGGCATAACATATACCTGTGCTGGATTTTGATCAACTTAAATAATTTAAAGTTTGAGAATATTCTACAAAGACTGGTTCTATTCTAGCTGATTATTTCAGAGCTTCCAGTATAAATGCTAATGCAGGAAATGTTGTTTTTTGTTATTAAGCTATTGCTGTAAAATATTTTAAACCAATTTAAAAATTGGGGACTTGTATTATGCATTTTCACCATCTAATGGAATGAAAATATTTGACATTTGTTACAACATATCTACAAACACAGTGTATGGAATGGGTACAAACTTACAAATGTTGGGGCTTCATTCCTTTCCAGCTTCCTGCCTGAATTCTTCCCTGATGATCCCAACTTCTTCCTGTACTATGAACATATCATTCTTTATCATGTGCTATCTCCTTGGTTTACAGTGACCCTCTTGTTCTTCATCCCTCTCCTTCCACTACACTTCACAAATTTCTGCTCATCCCTTGACACCCAGATCAAATGTCATCTTCTCAGGAAGCCTTCCCTGATTTTCCCACACAACTTCCTTGGATCTTAATATCTAGTTATTTCCTACAATTCTCCAAAGAGACATAACTTTAAATATACTTAACTATAAACTATCAACCTAACAATCCTGAAAGGCATGTACAGGCCTTGAATGAAATTCATATTTATTGTGACAAGGAATTAGAGATGACTACAGACAGTTTGATCCAATATTTTAAGGACAAAACAATGTCTTCCAGGATTCTGCTTTTCCCTCAAGAGCCAGATGGCAAGACTAATACAGATTCCTTGAAGAGGATTTGGAAAGAGCTGGGAAACAGGGAGAAAAAATACTTTTGATTTTGTTTATGTTTAGTGAATATCTTTGTGTTTTGTTTCAGTGAAATGTCTATACACAGTTTGGTTTTCTCCATTTCCGAGGGCACAAGACAAACATTCACTTTGACCAAGCTCATTGGGGCTTGCCTTTTTTTAGTAAAGTTTTTGTTGCAATATAGCATGTATATAGAAAAGTTCACATACAGATCAAGTGTGCAGTTTAAGTTTTTACAAAATAAATATGCCCATGTAACTAGCACCTGAACCAAAAAAAAAAGGTGTATTTTATCCATGCCCTAGAAGCCCCTCTTGGGTCCCCTTCTAATTATTACCCTCCCCTCACAGTAATCATTATGCATACTTCATACAAAATTACATTTTGCCTGTTTTGGAACTTTGCATAAATGTAATCATCTAGTATGTGCTTTTTGTGTGTGTGCTGGGCTGTTTTTGCTCAACAGTTAGTTTTAGAGATTCATCCATGTTGCTACAGGTGTTTGTAAAGAGTTCATTCTTAGGTAGTATTAAATTTTATGAATATAGTACAATTTGCTAATCCATTCTACCATTGATGGGTATTTAGGTTGCTCCCAACTTCTTGCTATTATAATGTTGCTATAAATAGTCTTGAACATTTTTAGGTATACATATGTATGCATTTCTCAAGGAGTAGAACCGCGGAGTCATAGAGTATGTGCATGTTCAGCTTTTAGTAGATTTAGCCAAATAGTTTTCCATAGTGGTTGTATCGATTTACATTCCCATTAAAATTCAATTGTTCCACATCTTCTCCAACATTTAATACTGTTTATGTCTTTAATGTTAACAATTCAGGTGAAATGAATTTCATCATATGCAATTTTCATTTCTCTGATGTCTAATGAATATTTGATTATTTTCTTTCATGAAGTAACTGTCTAAATCTTTTGCCCATTTCTCTATTAGATTATCTGCCTTTTAGTAGTTATTTACTAGTCATTTGAAGTCTATAAATACAGCAAATACATTATCCCACTATGTGACTTGCTTGCATTTTCACACTTAATGGTGTCTTTTAATGAGCTAAAGTTCATAATTTTAATAAAACCAAATTTATTCATTTTTTTCTTTTATGTTTAATGTTTTTGTGTCAGTTTTATAAAATCTTAGCTCTCCCCAAGTATGTGATGATATTCTATGCTTTCTTCCAAAATCTCTAGTGATTTACCTTTCATTTTAGATCTACAACCTAACTCGAGTGATTTTTTTATATATGGTATATGGTAGGAGTTAACATTCATTATTTCCATACCAATATTTAGTTGACTAGACCATTTACTGAGTTTATCCTTCCTCACTGAACTCAGTGTCATGCTTGTCATAAATCAGTGATCTTACTTCTGTGGATTAGGGCCTTGTCTTTAAAAGTCTTAGCAAAAGTACATCTGCTTTCCTAAATGTTTGGTCAGAGCAAGGAATCAGGTTCTTAAATCTGTTCCTTCACTATGCTCACATAATATTTGATAATATAGAATCACTTCCCACAGTCTACTGAATTCAAGACACTAAAACTATTGGGTTAGCTAACCAGAAAGCAACCAAACTGGCAGTTAGTAAGGCCACAATAAATGTGGCTATTATTATTATCACTATAGGACCCAACTTGGTTTCTCTATAATTCTAAAGCCATCTTAGTCTTCTAGAAATGAAGCCTTTGTCTCAGGACTACTCCACTCAAATTGACTTGGGCTTGCTTTAGATTTATAACAAGATAAGTAGTTACGGGCTTCTTGTGATTTGTTCCTTAAAAGTATGCATCTAATCCATATGCATAAGACATGACATTTCTACATTCCATATTAAAATAAAACTCTGTCAAATTAAAGTTGTAGGTTTTCATAATGATTAATACGACTTTAGATTGAGGAAGGAACTGAAGGTATCTACTGGGGTGAAACAGATGGTGGGTTATTTTGCATATACAAATGTGCCCAGGATACAAGGAACTCACTTCTCTTCATGGAAATTGCTCTCCGGCCTCTGTATTCATAACCCAGGTCCTACCATATGATTTGGAACTCTCTCAGAGCCAGAGGATACCACCATACCAGCCTAGGCTCAAACAATGGAAATTAAGCACAAGTCCCATTTGCTCAAACTGGAATTACAATTCAATTATTTTAAAAATAAAATACAGGACTAACCCAACAAAATATTTTAAGTGTGAGAGAGGTTTGGCCTCCTGGAAAGGTTCTAAATTGTATGTGTTGAATACATTTTCCTGTGCCAGAAAGTATAGACCCATGGATCTGATGAAGCACATCTATTCCTAAGAGGAAAGATGAAGGTAAATCTAATAAAAATAGCTAGATTTATTAACCATCTCTCATATATGCCAGACACTGGTGTGTGTGTGTGTGTGTGTGTGTGTGTGTGTGTGTGTGTGCGTACCACTTCATATAAATCTACTGTATAGTCCTCAGGAGAACTCTAAATGGTAGATCTTATTATCCCCATTTTACAGTTGAGGAAATTAAGGTGAATCTGCAGTTCCAAATCACTAGTGCTGGAATGGTCTAGTTGACCAAAGAAAGATTTTCAAAAGGTGGTTCTTAGGAATGTCAAGATAGTGAGAACCTGAGGGTCCACTCCGTAAAAGTGGTTCTTGCCCTGAATCTGGGTGGGAAGGTATTTAATCTATCCAACTAACATGGAGTGGAACAGATCTCCTTAAGGAAGAGTCCATGTCAACAGAAGCCTAAAAGGAACCAATGCTAGATCTGAGGAGAGAAGGTGGGGCATAATTGTGTGGTCAGGGCATCCATCAGGGATTCTGGTCTCACAGAGAGGCACCTAACTCTTTTCTGGAGGCACAGGCAAAAGACCCTACTAAACTCAGCCTAAATCCCTGGCATAAGAACTTTCTTGAATGCTGAAGAGATCTACCCTGTCCTTTGAGCAGACAGTAAGAAAGTTCTCTATTACTTCCTGGAAATCCAGTCCTTGAGCAGGCCTCAATGATCAGGTATAGGATTTAAAATTTAAATGAATCTTGAAGCAAGGGGATGAGTGTTCTTTTTAAAACTCTGTTTGTGGGACTGCCTTCAGCCAATATCCTTTAGTTTCTGCTAGCCCACAGGACAAGGCCAATTCATAGTTCAGAAGGCTCTTCTTTTCAACTCGTCAAGCAGGAAAGAAAAACATCCTTGGAAGAATGATGAATACAAGCTGTTTTAAAGTGGTGCCAAGACATTAGCTGCAGATTTGATTTTACTTTGGAAGACCTTTTAGAGATTTATTGAGAGTTTGTCATCACCTCACCAGGATCAGGCCACAAGAGCATCTACCTGGAGAAACCCTTCCAGGGTTAAACTTTTCCCAGGCATGGAGCTGGCAGTTTTCCCCAAGTTATTCAACTAAAGAATAGATGGTGAGGGATATTAATAAGCAACATAGTACCAGCAAATCAACTATTACAACTGCAGAACAGGGCTGGTTCCCCTGGAGAGAATTAACTGAGTTCACCAAATCTTCCTCAGTAAGGTTCTTCGGAGAATCCTTTTTAACAGGTTTGAGAAATAATCTGATAACGTAGCCTAAGTGGTGGATGCAGGGAAAACCAGTGGAGTAAAGATAGCTTTCATCTTTCCATGTTCATAAAGCAAACTCTCTCCACTGTTTATATCTGTCTGACTTCCAAGTCATTGTAAATATAAGTGAGGAAGTGGAAATGGGATCATGGAAATGAGGGAAGCAGTGGCATGAAGAAAAGGGAGGGAGAGGAAGAGGAAGGTGAAAAAAAAAGGGGTAAAACTTCAAATAAAAGGTTAGATGGTCAAATAATGCTTAAATCTAGCAATTAAATTAAAAATAACCATATTAACAATTTAAAATAAATTATATGAAAAATAATACCTATTTTAAAATTAGATTTGAAATGGGATATAGAAAAAATTGAAAGCAGCGAGATAAAAAAAAGTTAAGACTAGAGCTAAATATTCCAAATTCATGTTAGGAGTTGATAAAAATATTAAAAAATAAATATTTAGAACTTTTTAAAAGACCAAGGGTTGGTGGAAGAAGAGATTAAAGTTTTGAAATGGAAAACAATAAAATTAAGATGGAGCTAAAGCGCAAGTGATAAAAAGAAAAAAAAAAGAAGGTAAATGTTTTAAAAAATAGAAGCAAGTTCTCTGGATAGTCAACCTTTCCTCATAAAAGAATCATCTTGAAACTATTCCTGGTGACAGGGTTTTTAGTTTGGTTACCTGTTTATCTTTATCTACCTTTATTCATTCATTCCATAAAAAATTAAAACCAAAACTTGGGACAACTTTGCCCCATAAAGCTTACAGTCTAGTGGCAATGGATTGTGGTGGGAGAGAAGACAAGTATTAAATAAATGATCACACAGACAAATCAAGGATTACAGAGTAATGAAGCAAAAATCCAAGGTGCTATGGGGATATACGAACTTGCCGTTGATTGTATGTCTGTTGGGGATGGGGCTATGAAGTGTAGGTAGATGGACATCAGGGAAATCTTTTCTGCCAACATATTTGTCCTCAGATCTGAAGGATATGAGGAATTAACTGAGACAAAGTAGGGGTAGAGGTGGCCAAAATACGTCAAGACACTGAAACAGGAATGCTTCGTGCATTTGAGGAAGTAAAAGAAGGTTGTGGCTGGAGCAGACAGAACTAGCAAGGGAGAAGTGTTAGAGGTGGTTGAAGAGGGTGGTGGGGGCCATATTAAGAATTTTAGTCTTTATCCTAGGAGCAACGGGAAGCCATTTGTTTCCTTAAAACCGTAACAAAAAAGTGTGTTTCGTCCACTTGTCTGTTTACTTTTTTGTGGTGGTGGTGGTGGGGAGTCCCCTTTCTTTGGGTCAGGGACCATGTCTGTCTTGTATATCATTGTATTCCCAGTACCTACACAATAGAGAATCAGTAAGGCAATAAAGGCATACATTTTCTTAGAGCATTTACTAAGAATAATAATTTGAATAATAAAGGTTGTTCAAAATCAGTTTTGAATGAATTAATACCAAATAATTTAGGTAGGGCTACAACCAAAGTGCAGGTCTTTTCCTAAGTCTGTTCTTCCAGGATGCCGTATTTTTATTTTAGCTGTTTGCTTCGAGTCCTATCTGCTCATAAATATGGTAGATGTTAGTTGTCTCTCTCAATGTTATTGCTACCCTTAAATTAACAGCTCAACTTCTGAACCATTGGTTACTTCTGAAAAGTGTTGAGAATTGCTAATGAGTTATGCTGCTACCTTCCATGACAGTAGATGGATGTCATTACTGGCTATTGGGGACAAATTGTACAAGTGGATGAAGGAGCTTATTACTGTAATATAAATATGCCCTAGCATTCTTTACCTGAAGAACTAACATATGCAGTGGCAAATTGCTTTCTCAGCAACAATTTTCACAAGTCTCAGAGGAATCTTAGTAACACTTGGCTTCTTAGTAAGTTCTCCCCCCAAACAATGGCACACCTAGGGTACTTCACACCTGGAGCAGATCAGTTTTTAAGGCCCTCCTGTTGTATAAGACAAGGTTATTTTTAGTCTAGTTTTGTAATAATCAGGAATATTAATTCTTTCCTTGATTTTTGTTAGGTTTAAAACAAGCCATAAATTAAAAAGAATAAGTTTTAGTTTTAAAAATACTATTTTAAATTCCATAAACTATTTCATGTATGAACTAAAATTTCCACTTAAAAGTATCATATTTTACATTTTGCACTCTTTATCACTATTTAAAATTTAAATACAAATAAGAAAACTCTGTGTGGTTACAGAGAATGTCAGAACTAAAGTAAGGCAAATTCAATGTCTTTATTTTTCAAGCCACTATGATTGTTTAATTCAAAGCCACTTGTTTAAATGACGAAATATGTAGTCCCAAAGGGGTTAGAGTATCAAATTGCACTTGAAGTGAATTCAAATATTCTGAATGTTAGGAATGTATACTCACAAGACTCTTTGTGGCTGAATCTGCATGGGGAGGGAAGAGAGGACAATGGTGGGAGGGAGGGAGAGAGGATGGGGAGAAGCAGCTCCCGCATAACTGTGAGTTCTCCAAACTAACCTCCACATACAACACAATCTTCATTAAAGGACAAGAACAAAATATGCTAACGTGAAGCTTACATATCTTACTTATGTAAGCACAGTAACCACAGGAATTATTTAAGCCTTAAACCAACAAGATATTTTTTTCAGGGAAGAGTATTTTATCACTGCTGGTTATTTAGATTGCCACTGCATGACAATGAAAAGCAGAACAACCTTTTGAATTTATTATTCAAATTATTATCATTAATAAATGCTCTACGGAAAATGTACTGCTTTCTTGCCTGCACCCAAGGAGGCCTGCCCCTGCCCCCACCCTTGGTAAGCCACAGCTGGGAAGGACTACAAACAATTGAAATAACGACAAAGCCCTATCCAAAAATGTCACATGTAATTTTAGAAACCGAGAGTTCCCAACTCCCCCTCCAGCCTTTAAGGACAATTTTTAGAAATTAATTTTCTAAATAACACACTTTGAGAACATCTCCAATGATCTATTTTGGAAAACTAGTTGTCTATTTTCCATATTTTAAAAAGCATTTTGACAAACATTCTTCCGTGTTAGTTCACTTATTGCTCCTAAGCGTGGAGCTGCTGGGTGAAAGCATACAAATGGTTAAAGCTTTCCATGCTCTTACGACACATGAGATGAACTGACATAAATGTGAAGAACAATCATGACTTCCTATCTCTGGTTTCCACTGATGCTACCACAGAAACTGTGGCTAAAAAAGGTGCCACATTTAGAGGATCCTTGGATTCAGTAAACAAGGAAGACCTGTGGTCAGCAGGGAGGCAGAGGGGAAGGCAGAAGAAGGTACTTCTCAGATGGATGCCCAGACTGGCTCAGAATAACGTGCCCCTTGCTCCTGGCTGGTTGGACTTTTCTGCTTCTCTTAACAAGTTCCTAATTAGAGATTACTATATTCCTCTGAATAGCTATTTGAAATTTCTACATGCGAATTTTGATTGAAGTTGAGGTTGGAATTATAAGGCACATGAGAAGTTTGAGAGATCCTATGGAGTATCACGTTGGAGGACCTGAGCCACAAGAAGGTGTGGTAGGGGGATTGGAGAATACAGAGATGCAGAGAAGGACAGCGGACTGTCAAAGACCCCCAGATCGCCTATTCCAGAATTTCCCAGAGTAAAGATATGGTTTATCTTTTTACTCTTGCTTTACCATATGACTCTACTCACAGGACCTCAAACTCAAATTAGCACATTGGTTTCTTGATAATATAAATAGTGCTTTAATAGATATGTAAGCTTTATATATATTTATATATAATATATTTTATATGTGTGTATATAAAATATGGCTTACATGAGAAACTATTATTAATTCTATATAACCAATTTAGTAGTAAACAAATAACTGAATAACCGAATAAATATCAGAATCCACATAAAGGGTTTAAAGCAATACTTAATGCATAGTAAATGTTAGCCATTATTATGCTTGGTTGTCCTCATGATTATTATTACAAGTCTCATTGCAAAAGGCATGGGCACTGGAAAGTCATTAATTGGGACCATCAATGCCATGTATCAACTACTCTTATAGATTGGAATTCTTTAGTCGTGGATGCTGGGGCAGTTGGCTAGCAACGTGGCCACATCAGGGCTTGCACTACTGGAAAGGACTTACCTGCTTTGCCTTTGGGGACTGGCCAAGCTGCTTTGAATCAGGCTCTTCCTTCTCACCTGTGGTGTGGATGTGTGTAACGTACTTCGCTTTTCTAAGCCTCAGCTTTCTCACATGCAAATAGAGATAATAATAATGCTTAGCTTCTAGGGTGGCTGTGAGAATTAACTGAAACATGAAGCAGCTAGCATGACACCTGGTCTTCAGCAGGGATGCAGAAAATATTTGTAATTATTATGTGTTCAGTCTGGCTGACGTTTTGGTGCTCATTTTTTTTTTTTTTGCTTACTTTAAACGATTTATCTTTTCTATAATTTAACAAAAGGGAACATGTCCTATGAACTAGAGTCAGCTCATAGTGAGGTACAATTATCTAAGAAGGTCACCTTTAAAGGCATTTCAATAAAACTTTGGATCTGAAGGTACGGAGACAGGTCTCTCACCATTTGTCTCCACAGCCAACACTATTTCCCCACCCCCCTTTTCTACAACTAGGCTATTCCTCAAACCTGATGTCCACCGAAAGTGCCGTTGCTGACAAGTGCCATTGTTTCACATAGTACCTGACAGCATCATGGGCTCATTTTTCCGCCTGGTGTCAAGCTGAAGAACTCTCAGAATTCTCCCCCCGCCCCTTTTTTTATTGTTCCAGCTTACATATTTATAAATATGAGAAGAGACGCAGTGAAGACTCAGTGCGAAGCCATTTTTCTAATTGTTTGAAGGTTGAGTTTATAGGGGAAATGAGAAATAGCAAGTGGGATGCCTGGCAAAGGCAGCTGGCAGGGATGCATCACCGGCTTGGTTGCCTGAGCCCGAGACACTCTCTCTCCACACTAGGCTCTCAGCGAACTGATCCCATGAGCCCTCACCCCAAACTCGAGGAGCTCACTAAGGAAGAATTCACAGAGCTCATGTGGCTCTGCAACATGTCAGCTACCTCCCGGTTTGGCTCCGATGTCAGGTCCAATTCTAGCAACGTAACATGAGTCCTAGGATTATTCTGAACTTAGATCTCTCCTGATGCTACAGGTCTTCTTTCAAGATTGAGTTCTCCCTCTCCCAAAAAATGGGACTAGAATCCTAGTCCTGACTGCCAACCTGTGCCCTGCTAATTCATGCCAAAATTTTCCAATGCCAACCGTGGTTTGCCACAAGACTGTCATTGTACTCTTCCCATTTTTTGGAACCCCACATCTTGTTGACTTTGTGGCCAGGTCTCCAGTTTTCCAAAAGAAAGTGTGTGTGTGTGTGTGTGTGTGTGTGTGTGTGTGTGTGTGTGAAATCTCCTGGTTTTTTCGATCTTTATGATTTATTCATGTTCTAACTAAGACTGCAGCTAGGTTTGATCCCTGAGTTGCCAGTCTGCAAGTGCCTCACGATAACCCGCCTGTGTCAAAGTTCCTCATCCGTGAAAGGGAGAAGCTTTTCGAGATAAAGCCTAGGGCCCCTTCCAACTCCAATATCCTTGTGATTCAGTGAGAGAGAACCCTAGACAGGAATAGATCATGGACAATTTCATATTTTTTTCAGTAGGAATCAGGAAGTTGTAGAACATGGGAGAAAAAGGAGGAAGTGGGCCTGGGAAATCAGCTGATTCTGTTGGCTCTCTGTGTTACTCCTCACTCCTGATTAACTCCAGCCCTTCTGTGGCTTCTCTGGAGTGAGTGTTCCCCCCACCCTGAGCTTCTTGGGATATTGCTGATAACTCCATCCTGGATCAAGGTCTCTCCTGTCGACTCTCCCTGCAGCTCCTGAATGCCTCAGTAAGATTTACAAAAGCCTGTTCTAGCCCCAGCAGGGTAATGGATACTTTAAAAGTCATTCTCTATGGCTCGTTAGTCAGTTTACTTAATGTGCTTGCTTTTAGAGAAAGTCATGGGTTTGTTCCAGTCGACAGTATTCTATTTCATGGACAGAGAATGCACTTTTCTCACACCTACCGTAACTCAAGTGGGCTTTGTGGAGAGAAAGACAAATTCATCATGTTTTTGTTTGTTTGTGTGTTTGTTTATTCATTTGTTTGAATTTTTATAAGAGTTCACTTGAGCCAGATTGACGACATTTGCTGGGGAGTAAGATCTCAAAATGCTTTGAGGAATAATAGTTTTGCAGCTCCTTTTATACATTTGAAATTAAGAAGGCAACATGGTTTTGAGTTATTCACCATTCTGAGCTCTGTCCTGTGGGATGAAAGCATTGAGCTCTGTGTTCATTGGTGTAAAACAAACCTGAGCACTCTTCATAGTAAGAGGATGTTAGAATGGAAGTCTTCCTGCCTCTGTTTCACCTGTAGGAGTGAGAGGATTCAGATACCCAAATAAGTGAGACAGACACTCCCCTCCGAATTAACAATTTAAAAGGAAATATTTTCAAGAATCTGTTCCACAGTCCTTGAACCTCCAAGGGATCAAGACAAGATTAAGGAAAAAATATCTTTAGGCGGGGAGGTGTGGGGTGGGTATAGTGAATACTGTCAATGCTCGTCTGTATCCCCTTGACCAACCGCTGCCCCTTCTCTGGAGAATTGCCCTCAGCCAGACAGTCCTGTAGCATATACACCCCACCCTGAGCACCCCAGAAACCTTTGCCTAACCAGCAGGAAAATATAAACTGAACTTCTTGCCTCAAGGTGGAACTATCTTTGTGATGTGCATCGGAGATCAGATTGAAGCTAGTCTCCAGCCGGAGTCACAGTTCTTGCTTAGCTTCCCCCTCGTCCCCAGCTTTATCTTGTTTTCCTCCTTTTCTAATGAGTACATTTCCTCAACAAATCACTAGCACAAGAATCCCCATTTTAGGCTCTGCTTCTAGGGGGACTGAGCCAAGGCAGTGGAGGTACACTTCCTAGGCTGTTGGGGTGCACCTTGAAGATGAAGGTTTCAAGGCAACTACTGGAGAGCATTGAAATACCCCCCGCAATCAAGGGTTAAAGAGGCCTGGTTCTTCACTCAGGCCTGAGAATGGTCAAGTGGCTTGTGAATGGTATCTGACTCTCACCTTGGAGATCTAAAGGCAACCGCCTCAGGGTGGAGCCAGGAGGGTGCAGCTGCACAGAGAGAACTTGACCTCAGATCGAGGAGACAAGGAATGCATGAGTGCAGAATGGACCACTGCGGGCCAAGAAGAAGAGCAGTGTGGGGTCTTTTTATCCTAACCGGGCTGCATGGAGGGCACAGAGACCTCAGCTAGAAGAGCCTACTTTTTCGAGGTGTACTTTAGGGTGAAGAAGGTGTCATAGATGGCCTCGAAGAACACAGATCAATCGTCCAGATCAAGGGAGCTGAAAGAGCAAGGAACTCAATAAGAAATCTCTGAAGAACCCAAAAAATTCCACCACGAGAAAAGGATCAACTGTGACCACCTCCAGACCCGTTCAGGGATTCCAGCTTTAACCATTGCCAGCCAAGTGACAATGTTATTTTCCCCTCTTCCCCCATCCCTTTCCCTACTTTGACCCTGCCAGAGAGAAAGCACAAGTAACACAGGCAGGTGAGCTGGGAGAAAGAAAGAAAAGACAGACAACACACTCCCGCCCCACTGCAGGCTTGTGAAGGAACCCAGGACTGGAGAAGGGGTGATGTTTTAACCTCAACTTCAAATATGGACGTTTGATTATTATGTGAGACTGAATATATTAAGTTTCTAAAATGAGACTGTTTTACAAATAAAAGTGACTAGTGCTAAGAGTGATGCAAGACTTTATCTGTAGATGAGAAGTTTATTTCACTTAGTTGAGTTTCAAGTGATAGAGGGAGACGAAAATAATGTTTGGATCACATTCCATGGGTCATACTTGTGCAACATATGGTTACATAATCAGGGAGCAGCAGTGCTTCCCACTGCTTCCCGGAGAGGAGAGAAGTCCTTCGCTGATTCAGTCAGCTGCACCCTCAGTCCTGGCTCTCAGGATAAAAAACGTCTATTGGCTAAGAATTTGAAACATCAGGTCCTGAAACTTTGACTGGCCATGTGCCAGGTGACTCAGGCTGTGTAATGTAACCGAATGAGTCACAGCATCCCTCTACAGGCTCTGGAGAAATCTGCCATCTTTAAAATGGTGGCAACCTGCCTCCATGGTCCTAGTTGGAAGCCTGAGTGTTCAGTTATTGCACTACTGAGTGCCTATCAGGTACTGAAGATGAAAATACAAGAAAACACAACAACCTAACTTGCAATGGTACAGTTTGCTATGTCCTCTCCTTTTGGTTCAGAGGAGGAACAATTCTGTCAGAGATGATGAGTAAAGCGAGGCTGATCAGGGACTTTAAATCGGTGGATCTCAATTCTGATGGAACATTGGAATCATCGAGGATGCTTTTTTAAAAATACCACGTTCCACCCTTGAGAGATTCTGATTTATTGGTCTGGGCTGCTGTCTGGCCATCAGGATATTTTTCAAACTTCCCAGATAATTCTAACATGTAGTCAAGGTTGTGAACTAATTTAGATTATCATTAACAAAACTAAATGCCAATGCACCAAGATAATAAGTGTGTTAAAATTTATTTTCCTATGAATAGTTTTAGTAGAAATTCTCATTTTATGAAATGAAAGCCAATAATACACATTTTAATGTATGCATGAGCTTTTTGCAACCTTCTGTATTCCTCTTAATATATCCAATTGATTAATAAAAGAAACACTAGCATATGTTATCCACCTGAGAACAATTTTTTTTAATTATCATTATAGTGGATCGCCACTTATCACTTTTCTATAAAATCTTTTTTTGCCAAGTGACCCTGGTTTCTAACTAATATATAAGAACAAATTTCCTATTAAGATGTTGACTAGAATAATAATATGGCACATCGGTTAATAAATAATAAGTAATCTCTTGATTTTTCTTAGGAACGTCAATAACCTTGATTCAATAACAAAGACTGTCTTTAAAAATCAAATAATAGCATGAATGATCCAAACACTCATATTAATTCCTTGGGCAGCTTACTTCTGGGTGTCAGTTATGGAAAGAAAAGATGAAAACATTCCAACAAGATTTTATACAGGTTTACTTTTGGAAAACCTAGATTAGAGCTAAAAGTAAAAATTATTCAGTAGTAATTCTGGTTCCATCATTAGTCTTCTAACTTATACTCTGGAGGCAATCTACAGTGTGAAATAGTACCAAGTGCTTAACCCAGGTAATTTAAATATGTTGTTTTTCTATAGACCCTCTCTCTCTCTCTCTGTCTCTCTGTCTCTCTCTGTCTCTCTCTCTGTCTCTCTCTGTCTCTCTCTCTGTCTCTCTCTCTGTCTCTCTCTCTCTGTCTCTCTCTCTGTCTCTCTCTCTGTCTCTGTCTCTGTCTCTCTCTCTCTCTCTCTCACACACACACACACACACACAAACACACACACACACTCACAAACAGCAGCCACACATTTGGGAGTGGTTTTTGCCTCTTCCATCAGTAAAATTTAGAAGTGGGGGTAGGTGGGAAATGAACATGATTTTTCCCCCTTTTAAATCACATCTACATTTTAACAACCCATTTTTTAAAGTTCTATACATCAATATTTTTCCCTCTTTCAAGTAGTCTTTTCCTGTTAATGTTATTTTTGTTCCCCAGCCTTACATTCTATTAATCAAACTGTCAGTTATAATAGGCCTGTCTACCCACTTGGTTCACTCATTCATCCCTTAATCCACCATTTGTGATATGACAATTAATTCTATTGCAGTCAGCTGTCTCGCCAGAGACAATGGCTTTGAAAAGACATGCTGACTTCTTTATTGATAGATTGAACAGCTTGCTTCATAACCCAACTTTCTTTGATCAAAGTTTAGTCACCAATAGAGCAACTTCTTCATGAATAATAAGACAAAACCCAGAGTCTCTGGGCATTCCCTCTTCACACCTTCCCACCTCCTCCTCCCACCACACCCAGGCCCTTTCACCAGGTTGCTGGGAACCTGCAATGAACCAAATTAACAGACTTTACTATATTCAGAGGTTGGAGAATCTGAGTCATAAACTGTTCCTCTGCTTTTAACAGTACTTAATTTATCTATTTCTTCTTCTCTTATATTTTGCCTTCTTTTTACTCCCATTGTTTTGCATACATACACACACACACACACATCCATACATATTTTTCTTCTTTGCTCTTTCATTCTTTTCCTATACTTACCTATGTCCATGACCAGAGATCCCTAGGCATTGCTGATTATCACCAGTAGCTCTATAGAATAAATCCAATGCCCTTTGAGAGGCACTAAAGCAGTCAGTTCTCTCTCAACTCAGAATAGAAGGCTGTACAATTAAAGAGGTAAATCCTGTAAGTCACAAGGTTACCCAGTGGGATGTATATTCTATGCAATGTGACTATAAAGGAATGTAGTGGATTTTCTTTACTGTAGTTTGTAAATCAGTTCCAAAAATGAACATCCCAAAAGAGTCAGGGCATTGGTAATAAAGGGTGGAGCCTCTCAAGACATCTTTGAAATGGACTAATTCAGATGTGTGTCAGAACAAAAATAGTGTATAGAGGTCCCCGTCATTCGTTTTTCCCGTGTGCCAAAGAGAACTCTGAATTGACTAACATGGCTTCCTACCCTGCCCCCAGGTGGGTCCTTTCTGATGAAGAGCACAAGGATAACTGGAGACAGAAGAGAAACAGGAGCCGAGAGGAGTTTGCTAAGATGAAATCTTATCCCCCAGAGGTGATAGTATTAGTAGGTGGGGCCTCTGCAAGGTGCCTAAGTCCTGAAGAAGCCCTCATGAATGGGATTAGTGCCTTATAAAAGAGACCCACAGAGATCCATATCCCCTTCAACCAGGTGAAGACACAGTGAGAGGGCACCAACTGTGGACCAGGAAGAGGGCCTTCAACAAAAGGCAACCATGCTGGGTGCCTTGACCATGGATGTTCCAGCCTCCAGAGCTGTGAGAAATAAATTTCTGTTTACAAGATACCCAGCCTGTGGCACTTTGTTATAGCAGCTCAAACAGACTGACAAGAGTCTTCAAAACCACCTTGCTTCACTAAGAGGACAAGCAGGACTCAGGATATAGTCTTACATAAGCCTGCAGTTGGGACTCTACTGTGGTAAAAAGATACAAAGCAAAATAAGCAAAGAGAAAAGGGGCCAAGTCTGGAGGAAATCAGGTGCAAGCTCCCAAGAGTCCTAAATCACACAGGAGGTGCTTAATTCCCCCAGCAATCTGTGATATGTGGGAAATGGTGTCCACCAGAAAGCACATTAGAGACTCAGTGCCCAGGGTTTTCACTGGGGTTGGTCTTGCTGGCACGCTCTGCCAAGCACATATCAAAATTCTACACTCCCAAAGGGAAAACCGGTGTTCAGCATAAACCTCATTGTTTTACAAACAGTTTAGGCCTAGTGAACCACTCTTTTTATTTAGGAAGTGGTGAGAATCCTCCCAAAGTCTAAGTTCCAAGGCCCAACCTGGCAATCAGGGCTTTCTGATTATAGCAATCTCAGGCTTGCTATAACTCCTTCCTGCACAGTAGGCATGTTTCTTTTTTATCCCCACATTTTAGGTGTATGAGGAAAGAGGCCTAGAGAAGTCATCTAGTGGTTACTTAGCAAGAGGTGGAATTGGGATATAAGCCCCGGCCTCTGACTCCCCAGGCTGTGCATTAGCCTGTGAATTACAATACACTGGAATTTTACTAAAGGAATTTGAGAGAAACTCTAGTTCCACCAGAATAGGTGGATGCTGAATGAGTTCAGGACCTATCACCCTGAAATACGCTCTTTGGCATATCAGTTGTTTTGAGTTAAAAGTACTTGAAAAACATCCGCTACCAGAAGGACACCCTGCCCTTTCTTTTTTTCCCTAAAAAGCAGGAGATAAAATTTCCATGTGAAAGGTGCCCGCCCTGTGCCAGGAGGAAGAAACAACTTATCACTAGAGATGGAGTGTTGAGGCTGAGAGAAATGTGTGAAAAACAAAACTTTTAAAAATAACTTCTAACTTCCTTTAGTCTATCCTCATGTATTTAATTAATTAATTTGAAACTTGACATAGCATAATGAAGGTCCCTCTAGCTTTAGGAAGAGGTACTTGTGTTTTCTACTAGTGAATGGGCCACAAGTCAATTTAATTAACAGATAAATTTATCTTTTGGGTATCTTTACAAAAAAGGGAGTGGGATTTAAGTGGAGATCATTAAGGTTAATGTATTACAAGTACATATTTCTGTTTTTTATCGTTTATTGGCAGGATTTTCTTTTCTTCTTTTTAATTTTGTAAATATAGTTACTCAGCATAAAAATTTATTTATGTTAATATGTTAATAGATTTGTCATTATTTTAAAGCGATTTAGCATAGAAACACTTTCAAAGTTCTCAGTTTTAATTTCTAATACAGTAAAACTAATATGTTTGAGTTATTTTCCCACCATTGCTACTCTTTGTTCAACCAGAATGTAATCACTTAGGCCTAGTCACTTCTCTAGGTCTTTTTTTTTTTTTTTTAGGTGAGGGCTCCAATGTACATGTAAATAAAATCCGTATGCTTCTATTAAATCTGCTTAGTATCAGTTCCAGCCCACCCAAAACCCTAAGAGGGTGAAGGAAAAAATTTACCACCCCTACAGTATATTCAGAGAAGTAATACTGTATATGTATTCCTTCTATTATAACTTCTTTTTAGTTTAGGCTTGAGCGGCTTAGGAAATGCAAGTCGCTCTTAACGAATGCAGGCAACTTTGTCACATATGAGGAAAGAATAAAGAAACCAGCCTGCCATGAGTGTTAATCCTTAGATAAGATCTAAAAATTACAAGAGATTGTGAAGCCTCGATTTGTCCCAGATCCTGGAGGTAATAGATGAGGTTCCCATGGGAAAACAGAGCTGATCCCAGATGTGTCAAGCAGAAAGGCGTTAACACAGGGAATTCCTAGTTTGGCAGCTGCTGTGACTCTCAGCTCACACACTCACAGACACAACATCCTCAAGGTAATGTCATGTCCCATTCTTGAGAAACCAGCCTTGATTTCCCTGATTCTCTTTCTCCAGCTTGATTTTAATGCCAAATAAGGACAATCCCTATAAGAAAACTGTCACTTCTAGTCAGGGGTTTCTCCGAAAGACTATCAACTTGACTGAGTGTTCTTCCTCCTCCCTTCCCACCCTGCTTGTGCATTCTGGTCAGAATGGTACATATTTTGATGGAGGGAAAGAATAATCCTGGCAGAAATGTGAGCAGCATTTCTCATCACCCTACCACCCCAAGTTTGTCTGCTAAATGTTAGTCTGGAATCTGGTAAAGAAAAGAAAGGACAAGATGAGACACACAGAGCACAGCAACACCTTGTTTTCAAGTCACAAATGAAAAACAAAACAACAAAGAACCTCCCTGGCAAAAGAGATGGATTCATTCCATTCTTCTGCTATCCAAAAACATCACACTATGATGCTTCCCTCCTCAGAGTCAATAATGAAGGTTGCAGGAACCAGTTTTCCTGGTCCTGAGCTTCTCCTCATCTTGCTGACTGTTTGTTGTTCACTTTGCTGTGTTTAGGGTCACAATAGCTTAATTCCCCTACATTTCCTACTTATACACCATGAAATTAAGCGACACAAATTGAATTAGGAAAGAAAGTGAAAAACAAATTACAAAAGTTCAAAGCCATCTGTGACTTTAATATATTTCTTAAAATGTAAAAATTGTATGTCAAAATTAATCAAATATCTCCAAAGGCCACATTGAAGAGTGGGTCAGTGATAGCAATCTCCAAGCCCTTGCAGCTGCCTTTTTGTCCCTGAAGTGCCTAACATTCGTTTTGTTGGTGCAGTGAGTTGAACTGTGTTCCATTCCCCCAACATTATGTTCCAATCCTAACGGCCAGTACCTATGAATGTGACTTTATCTGAAGACGGGTCTTGGCAGATTAAATTAAGTTATGAATCTCATGATAAGATCATTGGATTTCAGGTGGGCCCTAAATTCGATGGCATGTCCTTATAAGAGACAGAAATGCAGAAGACATGGGAAGAGGACAATGTGAAGACAGAAGCAGAGATTGAAATCAGGTGCCTACAAGCCAAAGAACGCCAAGGCTCACTGGCAGCCGCCAAAGCTAGGAGAGAGGCATGGAACCAATTCTCTGTCACCTCCGGAGGAGCCAACCCTGCTGACACCTTGATTTTGGACTACTGGCCTCCTCAAAGGTAAAAACAAACTTCTGTTGTTTAAGCCAGCCAGTTTGCAATAATCCGTTACAGCAGTCCTAAGAAACGAATACAGTTGGTAATTCTTGGTATTTCTCATTGCTAGAGCTTACTCTATGCCCAGTACAGCTGCTGCATTTTCATTATAACGGGGGTCGGCATGGTTTTTTTTTTTTCTTTCTGTAAAGAGCAAAATAGTAAATATTTTTGGCTGTACGTGCCATGCAGTCTTCTGTCACAATTTCTCAGCTCTGCCAATGCGGTGCAAAAGTAGCCATAGACAATATGTAAATGAATGGTAAGACTGTGTTCCAATAAAATTTTATTTACAAAAGCAGGCGGGGGGCTAGATTTGACCTGTGAGCCATAGTTTGCTGACCCCTGCATTACGATGTTTTCGCCTGAGATCCTGGTGGCCCATCTCTTGGCAGTCCTCCTAGAGATCCCTCTACACCATTTCGTTGAAGCACTAGGAGATATTCCAAGCAAAAGGACGCCGTACTACTTGTTTTGATTTTCCAAAATCTCTGATATAGATATGCATTTACTTCCCACAGCTTATTTAAAAATAATCTTCTGACCCAAATTTACCACTTCTCCATTTATAAAAATTCTAGTCATGAAATATCATTTTCCTTTTTCTTCTTACACAGAGCCATTTTCATAGTGAATTTGTAAAACTAATGATGGAGGCATTTGTGACTGTCATTTGTGTTGACTTGCCAGCTGCTAGAGACTGCTTCAAAGTATGTGGGTGACTTCAAACACTTGGGGGCAAACAGCCTGATAGCTTGCTGAGTGAAGGGAATAACAAGAGCAGAAAGAAGAGGCTGTTTACTGTATGTAACTTTTATTTTAAGCTCAAGCACAATAGGAAGGGGGTAGGGAGAGAGAGAGACTGATTCTTCCAAAACAAAAAAAAATGATTATTTGGAGGCAGGGAATATGAACTTAGATAGGAGGGGGCAAAGAAACAAAATAGAAATTTGTACTAGTAAAGCAAAACCAGTCACTCAGTCAGTATAGGACAGTGGAACTTTACAATACAAGCATCAAGGTAAGATAAGAATGTTTACTTGGATTTAGAAATATTTAGGGTTGAAATGGAAAGGAAACCAGAAACCTTCATCAAAAAACTGAAACAAATAATCTCTGACCTAGACAGTTCTTCCTCTCTTCTATTGTCTAGTTTCACCCCTAGTTAGTTTTCTGTGACTGCTGTAACAAATTCCCACAAACTTGGTGATTTAAAACCACATGGAATTTGTTCTCTCACAGTTCTGGAGGGCCAGAAGTCTGAAATGGATATCACTGGGTTGAACTCAAGGTATCAGCAGGGCTATGCGCCCTTCACAGGTACTAGGGGAGAACCCATTCCTTGCCTCTTTCAGCTCTGGTGGCTGCTGGTGTTCCTTGACTTGTGGCCACATCACTCCAACCTCTGCCTCCATGGTCACATCTGCCTCCCTGTGTAGAAGGATCTATGTGGTGGCCTTTACAGCCCACCCATATAATCCAAGATAACCTCTTCATCGTAAAATTATTAATCACATTTGCAAAGATCCTTTCCCCCCCCCCCATATAAAGTACCAGGCTCTAGGGATTAGGATGTGGATATCTTTTAAGGGTCATCTTTCAGCATGCTATAGCTCCCAAATTTTGTACCCAACAACAACAAAGAAAAGCAGTGCAGCTCATAGACTCAGCTTCCTCAGAGGGCCGTTTAGCCTCTTGAGCAGAGCGAGGGGATGGGGAGTAGGAGGTTGGCTCAGTTTATCAAATATTTCTTTCAACTGTATACAATATTTCAGTCCTTCCTCATAGTCTAGCTCCCCAGACATCCATACAACTGACCTTTTCTTTAATCAGGCTTTGCAATAGGGAGTGATTATGAAAAGGACCTAAAAAATGCAAAGAATGGATCATATTTTAAATAGGCAGAAATCCAGGAAAATTTTCTGTAATGACCATTTTTCTAAGGAAAAAATTATTTCTAAATATGGACACAGAAGAACCTGGACTCTAGGGATGGGACCCATTGTACTGATACAGACCCACCCACTTCCTCTCGATTTAAACATACTCACAAAATCATACAAAACCAGGAAACATTTTAAACGGCTCCCGGGACATTTCCACCTGAATATCCTGCCATATGTACCTCAGATGCATTACTACCGAGACAGAACACAACACTTCCTGCCACCAGTGTGTTCTCCCTTATTCATTGTTACAGTTTGAGAGCAGCTGCATTAACCCGAGATGATGGATAAGCTTTGGAATTCGAAACCCCATGAACTACATGCAAGCCTTCAGACGTATGTGCAATTGGTGCCTTTTTCAGGAGAGTATTTCATAATCTTCATCAGATTCTTCATGGAATCTTTGACCTCAAAAGGGAAATGAAAGTCTGCCGTGGCGTGGCACTCAGTCAGGTCTGAATAAATACTTGCTGCCTGCCTGTGCATTCTCAGCAGGGAATACCCATGGCTTTGTTTTGCACGCATTTGTGTGTTGTCACAAATTTGCTGAATAGCTGGTTGGGGCATACCTCATTTAGTGAGTCACTGTAAAACAAATTCCACCTCCACTCCCTTCTCCCATATAGAGCTACATGTCCAGGATTCAGCACAAGAGTGAGGTTTGACCTCTCTGAAGAAATGATTATTGTCCATAAGAACAAAGATACAAGGGACCATTGTGAGAACTTTTTCTACGATTTTGATATATCAACCTACACCTGATAGACCTTCACATTCTTGGAATGCTTCCCTCCTCCAACTGATTCATCCTTTAGGTCTCAATTTAAATATTTCTTCCCTTAGGGAAGACTTCCCCAATCAATACTCTGGGAATAAGACCACAGACTCAAATTGTGAAACATGGGTCTTGTTGCTTACTGAATATTTATGCAGGAAAGGGAACTGACCACCAGCTGGAAAGTGGAGTCTGTCACTTCAGTCTTCGCTCTTGGAATGACCCAAGGTTTGTCTGCAATCCCGCCCCTTCCCAGAATCGCTTTGGTATTCACGGGGAAGGTCAGACTTGTGCTCAGCAGCAAACAAACTTCAATATGCTGTTTTATTGGAAAAGATTTAAATGAAACATTTTGAAAACAAGGAGAGTTACGGTGGCATTTGGGCAGGAGAATTCTTTGTTGTGGACGCTGTCCTGTATACCAGGGAATGTTTAGCAGCATCCTTGGCCTCTACCTACTAGATGCCAGCAGTAGCACCACTCTCCCTGAGTTGTGACAACTAATAGTCTCCAGACATTGCCAAATGTCCCTTGGGGGGCAAAGTTTCTGCCTTTCCTCTAGTTGAAAACCATTGCTTAAAGGAAGAAGAGAATCACAAGATGTATTTCTGAATCTGGGACAAGAGTCTCCTAGCAGGATGAAGAAAAAGAAAAGGGAGCCATGGCTAAATGCCCTAAGAGCTATACGTCTGAGGTGATCTTTGCCTACTCTTTTTTTTTTTTTACTATAAGAAATTCATAATCCAAAAACTCTTTTTTTCTTTACTTTGGTGTTTTTTTATTATTGCTTAGTTTCTACTAAAAATACCTTTTGAAAAATCCAACTTTATCTCTGTTGAACTAAGAAGAAAAGGAATTTTATTATTATTTTTGTGTTCAGCAGGCTGGGACAGAGGGGATGTAAAGTGATCATAGAATTGGGTCAGCTGGGATGTGGCTCCCAGCATAGCTGGGCCACTCTACACAGCATGTTTGGCAAGAGCTTTTGACAACTCCCTTTAAACGAGCATCAAACCACATGAAAAGGGGGCTGGAGCCACTGAGAGTGAAGCTCTTCAGATGGTAGGTGCTAGAAACTGCTTAGTAGTCATCTGAGTTTGTGTTGTTTTGTTTTGTTTTGTTTTGTTTTGTTTTGTTTTGTTTCAGTTCTGGGTCTTTCTAAATAAAGCATGAGAGAAAGGGAGAGTTTTAAAGGAATAATAGTTTCTGATGACATGGGAAGAAATATTTTTGCTGTAAGAGTGAATTGTGGCTGCTTCTGCATCCTGGGGGAGCTGCAGAATTCATCTCTGTAGGAAACCTGTTCGTTTGTTGAGGAATACTTGAGGAAGGAAGTTGCAAACTGAGCACAAACGAAAACTCAAATGTACTAAGACCATGTAACTTTATTTTCTATAACAGATCAATCCTCATGAGCTCCCATTCCACTGCCTAGCAGCCAGGCTACATCCAGCTTGAGGGGTGGAAAGAGTATATTAACTTTTCTAATTAATGGTAGATTTGACTGAAAATATTCTGTGTTGAGTAAACATTTTAGGTGCTATGTTGAGGGAAGTGAGGGAAAGGAGAAATCCAGCTCTCACAGGGACTTAAAGTTTTTAAACTGGAAGTCCAGTTGCTAATTCTAGTTGCTCCCCATCCCACCTTAAGTTCAAAGCAAAAAGTTTTGGGGTGCCTTTTTTTTTTTACCTCACCCACACAGAGACATCCTGTGGCAAGTTCCCCAGCCTGAATCTCATCTACATTCATCAGTCCCCTGAGAGCATTTGACAACAAGATTCCTTACATCTAGAAGACCCTAAGTAATAAAGAGCTTCACCTCAGGTGTCTCTTTGCATATCTCCCTCCCCTCTGAAACTGTTTTTCATTCCACTTCAGAACCCCCAGGGAACTAGGTATCTCCCAGTCAGGCTGTCTCCCTCAAGGGTTCCAGTTAAGAAAAGGACAGAAGCCCCTTTACTCTCTGCTCTTGGCCTTCCTCCTTATCCTGGAGAAGACAGGCATGGGACAAGGCTGTCTCGCAGCCTCCTTTTTCTGTCTGTTCTACAACCTTTGTCTCCTTTCTTCTTCCTTTAATCTCTCAGAGTCAGCAGGTGGGTTTCCACACCATCACCTCACAAACCCCGCTACTCCTTTATATCAGGGACTTTTCTTACCCCGAATTCTCTCTCCCTGGAATAATACTTTGACTTTTACCCAGTGGACTCTGCTCTTAATATATTGGTAATGGCTCGAGAAATTTAGAAATCATTTCCTCTTCTTGACAATCGCTGGCTTTTAAGACTATTATTTAGTTTCTGACAGCTATGGAAGTCAAAAACTTGATATTAAATTTCCCTTCTTCTTTGCATTCCTGATGCTACAACCCTCATCCTCCCAAAGGTAAGCAGATAGTTCTGGCAGAACAGAGGCCATGTAGAGAAATTTATAAAAGAGAAAAGTAGAAGTTATATTAATAAGAAAACATAAAATCGATCCTTGTAATTTCCATTTTGCACAGGCCTTTTAGGTGTGAAAGACCAGTACTATGGAGTGGGGAGGCTAAGATGAAGTTCAGTATGACAATGTTAAAGTGCTTCTTTCTGTGGTAAGGCAATTTTTCTAGTGTAAAATGACTCCTGGTCTCAGCTTGATAGATATAAAAATGGAACCTGTGTAAGAGAGAGAGTAGGGAAAGGAAACTTGAGAGTTAGGACAATCCTCAGTAAGCTGGCAGGAAAGCAGGCCTGGGGAAGAGGGGTCACTACTGGCAGGGCACTCCCTGTGGGAATGGAAGCTGAAGACTGTAGGAATAGCAGTGCCGATATCTGATTTCCCTTCTATTTGCTGCTCATTTTGAGACCTTTGTGATAGCATAACCTTGGAGAATGAAGATATAGCTTTGGGCCTGTTTAGGGAAGAAGTAGAACAGAAAGAAATGGAGCTTTGATAATAAAATGACCAGAAGCAACTGAGAAAAATCTGGGAGCAGGAGTTTGAGTGAGAGCTGACATGCTGCATGAAGAGAGGTAACTGCTCCACTATCAACTCAAATCTGGGTTCTTCCAGGTCTATCGGAAGGGGCTGAGCTTTCTGATGTTAAATACAAGTGTGGTAGATTAAAAATGGCCACCAATTCTTTGTCACTGCCCACATCCACAAGCGGTATTTATTTCCAACAGTCTTGAATTTGGTCTGGCCCTGGAACTCTCACCAACATTGAGTGCGCTGGTAGTGATGCTGTGCCAATCCAGGACCTAAGTCTTGAGAAGTCTGTCAGCTTAAGCTTTTTAGAACCCTTTGTCACCATGTGGCTATTGGAGGGGAGGTAATTTTTTTTTTTCTTTTATCCTCCTAGATCCTCCTTACCCAAGAAGGAGGCACCTTATGTGTATCATGCATACACCTGGGAGTATTCAGTGATGAATAACTCAAAGAGATGGCTAGAACTTGGGCTTATATAGCATCTTAGAAAGGAATTGATACATTTTTAGAAAAGTAAAGACAAAAGAAAAGAACTTTGAGTTTCTAGGGCAGCAAATTATAGGAAGGTAAAAATATGGGAAATAATGGTAAATAAGGCCTCATTTAGCAAGGTTTGCTATGTAGAGGCCTCTGGTGCAGTGAAATGGGCTAAGTGTCTAAAGTTGTCCCCAGTGATCAACTTCTGTCTTTCATAGTAGAGAAGTGGCAGGGGGTGGGGAAGGGGATGGGGAAGTGATACCGTTACAAATTTGTGTCCTGCTTTTTGGCAAATAGAGAAAAGAGAGCTTTTCTCGTATCTGATTTTTCTTCATTGTGCTCAGCTCAAAAGGATCCTTATGTCAGAGTGGCATATTTTGGGGTGATACATTCTGCTACCCTTCACTATGTTTTATAAAGTTCACAGAGAAACCACATGGAGAGATCAGATGGAAAGTAAAAGGCCCTGAGATGACAAGGAGGACGAGAGAGACCTAGTGAAGCCAGCCTTCTAGCCATCCTTGCCGAGGTGCCAGACATGTGAGAGAGCCATTGGACACTGCAGCCATTATCTGATTGCACCTTCATGAGAGGCCTCAAGAGAAACCAGCAAAAGAACTTCTTATGTGAGCCCAGTCAACTCACATAAGCATGAGATAGTGGTGCTTTAAGCCACTAAGTTTTACGGGGATTTGTTATGCAGCTGTTGACAAGTGTAACAGTGGGATAGGGCCAAAGTTATTGTTCTTTCATCACTGACAGGGAAAGAGAGCATGGAGTGTTGTACACCAGATCGTCCATGCCTCCATACCAGAAGTGACAGGTGAAATTTCCACCCACTTTTTATTAGACAAAGCAATTCACATAACTATACCTATCTTCAAAGAAGTTATATCCAGGAAGGAAAGAACATGAGTGATGTCTATTACCCCACTTTTACCAGCAAGGGAGGCTGAGGAAGCATAGCAGGTATGTCACGATTTGTTGTGCCCAATTATGACTGATTACCTAGGGTTGGGCACATTGCAGTTCCAAACACAATCAGGATTCTGTTGTCAGGGCTGAATGCAGGAATTGATACTGGGTTTGCCCCAAGTGGTAGGTAGGTGGTCAACAGAGAGATTGTCATGGTTGCCACCTGTACTTTCACTCCCCACTGACCTGGCCTTACCCACTAAACTCGAGCTCTCTCTGCCCTCTCTCTTTCAATCCATGTGTTTAGAATTTAAGTATGGATGTGTGTGGTTGAGAGAGAGCAAGGGGACAGAGAAGAAGAAAGAGAAAGAAGAGGAGGGGTGGAGAAAAAAGGTGGTAGCCAGTTTGCTTGAGTGTGAAATAAAACAGAGCCTGAGCGCTCCTGACTCTGACCTCAGCACTTTGAGAAACACTTAGGGGGGTGAAAATGTTTGCACCAAAATGTCAAACAGAAAGACAAAATAAAAGCGAATGTTTCAAAGAGGTGTGAAAGTGTGGCAGTCTGGGTGGTCTGGTTGAAAAAGAAAAATCAATGTTCTTGTCTGATTGAGTTTTGGGGAATTCTTGGAGGAATTTGCTGGAACATTCTGATCTAAAGGTCACGCCTTGAGCACTCCTCTCTCTAACCAGGACTCTTATGTAGATAATTATTTTGTTTTTTCTCCTCTTTCTTCTGAAATTCCCAGCTCAGTTCACAGGTTTTTTCTTGTTAGACAAAATTAAATCCAAAATATCAATTCCCTTTGTCATTTACATACTAAGTGGAAGATAAAATTCTAGGAAAATGTTTAAACATTTTTCAAAAGACTATATTGTCATCCTTATTTTACTTGCCAGAAAATCAAGGTCATAAAACACATCTACAGCTGGATCTGTTCACCTTCATGGTCTATTAAGTCAACCACCGTGATAGTCTGACTTTCAAGGGTTTATTTGACGCATTGTTCTTGATTGAACTGGGGTCTATAAATGTAGATGGGAACAAAACCAACTCCACCTCTGTGTCCCAGAGATCATTTCACTTTTGAGTTTCGTGCTCTGCCCATTGACCAACTTCACTGTCCTTAGCCAGCCTGTCAGAGCTTTCCAGCTGATAATTTCTGTGTTCTTTAAAATGTAGCCATAAATAGTTGTGTTGGCAACAGCTAGAATAGCATTACAACCGAGATAAACATCAAACTGGTAATAGTATTGCTTATAAACAATCATTTGTCACAAGATCACCAGTATGGCCCCTGGTGCTACTGAATTCATTGCCTCCTGTCTTGTCAATCACTAGTACTCAAGTTATAATATATATAAAAGTACTGTAACAGGGTTCAGGGTTCTGGTAGTGGAGAGAACAATTTGCTCAAAACGTTGGGCTGTCTGTCTACTCCAAACCAATCTTCTCATAAGTAAATTCTAGTAAATTCTGTGATAACCTATGGAGTTGCCTGATTCATCTTTCTGTCTGAACATACCTTCTCTTTATGGTGGCCATTACACCTCTGCCACACTGTCAGACAGCAAGTTATGCCCATCTGTGACTAAGTCTGCTTATATGATTCTACCTGTACAACTTTATATTTATTAGTTATATTTTTTCCTTATGTTGAAGCCTCAAGTTCACCTACTTTTGGCCCCTGCTCTGCTAACCCTCCCACTCCAGCCCCTACAAATAAATCAGATCACCCATCAAGACTGCACTGGGCTTGAGTAAAACCTTGATGGAGTTATCTCCACTTCTTCCTGATTGTCAGATCAATTGCTCTTATATTTCCTGTTCTTTTGGGCCCTGGACCTAGTTCCTGTTTTCCACCTCATCCTGTTGGTTGATGACTGGAGGTGCTCTCCCAACTTTGTCTATGTCTATACTAATGACTACCTTATTGAAACATCTGATGATGATGAAAACTGTCATTGGTTATAGGTCTACCATGTGTCCACCTCTGGACTAAGTACTTTGCATGTATCGCTTTACATGCATTTCTTCCTGTAGAGGAGGAAAAATAACTTTCTTCTTTTCTGCTAAATTCTCTGCTGGGAACTCTGTAACAAAAGACAGATTTATAAGAGAAAAACAAACAGAAGTTTATTGACATGTGTACCTCATGCATGCATGAGTGGGAGAAACTCAGGAAAAAATGAATAACTCTCAGAGGTGATTTAGAATTTAGACTTAAATACCATCTTCAGCTAAGGAAAAAAGAGGAAAGGGTATGAGGGAGTCCAGTTATGGGGGGGTGGGGTGACCAGGAAAAATGTGGTAAGCAAGTGCAAGGTTTGTTACTCAGGTTTAAGCTGGTGCCTTCTCCACTGATGAATTTAGTCATTCTACATTTCCTGGTACAGAGAAGGAGACACCTTACAAATCTCTATAAAGACACTTTTAATGGAGGTTTCCTTATAAATATACATTTCCCTTTACTAAAGGGTAATTTCTCCCTGTTTCCAGAGCTCCTTCTATGCCTGTTATTTCTCAAAATAATCCAAATACTAGAGGAGGCATATATTGGGGTGGCATATTCTGCCACCATTCACTCCTCATGAGGAATCTGCCATGTATTGTTTTTTCCTTCATTTTCCGGGAAGAAGAAACAGAAGCAGTATCAGTGCTACGGGACATCCTTTACATTTTAACTAAAGGTCTTATCTGGATACCTGGCATTGTGCCGGGTCCTTTACATGATTATTTCATTAGCTCTTCACAACAGTCCTGCAGACTCTCTAGGTATTCTCATCTCTGCTTTTCCAGAGGATGCAACTGGGGCTCAAGAAGTTAGGTGGCTTACAAAGCAGGACTAGGTTTAGACTCAAGTCTCTTCTCTAGCCACGCTGGCCTGCTTGTTGGATCCACTCCAGGACCTGTGTCCTAGCAGTTCCCTCTGCTAAACATCCTTCCCTCATATCCACACCTCTCCCTTCCTCACCTCCTCCACATATTTGTTTAAGTGTTACCTTCTTATGAGGCGCTCTTTAACCCTCCTATTAAAATTGCGCTCCCACCTACCGCTGTCTCTCGCTCATCCCCCATTTCATTTTTCTCCATAGCACTTATCACTCTCCGACACACCACATTTTAGTTACTAGAATGCAGTTCCAAGACGGCAGGAACTTTTTGTCAGTTTCGTTCACTAGTATGTGTCCATTCTTGACGAATATTTGCTGAATAAGTGGATAGACGAATAAAAGCCTGGTCCCAAAGCCCATTCCGACACACTCAGATCTTTTGTGTCCATCATATCTTCTTTTTGCCTCTGGGCTACTTTATAATGCTAAAGAATTTTTAATAATAAATGCCTCCGTTCAGTATTATCTAAGAAGAAAACAGAAAAACAAGCCTAACCTCTCCTGAGCCTGGAAACTGTGCTGCCAGCAGTTCGTGCCTTTATTAAAGACCATTTATCACATGCCTTCTTGGGTATGATATTCTGTTATGGACTATATAGGAAAATTAAAACAAAATGTTTATCTCTGGCTCTACCTTCCCCTCAAATTGGCTGCTCACTGGGAGAGCCAGCCCTGGTGCAAATAAACAAATGCACTCATGTTGCACATACAATACAGAGCTGAATCATGGGTAGTTAGAAGCCAGTAATACAGGGCAGTAAGAGAAAGGCCACAAAGATTTCATTAGTAGACGGGATGGAGTTTGCAGAAGTCATCCAAAGAGAACTTCCCCATCCAAAAATCTTTCTCAAGCAGATATTGCCAACAAGTAGTGTATCATATTCAGTCAGCTCCCTCTAAAAGTGCGTGGTTTGGTTCCTGGATACAAACATTTGATTGATGAAGCTACAATAAAGTTGGAAGAAGGAGTCATGGCAACCTCTGTCCTAGGAAGAACTTATCTTTCTTTGTGCCATGAAGATCTTGGGCCTGACGTCAACTCTATTTTAAAAACTAAATTACTGATGACGTGTGAGACTACTATAAGCTGCTGGCAATTGGAACAATCCTTATCATTTGGTAATCTTTAACTACACTAAGGAATCATAAAATTAGAGGTTTGACTACATCCACTTAGCTTACTTCTTTTCTTTTCCACACATATATTCCAAGTGTGTATAAGTGTGTAGAACAAGAGTATCTTATAGAAACATGAAAAATGTAAACCCGTTAAAGTAACATGAGTCAAGCTTGATTGCCAGCATCGAATTCAGCTATCACCCACACAGCTTTAGAGGCTTTTAGTGCCACACCAGTGCCACGAGGCTATTTATCTGAAAAGTTAAATTACGCCAATTAGTATCTTACATGCACAATTCCAACATTAATTGTTCTAGATTTTAAGCTCCTGTAGAGCAAGAATGGTATTTTTCTTGTTTTTGTATCCCACACATCTACTTCAATGCTCAGCAAATACATCCTTTCCCTCCAATAGGCACCCGTTAGTAGTTGCCTTTCACATCGTACTAAAGTTGACCTGTTTGACCATTAGCACACACAGCAGAAGGAACTGCATGTCACTTTCTAGTTAGGCTATGAAAAGAAAAGGTGAGGAATCGAAGCCTTCTGCCAACAGCCACGGGAATGAATCTGGAGGTAGATTCCTCTCAGTCTCATTCCAGCTTTCAGAAGGGTGCAGCCCCAGCTGACGGCTAGGAGGCCACCTGTGAGCCAGAACCCCTCAGCTAAGCTGTCCTTGGTTCCTGACCCTCAGAAACTGTGTGAGGTAATCGTTCTGTTGTTTTAAGTTGCTAAACTTGGGGGTAATTAGTTATGCAGCAATACACTTTTTTCATCCCAAATCTATTTTCCCTCCTGACGCACATGACCAGTGTCAATTTCACCATTCCTGGAAACTGCAGTTTGTTTGGCAGCATATACTTAGTAAGAACAGATATAAGTTAGGACCAGCATTTTCTTAGCCACCTGGTTTTAAAACTCAGTTTTACTTGAGTAGCTTTTTTTTTTTTTAAGCTACATTATTACAAGTTGTAGGAGCCTCACGATTTCCATCTTTCCTCTTTCAAGATTACACCTTTGCCTTTGCCAGAAATTTCCTTCTTCCATGGCTGTGCAGTTGCTGCATTACTCACCCCTGTCATGCTTTATTTGGTCTGCCCATGAATCAATTGATTGCTTTTACAGAAACACATCCACAGAGCTCATTTCTCTTTTAACACGTCTTCAATTCATACACTTGCTCTTTATTTTATGGCAAAATGAACTTCGAAAGACTGTTTTCATGTCTGTTGTAAACAATTCCCTCATGATTTTACAAAACAAATAAAGGCAGTGTAAAAATTTTCAATTACGATATATTAGGGCAATAAAAATCAGTTACTGGGTGTTGTTTAGACAAGCCCTCAGAGAACAGTGAAAGTGTTATTTATTCTTTTTTTTTGCCACCTATTGAAAGATACATCAATTTTCATGTCATAAATAAGTCACTGAAGGTGATTACATTCCCCCCTTATTGTTCTAGTGAAAAAGAAAATTAGAAATTTAGCCTAAAATATACATTATTGTACATGGGCAGAACTTGGAGAGCAAAAGGTCTCTTACAACCTCATTATGATGAAACTAATAACATCTCTCGCATATGTTAGTCATTTACGATCTTGAATTTATGTGGTCACTTGTACCCCAAATACATGTAACTAACTCTACCTAACGCCAGTTATCTTTTTTTGCATAGCAACCACTGATATACCATTTATTCAGCTGATCTTGGCTGGGCTCACTCAGGACTGCGTGGTGAGCTGCCAGGCTGGCTAAGTGGCTTCACTTCTGGGGGTGGGCTTGCCTAGGATGACCTCAGCTGGGATAGCTTTTATCTGCTCTACATGGTCATGTGACCTTGAGCAAGTTAACTAATCTGTCCTTTCTGCTGGATCATTCTCATCAACGTATAAACATGCTGTTATTTCTCTCACACCCCAAAAGTCCACTTTTATCTCCAGCTGTCGCCCGCTCTCTCTGCTTATTTTTATAGCAAAATTCCTTTTAAAAAGGTGTCTATGCTCACTGCCTTCAATTCTGTTCTTGCATTCTCATTAAAACCCACTCCAAAAGCTTCCAGCCCACACCACTTGCCCAAACTGCTCTTGTCAAGGTCACCGGTAACCTTTACATTGCTCAGCCCAATAATCCATTCCCAATCCTCATCTTACCTCACTTAGCAGCATTGCTAAGTGTCATCTGCCCCTTCTCCTTGAAATACTTCTGTCTCCTTGAAATACTTCCATCACTTGGCTTCCAGGCAGTATGCCCACCTGATGGTCCCCTTACCTCATTAGTTTCTCCTTCCGGTTCTCCTCTGCCAGCTCCTTCTTATCTTCCTGATCTCTTAATGCCAGAGGTCCTCCAAGCTCAGTCCCTGAGTTTTTCCCTTCCCTCCCCTCTCCTCCTTTCTCCTCCCCTCAGCTCCCCTCCCCTCCCTTTCCTTCCCTTCTGTGTCTGTACTGACTCCTCTAGTGATGTCATCGGCTCCCTGGCTTTAAGTATCATCAATATGCTGATAACTCCAAATCAATATCCTGGACCTCTATTTACCCCAAAACCAGACATGTATGTCCAGTTGCCTACTAGATATGTCCACTTGGATGTTGTATTTTCTATTGCTGCTGCAATACATTATCACAAACAGTGGCTTAAAACACACAAATTATTATGTCACAGTTTCTGGAGGTCAGAAGTCCAAAATGGGTCTCAGTGAGCTAAAGTCAAGGTGTCGGCAGGCTGCCTTTCTTTCTAGAGGCTCTAGGAAAGAACCCGCTTTCTTGTTTTTCTAGCTTCCAGAGATTGCTGGCATTCCCCCACTTCCACCTTCAAAGCCAACCATGGTCAGTCAAGTCTTTCTCTCAATGCATCACACTGACGCCTCTGCCTCTGCCTCTGCCTCTGCCTCTGCCTCTGCCTCTGCCTCTGCCTCTCTCTGTCTTTTCTACATTTAAAAACTTGAGATCAAATTGATTACACCTGGTTAACCCTGGACGCCCTCCCTATTTTAAGGTCAGCTAATTGGCAACCTTCATTCCATCTACTACTTTAACTCTCCTTTGCCAGATCACCAAACGCAGTCACAGGTTCCAGGAATTAGGACCTGGACGGCCCTTCTGGGGGCCAGTATCCTACCTGCCATAGATGTCTTGATATAAACTGAACTCCTGATCTTAGCAATCCTGCTCCTCTCTTGTCTTCCCCAACTTTTGTCAAGGACAAACTCACCCTTCCAGTGGGTCACGCCACAAAGTTTAGAGTCCTTTACTCTTCTCTTTCTACTTCATATCCAATCTATTAGTAAATCCTAGGGACTCCACCTTCAAAATAGACTCAGAATCTGATGATTCTCAACACCCTCCGTGCAATCACATTGGTTCAAGCTCTTCTCATTACTTTCCCAAGGTATTGCAGTAGCCTCCCAACCCATTTCTCTGGTTTCTGCCCTAGCCTACCCAGCCCCCCATCTCCTGCCTGCCCACACACAATCTCTTCTCAATATAACAAATAGATGATACTTTTACAACACAAATCAGATTATGTAATTTCTCACGTTAAAACTCTCCCAAGGCTTCTCAGCTCCCTAAAAGTTAACATCTGCAAGGCCCACAGGATTTGGCTATTTCTCCTAATTCTCTGACCTCTCCTGCTCCACTCCCACACACTTGCTTCACTCCACCCACAGGGGCCTCCCTGCTTTGTTGCAACACTCCAGGCACCTGCTCAGGGCTTTTGCATCTGGCAGTTTACTCTTTATGGCATGCTCTTCTCCCAGAGGTTTATATAGGTCTCTCTTTTTGTTCAGTCTTTACTAAAAGTTCCCTTCTCAGTAAGGCTTTCCCTATCATCTTTTACTTTAAATTGTACGTGCACACACAAACATAGAACCCTTTCCTTCTTTAATGCTTTACTTTTTTCTATTTCACTTTATCACCTTCTAACTTATCATATGATTTACATATTTATAGTTTATTTTTTGTCTCTCACTACTAGGTGGGTAAATTCCATGAGGGCAGGGATGCTTTGAAACATTTTTAATTCTTAGACCCGTATCAGGTACACAGTATATATCCAGTAAATATTAGTTCAATAAATGACTGCCTTGGTTTCTTCATCAGTAAAATGGGTATGATGGAAGTAACTACATCATAGGTTGTTTGGGGAATTGAATACGTTAATATAGGTAAAGTGCTTATCACAGAGCCTGGCACAGAGAAACCACTAAAAATGTGTTTTCTCTTATAATCTCTCTATCATTTATACTGGTTCTTCTCTTGTTACTTGGTAAACTACCCCTCAAGAGCAGCAACAGTAACACATTGAAAATTCATTGTGTTCCAGCAATGAAGATGTATATAAATACTTGCTATTTTATATAATTTGAGGAAGTCCTCAGTAAGTGAAGAGCTTGCATTAATTACTACTTCACTCTGGGTGTTTATATTGAGGACAGAATGTTCATCATTCTTTTCTTTTACTGCACATATGTTAATATGAACAAAAGAATTAAACTTTGAGGTCTCAACTGTTCAGAACTAACTAGGCAAGGCAGAGAGATGAACTAAATCCCCACGGCTACAGTGGTTCCACATTCCTTCGTCACTAGTTAGATTTAGGTGATAATCTTCAAATATAGAATCAGCACCATTCTTCCTCGGTTTGAATACTGGCACAATCCTCAGGCCATATTAATCTTATTTCAAAATGTCAAAACTCCAACATTCAGAGCATTTGAAGCTGTGAGTAAATGTCCTTTCAGAATACATTTAGAAAATCAGAGTATTATCATTGGTTTTATCTCCTTGTAGCATATACCAAACTGAATTCTAGAGATTCCAGCAAACGTATTCCCATTTTTGTATCAATGAGGCCAAAGGAGAAAAAGAAATTATTATATGGAAGCAGAAACTCAGAGGAGAGCCAAACCTCAAACATACACTTCTGAGAAAATTAAAGTCTCTCCTGATAAAGTAGGTCAAATATCACTTATGTGTGGCTATTGGGCAGTCATTCTTATTGACTTCCTAATAAATATGAATCACCCCCCAAATCAGTATTATAATAAATAGAATAATAGCCGTCCTTGATTAAATATTACCTCTGTAATTTAATCAGTTACTTGAGCAGAATTCTATGACATTTGACATTGCCCTGTGTGGTACAGATCCTTCATTGCATATGGATATCTAGCCAAGGGTACAACTGAGGCTGAAATATTTTTGGTTTTGCTTGTTTATGTTTAATTATAAAGCTTTATTGTGAATATTAAGGAGAAAGCCTGACATCTCAGAGTCTAAAGTGCATATCATAAAACACAGAACTGGAAAAAATAGATGCCAATATCACAAAAGAGGCCAGAGGATGGCAGTGAGCCATATACTACCAATTCCTACATAATTCATAAGACCCTTCCAGAAATTTAGATCAGGACTGGAAAACTCTGGATGTGGCAATTTATCTAAAGAAAATAAAAGTTTTGAAAAATGATTAACATAATAATTTGGTAACATTATGCTTTCCGCAATCTACTCAACAGAAGTGAGGACTTGAGCTCCACATTCAGTTATTAAGCATTTATTTTTTTAAAAAAAATTGAATATGTGCATACCTGAATAATAAGTTCTGGGACTGCAAAATTTATACCCAGCACACTAGGACCTTTTGAGTTTCTATAGTATCGTAAGCACTATACTAAGAGCCTTCTCCACATGATCACATTTAGTTATTCTAGGAGAGTAAGTAGACCGAAAGGCTAACTGGATATTTTCCATTTGCCGATCCAGATCCTTATCCACCACCCCCCATCTCTGTGTCAAAGAATGCCAACCAACATGGACCACATCAACTGATCACCTCATCTGCCTGCTTCTTGTTAGATTTGGCCAGTGGAGGACTGGTGGAGAGTGAGATCAGGACGCTTATTCCCCTGGCTCTCTTTATGTCATACTGCCATGGACTGTTGTCACCCTCTATTGAAAGTGATAGCTCCAGTCTGGCAGCTCTCTCTTTGTTGCTACTTTATAAACTAAATGTTTCTGTCCCCCATATGAATCTCGAATTCATATGTTGAGTCCCTAAGCCCCAAAGTGATTGTATTTGGAAGTTGGGCCTCTGGAGGTAATTAGGTTTAGGGAAGGTCATGAAGCTGGGCTTAGTGCCTTATAAGAAAAGGAAGAGATCAGTACTTACTCTTTCTCTGTCATGTGAGGATGCAGTGAAAAGGCAGCTGTCTGCAAGCCAGTTAGCAAGTTATCACTGGGAACCGAATCTGCCAGAGCCTTGATCTTGCACTTCCCAGCCTCCAGAACTGTGAGAAACAGTTTTCTGTTGTTTAAGCTCCCCAGTATATGGTGTTTTGTTATAGCAACCCCAGTCGATGAAGACAGAATCGCTTCTCCATTGTTCCTTCAGGCGCAGGTAAAATCAGGAGCTCGCTGAAATTGCTACTCTCAAAGTACTACAAAATTCCTTATTGGCTTCCATAACCCTGCCCATAACTTTATAAATAATCACTTGCAGTTACCCAGTCGGAGTGTGCATTGATTTCCCGCTAGGACATTCAGTAAAATGTGGTTCCTAAGCAGAGATTTCTCAGCAGAGATTGTCTTATCTTTGGGCTAAGTAATTTGTAATGTCTCTCCCAACTCTGATAGTTTTCTATGCTGCTTACAGTAACACCAATAAAGACATTCCTTATGTTTTTATTCAATTATACATGAAACAGCAGGTTTTCTTTCTTCTGTAAAAACTCTACATTCTGTTGAGCAAAACCATTTTGTCTATCCTCCCAGAAGCTGTTATTTTGTGATTCCTGCATTCATTTTAAAAGAAAAAGAAATGGAGGAAAAGTAAATGATGGTCCAATGTCAGTGCTGGAGGGCAGGCATAAATTCGGAGTCCCTCAGGACAGAAGGCCTGGAGAGTTTGCGGCCTCTCTGCCTGGAACAGCTGGTTTTCTAATTAGAGATGGGATTCGGAACCCAAGGATGCTGCTCATCAGATGAGGAAACGTTCCTGTCCACAAGCTCAGCTAGTCACAGGGCTCAAAGCTTTTGTTTCAAGGCACATGCTTCCGAAGGTAGCATTTCTAGCTGTTTCCTGTGTGTTCAGATCCCCCGTAGAGACAATCTGCAAATTCTATGGCAAAATATAAGGCAGAAAAAATAATGAAAGAAAGGGTCCAGTGCCTCTCAAGCAATTTCAAATATCTACTTCCTCTCCTTTTGTCTTAAAACAAAGAATAATAGCCAATTGTTATTCATGTCGTAATTATTGCTAACAATACCTCGTACTCGTCTACGCTTTTATAATTCATGGAGACTCTCATTTTTAGTCTCACAAGAACCTCATACACACAACTGTGAAAATAGATAAGACAGGTAGGTATTCTCTTTCTATTTGTTTTTTAAGTGTTTTTTTTAAGGTCTCTCAATGTCAATCTCTTCTTTTTATAAGGTCTCATAAATGTGACCTTTCTTGATATTAGTAATATATTAGTAATAATAGGTGTTCTGTGTTGTTTGATACATATTCATTTGTTGACTATTTTCTATAAACAGAGAGCTATGATAGGTGTTGTGGAGAATACTAGAACAGTGCTATCCAATAAAACTTTCTGCTATGAAGAAAATATTCTATATCTATAGTGTCCCATATGATTGCAACTAGCCCCACACATAGCCATCAAGAACTTGAAATCTGCTTAATGCAACTGAGGAACTGAATTTTAAATTTTATTTAATGTCATTTAATTTATTTTATTTAATGTTATTTAAGTTTTAAAAACTTGAACTTAAATGGATAATGGCTACTGTCTTGGGCAGTAGAACAAAGGTAACTATTCAGTAGGACTTTAAAATGCAAAAGGCTTGTGTTGCAGAAGTGGGTGGCCAGCAGGGGCATGTCTTCATAACTGCAAACTGTTGCATAAAATTGAAAATCATACCAAATATATCTAAACTTTAGCATCATTAAATGGAGCATTCTGAGTGGGATGAGGTTAATGGAAGTAAGGCTTTTGGAGAAAATGGGATTTCAGGAACTCCTGTGATGGCGGAAGGACGAGCGGAGGGAAAAGAAAGAAAAATGACGGGTGGATGAGTAAAAGAGACAGACCGATGGAAAACAGTTAATGAGAAAGAGGCAGATGATTCACACATTTTGATGAAAGACCTTGAGGCAAAAATGAAGTGAATTTGGATATTGATCCTGATTAGTGAAAGGTGGAAGGATGTGCTGCTGGAAAATATGCTTCTTTGGCACAGGATCATTCTGAAAAACAGCAGACACAGGAGAAGATCTGAAAACAGAGCAGTTAGCCTTTTGTAAGGGAAATTTATATTTCTATGTATAATGAAATCTCCATCTGTGAGGGTGTCTCCCTTTCTATACCAGGAAGAGAAGGGCAACAAAATTACAAGAAACATGTATCTATGGAGAAGGCACCAGCTTAAATCTGCATAACAAATCTTACTCTTGTTTACCGTACTTTTACCAATCACCTGCCATAATTGGCCTCCTCCAAACCCTCTCTCTTCTGTCTTTAGCTGGAGATGGTATTTAAGCCTGAATTCTAAGCAGCTCTCAGAATTAGTCATTTTTCCCAGATATCTCCCAGATATACATGAGGTATATATGTAAATAAACTGCTTGTTTTTCTCTTGTTAATCTGTCTTTTGTTACGAGGTTCCCAGATAAGAACTTAGAAGAGTAAAGGGAAAATTATTTTTCCCTCCCCTACATTAGTGACATGGGAAGCCACTGTTGGACAGTGAGGTCACTGTAAGGGAAAATGAGTGGAGAGGAAGAAAATAAACCAGGGAGAAAAAATACTAAAAACATTCAAGTGCTGTGACCTGGCACATCTTTTGTTGTTTCATTTGTTTCCTAGAAATGGTTTGAAATAATGATAGAAGATTATCTAAACCATTTGCTGGCTTATGAATTTGTTTTTGTAGGGGAATAAAATTTTTTCCTTCTACCTATCTAGGTTCTGTGGCTGGTCTGAGAATCAAAATGACATAAGACAGATTAAGAGCAGAAAAACAAATTTAATTACATATGTGTATAGGGGTCCCACAAAGGTTTAAGACCCAAAAGACAGCCAGGCAATTGAGGCTTATATACCATACTGAGCTAAGGAAAGGGATGGGGGCCTGGGACTTCAAAGGGGAGAAAGCAATTAGTGGGAAGATGAGAGAAGGAAATGTTTAGTAAACAAAGGTTGTCCCCAGATAAGTGTTTTAGGTTAAAAAAGTTATCTCTGGTAGTAGCACTCTTCCTAGTACAGCTCCCCCACCCCCACTTTCTAGTAAACTTTCCTTTATAATTACAGACTTCCCGTAAAAATGGAGAAATTAATTTTTTTAGGCAGTTAGCTTGGAGATAAATTGCATTTCCTGAGTCTGTTGGATCTTGATTGCCTTCAGCTCAAAATAATCCTCATGCCAAAGTGGCATATTTTTTTTGGAGGGGGGCTCGTTCTGAATCCCTTCTTTTTCATCATATTGGGAAACAGTAAGAACAATGCCTAAAATATATATGTCTTTTATTATTAAAAATAAACTCTAACTCTTTAATAGATGATATTTATTTGATCTACGACTTTCTGCTTCACCTCTCTCTCCCTTCAATCCTACACACACACACACACACACACACACACACGTACACACACAAACACACACTCCACATTCCTGCCAGATACCATTTTCAGGTCAGTGCTTCTCAAACTATCTGAAGTGAAGAACCAGATTTTTTTCCCCAATCCATCATAAAAACAGGTTTTTATAAAACACAACAAGAAAAAGTAACAAGAAAAATAGAATAAAAAACATAAAAATACAATCCAAGTTTTCTCTTCTTAGATTCAGCACATATAAAACTAGACATATTGCTTTATAAATTTCTAAATGCTATTCTCAATTTATTACTTAATTCCTCATAGACTGTGTTAAAAATAATTAACAAGTACCATTGAGATGATACAGACTTTACTTAACACCTCATGAAACTGACAGTCTCCTTTCGGAGAACTGCAAAATGGGCAGAAGGCAAGAAGCTTTTATAGAATAAAGAATGAAGAAAAGAAATGCAGAAAATACCTGATTGGTTGGGGCCACATAAGCAACCTTGTTTGAGGTGAGGAAGAGCAAGGAGATAAGAATACAGCTCAATGCCTTTGTGATTGGCCGACTAGATATACTGTGTTTCTGGCTAAGTGGAGCATTTGTAGGGAAGTGAAAGTGGAAAGTTAACTGAGTTTCTGTTTGCTGACGTGGTATGATGCAGGAGGGGCTCCATCTTGAGCCTGGAATTTATGGTAACTATAGATAACAAATAATTTGCTATTTGGCACCAGCCCATGAACTATATTTTGAATAATATTGACTTAGATGCACAAACATTTGTTAAATATTAAATTTCTATATAGCTACAACATACTACATAGACAATACAGTAGTACCCCCTTTTCTTCAGGGGATACATTCCATTGATGCCTGAAACTACAGATAGTACTGAACCCTATATATACCATGTTTTTTCATATACATATGTACCTTTTCAGGAAGCAATGTACGGATTCTTTTTGCCATATCCAAATTGACAGCATCACTACTCGTGCTTTGGGGACATTAAGTAAAATAAAGGTTTTATTTCATTGAACTTTTTAAGCACTGCGATATCTGCGACAGTTGATCTGATAACCCGACAGCTACCGAGAGCCTGATGGGCAGGTAGTGTCGTGGACAACATGGGTACGCAGGACCAAGAGATGATTCACGTCCCAGACAGCGTGAGCTTACATCACCCTACTCATAACAGTGTTCAACTTAAACTTATGGATATTTGTTTCTGGAATTTCCCATTTAACATATTTCCAGACCACGATTAATCACAGGTAACTGAAATCACGGAAAGCAAAACCATGGATAAGAGGACTACTATAGTATCTTCCTGATCTCAACTATTTAAGTAAAGCAAACCATTTGAAGTTAATCTTTAGGAAGTCAGGATTGTGTCTGAAAAGGCCTTTTTACTTCTTTTCTCATTTTCTGGCACTTGTAAATATTTTTGAAAGTCAGTTTTCTGATGGACTCTTGGGCTCAAATAAAAATATATTGATGACTCCAAATGAATAACTAGGGGTATTCGTCTCTAATACCCCATATATGTCTGTTTAATGTGTTTCTTGTTAAGAATATTTTTATTCTTGCATAAAAACTTATGAGAGAGATGCTTATAACATTACACTGTGTTGCCATGAAACAGAATGAGCTATCAGGAAATGACTGAGTTTCCACAAACATCAGTGTTTTACTGATGCACATGAGGACATAGAAGAAGTTGGGCCAAGAGAGAGCTTAGGAAATCAGTGTTGAATACTGCAAGAATCTGCAAATGTGCAAAAGTGTAAATTTGTTCATTAAAAACATGTGAATACACTGACTTAAAGTTTTATTTACTTAAAAAAATGCTCTCATCTGACATTGCCTTTATTCCTCCTAAATTTTAGGATTAGTGTAAAGTCGTAGCAGAAGCCTACAAAAGGAAAAAGCAGATGTATATCGTTTAGAAATAACAGTCTTGGAAAAAACTGAAATTGAAGCTCAAAGTCTGTTGGTATATATTCACCCCACAACCCCTTAAAATTTTGAAGACTTTGCATTCTATTTTCATAAAATGTGTTTGGTGTTTTAACATTTCCACCCATTACAGTGAATAATCTAATGGGACTTCTATTTAGGAGAAAGGCTATTTTGGTATGTTCATCACTTTATTATTATAGAACATGAAAAACAAATATAATGGGTTTTCTTGATTAGATCCTAGATTGGAAAAGAAACTGAAAACAACCCCCCGCCCCAACAAGGCATTTTTAAGACAATGGAGAAAATTTAGGTGTAGGCTATATAGTAGATAATTTTATTATATCAACTTCTTTGGTGTGATACGGTATTGTGGTAATATAGAAGACTGTCTTTGTTCTTAGAAAAACACATGGTGAGGTATTTAGAGATGAAGTTTCATGGTGTCTGCAACATACTTTTAAATGATCCAGCATTTTTTAAAAAACAGCACATTGATAAAATAGATGATAATGATAGATAATAGGGATGTGTGTGTGTGTGTGTGTGTGTGTGTGTGTGTGTGTGTGTGTGTGTGTGAAGCAAGCCTGTTTCTAACCCTACACAGCCTGGGGCAAAAATGCAAATGGAAGCTCATATACCATGTACCTAAATATTTAAAGTTTTAAAGCAAACTAACAAAATAATAATATATGTTCTATCTTTTACTTTGATCAAGTTCAAATTTAAAATTTAAAACCTCTGCAAGTATTATACTAGAGCATAGCAATGCAAGGAGAGCTAGCTAGCCCTGGTCTCCTGGCTGCAGCCAGTCCCCTTTTCTCCTTCTACGCCCAGGGCCATCCTGCATCATAAGGGCCTTATGCACACGTGTGTGAACACTTCAGGTCATGAAGTCAAACACCATCTGAAGGGTAGCACAATATGCCACCCCTCAAAATATACCACTTTTGCATAAGGATTATTTTGAGCTGAAGGCAATTGAGAAGAAGCAGTTACAACAAAAGCTCCCTGCCTTCCCTCTATTTGCCTAAGCGCAGGACATAAAGTTTCAAAGGCATCCTTCCTCCTCTTTCTACCAGGAAGGACAAAAGGTAACCACCAGAGATAACTTTTGATCCTATCTGCCTAGAGATGGCACCAGAGGAATCTACAAACTTTACTAACCAGCTTTTATCTACCATCGGTTTCCTATATATTTGCCTTGAGACCCGAAAGACTCAAGGTTTTTTTCCTTTGTCTTGTTAGTTCTATAAACATTTATTGTTCCTTTGCTAAAATACTATATAAACTCAAGTTCTTCATAAGCCTGTGAGTTACTCATTTTCCCTTGGGTATCTCCAATGTGTACATGAAGTATACATGTTAATAAACTTCTGTTTGTTTTTCTCTTAGTAATCTGTCTTTTGTTTAAGGGTTCTAGCCAAGAACTTAGATACACCCATACCACAGCTCCCTAATCCCATGAACAGCTGTTTCTTGGCCACCTTTGGGCCAAGGATGTGCATAGCGATATAGTCTAACTTCAGGAAGTCAGAACCTCTCCAAAGATGAAAGTAGCAGGAATCCAGGGTCTAGGATACCTGAAGCATGGAATAAAAGCCAAGAGCCACGGGTAGGAGATAAGCTCAGATGGGTGCGCCACTTCCCCTAAATACTCCTTATGCTTTAGGGAGAAGCAAAGCTGGAGGACCTAAAGGGCCCCCCAAAGTGTGAGGCAGTACTGGATCTAGGTGAAAGCTTGTGGATTTTCAATAAACTTATTCTTTCAATTTTTTAACTTTAATATTTGGGCGTATTTTTTCCACCTTTTCTAAAAATGCATTGGAGATGATTTAGAAAAATCAATTTGTGACCAGTTTTTCTTACATATCATTCTAAAAATAGTAGAGAGGAAAAATAACTTCCTTTCAACCTTCTGAGTTTTTAGCCGAGACTCCTGTAATAAAGACAGAGTAACAAGAGAAAAACAAAAAAGTTTATTAACACGTTTACCTCATCTATACATGGGAGATACCCAGGAAAAATGAGTAACTCAAATATGTAGCTTTACAATTCAGGATTAAATACCATCGTAACAGGAAAAGGGGCAGGGAGATGTAGGCCCCTTAGGGGAGAGTAAATGATTTTTAGAAAAAAATGAATGGGTCCTTAGAAGAATAGATGGAGATATGATAGTTTGTGACAAAGTGAAGTGTTTCCTATGATAAAAGTCAATCTTTTGATGAAATCTTTTTGATGAAACTCCTGGGGAAGGGTCTATGACAATTGAGTTCCTTTTGAGGTTCTGTCTTTAAGCAGGTAAGAGGAGTTCAGAGAAAGCCTCTCCTTGCATTTACTGTTCTTCAAGTATCTATAGCTCAAAATCAATATACCAAAGTGGAATATTTTGGGGCAGCATATTCCACTACCGTTAACAATAACCATTTATGTGATTAAAAGTTCTTTGAAAATAAACAAGCACAAAATCCAATATGGACAGATAGAATGTTGAAATTATAAAATTGTGTAATAGAAACCTATGGTCTTGGTCCAGGATGCAGGCCTGCAGCCCGATCTTGAAGAAAAAATCAGATGGGACTTCAGTACCGAGGCAGAAGGGGAACAGAGAGAGCACTTGTAGCGGAGGATGGTGCAGGTCATAAGCAGTAAGAACACCTTTGACATAGTCAAGAATGCAAGAGATCTGCTTGACCCGTTTCGAAATATCTTCTGGCTATTATCTCTGAGGTGCAGCAGAGTTTTGCCCCCCAAAATTTGCCTTGGTGGGGGGGCGGCATTGGTCATTTTAAACTGCTTATTTTTAAGAAACTAAAGACTAAGGAAGAACCTTTCACCCTTCTTTTAAAACCTGCCTAAAAGAATTTTGATAGAGGACCTGCTCCAAGAAGAGACCTATTATCATACATAACTACAGTTTATTGTGAACTAAGTGTGGCAGATGGGGGGGGGGACCCAGAAAGTCTGTTTGTCAGACTCCCCTCTGTGCCCCATGTTTCTGGGTGGCCTGGCAAGAACTGGTTGACCTGATGTTTGCTCCTTCTCATCTACTTGTGAATTGCCTACCTTCCTTTTGTAGTCCAAACCACTAGCTCCTTCTCCTTAGCCCAAGATGGCAAACAAGGCTCAACTGCCCAATTTGTCCACAGATCTCATATTCTCATGGAAACCCTGTACCTACATATCTAACAAATTTTGTTATTTTCTCCTGCTAATCTGTCTCATGTCAATTTTATTATTAGGCCAGCCAGAAGGACTTAGAAGTGTAGAGGAATTTTTTTTTTTCCTTTCCCACACCTCCCTCTGTAACAGCTAAGAAAATGAAAATAAACTATCTTTACTCCTATAATGAGGAGCCTTTGAATTTATGGAAATTGCTTCCTAATGGTTTCTCTGCATTTTCTAAAATGATGACTTTATTACAAAGGAGGTCCAAGCTACTTATTTCAGTTTTAAATTCACAGTGTTATTTTCATAGCTGGAAGAGAGAGTGACTGTGTGCTATTCACGAAAATTTCCAGAATACGTCAGGCCTTAATGGATTTATATTTCGAACCTTCTGACATCACTTTTTTTGCATTGATTTTAGGCATCGACTGAACGTATAATCAAGTTGAATGTCAGTCAGAGTTGGAGAACACTCAGTTGCTGTCATGCTAAATAAAGGCTTTAACCTGGGGAAGTGGAAATTAAGAAGATGACTTCAGATTAAAGGAAGGGGGTTCATGGGTGCATCTCTTGGAAAAAGAAAAAAGAGGGGAAAAAAGCTTCAAACTACCAAAAACTGGATTAGCCTGGAGGATGTCTCACTGGAAATGATTTTAGTTAGTGGTACTGCCAGATAGTCTACATGCCAGTGTTTGCTCCCATTGAGCAAGAAGGTGGAAACTGACTTCAGAAGGTTAGTTACTGGTACACACATAGGAATCTGCCAAAGAATCTTTAAGGAGCAGAGACACAGGGATGCAGAAAACCTCAACCCAAATTCTCAAAAGATTAGGGAAATACATTATTAACAGGACTACTGGAGATACTATTTATATTCCTTAGAGGTAACATTAACTCTAAAATTGCTTTTTTCCTGCTGCTTTAGGAAAAAAAGCAAAAATGAAAGCGATGCCAGAAATACATTGCTATAAATAAACCGTTTGCCATTGGTGAGGTGATCAGTCATTTACTCAACAAGCATTTAATAAGTACTGATGCTGGAGATAAAAGGATGAATGAACCAAAGTTTTCTGTCCTCAAACAGCATGTAGCCTTGAGCAATAATTGCAAAACAATGTTTTAGGGGGCTGGAATGGAGGCATGCAGAAGACACTGAGAGGGCACACGGAAGGAAGTACCTTTGGAGAGGGTGGTCAGGGAAGGATTTACAGAAAAGATCCTTGGGCTGTTTCTCAAAGGGTGAACAGGACTATGCTTTCTTGAGAGAGATAATAGAAAAGCATCCCACAGCCACATCAGACTATAATATAAAGGCATACAACAACTTTCACATTGATTCAGTTCATAAGTTCTTTTCATAGCGGAACTTTTTTGATTTCAAGCATTTTCCATTTAATTTATTTTTCTTTATCTTTTAGAGAAGGTGTGTGGGGTGAGAGTATCTAATGGATAGCCAAGACAATCCATTGTGGAGTCTACAGCTCCCAGGATGACAGCTTCTGAATCTCTTCTGCCAACCTCGTTTCTCTAAAAGACTCTTGGCAGAACCATGTGAATGAGATCACAACCATTAGAAAAATAGCATTTTAAAACTCTGATCTTTCTCAAAGGAAAAAAAAAACCCTAGTCTTTTCTTTAGGCATGTAGTTAACTTTTCATTATTTAGGAAATAGGGAAGAAAATGAGGATGGCCACATAGGAAAAATAGAGAAAAGGAAGAAGGAAACAACAATGATGTTAATTTTTTAAAATATCAGAGTAAATTTAAGAATTAAAATCAAATATATCAGTTTCTACACTAATTGTGAATGGACTGAATTTGCCTATTAAAATCAGAAACTGAGTGATTGAACTTAAAAAAAAAAAGTCTCTAAATGCTGTTTATAAGAAACACTTGAAACACAATGAGAAAGGAAATAGTGTAGTAACAGGAATTCATGTTATCTCAAAAACCACATTTGCTCATAATTTTAACTTCTTTTCCCCATCAGACTTCTTGCCTCAAGTGAAGTTATAAAAATCAAATTGGCAGTTTTAAGTATCACCTCTAGTGCCATTCTCTGAGAGAAATATAAATAAAGAATATGTCTTAGAGTCAGTTATGTCTGTCAGGGTCCAGTCAGGAAAATAGGAATTGCACTCGGTACTTTAACAGAGAAAAGTTAATATGAGAAATTGGTTACACAAGGGTTGGAGGGATGAAAGAGCAACAGGAGACCAGTGGGGTGACGCAGAGGTAATAAGTGCAGGAAACAGCTACCGCTCCTGTAGGTGGTGGAAACAAATGGAAACTTGGGGTTATCAGAATCGAGAAGCTTGGAGAAGAGTCATGGCTCTGGGGTTCAGATTCCTGAGAGGGGGGATTGCCCAGCTGGTGCTGACACCTCAGAAGCAGTGAAATGTGACCGCTTCTGGGGGTACTAGAGAGAGGCTGGAGTTTATAAATAACTAACACTGCTGGAATGAAGTGCTGTTGCTAAGAGTAATGCTGACGGAAATAGCAAACAGGAAGAAGGAATTCTCTTTTCCCTTCTTCCTGCCTTTTTCTGATGTCCTCTGTTAGCGAACCCAACAGGAAGCCAGCTGGTAAATAAGGGTGGACTTGGAGCTGAGTGATAATAGGTAAATTACCAACACCATCTATCTCCTTTGACTAGTCAGCATTCACACATGAATACACACAAACACACCCTCCCTTCCCCCCCCCCCCGCCACATTTATCCTACATATATATTGGAACATTCACACCTCAACATTAACATCTTTATGCTTCTGCCTGACAAGATGCAAGTATCCTTTGTACAAATAAAGATGCGCTAACACTCCCCCCAAATATAAAAGCACAGAGTCTCAGGGGTTTTGATGTTCATTTATGGCAGATGTATCCATCGCTGGATGATGCTGACTTTTCTTCTAGTACAGTCATAATCCTATCTGACATAGGATAACCTAAAGACTATATTATATAAGTAACCAATAAGGGGAAAAGAGGAAAGATTAAAAAAGAAATTAGCTAGGAAGAAAATATGCAGAACTGCCATGGTCTTCATTTCTGTATCTGCTCAAGATCCATATGTGATATTTATAAATTCCTTATTCTACTATGTGTTCCATATTTTTATCTAGTGAAATGGTCTAAACATTTACTCTTAAAACTCTCAATCCTCAATTGTCTTTTCTTTATTGTATTGTTGCTGTTTCCCATTAACTTTCCTATTGGACCCATTCTCCAGGGGGCATGCACCCAGAGGCCCCTGGGATTCCAGACGTAGTTCTCTCTAGACCACTGCATAGCAGCAACACAATTTCCCCTTGATAATCAGGATTCATTACCCAGCCACTTTGGCACCCTCTCTTTGCCCGTTGATCAAAGATTCTTGATAACTTAATCAGTTGCTAGTCAAGAATCATATATCTGAAATTTAACTCTATTGACAAGCTAACAAGTCAGGCCACTATGGTTTGTGAATACTAAGTCTCCTGGATCAGACATAAATGATGTTTTATTATTTATAGGAATAGCATTAGTCAGGGTATCAGCATTTTTCACCAGTTCCCTGAATTCCAATTTCCACAGAGCAACATAAAGAAGACCAGATGATATATGCACATAGAGAGGATTTTATTATAGGAAACAAACCCTGAGACTGGGTAATCTGAATTTTTTAAAAAATGGACACCGGGCATATCTTTTGCTCTGGAGAGAGGCATTGTCTTTATTTTCCGAAGTTATAAGAAACTGTAATGTTTGCGCTGGAGGTAGAGATTTTATCTTCCAAGGCTGTTCACTATCAGGAAAAGATAATACGGGCGGTCAGTACTTAACTTGCAATATCCACAGAAACTGAAAGACTCTTGGAGAATTGTCTCCCAACACTGCATACTTTATGTTATATTATAAAAGATATACATAGTAGGCATGCTCCAGAAAAATTCACTCTATTCATTATCATAGATTTATCCTTAACTACTGTTTCCTGGTAAAGAAGATGAACCACAGTGTTTCCTTTTATTTAGAGAAGGTAACTCTAGGTCCTACAACCCTACAAGTTCTTCGCCAAGTAGTCTCCTTGGAATTATTCCTTTAGGACATACCAAAATTGTAAGTGTGGCAAATAAGATCATTCCATTGAAGTGCGGAAAAGTATAACCCAAGTGCTATGGTCTGAATATCTGTATTCTCTCAAGATTCATACATTGAAATCTTAACACCCAAGGTGATGGTATTAGGAGGTGAGGCCTTTAGGAGGTGATTAATTCATGAGTATGGAGCCCTCATGATTGGGACTAATGCCCTTATAAAAGAGATCCCAGAGAGTTAGCTTGTCCCTTCCGTGTGCGGTTACCACATGTGCTCAGCAGACACTGAGTCTGCTGGTGTCTTGATCTTGGACTTTCTACCCTCCAAAACTGTGAGAAACAAATGTTTATTGTTTATAAGCCACTCAGATTATGGTATTTTGTTATAGCTACCTTAATGGACTAAGACACCAACAAAGGAAAGAAAGGAACAGAATGGACTTGAGTTCTTTTCCGTAGCCCAGAGCAGAGTTGATCTAAGCCGCTCCAGGTCATTCCCTAGAAATCAACAATTACAACCTTCTAGGACATGGACATCAGCGCTATACTCTCCCAGGGAAAGACATGTGGTTTGTATATAACTTTTGCTGAATCCCAGATAATAGAAAACAGCTTCTATAAACCCAAATCAAGAAGAGAAGAAGTTACTTTATAGAAGGACAAAAGCTTCTAACCTATTAAGTCAGTTTTCACCTTGTGGTCAAAGGACGTTCACTATAGATGTAGGGCTTCCAATTTCTCCGGGAGAACATCTGGAAAGGTAACGCAAAACCAGGGCTGTCGAAATATCACCACGAACGCGTGCATCATCTTGGACAGTGTTTCAATTCATTGTAGTTGATCTGTGCTCCCTGAGAGATGAGCCTCTTGCTGGAAGCCATAAGATTATAAGATTACCTGACTTTCTCTGTCCCTGTGTTATCAATCAACCCTACAGTTGATGAAATTACATAAAATAATCAGATGATCAAATTTGTTGCAATGAGGACAATGACAAAAAGCAGTGAAATCAAACAGGGCCAGCAGAAATGAATCCCCTCAAGTAAAGTTAAAGCTAGAAATCTTGTGAACCTGGGACACTGTCATTAAATATCAGAATTTATCATTTACAACAAAACACTGGATTATAACCATTCAATAAAGCAAATATTTCAAGAACCTCAGGTTTAAAGTACTTTAAACAACATTTGTTGCAGAGATAACAAGCTGACCATAGGCCAAATGTGTAGATATGTTGTGTGGCCCATAAGATTTTCTGCCCCACCCCCTGTCCCATGGAATTTTTGATAGCACACTTAAGAATCAGGAGGTTCTACATAAAAATCAGATTCCTGGCTTCTCTTGAAAGTCAGAAAGATTTCTCAACACAGGACCCATATTTATGCATAAAACCTATTGGTGTTAAATAATGATTGTGCTCTTTAGAAGAAATATGCACAGGTCCCATTACCCCCTATTTCCAATTTAAAGGCTGAAGGCCAGCTACTGTTAATCATGATGCTGTAACTATTTTACTTGGAGTTGAGTGAGAAGTGAGTACTTCTCACAATAAGCCTCTTCTCTCATTTATACCTTTCCCCTGGATTCTGTAGGCACCTGAGCATGGGACCCTGATCTGGTTGACAGCCCCCACTCCACTTGATGCTCGGATCTCCATATAACATCTTGAATCCATGTATAGTCACAAAGAATTCACCCTCCCTGAAGCAGTTAACTACATCTTTAGTCAGCTCTGGACAATCTAAAGTTCTTAATACTGAACTGAAATGCATCTTCCTATAGACTTCATTAGTACTAGTGCTTTTCCTGGAGCCGTACACAATGCAACACACTAACAAATACCAAATAACGCAATAACTTTTGCAAAGAACTTACCCTAGAGCCTGGCATGAAGTAGGCATTCAGAAATTATTGGTTTCCTTTTCCACTTCATCTTTTCATTTAACAACTGTTTGACAAACATTTGTTGCATGCACACTGTGTGCAAGGCACTGTACTGGAAGATAAAAATAAAAAGATGACTAGAACATAGTCCTTGAATCTGGACATGAATAATCTAGTAGGCTGATACTGATCTCTGTGCTTTCTGTTACAATGCTGGATTAGAAATATGTGCAGGACTCCCAAGCTAGAGTGGGACATTCTACTTTATTTTTTGTGGAAAAGTAGAGCGGTCCAGTTGCGTAGTTTGAAAATTATTTGTCTAGTACCTAGAGACTGGTGTGTACTTTGGGAGTAGAATCATACTGCCCATGGCTCAGTGAGACTATACAGTAAATCTGGGTTTACATTAGGGAATTAAGGACCTAAAAAGTCTTAGAACCATTAGAACATGACTGCACTAATACTTTTTTTTATAATATTAAAAATGTAAATTTTGAGACACTAGTTAGCATAATGAGCTATAGTAATAAAGGAAAAGAATATCTGACCCCTTTTTTTGGGGGGAGGGGGTTTATTTACAAATAACATGAAAGACAGTTTCAAGGGCAGAGAGGCAACAGGGCAGGAAGATGCGAAGACTCTCTTCCCAGAACTTGGGTTCTGTAGGTTATATCAGTGGTTTCCTCATTGTCCCTTTGTCGTCCTCCCCAACACACACCCTATTTCCTCTTAGCAAGGGTTTAAAGGGTGACTTCAGTTTGTGAGCTCTACAACTAGATAATGTTTAAGGTGAGATCACGTACCATAAGGGAAGAATTCTGACAAGTGAGTGCAATAAGAGGTTTTTTAAATATACATTTAAGAAACTCACTGACACCAAAAGCACAAGCAACAAAAGCAAAAATCAGCAAGTGAAACTAGATCAAACTGAAAAGCTTCCACACAGCAAAAAGAAAAGAGGAAAAAAAGAAAAGAAAACCTACATAATGGGAGAACATATTTGCAAATCATACATTTGATAAGGGGTTAATATCCAAAATATGTTTAAAAAAAACTCGTACAGCTCAATAACAACAAAAAAGCTCAAACAATATGATTAAAAAATGGGCAGAGAAACTGAATAGATATTTTCCTAAAGAAGACATCCAAATAGTCAACAAGGTACATGAAAAGTTGCTCTGCATCACTAATTCTCAAGGAAATGCAGATCAAAACCACAATGATATCATCTCACAACTATTAGAATGGCCATTATTAAGAAGGTAAGTAATAACAATGATGTGGAGAAAAGGGAACCCTTGTGCACGTTGGTGGGAATGTAAATAGGTTCAGCAAACTGTGGAACATAGTATGAAGTTTCCTCAAAAAATTAAAAATAGAACTGCTATATGATTCAGGTGTCCCACTTCTGGGTGTATATTTAAAGGAAATGAAAACAGGATCTTGAAAAGATATCTGCATTCTCATATTCACAATAGCCAAGATATGGAAACAACCTAAGAGTCCGTCAGTGGATGAATGGATAAAGGGCATGTGGTATATATGATATTATTCAACCTTGAGAAAGAAAGAAATTCTGTCATTCTCAACAACATTAATAGACCTAGAGGGCATTATACTAAGCTAGATAATTCCGACATAGAAATACAAATACTGTATGATATCACTTGTATGTGGACTCTTAAAAAGCCAAACTTGTAGAAACAGAGAATAGAATGGTGATTACCTGGGGTTAGGGGGTGGTGGAAATGGATAGATGTTGTTTAAAAGTACAAACTTGCAACTGGAAGATGAATAAACTCTGGAGATCTAATGCATGGCATAGTTATTATAGTCAACAGTACTGTATTATATATCTTCAAAGGTCATAAGAGATTAAATCTTAAATGTTCTCACCACATTATGTTAATTATGTGACCATGGAGTGTTAGCTGAGCTATGCTGATAATCATGTTGCAATATATAAAGGTAACAAATCAACCGGTTGTATACCTTAAACTTGTACAATGTTATGGCAAATACAGAGAGAGAGAGAGAGAGAGAGAGAGAGAGAGAGAGAGAGAGAGAGAGAGGAAGGGAGAAGGAGAAGGGGAAAGAGGAGGAAAAGGAGGAGGAGGAGAAGGAGGAGAAGGAGGAGAAAGAGAGAAAGAGAAAGAAAGGAAAGGGAAAGAAGGAAGGAAGAAAGACTCTATAGAGTGCATCTCTGCTCTACTCTGCTGAAGGGGAGGAGGGTGCCTATTTTACTTTGCCCTAGTTGCTCTTGCCAAATTTCCTGGCCAAAGGATGTAGGAGGGCAGAACACTATAGTCACTCTGAGGAGTGACACAAGCCAGGAAGGCTTCCTGGAGTTGTGGGAGGAGAGCTTAGACCAGAGCAGGTCTCACAGCCACAAAATGCACTCAAGGCTGTTTTCCAGAGTGGCCGCCTGCAAGACCACCATCCTATACCTGCTGGGCTGTTGAAGCACATGCATGAACAAATAAAGCAACACCTTCAAAGGAGCGTGTCAGACATGGGGCAGGGCTGGATCGTGTGTCCACATTTTCACTCACTGTGTCCTGAACTCATTTCCATCCTTGATATCTATATTAAATAAAAATTGGTTAAGCCCTTGAACTTACATTTCAAGGTGACCGACTTGCCCGACCCTATTGTTTTATTCTGTATCTTTTTGGGTATGGATAAACTGTCCAAACTTTGTATTTGGACCATCAAAAAATTTTTTCTCAGATCTTTTTGGACTATTTATATTTTCCAGAACAAGAGTCAAACTATCAATAAAATTGATGCTCTCAAAGTGAAAGTAAGTCTTGCCATCCCTAAATAAAAGTGTAGGGTTTAGGGCAAGGGAAGTGAATAGTCAGGTTAAATACGTCCTATTTAAACTCCCCCAAATTTCTCTGCATTTTGTATTCTGTTCAAGTGTTACACTTGAAGAAGAATTTTAAATTATTATTTTTCTAATACCGCTATCTTTTCAAATAGAATTTAAGCAATTAGGTCAACTGAAAAGTGTTTAAATGCTGGTAAACAAGAAAGTGAATTCGCTCCAACCATGTCATGTAAAAAAGGAACTGAAACCTGCTGCATACCCTATAAATCTTTCTCACAGAAATAAAAACACCAGCATATGCAAACATAGGTACTAGGATAGTTTTTGAAACATATTTTTTTCTTCTGTTAAAATTGTTATTATATCCATACATTTCTGTAAACATGATATAGTTTTATTTTATATACTCAACATTTTATGTAATAGGTAACTTTCTTCTGTGTATTTCTTCATTTAAGATTGTTTTTAAGATCTAAACATATTGTTACATATATATCTGTTCCATTTATTTTAACTATAACATTCCATTATATGACTACATCATAATTTATTGATTATTATATTATGAAGCATTATCTGTAATAGTAAAGTACAAGATATAAAAGGTATATCCATAAACAGAGAAATTATTGAATAAATAATGATATAACCATATCATTGAATATATGCAGCTATTATAAAGAATGAAAGAAAGGCATTAACTTGGAAAGATGTTCATCACAAATTACTAAACATATAGAATGATTTTGTTTTTATGTAAACATGTAACTGTGTAATACACATGCAATGTGAATTTGTATAAACATGAAAAAATTTACCCAATAATCCCAATGAAATGATACTCAATAAACAGAATGCCAATATGACATTTACATGGCAGTGGGGCTAGATGGGGGCGGGGAGGAGGAGGAGAATATACATTTTATATGCTTCTGTATTGTTTGATTTAGCACACGTTACTTTTGTAGTTTAAAATAACAACAACAATAAAGTATTAGAAAAAATAAAAGAAATTATTAGACTTAATTTTTGCTTCAGATTCTTCTTTCTAGGTAATTGGTGTTACAATCCCATCTCCCGATTTCTCCTTTCCTGCCTTCCTCAAAAATGTTTCTCAAAGTCTCAATGTGTAAGCTAATTTCTCATTTTTGTGCCAGCTAATGAACTGATTCATATTAAAGTACGAATGGTTAATGCCATCTTAACTGTTAACCTTCTCAGGTATATTTGAATTTTTTGAAGGGTGGGCTTCAAACTACAATTTCATTTATCTGAATGTTTTTCTAATTTCAGCAAGGTGGAATGACTGGGGTAGCAGCATTAAGGAAAGAAATCTACCTGGTAGCCCTCACTTCTGGACCCATCCCAGACTACTTACTCTAACTATATGTGCCAGGCCCAGTAAGGGGAGAGGTATTCCTGTACAGCCTCTTATAATTATAATTTCAGGAGATACCTTTCCAGTTCATATTGAAAAACTGAAAAGGGTGTCCACAGTTACATCATGCTGTGGAAACTGAATCATCCAAACAAATCCAAGAGGACATGTTTCATTTTCTGGACAGCAAAAGTAAGGAGAAGATTTTATTTTCGTTTTCTTCCCACTTACTACACATAAAGTTCCTGAATTTACAGAGAAATCATGATCAGTTACTTATCTTTCTCAACATGGACTGGCCACCTGGATTTATCCTGCAAAGATAGAATTGCTTTGATCAATCTCAATAACCTGAGGCAAACTATTAATAACATAGCCAACATCTCCCAAGAAGTAATTCCTCTCACCGTAAATCTGCCTGAGGTCCCGGAAATCTCAGGTCCAGCTGTCAAGTTGATGTTTTCAACAGTCTAATTTGGGAACTTTTAGTTATGGTGAAGGTAGGTGAGAATTATTCAATCTATATTTGAGAATCACTGTAAACACTGGAAGGAAAGTGTAACCAGCAAAATCTCCCACCCTACCCCACCCGACCAGGACTCTCGCTTGAAGTCCAGAAGGTACCTGGTGGGCCACAGAGGATCCAGGTGTTTGTTCTTATTTATATTGAAGTCAATATAAATAGCTCTCTATGCTTGCATATTTCTCCACCCTATAAAACCATTTAACAAAAGGGAGAGAAGCAAGAAGAAAGGAAATTCGTTATCACAGGACACTTCACTGATTTCATTTAGAGCAGCAGTTCTCAGTCAGAGTAGATTTTACCCCCAGAGAACAATTTTGGCAATGTCCAGAAATATTTTTGGTTGTCACAATCGGAGGTCGAAAGGGGTGCACACTACTGGCATCTAGTGAATAGAGGTCAGAGATGCTGCTAAGCATGATACAATACACAGAACGGCTCCCATAAAGAATCATCCAGTCCAAAATGTCAATAATGACGAAGTCAAGAAGTTCTGCTTTTTATATTTGATCTATTGTCAGGGTGTAACCCTTGATGATGTCTATGGGGACAGGAGAGATTCTCAAGTCCTTTTTTGTTCTCCATTTCAGAAACCAAATTGGCCTGAGTACCTTTAGAATTCTGTGACACCAAATTAGCATCAGAGTAAAATCTTTGACAAACAATAGGTTTATCAGCTTTAGAGAATATAAGTTAGATGTTTCTGAATCTGAATAAAAATATACCTTTTGGTTTTATTGCAGTGTTGGCCTAAACAAGGCAAAACAGTGTCAACACTGCTTTAAAGGGTGAATTTTGTCTCTTCTAGGAGTAATCTGTGGACCACCTGAGAGTGATGACTAAAAGCACTGATTCCTGTGCCCCACCCTCCATCTACTACATCAGAATCTCCAAGGGTCACACTGTGCCCACCTTCACCGTCAGCCCCCACCACATAGCAATGAGCAAATACTGATACAGGACTCATAACACTGTCTGACATCCAACAAATGCTAATGATTAATATTATTTATCATGATCATTTTGGGGTATAATAAAAATTTGATCTTTGTCCTTGATTCCTGGTACTGAACTCCTAAAACTCTTGAAATTTACTGGCTTTGTATGCTAATGAGATGAGTCATGGAGAGCCCAATATAGCTTCAGGATGGGGGCTGATTGCCACAAAAAACATCTGTGTAATTAGAGGGTTAGAACTTTTAGCTTTACCTCCACCCTTACCTCTGAGAAGGGTAGAATGAGTTCAGTCATCAATGGTTATTGATTTAAGCAATCGTGCATACATAATGAACCTCCATAAAACCCTAAATGTTGGATTCAGAGAGCTTCTTGGTTGATGAATATATCGGAGTGCTGGGAGAGGTAAGCCAGGAGAGGGGGTATGGAAGCTCTGTGCCCCACCTCTCCATCTGACTGTTCATGAATTATGTCCTATATAATAAACCTGTAATAGTAAGTAAATCACTTTCCTGAGCTCTACAAATCATCATTGCAAAGTATTTTATCTGAGAGAAGATTGTGGGAAACTCTGAATTGACAGGCAGACATGTGGGTAGCATGGGGACCTCATTTGTAGCTGGGTCTGAAGTGGAAATAGCCTTGAGGGATTGAGCCCTTAATCTGTGGGGTCGGTACTAACTGGGTAGTCAGTCAGAATTGAATTGAATTGTTGGACACCAGATGGTATCAGAGAATTGGAGGATTGGTTGGTGTCGGAATGATATATTTGGTGTCAGAAAAAAAAAAAAAAGCCACACAATTATCCTACCTTAAAATAACAAGGAAACCATGGGAAGAGAGAGTAAATCAGATACTAAGAAGATAATATAGTCTTAAAATCTTAATGATAGAAAACTTTTCAATGATCTCTTAAGTAGGTTAAACTATTCTAGAAATCTCCTAATTTCTGATTTTACATTTATCTTGTGCTTAGATATATCAATTGAGCCCATATTCAAAATAAAATATTTTAAAAATTTTTACCCCCCCAAATGTTCCAATATATTATGTAAAACATTTATTAACTCAGAATCTATCGTTTATCTAGGAAAAAAATCTTTAAATAAATAGTAATAACTCCCAGAAGTTGTCATTGGTATAAAACCTAGAATATTGTGCCTGCAGAAATAAATGAGTGATACACTTTTAGATGTTGTTGTTGGCGCTCAGCACATTATCTGTGGGAGGACAAGGAGAGTCCCCATCATCTCTACTTTACACATCATTTACTTCTTAATGGCAAACTGACAACATGTGAACAGCAAGAGAGAAAGCTGAAGACTCAATGTTTTAAGAAAAATAACATACTGCAACTTTACCACTGGAGACAAGACTTAGTGGATACCCTGTTCATCATTCATCAGTAGACTGTGGTGTCATTGGTTTACTCTACTCTTTATTCTCCATGTATGAAGGTTACTTCTCACTACCTTGACCTTCTCTGGACCCCACCAACCTGGACTGAGATCACTGGTTCCTACTAATGCAGGCCCCTTAGTATGAGCAAATGCTTACTCTCTATTTAATTGTTTTTGTCCTTCCCTGTTTATTCTGAGGAGCCAGCTTCCCTAGACTTTATTCCAGTACCTGCTAAAGGTCACTCAGCTTCTCAACCCAAAGTCTCCCGCCCTTCTAGAAGATTGATGCTAGAGAGAGATTAGGAGAGGGATATTCGGACATTAGGATTAAAAAATGAATTGTTTTCTCCCTTTTCACCTGTCAAACTGTAAGTACCATTTGGCCAACTCACTTTACAGCACACGACAAAGATACCTCTGGCAGGGATCATCACCCTTTCTCTGACCCTCTTTTGTTCTCCTTAATCCTCAAACAATTGAGCTTTTTGTCTTCAGTAAATGAAGAGGTGATTTAAGATGCTTAACAAAGAGAATTTGAGGCTAGGGAAGGCATTTAGCTTGTTAGTAACCCCCCAATTTAAGTATTTTTAAAATTGTACATGTATGTTTCATTTAAAAAAATGATTAGAGTTCTCTAAGGCAGCTCTATTCAATAGAAATATAGTCACATATATAACGTTAGTTTCTAGCAGCCACATTAAAACAAGTAAGAGGAAACCAGTTTAATTCATTCTAATATTATGTTTTCGTATTACAACGCCTTCTATTTAATCCAGCATAAAATCTCCCATGTAACCCTCACAAATGAGTATGAAAGACATACCCCTAATACAGGCAGTCAGTGAAGCTGGGATAGATAATTGAGGGTGTGATAGAGAAGTAGCCCAACAGAACTGGGGAGTGATGGCAGAGCTCCTTGTAGGCAGTTCTCAACATGCTCTGTGGCTGTTCTCTTGTTGCCTAAATCAGAGCATTCTGTAACACAGAACAGACAGCAATTTGTAGCCTGCGTTTTTACTGAACTGTCACTGCACACATCTGTCCTAGAATAGAACTATCCAGAGCTCTAGGAAAAACAGTTGATGAAACCTCTGTGTGACCCCTAAGAAAATCTGCCCTCAAGATATGTTATAGTTCGTTTGAACTTAGTGTGAATTTAAACACTGTCTCAAGAGTATTTGCTTTTAGATAACTGTGATTGAGGATTAGATGGCTTAGTGCAATTCCAGAAATTTAAGGCACTTGTGAGCAAATGAAGAACTAATTCTGGGGGAAAAGCATCTTTCTGTTACCCTGTGTCCCAGTAGGGTCCCCATAGGTCAGTGCATAAGGTAAACATCAGCTGTGAGCAGCCATGTGAATTGTTTACCTTTAGGAATACAAGGGGCACAGGGAAGGACTGTGTTGCTGGGCACAGGAGATGGAGTAGGTGGTGAATATTCTGGTGGTCCTCAGGCAACATCTCTGGGAAAAGAGAGATGATCATTACCATCAGAAAAGCAAGGTTTCAAAAAAGCCACCCCAGAGAAGCATTGCTCTTTATTCCTTGGTTTTCATTTCCTAAGGTTAGTGAATGTGAAGTCCCTTGGGCGCTACAGATGCAGAGGAAGCTGAAAGAAAGAAAGAAAGTGCTCATTCACCTCTGAGACCACTCAGGCAAAGAGCCACAGATAGAGGAAGAGTGGTTGTGAGAGGTGCAGGGAGGAGACTTGCTAAGAGAGTTTCTTTCTTCTTAGAACCACCTTGACCTTAACGGAAAAGATCAAAGGAATTTCTACTCCTCTTGACCTTTAATAGCAATAACAAAAGCAGGGTTAGAGATAGCTAGGCTTTTATCAAGAGCCCACTCTATGGTAAGCTCTATGCTTGCGTACTTGAGTCCTCATGATACCCCTTGAGGTAAGCAGTTATCACCTTTATTTGGATATAAGGCTTGCCCAAGGACACTCTGCCAGGAAGTGGCAGAACTAGAGTAAATAGGAGTGTTGAACCCAGAAGAGCATGTGCTCCTGATGGGAGTCCCTGGTGTTGCTTTGTTCTTGACTAGTGAGTGGAGAATCTGAGGACCTGCTTGACTTTACATAGAAATAAAGACTAGGCTGAGGCTGAAATACAAACATAACTGAGATTTCTAGACACTTTCACTGAGTCCCTAATAGCCCCAGCCCTCCTTGGGGGACGGGGGCGGGGTGGGGGGAGGAAGCTGTAAGGGAAAAAGAACCTTGAAATATCCTTTTTATTTTTCTAAAATTGTATTATTTTCTGGATCAATATTTCTATAATCTCAACTCTTCAAGAAAGTTATAGGTCAGCAGCTCCTTGTCAGAAAGCTTTGTGGCTGGATATTTCATAATTTAGAGTTTTAAAGATCTTTTAAAAATGTTATGCATTTTTATCCCGTATTTTACGAAATACCTCAATGGAGTTGTAGATGCTAAGAACAAAGTTTTGTCTCCCTAAAATTTATATATGCCGAAGCCTTGACCCCCACGTGACTATACTGGAAATACGGCTTTTAAAGAGGTGATTAAGGTTAGATGAACTCAGATTAGAACTCTAATCTGACAGAACTCGTGTGCTTATTAAAAAGAGACACCCGATCTCTCTCTCTCTCTCACTTCGCTCTCTGTCAGGGACACAGTACAAAGACAGTCACCTACAAGCCAGGAAGGGAGTTCTTACCAGAAATTCAATCAGTTGGCACCTTGGCCTTGGACTTCCCAGCTTCCAGAACTGTGAGAAATTATGTCTGTTGTTTAAGCCACTTAGTCTGTGGTATTTTATTATGGTAGCCTGAATAAAACCCCACAAGCAAGCATATTAATATATCTGCAGTAAAACATTTGACTATTCAAATTAAGCATGCTAAAGACTATAAATTGTATTATGGTTTATGTATGTAGTAGTAAACTGGTAAATGAAATAGTGAAATGAATATTAACCAAATAATATTTTTTATTTCTACTAGAAATGATCACTAAAATTCCAATTATATACTAAATTAAAGGTTTATATACTAAATTAAAACCAAATTAAAGGTTTTACATATATAAACATATATATGTATATACACATACACACAAACATTCAATAAATGTTTCTTATTTCTAGTTACTTGGAGATCTGAGAGAAGGGAATATGTCAGTCATCTGGATACAGGCGGATGGCAAATGATGGGTTAAGAGCAAGATTCTCAAATGATGAAGCAGCATCACTATCCACAGCGTTTTAAACACCTCCTCCAACTTCTGCTTCTGGCTGTGATGGAATAACGAAGTCATACTTGCCCTCCTGCTATAAAAAATAAAACTGGATAAAACATATTAAATGGCTGTTTTTTAACATTAGGTGGCATTCAGTGCAAGACTGTGTTGTCCAAGGGAAGGAAAACAAGCAACGTGAGCCCTCCAATCATCCTTGCTTTCCTCCTGGAGGAAATTTTTGGACCATAGTACAGAGAAAAGGATCGTAAGCAGAACATGTGGTTTTGTTGACTCACCTCAGACTGGTAAAAGTGGCTGGAATTTGTGGGTAGGTATACCAGAAGGGGGGGCATAATGTGAAAAAAGAGCTATAGAAGTATGATTTAGGCATCGTCTAAGTCTGTTGCTGAAGGCTAAGCAGCAGATACATAGACTGACATTTTTTGATGCCAGGCAGAGAAAGACTAGGGAATTGTAAACTGCACAAATCCTAGAGCACCCAGAACTGGGAGACTTTCAAGTTCTCACTAGTCAGAATGAGAGTCCTTGCTGAACACCAGAGTATTCATTAGACACCCTAGAAAGATAGAAAGATCAAGAATTAGCAGAAAGACTAAACTAATTTTAAAGTAAGGCTACCCTTAAACCTACTGTAACAAGGCTCAAAAATAAATAAATAAAAAATAAGCCTTGAAACTGCCAAGCCTTGAAATAATCAAGCCTACCACAACAATATCCAACAGTCTTTAAAGAAAAAGCCCAACAAGATACAATTTTATATTCCAATATCCAATGTCCACCTACTAGACATTTGGAAAAGCATGGAAATGGGAGTCACGTGTAGGAGAAAAGGTTCAATCAATAGAAACAGATCTAGAAATGACAGAGATAAGGCTTTAAAGTAGCTATTATAAAGATGTTCAAGTATTTAAAAGAAAACATCAACCTAATGAGGAAAGCAATGAAAGACATGAAAAATTCACTGGATGGGATTAACAGAAGATAAGGCACTACAGAAGAGAAAATTAGTGAATTTAAGACAGAATAAAAACGATCCAAAGTGAAGCAGAGAAAAAAAGACTGAAAAAAGAAATGAACAGGGCCTCAATGTCAGTGGGACAATATCAAACTAATATATATGTAATTGATGTCCTAGAAGGAAGGGAACAGAAAAATATCTGAAGAATTAAAGGTTAAAAATTTTTCAAATTTAACAAAAACTATATCTATGTGCAATACTTTTCTTTCACTGTGTAATAACTTATCACAAACTTATCAATTCTGCCTCAAGGTGCTAACAGAGTGATCTGGTCTTGAGTTACCAACCTATTTATATGTATACTTTATATAAAAATAATATCCTATTGGTTGTGTTTCTCTGGAGAATCCTGATAATACATCTGCCTTCTGAATATTTTCACTACTTTCAATGTTTAATTTTTGTAGTACATTATAGCTTGCTTCATGACCAACAGACTAGTGGTATATATTCACTTCTCCATTGTCAAATCCATTTTATCAACACATGGTCATGATCTGTATTATTTGTCCTTTGCACAGTTAACTTGACATTAGTTATTGATCATCACTGCAGGAAATCTTATATACTTGCCATTTTGGTTTTGGTCACATATTGTTTTTATTTCAATATTGTTTTTCATTAAAACAGACGCCTTAATCTGTCTTCTGTAAGAACTTTTCTTATTGCATTATTAATTAAAACAGATACCTCCTTTTCTTCATTTATTCCTCTTTCCTGTTACTTACAGGGCAGCTTTAACTCTTTTCAAAGAGGGAAATTAAATCCAAATTTTAAAATAAAAATGCACACAGCAGATATGTCACTGGTAGGTAAGAGCTCTGAAACACAACCAACGAATGGTCAGAACTGTTTTTGCCATCAACTGAGTTTTGTTCCTGAACTTACAAAAAAAGCCGTCTCTTTTTCAGAGCGTTTGGGATTTTGTAATTGCAGAAAAAGGATTGTAGGCCTGTACCTGCCTTCTGCTAGAATGTCACACATTTTGAAATGTACTTGTCCCTGTTTGACTAGGCAATAAGACAGAGTGTTCTGTGGGAAGAGCGCTCTCCCTGCCACCCACTTTTGTTACACATGCGACATTAATAAGGCGACGGTGATCTCATCCTACTGGCTTGACTTTCCTTGGCTGAACTTCCAGAGCAGCAGCAGTCAGAGCCTCTGTATCCATCAGGCGGAGCTGACTGATGAGCTGGCCTTGGCTCTCATACCTCTTTGCTGATCCAGCATTTCAAGTCCTGCACAAGCTGGCACTCAAAAGGAATCTCTTTTTCTACTAACACCAAATCCTACAAAAGCTTCTCTCACCCTCTGAGAGCCTCTATTGCCCAAAGGCTGGTCCTCAGTGACGTACTTTTTTGGTCCAGCAAATCCGTGCCACTCTTAGGAATATAAGGTGATAGAGGGATTAATACCAAGGAACCCTGAACAGCTGCATTCTTTTTTAGAGTGAAATACATACACAGAAAATTATATTGGTCAATGAAGCATATTATATTTAGTTGGGCTCTGGTCAAGCCCAAGTGCTCACCACGTGACCTAGAGCAGCCCACAGGCAACTTGGTGAATGTATTTTGCCCTGATTAGTCTGAGCTCTTAGGCTTTTTCTCTTAGTTTCTGGCCCTATCAAAAAAAAGGCAGCCAGAGTCTACAGCATGCCACATTCTTTCTTGTTAGGGGTGAAGTGAGGGGAATGGAAGATGTGACTATCTCCTGGTTTATAGCATCCCTGACTTTTATTCTTTGACTTGTTATCCCACAGACTTAACTTCTAGGCCCATCTTATCTGGCCTCATGGGATGAAAAGTACCCAAAGAGTCAATATCAGCAGAACATTTTCCCCAGAACAAATTTAAACCCCTTTGATAAGACTCTACTCCTCAGAAATCTATCTCAGTGACTTTTCTTGCCCCAAACTCTGTTCTTAAGGAAGGAGCACAGGTAGCAGAGAGGGTAGAACTCTGAGTTTCTAATGGCCAACATAGGAGATGTTTTATAAAGTGATGGTTGAATATAGGAAAGTGGAACAAGATTTCTTATAATCACTATTATCCTCTACTTCAGAATGTGGCATAGAGGATACTGCTCAAGTCATTTTTTTACTTACTACCCTGGAGAAAAAAGTAATCTTCAGTCTTGGTCTAATGGTGAACTGAGGCAGTAAAAGATGTAAATGTAAGATATGTTGCATTTGGAAACAAGGGATCTAAATAAATCCCAGCTTTTCTGCACTTGGGACGTAAATCAAAGACATCGAAGATGGTGCACTGTCAAATATATATAAGACCTCAACATTTTGTAATAGAGGTCGTGCTTTAATAAGAAAGAACAACCCCACGAAATATTTATTCTCATCCCACTTTATGAATTAAAATCTTGACCTGATGTACTTGTCTGCTTGTGTTGTTTTCATGAGTCTAGACCTGAAATCTAATTATATTGCCTATTAGAACACTAATACTGATGTTATTTCATCAAGGCCCATCTTCTTTCGTAGGCTATATATCTTAATGGCCTAGATTCTTCTGAATTCATGTAATTTAAGCCACTTTGATGAAACGCTCTGACTTAGGCAGAGAGAAAGTTTATTCTGATATGTGGTCAGATGCAGACCTATTCTCTAGTCTCATTGGAAACTGATAATAATATGCCAGGTCACTTGTTGATTGAAATACTGTCATTGATTAGCCACTGTAATTAGTGATCAGTACTATCACTGATTAGTGAAATGCTATCATTGATATTCTTTAGTTAATTATCTCATGATAGTAGTATGAAACCCCACCCTCTATATAGTTAATACAAAGTCCATTTTTGGTATTTATGCAAGTAAAGGCTTAATACCTTCCATGAACTACAAGTTCAAAAATGAAGTGTTTTAATTTTAGCTCTTTATCTAGAAGCCAAAAAAAGCTCAGTATTTGCTCTGACCCAATTTGATATTATTCATCCCATTTTATATATAAGAACACAGTAAAGATAGAGCACCATGAGGTGCTATCAAATGATCAAGATCACATAAATAGTACAGCTAGCATCTGAACTTAAAGAATTTGCTGATAGAAACTATGTTCTTAACCATTATGTAAAATTACCTCTCACTAATATCCTTTATCACCAAGGCCCTAAGGCCTTCCATGATTTGTCTCTCATACCTCCCTGGTCTCTTTTATTGCCACACTCACTCTACTCTAGTCACACAGGCCTCTTCGCTGTTCCTTGAATATTTCTAATACACTCTCACCTGAGGGCCTCTGAAACTACCTGAAACCCTCTGCCCCCAAGTATCTTTATGACACTCCTCCTCACTTCTTTTGGTATCTCAAATGTTACCTCAACAAGACAGCCTTTCCTGACCTTCCTATTCATAAATGAACCCCTTTTGCCCACTGCCTCTTCACTCTCTATTATCTAAACCTTGAGAACTAACAATATTTACATGCCTATCCAGAAAAAGTTGATTTTTTTCTACAATAGGTTGACTATATAAATGTGAAAAGGAAAATAATACTTCGAGAAGAAAATTTAGAAAATTACTTTTATGCTTTGGGGCCAGATAAAGATTTCTTAAGACACAATGGCAGTCATAAATAAAATCATAAATTAGACTATATAAAATTAGGAATTTCTTTTCAAAGAAAGATATAATTAAGAGAATGAACAGGAAAACCACAGAGTGGTAAAAGATATTTGCAGTACTTATAACTGGCAAAGAATTCTTATCCCGAGTATATGATGACTACAAATCAATAAGAAAAAGCCAAGAGACCTAATAGAAAAGGAGGCAGGAGGGAAAGACATAGATACTTCACAAAAGAGGTCATCAAAATAGCCAGTAAACATATGTTTCTTTGTTTTGCAATCTACCAAGCATGGAATTCTCAATTAATACCCAAGGATCAGAAAATCCATAAAAGCCAAGTGCTGTGCAGATGTTGTTGAGAATCAAGTATAAATAAGATGGGCTTTGTGTCAACAAAGATCAAATCATTAAAATGCAAAGCACAATAAAATGCAAGGCACACGATTTAAAGCTCATGATGGCTATATGGCTTAATTCGAAATCAAAGAAATGAGGAGGCTTCAGAGGAAGTGACAAAGAGCTGTGCCCTATTAGGTTATACAAGAGCTTATAATGCATACCTCCCAGCTTCAAGGGGCCTTGCTGGTGACCCTTGATAATGAAAGGGGAAAGAGGACATAGAAGCAAGTCTGAACAATTCTCCCAAAGTGGTACCTTTTCAAAGATTGGTAAGACAGGGTACTAAAACATTAAGGGGTCACTCAACAAGCAGTCAAAGAGAAAAGTGATCAAATGGCAGTTCCTCTTTTAGTAACTTACTCCACCCACCAGTTGAATAGACTCTGCCTGACTTGAGGCTTACTCTCTGCACCCCTCCCCCAATTCCTAGCCAGATCTGAAACAGCGATTCCTTTTGGTTGTTCTACGTTTTCTTCAGGGGTTAGGTTTGATCTGGTATCATTACACTCGTTTGGGTTTTGTTTCTACATCTTTAGGGTAGTCACTTTTGTAGATTGTTGACCTTTCGTCTCTGGAAGCTTCGGGATAGATAGAATACACGCTGCTATTTCAGCTAACTTATCCTGGGTGTGGGACACAAAGTGCTGCTCCTTTAAAAGATGTCCAATGTGAGGCTTCCCAGAAATAATGAAAATACTGTCAACAAGTTGGCAAGGATTTCAAAGCAGCCCTTGTATCTCTGGTGTGAGGGCGCTGAGGTCGGCCTCCTTTGCTGTCAGTCATTCCAGTTCCAGGCACAATAGCTTTGCTGTTCTTCTCAGGAAAGATTTAAACCCTCCTGGAACCATTTGGTAAAGGCATTAAAAACAAACAAAAAATTACATGAATTTCCAGAGAAAATAAGTCATTTGCAAGTGGGTCTTAAATGGAATTTGCAGGAACACCCTTCTCAACACAGGACCAAGCACAGGTATGTGTGATAGTCACTGCCATTTCTCTCCAATTCATTTAAGTTGTGAGGATTTGGAGAGATTTTTTTTTTTTGGTCATTTCCTTTCTTTTCAGAGGAGTTATTATAAATTGTCTAAAAATAACAACGTTCTTCCTTAAAATTTCCTTACAGTTTTGTGTAGGACAAAGGGAAGCAGGGGAGAATTATGAGACCTAATAAAGATCTGAATTGGATTTCTGAGGGAAAAAAAGGAAACTTAAAAAGTTAAAGAAAGTGGCTTAAATTTTTCAACAAATTCTCAAAGCTGATCAGGAAACACCACATAGGAAATAATAGAGGTTGGCTGCAATGCTAGTAGTGGGGTGAACAGCAATTCAACTTTCATTTCTACTATCAGCCTTTGTGTACATTCTTTAGATGTGTGGTTTTCATGCTGTGTTCCATGGAGCCCTAAGATTTCCTTAGGGTTACAGGGAAACAGAAATGTCCGAGAGCTAGAGGTATTGAGCTCGAGACATCAGGTAGATTCTGAGAACTCTTGTCCCACTTCAATCACCGTGATCTGGGCTCCTATCTGTCTTTCATATTGGTGTTTCCTGTAAAATTTGTTTGAAAAAATATATAGGTCCAAGAGAGGGGGAGGCGAAAGAAGCGACTACGAGAGTCTAAGAGTCTCTTAAAGGAACTTCCAGCTCTTCAATACAGTGCGAGTACCCTAAAACTACAAGCACCATCACTAGACACAGGTAAACAGGGCACCTGTCTATGGCCCTGTGACAAAAGGGGACTCCTGTTTTAGAATGTCTTCCTTGAAATTTTCTATCTCTACTGCCAGGAATTGGCTAGTTCCAGCAGTGTCATCCAGGCGGGCACTGTTACCCACATAGTTCCTGGTCTCTGTTTTTCCTCTTCAGAGGCCTTCCTGAAACTCTCTGGTATGGGTAGTCTGCCAGTTGCCAGTTGCCCCAAGGAACTGCAGAACTTGCCCTATGGGTTGTTCTGCACTCCCAGTTCCAGGGGTGCAGCCTGACCAGCAGACTGTTCCTACTGGCCAGTGGTCCTTCTTTCAAAGGATCGCTTAAGATCCGGTTGCCAGAGCTGCGCCGAGGTTCTAATTTTGGGTTTACTGATCTCACAACAGACATAAAAAGAAATCAAGGCTTTGGGTGACTGGCAGTCCTCTGTCTTTCTTTCAACTTGAACTGCATACAAGGGCCTGTGCATTGGCCCTTGAGTGTCCCTGCTCCAACTATAGTCTCTAGCAAATAATGTTATTGACAGTGGTACTGGGAATTTCTTTCTAACCTCGAATTCCTTGCTGTTGGCACCCAGGGCAGTGACCCACTCCTTTTGCAGGCTCTACACCACATGCCAGGAAGTCCTTTAGGAGGGCCCAGGCTTGTCTTCTCCAAGGGCTTTTGAGATCAGTGTTGTGCAATGGCGACAAGGCCTCTGATCAATGTCCTTTTCTTTCCTCTGATTGACATGTGACATTGTGCTCTCTCAGGTTGGTCTTACGGCCTGCCAGACGAGGGTAGAGACATTCCTTGAATGAATGGGACTATGCTCTTCCTGCTAGGCCCACAGGCTCTTGTCCTATCCGTAGGGCAGCTGGGGTGTGGAAGGCAGGACTGTGCTCAACATTAAAAAAGGTGACATTCTGGGAATGCGGGTTATGGCCTAAAGAGTTCAAGAGCAGGCATGCTTGGAATATGTGCTATTTTACAGTTAAGGTATGTAATTCTGAACAATAAATTTCACATGAGGGGAAGTGAATTACTGTTCCCATTTTCCTGCCTACCCTAAGCAAGACTTGCATTTGTGGTCATCATCAATGCACACCATAACCACCTCTGAGGGAATCATTGGAAGCCGGTATTCACGGGCAGCATGATGGCTGGGGCCCCCTCACGAGTAATGTAGGAACCAGCATGAAATAACTGGTGTTGGGGAACTGCAGGAGCAAAAAGATCTATAATGTTCCTACACTAACAGCTTACAAAGAGCCATGGCACTGTGAGTAATAACTGCACTGCTATGTTTTGTTTGTTTGTTTTTGCAGCGGGAGTAGCAGTGAGCAGGGAACAGCATATTTAACGATAAAATTGCTGGCCCTGAGCAGGAGCAGCTGGGCCCTGGATACTATGAAGAATCTTTGTATGCACTGATGGGATAGAAAATAATTATAAGCACCTCTACTCTTCTTATTTTCTAAATCATCAGTTGATTTATGGGTCCATAAACTTTGCAATACATTTTTAATCAAAAGTTTTATATAGACAGCCCCCCTAAATATTTTGCCCAGTGACTCACACACCATGGGGACAGGCCTGCTAAGACCCTCACCATGATATTTTGTAATAACCTCCTAATTTGTCTCTGCTTTTTTTTTAATCTCTACTCTTTCTATGTATCTTCCAAACTGCCAGAGTGCTCTTTCTAAAATGCAAATCCAATCAAATTCTCCTGCTTATGACCCTTTGCTATCTAGGGAACTAAACTGTACTTCTTTGGCTTGGCATTTAATTTCCTTCGTGATCTGGCCTCTCCTGTCTCTTTTAGCTTCATCATATACAAACCCCAAAAGCTACTCTATGTTCTAACTACACGATTGGCAGTTTTCAAAATCCTCAGTGCTCTTCAATGTTCCATCCTCTCTTGGGATTTTCTTACGGTCAATTGTCTTCATAAACAATTCCTACACATTCCACAAGATTCACTCAGGGGCCCACCACCACCTTCCTGAATCCCTCTTTCCTTCCATTTCTCCCAGGCTGAAGGAAAGCAAGGGAACCAGTGAAACCAGAGATTAGTTGGGGAAGGAGGGAGGAAAGATGGAGTTGAGGTCAGAGGCTATGAGGTACAGTGGGTACTGTTCACAGAACTCTTCAGAGAATTTTATTCTGAGAGAGATGGGAAGCCATTTGATGCCTCAAGGGGAATTGTGGATCCTGATATTTACACCTTAATGCAGTCCCTTCCTACTCCGAATCTAGGCTGGCTGTATGACAATTTTGTGCTTTGGAAATCCCTGGGAGCCATGTAAGATATTCAGCTATGTTGCATGAGGTGGCCAAGTGGAAAGGGAGGGAGGCCTGCAACAACATGGGGAGAACAAGAGACCCAACAGAGTTCAGCGTCCTTGCCAAGGGGCCACACTTGTGAATGAAGCAAGAAGCTTGGATGTTCCAGCCCCATGTACAGTTGTGTGAGGGTCCTGCGAGACAGCCACCTGAGCCCCAGTCAATCTTATGGAATAAAGAGAAACAATAAAAAGGTTATACCAAGCTGCTAAGTTAACTGATAACTAAACCAGAACTCAACAGGTGAGAATGGGTCTTGGCATCAAGTATTAGTGAAAGAATGTTGGGTGGGGGATGTGCAGCAAGTACTATTTGCAAACCCCGCCTCTGGCATCATGAAGTAGGGCTCAGAGATAGAATGGGCAGGCAAGATGCAGTAACAGGCATCAAGCAAGATTGTACTTACTCTTGTTGATCTAGCTATTATAGTTTTGCACTCTCTATGATGCTCACCCCATCAATCCCACACTTGATCAAGAGGCATGAGGTATCAAACAAGTTCAGTGTGGCATCTATCCATAGCTGTGCCAGGAAGTAAGGCAAGATGACCATTCAGCTGGCAGAAAGCTGAGGACAGGATGACAATACCTGATTAGATATTTGTAACAGAAATGGCTGAAGCTGATTGCCAGTGAGTCCTTGCTTGTTGGTCAAGGGCACAGATTCCATCCCAGTTAATTTGGCTTTATTCCATGGCCACAGACTAAACCTTTAACCCAGCCAGCTGTCCAAATTGGAGTCCCTCCATTTGTCTTGGAAAAAATAGGATGATACACCATGTCCAATCCACAGCTTTTCTCGGGGCAATGCTGTGTTGTGAGTGAATCCATCTGTAACAGTGGCATCATCAGAAAAATAACTGGGTTCTAAAATTTACTCTCTCATCTCCTTCCTCTCCACATTCCACCTAAATATGTCCCTCTATTTGAGTTCCCTGTGTATATTAAAAGGATTACCAGTCTCTACCCAAGTCCCTTAGGTTTAAACTTTGAAATCATTTTGAAGTCTCTCTTCTCTCCCTCCATCCCCTACATCCAATCTATACCTTATGTCACTTCTGCAACTTCTCTTAATTCACTCTTTCTATTCTGACAGTTCTAGTTTAGGTTTATAACTCACAAGGAGGGTTCCGGGGACATTTTAACTGGTATTACAGCTTTTACGCTTTTTTTTTCCTTCTTCAAACTATCCTTTACATCTCTGCAAAAATAATCTTCGTAAAAAATGTTTTGAGCATGGCATTTTCCAGTTCACAATTCATCAGTAATTCTCTAATTCCTGCAACAGGACTGCAAACTCTAATGCCTTCAGGTGACTTAACTGTAAGATGTGACCGAATGTTTAGTACAACTGGGAGCTATGTAGAGCTGCTGGCAAGAGGAGAGAATGGATCCTGCTCAAGGCATTTACATTCTATATTTTTAGAACTACTGTTCTGATCAAATGAACCACAAAACAAGGGCCAGACTCTTCATTTTAATATTCAAAGCTTTCCATGACTGGATTTCAACCTACGTTTCTAGACTCAGACTTTCAATGTCAATGTGTAGTTTAGAGGTGGCAACAATAAGCACCAGCACACAGCCGTTCCTCTTTCATCATTGGTGTATGGTAGAATATTGACACTGATCAATGAGTCTCTTTTCTGTTGGGCTCCAGAGAGCAGCTATGAGCTCGGTGGGCTTAGCATGCCAGTTAAAACATTTGCCATTGTGTGTAGCTCATTTCTGATCAATTCCAGCCCAGGCTGAATTCCTTAGGTTCCCTGTACAATACTTATTATGCAGATAAGAGAAATTCAGAATTTTGACATAAACAGCCTGGGTTAGCTGTTATTCTCTGGATGACATTCTGGGTTGCCTGATAGGTTGCTATGCCTAGCTCGATCCCATTTTTGGTGACTTATCCCACTGGTCATGGGACTGATCCTGATCCTGGCAGTTTGCTCCAGAGAGGGTCTTAGATGAGGTACCCTCTTATTAAAAGCAGATTTCTTAGAAGTCTCCCATTCCCACACCACACCCTACCGTCGCAATGGCGAATGATCTCAGAGAGACTAGATGCGTGGTGATACCGCTGTTTTAGCTGGACTCACTCACAACGTGAAAGGCTCACAATATTTAGCCTGTTTGTAGGTTGTTTGTTAATGCTGTACACATAGATTAAAGCCCCATGGAAGCACCTTAATCTAGGCTGCTGGTGGATTTGGCTCAGTGGTGTGTGCGCTTTGTGGAAGAGGTTCATACTACAATGCCTACACCAGACTGAGTCCAAGATTTCCCCTTTGAGGAGTTTATTCCATTCTATAACCATTGCTTCCATGACTCAGGATATGCTTTACTTTTTTTTTCTATTTAATTGGGACTAGTGTGTTCTAAAGAACTCAGTTTTATTTTTTGTTTAGAAGGCACATAGTTTCTTCAAAAGCAACTGACTTTATTCTTTGTCCTAAAGGAGAAAGTAAGACAGATGCTAAGAATATCTCACAGACCAACTCGAAAAACCATTTATCTTACAACACATTTAATGAGGCCAGTTTGTCTTTATTTATGATCCTCCTGAGCGGTCTTCAACCTTGTACCAGCTCTGGTGACATCATACCTGCTCCATGTGGATATTGTGTCCAAACACCAGGCTTGCATATGGCAAAATTTGACATGAGAAAGGAGGCTTTCTTCAAATGTCACGTTAGATTCTACCTTGATTGCCTAAACAGGTTAACATGCTTCCTGCAAAGCCTCAGAATGATTGGGTCTCTGGGGCAACCACAGCTAGTGATGCAGCCGTTACGAGAGTGAAAGCGTCTGGTGGCAAATGCTGCCTTGCAGCTGGGAGCCAGGACCTTATGGAGTCTCATGTCCAATGGCCTTAGCCCACTGAGCGTCTTTTATCTGTTCAGAGTTCCTGTCTTATTATTTTGTTTTGTCTTGATTTCTTTTTAAGTTAGGAATAAATTCTGCTATGGACTGAATGCTTGTGTCTCTGCCCCCTCAAATTCATGTTTTGAAGTTCTAATCCTCAACATGACAGTATTAGGAAGAGGGGCATTTGGGGGATAATTAGGTCATGTGTGTGGCCCTCAGGAATGGGATTAGTGCCCTTAGAGGAAGAGACATGAGACGAGAAATATGATCTCTCCACCATCTGAGAATACAGCAAGAAGATGACTGTCTGCAAGCCAGGAAGAGGGCCCTCCCTAACACTGAATCTGCCTGCTCTTACGTCTTCGACTTCTCAGCCTCTAGAACTGAAAAATAAATGTCTGTTTACACGCACCACAGTCACAGTCTATGGTAATTTGTTACAACAGCCCAAGCTGACTAAGATAAACCCCCACAAGTATTAGTATATTTGAAGAGAAGGAAAGAGATAAAATCCATGCTAAGGACCACTTGCCAAAGTATCTCCTAGGGAGAGAGATAATTTCCAACAATTCCATACATGTAAGAAGGAGGCATTACACAGTGAGAATGGGAATGTGTTAAAGTTGGGTTTTTATCTTTAATAAAGATAAGGATACCAATGAGACTGTTTTAATAACTGAGGTGACTTCATGAAGAAGGCAGAACCTGATGGCCCCTGGGGAAATGAACCCTCAAACCACTCATATTTCACCAAAAACATGTTCATCATTGAGAATTCACCTCAACTTCAATGGTAGGATCAGCTTAGGCCTGAGGAGCTAGGTGTCCCATCTGATTCCTGGGCTCATGGGACATGCACTGTCTCTTGGGCTGGAAGTCCAGGTAGAGGGGTCACTACAGTTTCAGGTCTCCAGTGCACATGAAATTGCATTTTATGAAACTCATGAAAGATTTTAAAATAAATGTTTATATTTTATTAACCATTTTCCCATTTTAATTGATACGATTACTTTTTTGTGGAGAAAAAATATAATTTTACCAAAAAAAGATACTATGTCATTCTTACTCCCACCTACTCACCCCTACAACTCTGTTTGATTGTCCATGAGATGACTCCAGATTAACCTAATGCACCACCCAGGAAAGACTCATGCTGGAAATAGCCTCCCGGCTGAGGATCTGCTGGCTAAGAGCGTAACATAGCTGGTAAGGGGAGACACGGACCTGTGGAATTTAACAAAATGTTTGCAACACAACGAATTAGTAAGTATGTTGAAAAACTGACAAAGTTATGTCCCCTTCCTGATTATCACAGGGAACTTAGGTTTTTTTATAGTTAAAATTTTATTAGGAAGTAGGAATACTCAGAAAGATTGGGAAAAAAAACAACAAAACAACAACACAAGAGACCATGAAGAATTAATTAGGAAAAAGCACAAAGAGAAGGCTGTAACCAATAAGAGCATATACAATTTCTCTCATGGTATCAATAGTCAATCCCTTGATATTTCTACTTTTCTCAAAGCCATCCTTCAATTTACTTCTCAGCAAATATCTAGTTTTATTTGTTGCCTTATATAAAGTTAACAGTACATCTTATGTGTTCTATCTTGTCCTTTTTCCCCCTAAATGCTGCTTGAAATGGTAGGCCAGGGTGTAAGGTGTTTGATGCTCTTTGAGTTACCAGGAGTTCTGGGCTGTAAATAAATCATGAATGTAGCACATCATTCATGAATTATTCACTTTTGCTTGTGCTTTCTATAGAGCACTATGCGTCAAAATCGAATCTATAGTACTGAAATCTTAGGTTGTTTGAGATCATTAAAGTAGCTGGTTATTCAGCTTGAAGAAAGATATTCTAAAAAAAAATCTGCCTCTGTAAAAATTCTTACCAACTGAAAGAAATATACTTAACAATGCCACAGAGGTGATGCATTAGGCCACAGGGAACATAGGGGTTTAGAGACACAGAGTCCTGATGTCACGGAGTATATATCTCAATTTTTTTTCATTGAAAATATTGCTTTCCCATATGCATCTTTTTCAGTCTTTGGGCTTGCAGCCCAATTCCATGGCTGTCTAAAAGGATAGTTTCTCCTTTTCCATGAATGGAGCACAGGTCATCCTCACCTTTCTAAGTAGTGAAGCTTCATTCAGAAGTTGTTTAGGTGGGACAGATTAAACACGTGCTCCTAATGAAATAAGATAAGTGGTTCTATACCCAGCCACACAGCCTATTAGCATACATGGTACCAGAAATAAGGACCTAATGATAACTTAGAAAGTGATCAACAGATAGAAATATATTTCCATGGAAAACCATTGTTTAGTATTTCCACGTGGGATAGGAAGAATAGGTTTCTCATTATTCCTCTTCTGCTCCTGCCTTTCTTAGCTGTTAGGTCACAAAGGTCTGATGTTCTCTCCAGGCCAGGACTGGAAAGAGTGGAAAAACAGCACGAAGAGCATCAGTATATATGGGCGCACTCATGTAGGGGGTGATTCTTAATTCTAGGGGTCTTTTAATCCATTTTTTTCACTAATGTGTATAATGTGTATATGTTTGCATATAAACATATTTTCTAGCAAGATAGCCTATTTCTTTCATTAGATTCTTAAAAGAATCTCAGACCCTAAAACTCAAAAAATAAAATAATAAATAAATAAATAAGAATCACCACTCTAGTAGATATGAACAAAGGATGAGATGAGACTTTTTGCCAGCAAATCCCCTCAGTATCATTTCTTCATCCTAGCTAATCTCTCATGACATTTAGAATAAATGAAAAGATTCTCCTTTTCTCTATGCTCCTCTAATATCTAATTTTTAAATCCAAGTTCCTCTTCTTTCCACTGCACTAGGGAATAGGTCTTCCTGTTCTGGAAGCAGTTTTTAATAGTTCTTGCTGCTGTAAAAATGTGAAAGCAAACCCGAATTAAAGATTCCTTTTTTTCTTTTTCTTTTTCTTTTCAACCTTTCCTCTCTTTGTCTCTGTCTGTCTGTGTCTGCCTTTCTCTTTCTCTGTTTCTCTCTCTGTCTCTCTCTGTCTCTCTCTGTCTCTCTGTCTCTCTCTCTGCTCTCTCTCTGTCTCTCTCTCTCTCTCTCTCTCTCTCTATCTATCTATATATATGTGTATATATATATATATATATATATATATATATATATATATATATATATGTATAATCTTGGTCTAAAGTAACAGGTCACAGCTTAAGACACTGAGAACTCAGATAAGACACCTTTACATTGCAGAGGAACATGTTCTCAAGTCTTCTGTGATGTGTGTGTCATGGTGGTTATGTTTCGGAAGAGTCTGTCTGTTCTGTCAGTGAGAGTCCGTGTGTTCTCAGTCCTGAGATCTGGAGGGTGGGAAAAAGGCGAAACTGAGTGAAGAGTTTTCTAGGTATTCTGAATCAATGCTGCAGAACTAAAAACTTTATAAACTATTCATTCATTCACTTATTCACTCTGGTTACCAAGTACCTACAATAGATGGAAAATTATGCTGAGCTCCAAAGGATGCTAAGATTAAAAAAAATGCTGATCCTCTTCTTTAGGAAACAATGTCATAGGAAAGATGGACATGCAAATGAACAATTACAAATTAAATTCAATTGCAAGAGAGTGAGTATATACATTCAGGCTATGGAAGCAAAAAAAGAAATATTTGATTCAGTTCAGTTAGGGTGGTGGTCACAAGTGTGAGATTCTATTTTGAGAGGAGATGAATTGCATCCAGGAACACACCAGGGTTTTAGTCGCAGGGCAAGATGCTAGGGTTGATCAGATTACCTCTAGGGTGAGCTAGAGAATTATGCTTGAGAGAGTAAATGGAATTTTTATCAGATTTTTTCGCTTTGAACTTTTGTAGGAAATATGTTTGCTAATAACAGGAATATAAATCAGGGAAATTTTTTAAAGCAACAATTATTGAGCACCTACTATGTATATACTAAGTACCATACTTAAATTTAATTGCACAAAGGCCTCATAAAACAATTACTATTATTATCTTCTGGGTTAGTCAGGATTCTACAGAGAAACAGAACCAATAGGAGGTGTGTGTGTGTGTGTGTGTGTGTGTGTGTGTGTGTGTATTGTTTGTTGTTTGTTTGTTTATTTATCATCAGGAACTGGCTCATGTAATTATGGAGGCCAAAAAGCCTCCAGATCTGTAGGGTGAGTCAACAAGCTGGAGACTCAAAAGAGCTGGAGGGGTAGTTATAACCTGCAGGCTGGCAGGCTTGAAATCCAGAAAGAGCTAATCTTTCATTTCCACTTTGAAGGCAGGAAAAGCCAATAGTTCACTTTGTAAGCCTCAGGCAGGGAGAATTCTCTCTTATTTGGAGGTGAGGTGAAAGGTCAGCCTTTTTGTTGTAGTCAGGCCTTCAACTGATTGAATGAGGCCCACCCACAATAAGGTGGATGATCTGCTTTATTCGGTGTGCCAATTCAAATGTTACTCTCATCCAAAAATTCCTCACAAAAACACTTGGAACAATGTTCGACTAAATATCTGAGCACTCTGTGGCCCAATCAAGTTGACCCGTAAAACCAACCACAACTCCCCATTTTACAAATGCGAGAAATGAGATTATGTACTTTTCTCATAGCCTGTATTTGAAGGAGGGGGAGTCTGAAAACAGGTATTTTGACTTAGGAGTCTAAGGGTACAGCAATTCACTTCTGCAGAAATTGCTTCCTTGCAATTGTTGAAAATAACAAGGATCATTTCTAAGATCAGAATGATCTGGTGTATAGGGTTTTTATAAAAATAAATAAAAGGAATAAAGGAAAATTCAGGAGTGCTTGCTCATGATATAAATGTATTTTTTATGGGGGTACAAGGGGGTGATCTGAAAGAATGTAAGGGCATCATATGGAGGAGGAAGCTATAGCTCCAGAACTTCCACCAGTATCAGAGAGTGGGAATCAAAAAGAGTTTTGGTGTAAAGGAACAATGCCAGATTACTTAGCATTGCTTCATGAAGTGGCAAGGTCCTTCTTAGTGGAAGTAATTATGAAGAAGGTATGTAAGGAGACTGCATACAATACCACCACCACACACACATGCACATAAACATAGAGCCACACAGGCATTGGCATCAAACATATGTGGGTTTAAATCTTAGGTTTTTCCAAGAGATGATATTCAGTCACCATGATGACAATATTGGGTTCATTAAAATAGTTGATTATTAAATAACATATTTGTGAGATGTTAAACATTAATTATTAAACACTACATTAAGTATTGTAATTCATACTAGCCAATTTCATATAGCTGGTAAATAACTTCTTCCTTGAGTGCACAAGTGTGTCCTATCCCCACCTCCAGCAAACCTGGATGTCC